>OZ030017.1:89095418-89742918 GCA_964023405.1 Apodemus agrarius | reverse complement strand
AGAAGAAGGAAGGAAAGGACCCTGGTCCTGAAAAGACTGGATCAGGTTTTGTAGGAGAGTATCAGAACAGAGAAATGGGGCGGGGGTGACTGGGGAATGGGTGGAAGAAAGAGGACTTATGGGACATATGGTGAGGGGGGAAACCGGGAAAGGGGAAAGCCTTTGGAATGGAAACAAAAAAATACAGAAAATAAAAAAAAATACATCAAAAAATTTAAAAAAAAATGTAACTAGAAATAAAAAAATGAGCTATTATTTTACATAAAATCTCTATAACCTACAATCACAGATGCAGCTGCAGATATAGGTAGATATAAAGTAGCATTAATCAAATGAATGAGTCAGTAGAATATAAACAGAAGGAATACAGATACATGTCCAAAGGCAATGGTTTAAAATCGAATCATCCAAGCAAATGATTAAAAATGATCAACTGGAGTGGACTCTGTGAATTCAGGGGAGTATTTTTTCCCTTTAAGCCATTTCTCTTATGCATTTTTTGGTACACACACACAGACACACACACACACACACACACACACACACACAAGCATACACACATGACTTGAGAGAAGATAACCCAGTGAATTAATAGCTGGGCAAGCCTTTATGCCTTAGTTTGATGCCTAGACACCATATAAAAGTGCTAGACATAGTGTGACTCCAAAGCCAGGGAATAAAGACCATCCTCTCCCTGCAAATTATTGGACTAATAATATAGACTATGTGTTAAATGTTAAGTCACTGAGAGAACTTATCTAGAAAATAAGGTAAATGAACCTTCAGACTTGTGGAACATTATCTGGGGTTGACCTCTGGTGTACACACACAAACTGTTGGCGGGATGAGGTAAGTACTACTTCATCCATATTTTATATGTACATTAAAACAAATATTGTAGAATTTAAAGACATGTCTAATAATTAATATATCATCTAAAGAGGAAATGTCTGTAGAGGTAGACTTCTCTTGAAGATGACCCACACACACACACACACACACACACACACACACACACACACTTACATATAGGAGTACATGTTCACATACACATGCATATGTTTATATTGTTGTTTATCAGATTCACAAATTGACAGAGTCTATGTCAATTTTTGTCTATGTGCTTTGACTGTTTGTGATAGGGCTTCTAAACTCAATGAGTCTCTAGGATAATTTTGTACAATACAAGCTTCCTTAGGATTATAGAAAATTAAATGCATTATTCTTTAGTCTACAGATTCTACTTGTACATGCAAGTGTGTTTAAATGCATACTATATGTCTAAGTTTTACCTTCTCGCACCTCAATATTAGGTAACTTTATTAAATGTTGATGCAATATAGGGGAAAAAACTGTTGTTAAACTTGGCTATTAAATGGTAGCAAACCTCTTTCTCTTGAGAAATGGTCAGATCTCCTAATTACATTCATAACTATGCTCTTAATGTCTAACTATTAACACACATTCAGTAACTATGCTCTTAATGTCTAACTATTAAAAAGTAAGGTTTTTTATTTTTAGAAACAAGAATAGGAAAGTCTGACATCTAGAATATCAGGTTTTACCAAAAAAAAAAAAAAAAAAAAAAAAAAGCTTAGAATGCCAAATTGGAATATTTATTCTCCATTGTATTTGTATATATTTATTTATTTAAGGAGTTTTAGTTATGTTTATATGGGAGGAAGGAAGAATGTGTACACTAGTTAGGAACATTGGGAGACCAGAGGCCGAAGATAGCCCAGGAGCTGGAGATACAGGATATTGTAAAAATTGAACTTGGGTCATCTTCAAGAGAAGTCTACCTCTCCAGACATTTCCTCTTTAGATGATATATTAATTATTAGACATGTCTTTAAATTCTACAATATTTGTTTTAATGTACATATAAAATATGGATGAAGTAGTACTTACCTCATAATAATACTGACAGATTGTCATTTAACTTTAATGCATTAGGAATAATATCTGCCCCTTAAATAATCATCAATTAATAAGTACATAAGTAAATAAATAAGTAATGACATACACAACATTGAAGATAAAGATATAACTAATAGTTCTATAAGCTTCTCTTTGAAGTTTGTGTTTTACATGAAAATGAAGTTCGTCACTTAAATTCTATGAATCAATAATGAGTTCTTTTTAAAACTGGATTACCTTTCAATATTTATTTATTTATTATACCATAAAAGGATGTATTTGTGGTCAATATTTGTAGTCCTTAGTTTATGAATAATAAGGGATATCTAAAAAAGTATATTCTAACTTAAAGTAGCTATGATACATTCCAAAACTTTACTTGTTTTACAGGAATTTATAGTAATTAACTCATCAAGTTATACTAAACTTTATCCAGTGAAAAAATGTATTACATCTAGACTCAACTTCAGGAATGCAAATGAATGAATTTTTGTTACATTTTATTGAGCAACTTCAATTGAGGTGACTCTTTAACATAATATTTTCTTTTTATAGATATATCAGGCTCCATTCTCATTGGCAACTATATACTAAGTACTTTTCTTTGTGTATAACAACAGTGTCTCAAAAAAAAACCACAAAATTGAAAATATTTCTGATAGCACAGTATCAGATATAACTTGTACATTTCCCAGCATTTCAGCCTTGTGGCTCATATGCAAAATGACTAATACTACCTACTGGTGATTTTATTGTATGGTTTATAATATAATCGATTGATTAAGCAGTATTTTCCTATTATTGTTCTTCATTTTCTTTCTGTATTAAAAATTAATTTATTTACTCAACATGCTAATATCAGCAACCCCCTCCCCACCCAGGATCCCCTCATGCAGATTGTTCCCACATGCCATCATCCAGTTCCCTGAGAAGGGGAAGACAGTTCATGGTATCACCTATCAAACATGCCTTGGATATCAAGTTACTGCAGGTTTAGGCACATCCTCAACTAGTGAGATGAGACAAGTTGGCAGTTAGGGCAACAGTGTTCACAAGCAGAAAAGAGATTCAAGGACAACTTCTTTTTATTTTTTTTTTAATTTTTATTTTCTGTATTCAATGTTTACATTCCAAAGGCTTTCCCCTTTCCCAGCCCCCCCTCCCTATGTCCCATAGTTCCTCTCCCCCCCAACAATTCCCCAATCATTCCCCCTCCCCCACAGTTTCTCTACAAAACTGGATCCAATCTTTCCACGCCCAGGGTCCTCTCCTTTCTTGTTCTTGGTAATCATTTGACTTGCTAATTGTGCCTTGAGTATTTAGGGCTTCTGGGCTCATTAATATCCACTTATCAGTGATTGCATTTCATGTGCATTCTTTTGTGATTGGGTTAACTCACTCAGGATGATATTTTCCAGGTCTAACCATTTACCTACAAATTGCATGAATTCATTATTTTTAAATGCTGAGTAGTATTCCATTGTATAAATATACCACATTTTCTGTATCCATTCCTCCTTTGAGGGATATTTGGGCTCCTTCCAATTTCTGGCTATTATAAACAAGGCTGCTATAAACATAGTGGAACATGTGTCTTTATTGTATGCAGGGGAATCCTCTGGGTATATGCCCAGGAGTGGTATGCCAGGGTCCTCTGGAAGTGACATGCCCAATTTTCTGAGGAACCGCCAAACTGATTTCCAGAGCGGTTTTACCATTTTGCAATCCCACCAACAGTGGAGGAGTGTTCCTCTTTCTCCACATCCTCGCCAGCACTTGTTGTCTCTTGAGTTTTTAATCTTAGCCTTTCTGACTGGTGTGAGGTGGAATCTCAGGGTTGTTTTGATTTGCATTTCTCTGATGACTAATGATGTTGAACATCTCTTAAGGTGTTTCTCAGGCATACGAATTTCTTCTGGTGAAAATTCTTTGTTTAGCTCTGTACCCATTTTTTGATAGGGTTATTTGGTTCTTTGGGGTCAAACTTCTTGAGTTCTTTGTATATATTGGATATTAGCCCTCTGTCGGATGTGGGGTTGGTGAAGATCTTTTTCCACTTTGTTGGTTGTCGTTTTGTCCTTCTGACAGTGTCCTTTGCCTTGTAGAAACTTTGTAATTTTATGAGGTCCCATTTGTCAATTCTTAATCTTAGTGCATAAGCTATTGGTGTTCTGTTCATGAACTTTCCCCCTGTGCCCATGTCCTCCAGGGTCTTCCCAAGTTTCTTTCCTAATAGTTTCAGTGTGTCTAGTTTTATGTGGAGGTCCTTGATCCACTTGGAGTTGATCTTAGTGCAAGGAGATAAGAGTGGGTCAATTCGCATTCTTCTGCAAGTTGACCTCCAGTTGAGCCAGCACCATCTGTTGAAAAGGCTATCTTTTTTCCACTGGATGTTTTCAGCTCCTTTGTCGAAGATCAATTGGCCATAGATGTGTGGGTTCAATTCTGGGTCTTTGATCCTATTCCATTGATCTGCCTCCCTGTCACTGAACCAATACCATGCAGTTTTTAATACTACTGTTCTGTAATATTGCTTGAGGTCCGGGATATTGATTCCCCCAGAAGTTCTTTTGCTGTTGATGATAGTTTTAGCTATCCTGGGTTTTTTGTTATTCCAGATGAATTTGAGAATTGCTCTTTCTAACTCTATGAAGAACTGAGTTGGGATTTTGATGGGAATTGTGTTGAATCTGTATATTGCTTTGGGCAAGATTGCCATTTTGACTATATTAGTCCTGCCAACCCACGAGCATGGAAGATTTAAGGTATTGCCCTACAGGTCTTTCACTTGCTTTGTAAGAGGTCCATCAAGATATTTTATACTATTTTGGCCATTGTGAAGGATATTATCTCTCTATCTTTTGTGTCAGTCTATTTAATATTTATATAAAATAGGTGAACTTTTAATTCATTAATGTAAGAACTCTACAGTTTCTTTATGTATATCCACTTTATGCTAAGAACTTTCCTCTTAGCATCACTTTTCTTGTATATCATAAGTTAGAGGATGTTGTACCTTCATTTCATTGAATTTGCAAAATTTACCTAGTAAATTGTGCATGCCTTCTTGATTTTTCTCTTTATGACTCCATTGAAAGATAGATTGATGTTTTATACTATCCTAGAGTGGAGAATGCATAAATTCCAAAATGTCTGGCATCAAAGGTTTCTAATCTCCATGCTCTGCAGTAAGGGCAGTGCCACCCTGTGAAGATATGGAGCACTTTTTTGGTTTTTGGTTTTTTTGGTTTTATTTTTTATTTTATTTTTTGATTTTTTTATTCCAAACCCAGTCTTTCAGAGTGTTTATATAGCAATTGGTAAGAATGTTAAGTAAAACTGAGGTTCTTCATGTCAAACTATTTATAGTATCTTTGTCATACTATAATTTCTCAGTTTTTGCTCATCTAAACTATTATTGGTATAAATGTTCTTGATCCACAATGAGGAAAATTAAAAGAGTAACAATATAGAAGTTGCATGGTTTCTATTCTATACAACACAGATGGAATCTAAAACCTCAATTCCATACTCAGATTAAAACATAAGGATGGTGTTCACTCACTGAGAAACCATATTGCGTATAAGAGAAACCATATTGCAGTAAGTATTAACAAAGCTTTATTTAAGGAAGGATAGAAGTCATTACCTACAATGGTAAACTTGTAACTACAGGATATTCCAGAACAGCCTAGGCATTACCATTTCTCTCAGTCCTTCAGAAAGCATAAGCCAAATACTTTTCTTTTTCCATGTTATTCCTTTATGGCTTTCTCTTCTCTTTGCTCAATGTAGAGATTGTTGCTATTGATATTTCAAAACAGCCACTAATATATGATATGTATACTATCAGACTCTCTTTATAAAGTGAACAAAGTCTCTTTCCAGATTAAATTATGTTTATCCACCCCAGAATTTAAATATATTTTTGAGGGTGCATTTTTAAAACCATTATCTACTGTTTTGTGGTTGAATAATGCAAACAAGATATATACAATAATCAGAAGAGTTACAGATATGTACCACAACACTCACTTTCTCACAGTATTTACTTTAGGGCTAAGATGACTAAGGATGCATTATCAGAGTTCTGTATCCTGCTGATTAGAATCACCTCTAATCCATTTGGTTCTCAGTATACTACCAACATTTCAGCATCTTAGTAATATCATTTATTAAGTTAAAATTATGTTATTGTGTCAGTTACTTTTTTAAGATTGTACATACAACTTGTTACTAATAAGATTTCCAATAAAATGCTTCATTAGTGTATTTACTCATTTGTTCCTTTATTAATGCAGGAGACATTAGCAGTTACTTCACTGTTTAGAAGTGTATTAGAAGCTGGTGGTCAAAAATTTAAAAAAAACATAATGTCTCTACTTTTGTAGACTATAAATTATAAGACATTAATTATTTATGAATGCAATTATAAAATAGAATTTCCTAACACAGTAGAAATTATCAGGCACAGTGGTGAAAACTAATTAAAGAAACCTTAGAATATACCAGGGAAGAATGTGGAAAAAATCAATGGAAAGAAAAAACAATTAATCCAAACTAACCTAATTAACCTAGCTGATGAAGACTTTAAACTTGGGAATATCTTACCAAAGAGGACAAGAGAAGTGATAATGGTATAAGAAAAGGCCAAAGCTGACAAGTATGAGTCCATTACAAGGAACTTGAGATGATTTTTTTATTTTGTTTTTGCTTTTTTGTTTTTTGATTTTGTTTTTGTTTTCACATTATGTAGTTATCTGTCTGGGAATATTTATGTATGTGAGGGCCAGAAGAATCAGGGTATTAGATTCCTGGAGCTAGATTTCCAGGCATTTGTAAGCTGCATTCTGGAAGGGCATCAAATGAAGTAAAAGCTGCCGGCTCTTTGCCAGCAAGGAGCTATGTGGAGAGAAGTCCAGATCCACTGGGTTTCTCCTGGACTGAGCGGAATGGTGAATGTCAGCAACTTGAGAAGAACTACACCAAGCCAGAGTCTTGTGGAAGCAAGAATTCGCTTTTTTGCATCTGCTCTCACTTTTAGGTAGCAGATAGCCACAGCTATGGAGTGATCTGGTGAGGCCTATGAGGTTATTCTACATCAGCAGTTGCTTGGCAGGCATGGGTTCAACCAGGTCATGTAGTGGAGCTGAGTCACTTTTCAGAGGAAATGACCAGGACAGGTCTTGCTCAGTCATTCTGCAATGGAAATGGCCAGGACAGGTTGCAAAGATTGCCCCAGGCTCAAGCTGTCCTTCTAAGCCCAGGCTAAGGCCCAACACAGAAACCTTAAGGCATTTCTCAATACCAGAGTTTATAAGCTAATTTTAATTCAGTATTAATAGCTAGTTCCAGGAAACAGCTGGATGTTGTGAAGTCAATGAAGCAACTTGCTTGTAAAGGTCATGGTGTAGACTCATCCTGTCTCATTTCTCCCTTCCACATAAAAGTTTGAATTTTCAGTGAGCCAATATAGGATCACCCATGGGGGAGTGGGAAAGTCTCAGTTAGAGATTATCTAGAGTAGATATTTCTGTGGCCACCATTACTGGAACTTATCTTTATTACCTTAAGAGACATTAGAAGACACAGCTTGTAATTAGACAACACCTTTCTTGGGCTTTGGGCTATGGATCATGTAAGTGTAAACAAAATGATTTCCAAGCATGCATGCATTCATTACTTTCTGCTCATTAATGTGTCTGAAACCAACTGCTCCTATCATTGTCCATTACACTGTGAGATAAAATAAACTCTTTCATCTTTATGTTCCATCTGATCAAAGTATTTATAATTGAAAGACAAGAAAATCTAAGAGAATGAGCTAGAGGCCATAGGGAATTACTCAGAAGTACATATTTAAAATGTCTTGATGTTCTCTAAACAAATGACTTTTAGCTGTGAGAAATTGTTTAGCATTGTTCTTTTCTGGTATAGAGGATTGGATGGGGTCATTATAATCAAATAATTTAACACCTAAATAAAACATAATTGGGCATCCCTTAATGATAAAAGAAATTACCTTGGGCAGTCTGGGAAATGGAACCCAGAGCCTTGTACATGCAAGACAAGCTCTGTATCAAAGGTTTATTCAGGCTCAATAAATCAATTTTTAATAGATAGGAAATCATGAGCACACATCAAAATCAGAGTGCCCTGATAGGAAAATTAGACATGGGAATATAACCTGACTGCTTCTATTCTATTCCCAAGAAGCAGGAATCAAGAGAAAACTTTTTTTAAATGAAAATAAAGACATACGTATACACAAAACCAGTAAAAAAAATCACTGGAAGACATCTACTGTAGAGTTCTTTTGCTGCTGTTCAGTTGCTGTGTTGATTACCCTTCTCACAGACCTGTGGCCATCTGCCACTTGAATGTTCTTGCAAGCCCATGAATCAACCATCCAATATCCAAGAATTATCTCAAACCCTATTTTCACGATGATGACAGACTAGCTGTTATGTCACCAAGGTGAAACCCAGGTCACAGGAGGCAGCAAGTTTAGGAGATGATTCATAGTTTCCCCTTAACATGTATACTCTCTTCAAATATGGAAGTGGACTTGAGCATTTCCTGTATTTGTAATATCCCTGTATATCTCTGTCAGTTTAACTTTTAGTCCCTTGCAATAGTTTTCCCATATAGCCTTGGCAATTTCAATAATAATAATAATAATAATAATAATAATAATAATAATAAAAGTAAAATACAGCAATGGGAAGATGGCTCAGTTGGTGAGGTATCCTTCCCTTTTTTTTTTTTTTTACTGGTTTTGTGTATACTTATGTCTTTATTTTCATTTAAAAAAAGTTTTCTCTTGATCCCTGCTTCTTGGGAATAGAATAGAAGCAGTCAGGTTATATTCCCATGTCTAGATTTTTTTTCCTATTTCTTTGTTTACATTCCAAAGGCTTTCCCCTTTCCCAGTTCCCCACTCACCATATGTCCCATAAGTCCTCGCACCTCCCCATTTCCCTATCACCTCCCCACCATTTCTCTGTTCTGGTACTCTCCTACAAAACTGGATCCAGACTTTTCAGGCCCAGGGTCCTAATTCCTTCTTCTTGGGTATCTTTTGATTTGCTAACTGTGCCTAGAGTATTCAGAGCTTCTGGGCTCATTAATATCCACTTATCAGTGATTGCATTTCATTTGTATTCTTTTGTGATTGGGTTAACTCACTTAGGATGATATTTTCCTGATCCAACCATTTGCCTACAAATTGCATGAATTCATTTTTTTAATTGCTGAGTAGTATTCCATTGTATAAATATATCACATTTTCTGTATCCATTCCTCCTTTGAGGGACATCTGGGCTCCTTCCAACTTCAGGCTATTATAAATAAGGCTGCTATATATATAGTGGAGCATGTGTCATTATTGTATGCAGGGGAATCCTCTGGGTATATGCCCAGGAGTGGTACGACAGGGCCTCTGGAAGTGTCATGCCCAATTTTCTGAGGAACCGCCAGACTGATTTCCAGAGCAGTTTTACCATCTTGCAATCCCACCAACAAAGTAGGACTGTTCCTCTTTCTCCACATCCTCACCAGCACCTGTTGTCTCTTGAGTTTTTAATCTTAGCTATTCTGACTGGTGTGAGGTGGAATCTCAGGGTTGTTTTGATTTGCATTTCCCTGATGACTAATGATGTTGAACATCTCTTAAGGTGCTTCTCAGCCATCTGAATTTCTTCTGGTGAAAATTCTTTGTTTAGCTCTTTTCCCCATTTTGGATAGGGTTATTTGGTCCTTTGGGGTCTAACTTCTTGATTTCTGTGTATATATTAGATATTAGCCCTCTGTCAGATGTGACGTTGGTGAAGATCTTTTCCCAATTTGTTGTTTGCTGTTTTGTCCTTCTGACAGTGTGCTTAGCCTTAAAGAAACTTTGTAATTTTATGAGGTCCCATTTGTCAATTCTTGATCTTAGAGCATAAGCTATTGGTGTTCTGTTCAGGAACTTTCCCCATGTGCCCATGTCCTCCAGGGTCTTCCCCAGTTTTGTTTCTATTAGTTTCAGTGTGTCTGGTTTTATGTGGAGGTCCTTGATCCACTTGGAGATGTTCTTAGTACAAGGAGATAAGAGTGGGTCAATTCGCATTTTTCTGCATGATGACCTCAACTTCATCTGGAATAACAAAAAACCCAGGATAGCTAAAACTATTCTCAACAATAAAAGGACTTCTGGGGGTATCAATATCCCTGACCTCAAGCAGTACTGCAGAGCAATTGTGTTAAAAACTGCATGGTATTGGTACAGCAACAGGCAAGTAGATCAATGGAATAGAATTGAAGACCCAGAAATGAACCCACAGACTTATGGTCACTTGATCTTTGATAAAGCAGCTACAACCATCCAGTAGAAAAAAGATAGCCTTTTCAACAAATGGTGCTGGTTCAACTTAGTCAGGATCTTTATTCCTGAACAAAACATGATGATAAAGAAGCAAGTTGGGGAGGAAATGGTTTATTTATCTTGTACTTCTAAATCACTATTCATCACCAAAGGAAGTAAGAACTGGAACTCACACAGAGCAGCAACCTGGACATAGAAACTAAAGTAGAGGCCATCAAGGAGGAGGATTTTTTACTGGATTGCTTCCCCTGGCTTGCTCAGCTTACCTTTTTATGGAATCCCAGACCAGTAGCCCAGGGATGTTCCCTCACTCCTCCATTAAAAACTGATTGAAAGAATGCCTTTCCCCTGTATTTCATGAAGGAATTTCATCAAGGGAGGATCCTTTCTTTGGGTTCACTCCAGTTTTTGTCAAATTGACACACAAAACCAACAGCTGCAACATTTAATTATGAATGTCTGAGTGTGAATGACATGATCTCATAAATATTTAGCAGATATAATAGCCTATGTGCACTTGCAGGATGGCAGAGATATAGGATACCCTAAGCAAGCAGTTTCTTCATATAAGTGAGTGATTCTATCTCAATACATAAAAAAGATAGTGATCAAGCAAGATAATAGATACCATTATTTGGTCCTCATGTCTGTAAGCAAACATGTGCTCAAGTTCTATAACATATATGTGGACCCATGGACATGCAGACAATATACACTTGTAAACATGCAAAGCTTAAAATTTAGACTGCTGTGAATTACTAAAAACAAAGAATATATTCTTATTCAAATTTAAGTATTTACAAAAAAAGTGTTTTTGAAATTTATAGAAACATTTAATTTTAAATAGAAATATCAGGAGTCTGGTAATCATTCATTGTGTCAGAGAATTACCTAAAAATTGAAATACTGAAATACTGTCACAGGAAGGAAATGAAAAGGGGAAATAAAATAATAGCACATCAATGTCTGCATCAACTTTTTGGAGAAAAACTGTGCTTTGCCACCCTTTCTCCAGAATGCAAAGAAAGGTTACTCATCAAATGACCAAATATACCAGAAGGCCAGAAATAACTTTTTATGAACTTAAGAGAAGATGTTGGAATATTGTTTATGAATGAAACCATAAAATATATCATTGGTTCAATAACCCTTGAAGTCTGCTACAGGTCAGCTTTCCAATCCATTCTGTCCCTTTTCTGTCTTATACAGGTAGAAAGATTCAAGTCACGAGCTTGCAGTTATTAAAATCAGACTTGATGTAGAGGAATACCAGGACAGGGAAGCCGGGAAGGGCTGATTGGGAAGGGGAGATGGCTTATGGAATTTTTAAGGGAGTAAAGGACCAGGAAAGGGGATACCTATTGAAATGTAAATAAAGAATTTATCTAATCAAATAAAATAAAATAATAAAAAATAAGCAAAACAATCAGTATTGTGCTAAAAAAATAGTACAAAAAATCTGGTATGATTATATAATAAACAACAAGGCATACTAGCTTGAAAGCTCACAACATAGATTGTTAAAATATTGATTTTTTAATGTTTCTAATTATATGTTTTTATATGTATTTATGAGATGGCATATGCATAAGAATGAAAAAGGCACTTTCTGTTGTGGCAGAACATTGGAGGTACGGGGTGGGAGGAGTGGTTAGTGGTTGGGGGTATTGGGGGAGGGGGGATACCAGGAAAGGTTTTACCATTTGAAATGTAATGAAAATTATATCCAATAATAAAAGAGAAATGTTCTCTCTAAGGAAGTACAAAGATCATAAAAAAAAGATTGATGAAACACCAAGTAATCAAAATAGAAAACCTTCAGGAAAATATCAGCTCAATCCTTTTCAGTGCTAACACAAATTCAAGTGTCATCCCCACTCATAAGAGCTGAAAGGAGACTGTTTCATCCATTAAAAGAAGTCTCACATAAACTCATACAGCTCTGGTTGCTTGTTCATGATCTGCACAAGATCAATCCAGCCCAAATTCCAAAATAGATGGGGGATGTCTCTATAGGCCCTATTTCTTACTGATGACTATTGGCAGTTGATAGCATCCAGGAAAAGTAAAATCATTCTTTTTTTTTACCTCATGTCCATAAATAGGGGTCCATTGTTCAGGGAAATAATTGTACAGTAATACACATATGGACAACATTAATTAGTTAGTGGGTTATCAAAACCAAACAAAGAAAGAACATAAAAGATAGGAGGAGGCTGTATTAAAAGAGGATATAGAAGGAATTGGAGGGGAAAACAGGGAGTAGATATGATCATGTTCCAATGTGTGTGTGTGTGTGTGTGTGTGTGTGTGTGTGTGTGTGTGTATGAGATTAAAAAGATAAAAAAATGGAAAATGGAAAAAAATAATTTCAGGAAAATACAAATGAGTAAAGAAACTGAACAAAACTACCCAGAATATAAAAATGGGAGAGTAGAAACAATAAAGAAATCACAAAGTGGGACATCTCTGGAGGTAGAAAACCTTGGAAAGAATTCCAGAGTCTTAGATGCAAGCATCAACAACAGAATACAAGAGATAGAAGAAAGAATCTCAAGAGATGAAGATACCACTGAAAACATTGACTCAATGTCAAAGAAAATGCAAAAGGCAAAAACTTTGTAACCCTAAACATCCAGGAAATCCAGGGCAACATGAAAAGACCAAATATAAGGATTATAGGTAGAGAAGAGAGCAAGGATATAGAACTTAAAGGGTCAGCAAATATCTTCAGCAAAATTATAGAAGAAAACTTCCCTAACCTAAAGAAAGAGATGCCCATGAACATACAAGAAGCCTATAGAACTCAAAAAAGACAAAACCAGAACAGAAACTCCTCCAGGCATATAATAATCAAAACATCAAAGACACTAAACAAAGAAAGAATATTAAAAGCAGTAAGGGAAAAAGGTCAAGTAACACATAAAGGCAGAACTATCAGAATTATGCCAGACTTTTCACCAGAAACTGTGAAGGCTAGAAGATCCTAGGTAGATGTCATACATACCCAAAGAGAACATAAATGTCAGTCCAGGCTACCATACCCAACAAATCTCTCAATTACCATAGATGACAAAATCAAGACATTCCATGACAAAACCAAATTTACACAATTTCTTTCCACAAGTGCAGCACTTCAAAGGATAATGGGTAGAAAATACCAACAAAAGGCAGAAAACTGCACTCTACAAAAGGCAATAAAGTAATCTTCTTTCAACAAACCCAAAATAAGATACCCACACAAACAGAATGCCACCATTAACACCAAAAATAACAGGAAGCAGCAATCATTTTTCCTTAATATCTCTTAACACCAATGGTCTCAATTCCCCAATAAAAAGATATAGACTAACAGACTGGATACGTAAACAGGACCCAACATTATGCTCCATACAAGGAACCCACCTCAGTGACAAAGAGAGCTACTACCTGTCTTAGTTAGGGTTTCACTGCTGTGAACAGACACCATGACCAATGCAAGTTTTATAAAAGACAACATTTAATTGGGGTTGGCTTACAGGCTCAGAGGTTCAGTCCATTGTCATCAAGGCAGAAATATGGCAGCATCCAGGCAGGTATGGTGCAGGAGGAGCTGAGAGTTCTCTCTCTTCAACTGAAGGCTGCTAGTGGAAGACTGACTTCCAGGCAACTAGGGTGAAGTTCTTAAGCCCACACCCACAATGACACACCTACTCCAACAAGGCCACACCTCATAATAGTGCCACTCCCTGGGAAAAGCATATGCAAACCATAACATTCCACTCCCTGGCCCCCATAGGCTTGTTCAAAGATTAGTCTATGGGGGCCATACTTAAACATAGCATAATGCAAAATATATTTAGTCCAACTTCAAAAGTCCCTGTAGTCTATAGCAATCTCAAAAGTGTTAAAAGTCCAAAGTTCAGGGTCTCTTTTGAGATTCACCCAATCACTTAACTGTAATCCCCCAAGCAAGACAGAAAACCAGCTGGGCAAAGTCCAAACTCTGCATCTCCATGTCTGATGGCAAACTCCAACTCCCTTTTCATCTTTGTTGACTTCAACAAGGTTCTTTCTCCTGGGCTTGTTCCACTTCCTGTTAGCAGCTTTCCTTGGCAGGTATCCTGTGGCTCTGGCATCTTTAACATCTTGGGTACCCCAAGTCAATTTCAGCTTCACAGCTTCTTGTTCCAGTGTCTGAGATCCACACATGATCTTCTGTGTATCTCCAAAGAGCTGGTATCACTTCAGCTCTGCCCTCTATAGCACTAAGTTCAGATTGATCCACTCACTGCCACTGCTGTTCTTGGTGGTCATCCCATGGTACTGGCATCTCCAATATGCTAGGGTTTCCACTGCAACTATACTCCACCAAAGCCTCTCATAGGCTCTCTTCATGGTACCAAGTCTCAACTCCTTTGCATGATCCCTTCAGTCCTGGGCTGTCAATTACAACTGAGGGTACACTTTCACCAATGGCCTTCCATGGCCTCTCAAGGTACCAAGCCTCAGCTGTTCTTCATGATGCCTTCATGCCTTCAAAACCAGTACCACCTGGATGATTCTTACATGTTACCAAGTACAGCTGTAGCATGAGGAACACTTGGCTATCTCTGGAATACAGCTTCTTTGTGCTCTCAGAAAACACTTCCTATATTTCATCTCAGTGATGCTGGTCTTTTCTTAATCACCACTAATTTCTTAGCTCCAGCTAACCAGCATTAATTGTCCCCGTAATCTTCTCCTCTTGAATATAAAGCCAGAGACACATGGCTGAAGCTGCTGAGTTCTGCTGCTTGCAGGAGCTGGAACATTGCCCCCCTTGTTCTATTACATTATCACTAGCTTCCTTTTTCCCAGCTCCTTCACTGCCTAAGTTGGCTGTCCTGAATCTTGCTCCTTAGACTGACCTTGAACTCAAGAGATGTGCATGCCTGTCTCGTAAACACTGGGATTAAAGGTGTGGTCCACCAAGCCGGGATTGAAGTTTTTCTTCACCTAGAATTTGCTCTGTTCTAGGCTGGTCTTGAACTCAGATATCTGCTTATCTTTGCCTCCTGGGATTAAAGGCTTGTACTACCTGCCTGGACCAAAATTTAGCTGGGTGGAATCTTGTTCCAAGGTCACCACTCCCTTAATTCAATATCCTAGAATTCAGCTCCATTTCATTTCCTGGAGTCCCTTTAATACTCAAACTATATATTTTGTACTTTTCCTTTCTCGTCTTGCTATGTTTGTTCAAAATTCTCTTCATCAGACTTAACCAGAGAACAAAGTCTTTGTTGGGCTTTTTTGAGACTTCCTTTGCAGATGTAATTAATATAAATCTCTTTACCTTAGCCTTGGTCAGTCTCTTCAGACAATGGCAAAAAGCAGCCATGTTCTTCACCAAAACATCACAAAAACAGTTTCTCAGCCACATATTAAAGTTCTTCTTCATTGAAACCTCTTGGGCCATCAGGCCTACACAGTTCAAATGTCCCTCAGCACCACTGTCTTCCATATTCCGACTAGGCTGGCCCATTAAGCCCCACTTAAAGAATTCTGTGGCTTTCCAAACCCAAAGTCCCAAAATCCACATTCTTCCGAACAAAAGCATGGTCAGGGCTATCACAGCAATACCCCAGTCCCTGGTACCAACTTCTGTCTTAGTTAGGGTTTCACTGCTGTGAACAGACACCATGACCAATGCAAGTTTTATAAAAGACAACATTTAATTGGGGTTGGCTTACAGGCTCAGAGGTTCAGTCCATTGTCATCAAGGCAGAAATATGGCAGAATCCAGGCCGGTATGGTGCAGGAGGAACTGAGAGTTCTCTCTCTTCAACTGAAGGCTGCTAGTGGAAGACTGACTTCCAGGCAACTAGGGTGAAGGTCTTAAGCCCACACCCACAGTGACACACCTACTTCAACAAGGCCACACCTAATAGTGCCACTCCCTTGGATAAGCATATGCAAACCATAACACTACCTCAGAGGTAAAGGTTGGAAAACAAATTTTCCAAGCAAATTCTCCCAAGAAACAAGCGGGAGTGGCCATACTTATACTGGATAAAATAGACTTTCAACTAAAAGTTGTCAAAAAAATTAAGGAGGAACACTTCATACATGTCAAAGGAAAAAACTGCCAAGATGAACTCTCAATTCTGAACATATATGCTCCAAATGCAAGGGCCCCCACATTCATAAAAGAACTTTACTTCCTAAAACAAACTTTACTAAAGCTCAAAGCACACATTGCATCCCACACTATTATAATAAGAGACTTCAACACCCCACTCTCCTCAATGGACATATCAGAAAAACACAAGCTAAGCAGAGACACAGTGAAATTAACTAAAGTTATTGACCAAATGGATCTAACACACACACACACACATATATATAACATTCTATCCTCAAGCAAAAGAATATACTTTCTTCTCAGCACAACATGGTACCTTCTCCAAAACTGACCTTATAATTGGTCACAAAACACACCTCAACAGATACAGGATTATTGAAATAATTCCATGCACCCTATCAAATCACCACGGCCTAAGGCTAGTCTTAAGTTCAAACAAAAACAACAGAAAACAAATATACATATGGATGTTAAGCAATGCTCTACTGAATGATAGTTTGGTCAAGGAAGAAATAAAGAAAGAAATTAAAGACTTTTTAGAATTTGATGAAAATGATCAGATGTCATATCAAACTTATGGGACTCAATGAAAGCAGTGCTAAGAGGAAAACTCACAGCTCTAAGTGACTCTAAAAAGAAAATGGAAAGAGCTTATACTAACAGCTTGACAACACACCTGAAAATTCTAGAAGAAAAAGTAACAAATACATCCAAGAGGATTAGACAGCAGGAAAAAATCAAACTCATGGCTGAAATAATCCAAATAGGAATAAAAAGAACTATACAAAAATTCAACAAAAGCAGGAGCTGATTCTTTGAGAAAATCAACAAGATAGACAAACCCTTAGCCCGACTAACCAGATAAAGGCTCAGAGGCACTACAAAAATTAATAAAATCAGAAATGAAAAGGAAGACATAGCAACAGAAACTGTGGAAATTTAAAAAAAAAATCATCAGATCCTACTATAAGAGCTTATACTCAACAAAATTTGAAAATTTGCACAAAATGGACAATTTTCTAGATACATACTAGGTGCCATCTTTAAAACAGGGTCAGATAAACCACCTAAATAGTCTCATAAGTCCTAAGGAAATAGAAACAGTTCTTCATATTCTCAAAACAAACAAACAAAAAAAAACAACAACAACAAAAACAGGACTAGATCGGTTTAGTGGGGAATTCTATCAGATCTTCAAAGAAGAGCTAATACTGATACTCTTCCAACTATTCCACAAAATAGAAACTTAGGGAACACTACCCAATTCATTCTATGAACCCCCAAAAATGCTTATACCTACACCTAACAAAGACCACAAAATGAAGGAGAACTTCAGACCAATCTCCCTTATGAACATTGATGCAAAAATAATCAACAAAATTCTGGCCAACTGAATCTAAGACTGCATCAAAAGAATAATTCACCATGATCTAGTAGGCTTCATACCAGTGATCCAATGATGGTTCAATATATGGAAATCCATCAATGTAATCAACTACATAAGCAAATTCAAGGGAAAAAAAACATGGACATTTTATTAGATGCTGAAAAAGCGTTTGACAAAATTCAGCATCCCTTCATGATAAAAGTCTTGGGGAGATCAGGAATTCAAGGCCCATATCTAAACATAGTGAAAGCAATATACTGTAAAATGATAGTCAATATCAAAAAAGAATGGAAAGAAACTTGAAGCAATCCCACTAAAATCAGGGACCAGACAAGGTTGACCACTCCCTCCCTATCTAATCAATATTGTACTCAAAGTCCTAGCGAGAGCAATTAGACAACAAAAGGACTTCAAAGGTATATAAATTGGAAAGGAAGAATTCAAAGTCTCACTATTTGCAGATGATATGATTGTATACTTAAGCAACCCCAAAAATTCTACCAGAGAACTATTATACCTGATAAACAACTTCAGTAAAGTGGCTGGATATAAAATTTACACAAACAAATCAGTAGCCTTCCTCTACTCAAAGTATAAACATGATGAGAAAGAAATTAGGAAAATGACATCTTTCATAATAGTCACAAATAATATTGCATCCTTGGTGAGATTCTAACCAAGCCGGTGAAAGATCTGTATGATAAGAACTTCTAGACTCTGAAGAAAGAAATTGTAGAAGATCTCTGAAGATGGAAAGATCTCCCATGCTCATGGATTGGCAGGATTAATATAGTAAAAATGGTCATCTTGATGAAAGCAATTTACAGATTGAATGTAATCCCCATCAAAATTCCAAATCTATTCTTCATAGAACTAGAAAGACCAATCTGAAAATTCATTTGGTATAAGACAAAACAAAACAAAACAAAACAAAACAAAACAAAACAAAACAGTGGAGAGAAAACTAATCTCTAAAACAGAAGATCTCTTGGTGGAATCCCCATCCCTGAACTATAGTTATAATACAGAGCTATAGTGAGTAAAAACAAAAGCAAAAACAAAAACTGTATGGTATTGGTACAGAGACAGACAGGAATATCAAAGGAATAGAACTGAGTACAAAGATATGAACCGGCATACTTGATGTCACTTGATAATTGACAAAGGAGCTAAAAACATCCAGCTTAGAAAAGACATTTTTAACAAATGGTGCTGGATAAACTGGAGGTCAGCATGCAGAAAAATACAAATTGACGCATTCTTATCTCTATGTAAAACGTTTAAGTTCCAGAGCGGTTTTACCATTTTGCAATCCCACCAACAGTGGAGGTGTGTTCCTCTTTCTCCACATCCTCACCAGCACTTGTTGTTTCTCGAGTTTTTAATCTTAGCCATTCTGACTGGAGTGAGGTGGAATCTCAGGGTTGTTTTGATTTGCATTTCCCTGATGACTAATGATGTTGAACATCTCTTAAGGTGTTTCTTGGCCATCCGAATTTCTTCTGGTGAAAATTCTTTGTTTAGCTCTGTACCCCATTTTTTGATAGGGTTATTTGGTTCTTTGGGGTCTAACTTCTTGAGTTCTTTGTATATATTGGATATTAGCCCTCTGTCGGATGTGGGGTTGGTAAAGATCTTTACCCACTTTGTTGGTTGCCGTTTTGTCCTTCTGACAGTGTCCTTTGCCTTACAGAAACTTTGTAATTTTATGAGGTCCCATTTGTCAATTCTTGATCTTAGAGCATAAGCTATTGGTGTTCTGTTCAGGAACTTTACCCCTGTGCCCATGTCCTCCAGGGAAATCAGTGTGGCGGTTCCTCAGAAAATTGGGCATGCCACTCCCAGAGGACCCTGGCATACCACTCCTGGGCATATACCCAGAGGATTCCTCTGCATACAACAAAGACACATGCTCCACTATGTTTATAGCAGCCTTGTTTATAATAGCCAGAAATTGGAAGGAGCCCAGATATCCCTCAAAAGAGGAATGGATACAGAAAATGTGGTATATTTATATAATGGAGTACTACTCAGCAATTAAAAATAATGAATTCATGCAATTTGTAGGTAAATGGTTAGATCTGGAAACTATCATCCTAAGTGAGCTAACCCAATCACAAAAGAATACACACGAAATTCAATCACTGATAAGTGGATATTAATGAGCCCAGAAGCACTAAATACTCAAGACACAATTAGCAAGTCAAATGACTCTCAAGAAGAAAAAAAGGAGAGGACCCTGGGCCTGTAAAGATTGAATCCAGTATTGTAGACCCAGAACAGAGAAATCATGGGGGGGGGAAGAGTGGGGAATACCATGGGGGGGAGAGGAATTATGGGACATATGGTGGGGGGTAACTGGGAAAGGGGAAAGCCTTTGAAATGTAAACAAAGAATATAGAAAATAAAAAAAATAAAAAAAAAAACGTTTAAGTTCAAGTGGATCAAGGACATCCACATAAAACCAGATACACTGAAACTTATGGAAGAGAAATTGGGGAAGAACCTTTAACACATGGGCACAGGGGAAATTTTCCTGAATAAAAAACCAATGGCTTATATTGCAACCAGGACATAGCTGGAGAGGCCCAGGTAGACAGACTCCATCTGGGGCTACTGTCGCAGGGGGATCTGCTAGGTTCTCGCTGCCAGGCAGGCCCAGCTCCACCCCCTGAGGCTCTGCGGGACTTCCCTGCACCCTCAGGCCTTGCACCGAGGCAGCGGGTGGCAGCCAGCTTGTGATCCCTTAGAGCAGCAGTCACGCATAATACCAGTAGAGAAACAACAGATGAGCCCAGTCTCAAGGGAGATTCAAACACCAGCCAGTGACAACAAGGCCAACTAACACCAGAAATAACCAGATGGCAAAAGGGAAATGAAGGAACGTTACTAACAGAAATCAAGGCAACATGACAGCATCTGAACCCAGTTTGCCAACAACAGGAAGCCCTGGATACCCCAAAACACCGGAAAAACAAGACTTGAATATAAAATCACTGGTCAGGATGCTGGTAGCTGAACACATAGAAAAATATCATAAAGAAATAGAGGAGAAAATGGATCAAAAGTTAGAAGCCTTTACAAGGAAAATACAAAAATCACTTCAAGAAATTCAGGAGAAGATGGATCAAAAAGAAGACAATAAAGAAGAAAGACAAAAATCACTTAAAGAAATACAGAAGAACATAGGCCAAAAAGTTGAAGCTATGAAAGAGGAAACACAAAAATCTCTTAAAGAAATATATGAAAACACAATCAAGCAAGCAAAGATCTGAGCATATCCATCCAGATACTAAAAACAGAAGTAGAAACAACTAAGAAATTGCAGAGGGAGACAACATTGGAGGTAGAAAAGCTTGGGAAGAAATCAGGGGCCATAGATGCAAATATCAACAATAGAATACAAGAGATAGAAGACAGAATATCAGAAGCCGAAGATACCACAGGAACCATTGATTCAACAGTCAAAGAAAATACTAAATGCAAAAAGGTTGTAACCCAAAACATCCAGGAAATCCAGGACACAATGAGAAGACCAAACCTAAGGATTATAGGTATAGACGAGAGTGAAGATTTACAAGTTAAAGGGCCAGCAAATATCTTCTACAAAATTATGGAAGAAAACTTCCCCATCCTAAAGAGAGAGATGCCCATGAATATACAAGGAGCCTATAGAACCCCAAACAGACTGGACCAGAACAGAAATACATCCTGTAACATAATAATCAAAACTTCAAATGTACTAAACAAAGAAAGAATATTAAAGGCAGCAAGAGAAAAAGGCCAAGTAACATATAAAGGAAGATCTATCAGAATAACACCAGATTTCTCACCTGAGACCGTGAAAGCTAGAATATCCTGGGCAGATATAATGCAAACTCTAAGAGAACACAAACTTCAGCCAAAACTACTTTACCCAGCAAAACTCTCAATCGCCATAGATGGAGACATCAAGATATTCCATGACAAACCAAATTTGCATGATATCTTTCCACAAATCGAGCCCTACAAAAGATAATAGGGGGAAAACACCAAGACAAGGACAGAAACTACACCCGGGAAGAAACAAGAGAGAAACCTCCTCTCATCAAACCCAAAAGAAGATAACCTCTCGAATATAAAAATAAATAAATAAATAAATAAATAAATAAATAAAATTTCAAAAATGTCTGGAGGAAATAATTACTATTCCTTAATATCTCTAAACACCAATGGACTCAATTCCCCAATAAAAAGACATAGATTAACAGACTGGATACGGAAACAGGACCCTACATTTTGCTGCATACAGGAAACACATCTCAGTGTTAAAGACAAACACTGCCTTAGAGTTAAAGGCTAGAAGACAATTTTACAATCAAATGGTCTCAGGAAATAAGCTGGAAGAGCCATTCTAATATCAGATAAAATTGACTTCCAACCTAAAGTCATCAAAAGAGACTCAGAAGGTCACTTTTTGCTGGCCAAAGGGAAAATCCACCAAGAAGAGCTCTCAATACTGAACATCTATGCTCCAAATGCAAAGGCACCCTCATTGATAAAAGAAACCTTACTAAAGCTTAAAGCACATATTACACCTAACACAATAATTGTGGGTGACTTCAACACTCCACTTCTCAATGGACAGATCAGGAAAGCAGAAACTACACAGGGACACAATGAAACTAATTGAAACTTTGGTCCAATTGGATTTAACATATATATATATATTCAACCTAAACCTAAAGAATATACCTTTTTCTCAGCACCTCATGGTACTTTCTCCAAAATTGATCATATAATTGGTCACAAGACAGATGTCAACAAATACAAGAAGATCCAGCTAATCCCAGGCCTCCTATCAGATCACCATGGAGTAAGAGTGGTCTTCAATAGCAATAAAAACAACAGGAAGCCCACATACACATGGTAACTGAACAATACTCTACTCAATGACACCTTGGTCAAGGAAGAAATAAAAAAAAGAAATCAAAGATTTTTAGAATTCAATTAAAATGAAGGTACAAACTACCTAAATCTATGGGACACAATGAAAGCAGTGCTAAAAGAAAAACTCATAGCTCTATGTGCATCAAAAAAGAAACTGGAGAGAGCAAACACTAGCAGCTTAACGGCACACCTTAAAGCCCTGGAAGAAAAACAAGTTAATTCACCCAGGAGGAGTAGAAGACAAGAAATCATCAAACTCAGGGCTGAAATCAATCAAGTAGAAACAAAGAGAACCATACAAAGAATCAACAAGAACAGGAGCTGGCACTTTGAGAAAATCAACAAGATAGATAAACCCTTAGCCGGACTAACCAAAGGACACAGAGCCAGTATACAAATTAACAAAATTAGAAATGAAAAGGGAGACATAACAGAAACTGAGGAAATTCAAAAGATCATCAGATGCTACTAAAAAGGTCTATACTCAAAACAACTGGAGAATCTGGAGAAAATGGACAATTTCCTAGACAGATACCAAATACCAAAATTAAATCAGCATCAAGTAGATCAGCTAAATAGTCCCATAACCCCTAAAGAAATAGAAGGGGTTATAGAAAGCCTCTCAACCAAAAAAACTATGGGACCAGTTGGTTTTAGTGCAGAATTCTGCCAGACCTTCAAAGAAGACTTAACACCAATACTCTTCAAACTATTCCACAAAATAGAGACAAAAGGGACACTGCCCAACTCATTCTTCGAAGCCACAATTACACTAATACCACAAAAAGATCCAACAAAGAGAACTACAGGCCAATTTCTCTTAGGAATATCGATGCAAAAATACTAAATAAAATTCTTGCCAACCGAATCCAAGAGCACATCAAAATGATCATTCATAATGATTAAGTAGGCTTCATCCCAGGGATGCAGGGTTGATTCAATATACGGAAATCCATCAATGTAATCCACTACATAAACAAACTAAAAGAAAAAAAACACATGGTCATCTCATTAGATGCTGAAAAAGCATTCGAGAAAATTCAGGAAACTTTCATGCTAAAAGTCTTGGAAAGAGCAGGAATTCAAGGCCCATACCTAAATATAGTAAAAGCAATCTACAGCAAACCAGTAGCCAACATCAAAATAAATGGAGAGAAACGTGAAGCAATCCCACTAAAATCAGGAACTAGACAAGGCTGCCCTCTCTCTCCTTATCTTTTCAATATAGTACTTAAAGTTCTAGCAAGAGCAATTAGACAACATAAGGAAGTCAAAGGGATACAAATTGGAAAGGAAGAATTCAAATTATCATTATTTGCAGACAATATGATAGTTTACTTAAGCACCCAAAAAGCTCCACCAGAGAACTTCTACAACTGATAAACAACTTCAGCAAAGTGGCTGGTTATAAAATTAACTCAAGCAAATCATTAGCCTTCTTGTACTCAAAGGACAAGCAGGCTAAGTAAGAAGTTAGGGAAATAACACCCTTCACAATAGCCACAAACAACATAAAGTACCTTGGTGTAACTCTAACCAAACAAGCGAAAGATCTGTATGACAGGAACTTCAAGTCCTTGAAGAAAGAAATCGAAGAAGACCTCCCAAGATGGAAAAATAATTCTTGCTCCTGGATTGGCAGGATCAATATAGTAAAAATGGCCATCTTGCCAAAAGCAATCTACAGATTCAATGCCATCCCCATCAAAATCCCAACTTAATTCTTCATAGATCTAGAAAGGTCAATTCTCAAATTCATCTGGAGCAACAAAAAACCCAGGATAGCTAAAACTATTCTCAACAATAAAAGGACTTCTCGGGGGATCAATGTCCCTGACCTGAAGCAGTACTACAGAGCAATTGTGTTAAAAACTGCATGGTATTCATACAGCAACAGGCAAGTGGATCAATGGAATAGGATTGAAGACCCAGAAATTAACCCACAGACTTATGGTCACTTGATCTTTGATAAAGGAGCCACAATGATCCAGTGGAATAAAGATAGCCTTTTCAACAAATGGTGCTGGTTCAACTGGAGGGCAACATGCAGAAGAATGTGAATTGACCCACTCTTATCTCTTTGTACTAATATCAACTCCAAGTGGATCAAGGACCTCCACATAAAATCAGACACACTGAAACTATTAGAAAAGAAACTTGGGAAGACCCTGGAGGACATAGGCACAGGGGGAAAGTTCCTGAACAGAACTCCAATAGCTTATGCTCTAAGATCAAGAATTGACAAATGGGACCTCATAAAATTACAAAGTTTCTGCAAGGCAAAGGACACTGTCAGAAGGACAAAATGACAACCAACAAAGTGGGAAAAGATCTTCACCAACCCCACATCTGACAGAGGGATAATATCCAATATATACAAAGAACTCAAGAAGTTAGACCCCAAAGAACCAAATAACACTATCAAGATTGGGGTACAGAGCTAAACAAAGAATTTTCACCAGAAGAAATTCAGATGGCAGAGAAACACCTTAAGTGATGTTCAACATCATTAGTCATCAGGGAAATGCAAATCAAAACAACCCTGAGATTCCACCTCACACCAGTCAGAAAGGCTAAGATTAAAAATTCAAGACACAACAAGAGCTGGCGAGGATGTGGAGAAAGAGGAACACTCCTCCACTGTTGGTGGGATTGCAAAATGGTAAAACCGCTCTGGAAATCAGTTTGGCGGTTCCTCAGAAAATTGGGCATGTCACTTCCAGAGGACCCTGGCATACCACTCCTGGGCATATACCCAGAGGATTCCCCTGCATACAATAAAGACACATGCTCCACTATGTTTATAGCAGCCTTGTTTATAATAGCCAGAAATTGGAAGGAGCCCAAATATCCCTCAAAGGAGGAATGGATACAGAAAATGTGGTATATTTATACAATGGAATACTACTCAGCAATTAAAAATAATGAATTCATGCAATTTGTAGGTAAATGGGTAGACCTGGAAAATATCATCCTGAGTGAGTTAACCCAATTACAAAAAAATACACATGAAATGCAATCACTGATAAGTGGATATTAATGAGCCCATATGCCCTAAATACTCAAGGCACAATTAGCCAGTCAAATGATTTCCAAGAAGAAGAAAGTAGAAGACACTGGACCTGTAAAGATTGGATCCAGTTTTATAGAGAAACCGTGGGGGGAGGGAGAATGATTGGGGAATAGTTGGGGGGAGAGGAATTATGGGATGTATGGTGGGGGGAACTGGGAAAGGGGAAAGCCTTTGGAATGTAAACATAGAATATAGAAAATAAAAATTAAAAAAAATGGCTTATGATCTAAGAACAACAAAAGGGTCCTCATGAAACTGCAAAGCAAACGAAAGTCTCAATAGGACAAAACTGCAACCAACAGATTGTGAAAATATCTTTACCAATCCTACATCCAATAGAGGGCTAATATCCAATATATACAAATAACTCAAGAAGTTATGCTCCAGGGAAACAAATAACCCTATTTAAAATGAGGTATAGAACTACACAGGGAATTTTCAAATGAGGTAATTTAAATGTCTCTGAAGCACCTAAAGAAAGATTCAGCATCCTCAGTTATCAAGGAAATGAGAATCAAAACAACCATGAAATTCCACCTCACACCAGTCAGAATGGCTAAAATGAAAAACTCTGGACTGCAGATGCTGGTGGGATATGAAGAAAGAGGGACACTTTTCCATTCCTGGTGGGATTGCAAACTGGTAAAATCACTTTGGAAATCAGTTTGGCAAATCCTCAGAAAAATAGATATAGTACTACTTGAGGATCCAGATATACCATTCCTTGGCATATACCCAGAAGATGATCTAACATGTAATAAGGACACATGCTCTGCTATGTTTATATCTACCTTATTTATAATAGACAAAAGGTGGAAAGAACCCAGATGTCCTTCAACAGAGGAGTGGATACAGAAATTGTAATATAACAATGGATTACTGTTCAGCTATTAAAAACAATGAATTCATGAATTTTTTGGGTAATTGGATGGAACTAGAAAGTGTCATACTGAGTGAGGTAACCCAATCATAAAAGAACACATATGGTATGCACTCACTGATAAGTAGATATTAACCCAAAAGTTCAGAATAAACAAGATACAATTCACAAACTACAAGAACCTCAAGAAGAAGGAAGACCAAAGTGCGGGTTCTTTGGTTCCTCCAAGAAAAGGAACAAAATACTCACAGGAGCAATTATGGAGAAAATGTGTGTAGCAGAGTCTGAAGGAAAAGCCACCCAGAGACTGTCCTACCTGGGGATTCATCCTATAATGTCACCAAACCCTAACATTATTGTGGAAGTCAAGAAGTGCATATCGAAAGAAGCCTGTTATGTTTGTCTTTTGGAGGGGCCCTGCCAGAGCCTTATAGATACAGAGGTGGATACTAGCAGTCAACCGTTGGATTGAGTGAGGGGTTCCCAATGGAGGAGTTGGGATAAGGACTAGTGGAGCATTGTGGTTTTGCAGCCCCATGGGAAGAAAGATGATGTCAGCCAACCAGAAGCCCCAGGGCTCCCAGGGACTAAGCCATCATCCAAGGAGTACACATGGTTCCAGCCAAAGGAGTTGCACAGTAATGCCTTGTTGGACATCGGTGGAAAGAGAGGTCCTTGATCCTGTAAAGGTTCAATAGATGCCCCAGTATGGGGAAATCAAGGAGGGGGTGTGGTCTATGTTGGGTAGAGGAGCATATTCTTGGAGGCAAGGGGTGGGAGGATGGGTTGGGGGTTTTGGAGGAGGGGGTAAACTGGGAAGGGATATAACATTTGAAATGTAAAGGAAGAATGTAGTCAATAAAAAACAAAAATAAAACAAACAAACAAAAACCAATGATAGAGGCTACAAATTCCAGTATAAGACTTTGAATTTCTTGTACCTGTAGTTACAAGAAATTATAACCAACCTAAAGTGAAGTCTAGGAGTTCAATCTATTTTTTATACAAAAGAGTTACCTTCTCTTAACTAACATGTCTACTTCATGTTCATTTAAAAGGTGCAGCTTGTGAAGAGGAAATTTCCTGTTTCTTTGTAGACAAAGTTGTATCACATTGTGTTTTCTGCAAACTGTCTTAGGAAAAGATGTTTTTGCTGAAGCATACATGTGAGAGGATGTTTTGCTGAGAGAAAGTACATGGTGATATAGAGGAAGGTACCTAGAAATTGGATGTGTAATGGTTTGCTAGAATGGACACTTGAGAGAACACAAGATGTATGGAAAAGGCATAAATATAACCAAATTGAAAGTGGATGATGCTATTGTATAAGTTCACCACACGATTAAATTGTGGTCTTCATTGAGCTCTGCTGATGCTGGTTTCATTGAGGACACTGTATAGTGTGGTTAAATTTACCGCTATTTTTCTATCTTCATTTGCTGTGATTTCATAGACAGAAACACACCAACAACTCCTAATGATGTTTTTTACAACTTCTCTGAACACTTGCTCAATTGGAAGATATCACAAATTTTTCTTGATTGAAATTCCATTGCTAATTTGTGAAGGTTGTATGTAAGCAGATCAAGCTAGAATTGCTGATACCTGTGAACTGAACTGCTCAGATCCTGACAACACTGATTGGATTCACTGCTAAAATTATTTCTAAATAATTTCTCATCTTCCTTTGGCCTATTATAAATTTATTTCTATTACCTCTGGTGGTGATGCGCTAGAAGGAAGGTTAAAACATTTAAGTACTCTTATTAAAGTATGCTTTGGAAAATATAAGCCTACAGGCTTTAGCAATTTCTTCACCTTCTTTTATCAACTCTTTATAAATGACATTTCTAAACTATGTATACATGGCAAACACTAAATTTCACTAAATAAATGTTCTCATTTTGATTTGCTTTAGCCTTTCATTTGATATACTATGCTAATCTCCTTAATCTGATTGTTTCATATGAATTAATTCAAGCATGAGAACTCATGTTGGAGGCTTAAAACTCACATAAAACTGCTGAGTGTACTAGGGCATACTTGAAATCCCAGCATTAGCAGGTCAAGTATAGAGAGGTGCAAGAGTCTTACTACTCAATCTGTGAGCTACATATTTAGTAAGAAACCTTGTTTCAACAAGTAAGGTAAAGAATGTTAAGAAAGCACCAGAGAGCAACTTCTAGCCAGCACAAGGGCCTGGTGGATCAATGCTTCTTAACAGTAAATCACAGCTGCTTATAACTGGCAGGTGATCAAAGCCAGCCACAGGTATCCACTATTCTCATTTGGATCACGCTGGATCTGTTCAATGATCCTGGCCTCATATATCTTTAAATATCTTGTCTTGGTCAAAGCTCAAGAAGCTGTAAGACCTAATCTTAAAAGAATTCAATAATTTCTGTCAAGTCTCAAAAGGATGAACAATGAAATCAGAAGGACAAACTCTTCAGTGATAAAAGCCAAATGGTCACTTTACAGTTACCAGGAATTATTCAGGTGAAGGGACTGATCCTTCAGCTGCTCAAAGAATCCCCATATTCGTAAGATTCCCATAGGGCTAATATATCAAGAAGGAAACCTGCAGACAGAACTGTAATAAAAAAGAGCCTTAGCAGTTGTAAATAGATCATTTATACAATACTACTGTTTGTCTGGGCCTTATTCCTGAGAGTTACAACAGAAAAGAAATGTAAAGCAAGGTGATATAATATGACATATAACTCTGGGTTGATAGTTAATATTTATTATTATAAACATTGCCATTTTATCACTATCCAGTGATTTAAAACCATTGACAATGCATTTATCATAAGAAATTACCTTCACTCTCCAACACTTTGTAACAAACATTTTTTTTGTGTGTGAAATCGTATAGATTTGTTAACTAAAAGTATAAAATGTGTATCTGAAGGGCAAATAAAAATAAAAACTACATAGAATTTCTGAATATTAATACATCTTATTAGTAATGGTGGAACCTGGCAGAAAGATGAACTTTTGTTCAGCATGTGGTCTACACAACTCTTGCCTACAAGACTGATGTTCATTATGACTGATTTTCTTTCAAGTGTTCATTAAGCTGTCTTTACAGTATGTGGTAACTTTATATGTGGTTTTCTGAAAAGAATAGATTAGCAAAGTGGGCTCCCCTACAGGGCTCAACTGTACTTCAACAAGGAGTAAAAGTTGTAAAGCACAACCTTCTCTGTCTTTCAGTTTACCAGCTCCACAGAAGAGAGCCAGCATAGGACTCTTAGATTTGGAGCATGTATGGGGTTTGATAAAAAGACAGTGATGGATCATCTTTTAGCCAAGTGTTTTATTATGTGAAAAGGGAGCACTACCAGAGAAATCTGAAGGAAAGCTTCAATAGCCCAGACAGAAGAAACTTCGTACTGTACTTTAACATGTTCATTGTGAGAGATCATGGAACAAAGACATTTAGTGGCACCATGATGAAATAGTTTCAAAAGGTTCATTTGACACATCTAATGAGACTTAGAGACATTGTCTTTCTTCATTTTTGAGTAAGATAGGTGTGTGATAAGTCACTAGGATATTCTTGGAAAAGTGGCATCAGGAAAAACAATGCCCTAAGTTATATGATGATACTAGTCAACTTTTCTGCCCATAGCTCTTTTACACTTAATATTTTGGTTCCTGAAATTGTCTATTAAGACTTAGTTTGGGACAAAGAGTTGGGTCCAGTGAGAGTAGGGAGCACAAACATGCTAGAGATAGGCATGACCTGTAATCACTTCACAGAACCCCTAAGATTGGGATTGTATAGGATAGTATGAGTTCTCTCATAAATTAATAACCATTACATTGATTTCAAATGCATACTGTGATTGACAGTTGAGTGCTGAGTTCACAGAGATGAAGACATTGTGGATCCCTGCTGAATGTTCTTCTCATGGATCAGTTCAAACAACACAAATCTGTTTATAAAACCAGTCCTTTGAAAAAGGGAATAGACTATTAAAGATAAAAGTTGCTGGAAGAACAAAACAAAAGTTCACAATTCTAGTCATTATACTTGATCCAAACACAGATGTCTTTACATTACATAAGAAATCAATGGACAAGGACAGGATGATGTGGCTCTTTACTGGAGCATCTTGAAAGAGTTAAAGGAGTTTTATGAATTTAGCAGCACAAATGAGAACATGCTTTTGATGGAATGAACAGAGATTTCTTAAAGAAATAATGTTTACAGAACTTTCATACTGAACAAACTCTTAGAGTTATCATATAGCATTCAATAACAACAAAAAGAGATGAAGAGGAAAAAGTGAAAAGAGCACTAGTTTCTCTTCCAGGGAGCCTTGGTGTGGTTCCCAGGACCCACTTATGGCTCACAAAAGTCATTGACTCCAACATCAGGGGATTGGATGCCACTGGCCTCTGCTGACATGTGAACTCATGTGCATGCAAGCACACATGAATACATAATTAATACCAATAAATATCAAAAACTACAAAATGAAAACAGTGAAAGCAGACCTAAACTCAGAACAATTTGTATGGGCATAAAAATGTTTTGTTTCATAAATCTTACAGCCAGAAAATAAGAAATATTCTTTATAGGTCCTGCACCTCATCTGGACAACACAGTGGAGTTGACATTAGTAACAGTGGTACAAGTGACCCGGTCCTGAATGTATGAGCATGGGGGAGCTAGTCTGGACACTTGCCTATGCTGGTGACATGGCTGTGAGATAGATGCCCTGTTTGCCAGGCCCCAGATGACCCTTTGCCCCTGCCCACCTATGGTAGGTAGAAAAGCTGAACTCGTGGTCTTCCAAGTGAGAGAGCTGTTCCTGCCCCTCACTTGCTGCAGCTCTAGGGAGCAAAGGACTTGTACCTCTCTTGGAGAGTAAAGTAGAGTTGGCTCTGGATGTGGGGCTTTGGGGTGAGCAGTCACTGAGCTATGAATGTGGGATAGGTGAAACTGCCTTTTGAAAGTGTTAGAGCATCATGGGTGAGGGAAAGATGCCATCTCCAACCTTTGCCCCTTGACACTATATGTGGGAGAGATCGTCAGAGGTAAAGAGAGCAGGAGAGCTAGCCCTTTTTCACAGATGCCACAGCACTGAGGAGAGTGGGCTGTACATTTTGCCAGGCCCTGGATGTGGTAGTTGCAAGTGAACTCCTGTGCACGTGGGCTCATTTTCAGAGTTTGAATACAGGAGAGCTGGCCTGCCTCTTGTCTGCTTGTGGGGAACATGGAGGAGTTAGAGAGATCCTCTTCCCCTACCATGGCCTCCAATATCTATGGTACATTACTGAGCTAGACTCAGGTTCATAGGAGTGGACAAACAGGTTATGTCCTTCACTGGCTGCAACATTTGAGGAACTAGGTCCTACACTCATGTGGGCAGCAGGTTAGAGCTGTCCCCTGCTGTGGAATTTGCAGGTGAGCTGTCCAAAAATGTGTGAGAGCAGGGAACCTGTTGGTTTGACCATCTCACATAGCACTCACGGCAGTATCCATGACTTTGAATTGTCCCATCACAATATTTGTCTCAGTGAATGATGATTGGAATACATGCAGAGTCTGGGCCTACAGATCCCAAACTACAGGATCTTCATGACAAAGGGCATCAACAAGATATCTGGGAGCTGTTCCAGTGACGTTACTGTATTGATATAGCAGCAGAGGCTAGAGGCTGTGTACCACTCCAATGAATCATTGCAATGAGTGTTTGTAAGCAAGGAAGTATGCACAAAAGGGAATACTCTGTGATGAATAGTAACACACTAGAGTTTCCAAAGGTTTTTGAAATCTGTCAGGGGAAAGTTGCAAGGGTGTAAGATTGCTACCAAGTGAGGGTAAGATGAGTGAGTTTCTGGTGCATGATGTGAAATTCACACACACAAAAATATAAAAAACAATAAAAATTTAAAAGAAGAAAGAAATGTTCTCACTCTGTCTATGCTTATAGAGTGTATATCCATGTAGTGTTGAGTATAAAGGCCAATGAGTCATCAGATAGTTGAGGTACACCTGTGATGTATACAGAACCCTTTCCTGAGCTCTGAAATCTGTATCATCAGGATTTCACTTTATACCTGTAAAAAGAGCTATGAAAACTATGATGGCAGTGGCACTGCACACTTTTCAGGAAGCAGCAAATGGTTGCTATGATGAGTCTGCCCAGCCCAGCATAGCAGGACAACCTAAGCATGTAATTATATTAATCACATTATAGTTACTTATAGTTGACATATATGATTATATCTATCAATTTGAATAAAATACCATCTCAGAAGGGAGACCTTTAAAATTAGACCATTAATCTTTTAAATTTTATCAAACACATGGAACATAGAAAAATAAACTGTGATCTAATAAGTAAAACAAAACAGTTTTAGAAGTGAATTAAGATGGTAGAAATATGGCAAGATAAATTTAAAAGCAGATTTGGAAATTTGAAAGGAAAAAGATATCTTCCCTGAAAATGAAAGCAATGGAAATGTTAAAATGAGGAAAGAAGTCCTCAAAACCATGGCACATGCCACACAGTATAATTATTTTATGCTACTATAACAGGTATCTTCAATAAATGATATAATATGTTTTAAATGTGGAATGTCCTCCATAGGCTTATATGTTTGAATACTTGGTCCCCTCTTAGAAAAAAGTTGAAGAAAAATTGAAAAATCGGTAAGAACCTGCATTGGAGCAATGAAGAAGGAGATGAGTTAGAAAACTGGAACTTGAGAATTTATACTACAGTTGTGCTACATTTTTACACTCCGGCCACAAGTGTATGGATCTGATATGACGAGGCAACCTCTTCTTTGTGTCCCCATGTCTATTAGTTTGTAATTACAGTGTTTTCCATATATAATGGAATGTGCATTTCTGGAAATATAAGGAAAACAAAGCTCTCTGACAAATTGTTTTTGCCAAGAAACATTATCAAAAGAACTAAGACTTGATATAAGGACTTGATATATTTAATTCTGGGAAGTAACAAACAAAAATTTCATTCATCCAAGATGAGATATAGACAAAAGCCCAAATTAAATGTTCCATCATAATCAAGCTGTAGCTTGGTTATCCAATAAGTTTGTAGACTTGTTTACAGCCCATCGGTATGGGGATACTTAGAGGTTAGCTGAACCCACAAAGCTGTATTACCACAAATTCCTTTTTTTAATAGGATATATTCTATATTTATATTTCATTTCCCTTTTTTTGTTTCCCCACCCCTTTAAGGTCCGATATACCCCTTTCCCTCCCCCTGCTCCCTCATCCACCCCTTCCCACTTCCCTGTTCTGGTATTCCCCTACACTGATGCTTTGATCCTTTCCAGCATTAGTGTCCATTCCTTTCTTCTTGTCAGACATCATTGGTATGTGAATTGTGTCTTTGGTGTCCCACGATTCTAGGCTAACATCCACTTATCAGTGACTGCATACCATGGGTATTCTTTTGAGACTGGGTTACCTCACTTAGAATGATGTTCTCCAGCTCCATCCATTTCTCTAAGAATTTCATGAATTCAGTTTCTAATGTCTGAATAGTATTCCATTGTGTATATATACCACATTTTTTGTATCCATTCCTCTGTTGAGGGACATCTGGTTTCTTTCCAGCTTCTGGCTATTATAAATAAGGCTGCTATGAACATCGTGGAGCATGTATCCTTATTGCATGCTGGGGAGACTTCTGGGTATATTCCCAGGAGTGGTATGGCTGGATCCTCCAGAAGTATCGCGTCCAGTTTTCTGAGGAACTGCCAGACTGATTTCCAGAGTGGTTGTACCAGCTTGCATTCCCACCAGCAGTGGAGGAGTGTTCCTCTTTCTCCACATCCTCGCCAACACCTGATGTCTTCTGAGTTTTTAATCCTAGCCATTCTGACAGGTGTGAGGTGAAATCTCAGGGTTGTTTTGATTTGCATTTCTCTAATGACTAGTGATGTTGACCATTTTTTAAGGTGTTTCTCAGCCATCCGAATTTCTTCAAGTGAAAAGTCTTTGTTTAGCTCTGTACCCCATTTTTGGATAGGGTTATTTGGTTTTCTGGAGTCTAACTTCTTGATTTCTTTGTATACATTAGATATTAGCCCTCTGTCGGATGTGGGGTTGGTGAAGATCTTTTCCCAATTTGTTGGTTGCCGATTTGTCCTTTTGACAGTGTCTTTTGCCTTACAGAAACTTTGTAATTTTATGAGGTCCCATTTGTCTATTCTTGATCTTAGAGCAATAGTGATTGGTGTTCTGTTCAGGAATTTTCCCCCTGATTCTTATTATATAGAAAGCAAAACCTATTTGTAGTTGCCTCATAGAATCCCCCTCTCAGTTAACCTGGTTTCTCCCAAGATCACCTGTAGCTTGAGAGGGGGAGAAAATGTTGTAGTAAATTGAATCCCACATAAAGAACACATGACACTTCCTTCTCACACAGATTTATTAATATATGCACCACCATTACAACTGGCATGAATGACTATCTCTGTACTGGCATGATTATTCAAGTGCCATGGTTTCACCTGAAGGGTGATGAGATCTCCATATTAGGGACTGAGTAAAAATCCATACTATAACACAATCAAGAACCAAAGAAACCCAAAATCCTTAACACACTTTAAAATTATTAAACCATTGTCATTCCCATTTAAACACTTACTATTTAAACACTAGACACTAAGTTAGACAGTGCCTGAAGAAACCAGATCACACTCCTCTTCAGCTCTTTCTCTATGACAGGGCTTTAAGATGGTGTCTATTTTGTGATTTTTCAGCTGCTAATCTAAGGTTCTTCTCAGTACCTGGCTCCCTTGTGCTCTTTGTAAATTATACTCAGTTAAACTACATCACTTTGAGTAATATTTGTTGCTACCTCTCAAAAGCATATAAAATTAGATATTTTCTATTGTTGGGGAAATTTATCAGATGGCACTTTTTCTTCTGACTCTCAATCTGTCATTTTAGCATAGTAACTAACTTTCTTACTTTTATTTTAGGGTATCCTTTTATTGAAGCTCATCTTTATGTTTTAAAGTGGAAAGCACTCTGATCTTGTTAAGATTATACATATGTAATTTTGGATGTGATATTCTTTTCTATCATGGTTCCTTGGCTCCTTTCATAATGCTCAACCTTGAAGGGTAAATTTATAGCAGCTCTTTTCAGAAACCAATGTACTTGTTCCCATTTCACACTGTCTGAATTAATATGTTTAGCATATTTCTAACCACAATTGAATGATTATAGAAGTAGGCACCAGGTTGATAATACAAAAATTCAAAATGTGTAAAAATTAACCAACTGCTTCTTTATAATAGAAAATGAGAAAAACAATACTTGAAAGATAGAAAATATCTAGGATAAATAAATAAAAATTTATGGAATACAAAATGTATGGAATTATATAGAAAAAAAGCAAAGAATAAAATTCATAATTTTAAATACTGTAAAGAAGGCCATATTATCAATTACCTTTACATAGTAACTAGTAAAAAAAGTAAACAAATTTCAAATATAGGGGATAGAACAAATGATAAAGAACAAATAATAAAAATATACACCAAAAATTACAATACAAAATCAGGTGTGTGTACTTTGAAAAATCAAGACAAAAAATGGTAAATTTTACATTGAAGAGGAAGCAATGATTAGAACTTGAAATAATTAAAATAAAGCATGAAGACAAATTAGCAAGTGCATTTTCCGTGTTAATCCATTCACAGTGAGCAAGACAAGCAACTGCCACCAATTCAAAAGACCCGTAAAATGGAGCAATTCCAGAGATGTCTTGCCCTGTAAATACTAAATCACAGAAAAACAGAAAATGTCAGATCAAAAAGGGAAAATGTCAATCCAGCAATTTAAAACCGTTCTCAAAAACAACATGGACTGCACTTGCGGAATGACGTCTAAGAATGACCTCTGCCTTCCACACTCATGCACATTTATGAACAAAAACACACATTCACACACATATATTCACACAGAGAAAGATACCCACCACTTAATTTCACAATTTCTGTGACTGGTGCAGATTCATGGTAGGCTAGAGCGTATTCTCCTATGGCTTACTAACTTTATCTGTTTGATATCTTGTCAATATTCCCAGCTTCTAATGTCAACAAGTGCAGATTCAATGGCATAATTTCTCAGCTGAGGCATATAGCCCATGGTTTTCTTCCTCCCTCCCTCCCTCCCTCCCTCCCTCCCTCTCTCCCTCCCTCCCTCCCTCCCTCCCCTCCTTTCTTTCTTTCTTTATACCTTTCATGATTTAATGGTACATAAAACTGTGCTAACAAGACTTTTCCTTTCTACTCTCAAAATTATTCATCTTTCATTTCCCAACAGACTCAGAATATACACTCTCATTCAAATTGACATCTCGTCCTCTGAATACCATGCATGTTTACAAATTGAAGTTTTAGTTGCTAAAGTTCAGAGAAAATAATTGCAACTTCATTTCCACGGATACTTTTTCTTTAACCATGCACCACATTGTTTTTTAGCAAAGCACTACAAGAAATTCATTATAAAATAATGTAAAGCACATTAATTCCAATCCACTGAGCCTACCTCCATGCAAAATTTCTACATATAATGAACAGTTACCGTAATTAAATCTAAATACTCTACAGCTGTGAAACTATAAATTTTTATCTATACTACCAGTAGCTTTAAAATGGTACTAAATTAAAATATTAACTATTATCTCAAAATCTCAGACACACAACATACAATAAAACATTTAGCAGGGTGGTGGTGGTGCATGCCTTTAATCCCAGCACTTGGGAGGCAGAGGCAAGTGGATTTCTGAGTTCGAGCCAAGCCTGGTCTACAGAGTAAGTTCCAGGACAGCCAGGGCTACAGAGAAAAACCCTGTCTCGAAAAAAACAAAGCAAAACAAAACAAAAAACATTTAAAATTTCTATGCAGAATGTATTGGCCTTTTTAAGTTAAGTCTGACTTTGCAGACTTTTCCTATCCCTAAATAGTATTTTTCTTTGTTGTGTCTGTTGTATGTGTGTGTGTGTGTGTGTGTGTGTGTGTGTGTGATGTTTTTTGTGTAGTGTTATGCTCAACAACTTGTTCTTATTTATTTTGTTTGTATGTTTGCATCTATGTGCATGTAGTTTGTATATATACATGTGTGTGTAGAGTTAGTGAATGGGGGTTATGGGTAGGTTCATGGCTCATGTGACACATAAGACTGTTATCAACAGGAACTCTCAGACCTGGGAATCACTAAGTAGGCTAAGATGGCTGGCCAGTACATTCTAGAGATCTACTTGTTTCTACCTCCTTGTGACTGGGATCCCAGGTTTACACTTCAGCACCTGGGACTTACAGATAGTTTTGGAGTTTGAACTCAGGTCTTTCTGATTCCAAGGGAAGAGCTTCCCTTTCTGAGACCCCTCTGTAATCCCTATGCTCAGTGTTTATGGCCCACACATTCATAATGTGAACAAACTTGCCATTGTTAATTTTCTCATTCTTTCCTTAAATTTAAAGAAAATTCCTGGTCTGCCAGTTACAGCAAACACCATCTGTTCTCTTGCTAGACAGGTAGTTAAATCAATTCCTCCAGTATTGTTGCATCTGGTTTTTGATCCCCAGTTATGGATTTTACATATGATCAAATCTGCATGACCAATATCTTGGCTGATACTTCTATTTAAATGCCTGCCAAATGTTTGCTTTCCAAAATGTCTATTTTAAAGAATTTTCACAGTAAGGACTAAGAATATGAAAACTGGTACTTGGTTTGAAGTTCTCAGATGTAGCTGCCAGCAGTTACTGTGAACTGGGTACCTGGAAAAGAACCTGGGGATACATAGGAAGGCTGCGAAGAAGAAATGGCATCAGGATAGCATTGCTGTTCGAGATGCCATATTTATATGGTGATTGACACTATATATGGGATAAGGGGAGAATTTCTGGAGACTGGCTCAGCGGGTGTTGACTCCACTGTCAGCGGGTGGTCTTCTGAAATAAGGAAACTACAGGTCTGGCTCATCAGCGGATTTCAGTGTGCTACCACCGCAGTCAAGCTCCAGGTGCTGGCTAGCCATAGCTCCAGGGTGAAAAACAGAAGACTGTATTGTTCTATTCAGAACAAAGGGCCAGGTACTTCTCCAGCTGAGAACTAATGATTAGTGCTGAGGTTCAAAAACGCATCTCAAACGCTGGGGGAGGAAACACTCATATGCTTAACTGATGTCTTTCTTATTTTTTCCAGAATGTATGACAAGGCACACCATTTTGAAGAGGCTTTTTTATCACAAAACCAACAATCTTTGCAGGATTCATATAGGACTATTTAAATGATACTGTTTGTGTTCTTTCTATGGCCAATTCCAAGGGCTGAATTGTCTGAAAAGCAAGTTGAGTGGTCTGCTGATCATGTCCCAAGTAACATGGACTAGAGGAACATACAAATGTTCCCCAGGCTCTGTTATCCCTAATAACTAGTCCCTATGGAACACACCTTAACACTAACCAGGGAGACAAAGCATAGATTTCTGTAGATTCATTATGCATTGTATCCAAGCAGAACAATCAACAGTTTTTCAACTCTCAGATACACAATATATGATAACTTGATTAATTATAATATAAAATTTTATTTTGTAAGATGTAAGCCAATGACAATTTGATTCCAAAAAGTCCTCCAGCTACAATCTTGTCTTTTAACAAACTTACCATTTTTTTCTTCAGAATTAGAGAAAACAAATATTTTTTCACTTTATATTTTTAATCAAAGGCCACATAATTACAAGTCAAACATCAACGTCATGATCATTTTTATAATTTTCCACTTTATGATTTAATTTTCATGTTTACATTAAAGAAAAATTAGTTTATTACTGGCAATAGGTACGTGTACTGAATTTATTTTTCTTCTACAAAAATTGGCACCTTACTGATACACTTTCTTTCTTATTTCTTTTAACATATATATTTCTTATTTTATCTAAGTACACTGTACCTGTGTTGAGACACACTGGAAGAGAACATCAGATCACATTACAGAAGGTTGTGAGCCACCATGTGGTTGCTGGGATTTGAACTCAGGACTTTTGGAGGAGCAGTCAGTGCTCTTAACTGCTGAACACTTTCCAGGTAATAACTAATTTAGGTTTGCTTTTAAAATACAATTGATTATATATATATATATATATATATATATATATATATATATATATAGCAATACAAATTTCATGTTAAATAACAGTAAAGTAGAATGATTTACTATTTTCTTAAGCAAAAGAAAAAATACAAAATTGCAGGTCACAAAATTCTTCCATCAAGACCAATTTATTTGTAAATTCATTTAAAAAAACAGATCAAGTTTACAAATATATTAAGTTATTAATAATTACTACTGCACTAATGAACCATATAATTAAGGCAATTTGGAATCTAGCTTCTTTAATATGTTTTATTTCTAGCTGATATTTACAATTCATCTTCTGTATTTATGTTTGTTGTATATATTTGAACAGATACACACTCTTGTTTATTAGAGAAAACTAACAGAGCTAGATGTGACATGATAAAATCTATTTATGTGCTTTGATAGAATAAATGTTAATAAGCCTATAGAAGAAATCATATTCCAACCCAAAGTTTGGCAGTAATTTAAGAGATTATAACACACTAATTTCTGGGTAAGCGTCAAATATAATAGGTCAGATAGATAAAAATCATCTCTTGAATTAATAACAAATTACTCTGAAAGAATACAAATAAGTTATAAACAAACCAGAGGATTACAGTAACATTGTAAAAAACACCAAGTTACAAATAATAAAATGTAATTGATAAAGAAAAGAAAAAATGAGTAAATAGTGGAATATCCTAAGATATTTTCTTAACCTTAAAATCTTTCAAATGCCTATGCTCACCATTATGCCTTTAATGTTAAAAATTAAAATTTTGTTATCTAAATAAATAAGAAGCAATGATGTCCTCTAGCACATGTCTATTACTTTATCACTAAATCATATGGAAAAACTAGGCAGATTATTGACACATATTATATTGTCTATATAAGAGGTTTACTATATAAAAACCACATCTACCATTTAAAAATATAGAAATAGTTAAAATATGATATATAATTTTCACAGAAAATATTATCCATTTCAGAAAAAAATTTCAAAAGTCCACAATAATTTCATTACAAGCTTGTGAAAAGTCTAAGAGATATTGAAGGGTTAAAAAAAGAAACAAAGCAAAAAAATGGTGAGTGCCTTTGTATTTTTGTGATAAAATATTCATGCAAAAGAGAAAATTTGGCTTACTCTCACTGATAAGGGAATCAACTCTGGACATAGAGAACCTAGGAAAGAAGTCAGGAGTCATGGATGCAAGCATCAAAAACAGAATACAAGAGATAGAAAAGAGAATCTCAGATGCAGAAGATAGCATAGAAAGCATTGATTCAACAGTCAAAGAAAATGCAAAATGCAAAAATCTCCTCACCCAAAACCTCCAAGAAATTTAGGACAAAATGAGAAAAACAAACCTAAGGATTATGGTTACAGAAGAGAGTGAAGATTTCCAATTTAAAGGGCAAGTAAATGTCTTCACCAAAATTATAGAAGAAAACTTCCCTAACCTAAAGAAAGAGATGCCCATTAACACACAAGAAGCCTATAGAACTTCAAATAGATTGGACCAGAAAAGAAATTCCTCCTGTCACCTAATAATCAAAACTCCACATTCGCAAAACAAGGAAAGAATATTAAAAGCAGTAAGGGAAAAAGGTCAAGCAACATATAAAGTTAGACCTACCAGAATTACACCAGATTTCTCACGAGAGAACATGAAGGCCAGAAGAGCATGGACAGATGTCATACAGATACTAAGGGAACACAAATGCAAACCCAGCAAATTTCTCAATTACCATAGATGGAGAATGTTAGTACCAAGACCTGTGACGTCATATAGGAGACAGCACTGCAAGTATAGGCCTGTTACCAAGGTAACGGCAGCCATATACCCAGAATTCAATGGGCCTACCTTTACCTGTAATTTATGTCACCACTTATATATAAATGGGTAGCGTTTCTTCTTTGCTCTCTCTTTCCTTTCTTTCCAAGCCTTCTTCCTTCCTACTGCACTTTTACCCCATCTTAAATAAAGCCCCATGTGGAACTGTTTGGTGTGGTCTGGTCCCTCATTATGGCCCTAAATCTCCTCTGCTTCTCCGCCACGCCCCCCGCTCAGAGTGCACATTGCCTCAAGCCATTTATACCTGGTACACAGACAGATGACTCTATTGTCACCAAGGGAAACAACCGAGCTGATGAGGCAGATAGAGCTGCAGCACTTGGGGGGCTAAACTCATCTTACCTTCTCCAAGATATCCTTACACTACAACCCACATCTCTACCTTCACCCCCTGACACTCGCCAAACTCTATCCTACCTTCACCAACTCTTTCATCCTAATGGCCGAACATTATCTTCTTTGGTTAAGACCCACTTACAGTCTACTCCTGAAGATTTAAGTTTCTTAAAATTTATCACTGCCTCTTGTAAAATCTGTCAGATGTTATATTCCAACTCAAGATATCATAGCACCCCTTTCCCTAACCATCAGGCTAAAGGTTCCCTTCCTGGAACTGACTGGCAACTTGACTTTTCCCATATGCCCACTGTCAAGCTTGTCAAGTATCTTTTGGTCTTGGTGGACACCTGCTCGGGGTGGGTAGAAGCATTTACCATCACTAACAAAAGGACTCAGACAGTTTCTGATCTCCTCCTCCAAGAGATCATCCCCCGATTTGATGTTCCAGTCTCCCTTCAGTAAGACAATGGCCCTGAATTTACTTCCCAGGTTTCTCAAATTCTTTCTAAGGCCTTAAACATTCCTTGGCATTTTCACATTCCCTACCATCCTCAATCTTCAGGTAAGGTAGAAAGAACTAATCACTCTTTAAAAACCGCCCTTGCTAAGCTGTCACAGGAACTTCACCTTGACTGGGTAAAACTCCTATCTCTGGCTCTTTTCAGGCTACGAGCTCTCCCCAAGCAACCTTTTCTCATCTCACCCTTTGAACTTATGTATGGACATCCAGTTTTAACTCCTGGTCTTTCACCTAAATGCTCTCCCCTCCCAGACCACCTACTCACCCCATTGCTTTGCCATCTTCATTACCTCCTATAGAACTTTGGTGACTGCCATCTACCGCGGCCACAGACTGTCTCTTGTCCACTGCCTGTCAACATTGGAGAACAAGTCATCTTATCCCCTCCAGATCATCAGTTGTCAGCCCTCTCACCCAGAAGGCAGGGCCCTTTTGGGGTGATTCTCGTGACCCCCACAGCTGCTAAACTAGAAGGATTCTCTCATTGGGTCCACCTGTCTCACCTTAAGCCTTTTATCCCTCTACCTAACAATGACTCTTCTTCATACACATCAACCCTAACAGGACCATACTCTGTTAAGCTCTGGAAGACATCAAGACCATCTACCTTGTCCCCAATTCCAGAACATGAGACTCCACTCCAGCATCCGAGCTCGACCTCATTGGATTAGACATGGGTTTCTTGTCCTACCCCTGCTGTTCTTCATTTCCATCCAGGGCACTCCTTACATCTGGAGATTCAAGGTTCAAGAAACCCCCACAGATAACAAACAGTATTTCCAAATAGGGTCAGAAAACTGCTCCATATCCAGATGCCAAGAACCGATCCAAATCGAGATCATTCCTATATTGGTTATCCCATCTAAATATTATGATCTCTATACTTGCTTTCTCTCTGACCAGACAAAAGATTATTGCAGAAGATGGCCAGATGAATATGGGGGCTGCCCACATTGGTCTTGTCAGATACATATGCTAGGATCACGGGTCAACCTTTTCTTCTATCAACACTGCAAGACACTTGTGTTTTACATACAAGACCCGTAGGATTCCAGGTGGGAGACAGGAGTTGTTGGTAAGCTCTATCATAAAAATCAGCCCAGTTCCCCTGTAAGTATCATCCATATTCAGAGAAAGTATATCTCAATCTCCCAACCCCTAGGTATTGAAAAAGTAGGGGAGATAATCACACACTCCTCTGAGGTCCTTGATTCTTTGACAGCACCCCTCATAAAAGGCACCAACTTGTCATTTAATCTATTGCTTCAAATCTTGACCTCGCATACCAGCTCCTTAATGTCACCAGGCCTGGTTGCTTTAAAGATTGTTGGTTATGTGTATTCTCAGGAATTGACTCAAAACTGTTACTTATGGCTTCTCCAATGATACTTCCAAATAATCTTACCTCACCTTTTGTCAGCTGTCCTGACTCCAATGCCACCATGACTCCATACCTTACCTCTGTCCCTCTCTTTGGCATAGCAAACTGTTTTAAAATCTCTGGGACATGTTCTGTAGGAACATTAAGCTCCCTAGACTGTAATAAAACTATAAGACTTGATATATCATCTCTGCCACAATACCCTGCAAACCAAAACATGTCAATTCTTTGTGGCACTCAGGTATATCATCACCTACCTGCCAGCTGGTCAGGAGTTTACACATTGGTACTCCTATTTCCTGAACTGGGAGTAATTCAGGGAAATGAGCTCCTACCAATATCAGTGGTAGATATGATAGCTGCTCGACATGAGAGGGCAGTTCAGATCGTGCCCCTCTTGCTCACTACAGGAATAGCCATAGGTGTTGGCACTGGTGTGGCAAGAATAACAACTTCTCTGGCCCAATACAATACATTCACTTCTCAGTTTAAAAGTGATCTCTGGGGAATGACTGAAACTGTGCTTACTATCCAAAAACAGATCAATTCTTTGGCAGTCGTGGTGCTTCAGAACTGATGGGGCCTGGATGTCCTCACAGCTGAGAGAGGTGGTCTTTGCTTGCTACTTCAAGAAGAATGCTGTTTCTATGTCAACCAGTCGAGGATAGTGAGAAACAAAATCCAGGCGCTTCAGTCAGACATAAAGAACTTCAGAGATCGTGAGACCTACAGTTCTGGGATTTTCAAAATCCCTCTATGGAAATGGATACTGCCTTTTGTAATGCCTTTTCTAGTCATCTTCCTTGTGCTATTGTTTGCTCTCTGCCTCATTAATCTTGTTTCTACATTCCTCTAATGGCAAATGCAAAAAATTCCAATCAAACTATTAATCAGCTTCTGTTACAGAATTACCAGCCACTGCCCACGGAAGAGCCGCTGTCCACAGAGGACCTGATGCCGAGGACCCCGATGGTGAAAGTCAGCTACACCCCCAAACTGACGACGGCCCTACACAGCAGGAAACAGTTTAAGAGACAGGGCACCCTCACTCCTTTTCACCATTGCCCCCTTCTTTTCCCTTTCTTTTTAATAACAGAAATAGAGGAATGTTAGTACCAAGACCTGTGACATCATATAGGCAACAGCACTGCAAGTATAGGCCTGTTACAAAGGCAACCGTAGCCATATACCCATAATTCAATGGGCTACCTTTACCTGTAATTTATGTCACCACTTATATATAAATGGGTAGCGTTTCTTCTTTGCTCTCTCCATTCTTTCCGTGCCTTCTTCCTGCCCGCTGCACCTTTACCCCATCTTAAATAAAGCCCCATGTGGAACTGTTTGGTGTGGTCTGATCCCTCATTGTGGCCCCACATCTCCGCCACTTCTCCACCACTCCCCCGCGGCCTGTATGTTGGGCATACAGGTGACTTGTGTGGGGTGCAGGTCACTGAACTGTGTGGAAAAACCAACAGAGAAACCAAGGTATTCCATGACAAAAACAAATTTACACAATATTTTTCCACAAATCCAGCCTTTCAAAGGATAATGCATGGGAAAGACCAACAAAAGGAGGGAAACTACACAGTAGAAAAGGCAAGAAATAAATCTTCTTTCAACAAACTCAAAAGAAGATAACCACCTGTATTAGTCTGGGTTCTCTAGAGTCACAGAACATATGGGCAATCTCTATGTAGTTAGGGAATTTGTTGATGACTTATAGTCTGTAGTCCAACTCCCCAATAGTAGTCAGCAGTAGCTGTGGATGGAAGTCCAAGGATCTTGCAGTTGCTCAGTCCCACGAGGCAAGCTGGCAAGGAAGAATGAGTCTTCCTTCTTTCAATGTCCTTATATATGTCTCCAGTAGAAGGTGTAGCCCAGATTAAAGGTGTGTGTATCCATGCCTTTAATCCCAGATGATCTTAAACTAGAATCCATAGCCATAATTAGACCTTCAAAGAAGACCTAACACCAATACTCTTCAAACTATTACACAAAAAGAAACAGAATAAACACTACCCAACTCTTTCTATGAAGACACAATTATACAGATACCAGAATTACACAAAGATCCAACAAAAAAGAGAGAGCTTCAGTCCAATTTCCTTCCTGAATGACGATGTAAAAATACTCAAAAATATTCTTGCCAACTAATTCCAAGAACACATCACAATGATCATTCACTCCGATCAAGTAGGCTTCATCCCAGGGATGCAGGAATGGTTAAGTATATGGAAATTAATCTATGTAATCCACTACATAAACAAACTCAAAGAAAAAAAAAACACATGGTCATTTCATTAGATGCTGAAAATGCATGGGACAAAATTCATCATCCTTTCATGTTAAAAGTGTTAGAAAGAACAGGAATTCAAGGCCCATACCTGAACATAGTAAAAGCAATATACAGCAAACCAGTAGCCAATATCAAACTAAATGGAGAGAAACTTGAAACAATCCCTCTAATATCAGGGACTAGGCAAGGCTGACCCCTCTCTCCATATCTTTTCAATACAGTACTTGACGTTCTAGCTAGAGCAATTAGACAACAAAAGGAAAGTCAAAATGATATGAAAAGTAAATGAAGAACTCAATTTATCACTATTTGCAGATGATATGATAGCATACTTAAGTGACCCAAAAAACTCCACCAGAGTACTACAGCTGATATACAACTTCAGCAAAGTGACCAGATATAAAATTAACTCAAACAAATCAGCAGCCTTCCTATACTCAAAGGATAAACAGGATGAGAAAGAAGTTATGGATATGATATCTTTTACAATTGTCACAAACAATATAAAGTATCTTGGTGTGACTCTAACCAATCAAGTGTAAGATCTGTATGACAAGAACTTCTAGTCTCTGAAGAAAGAAATCAAAGAAGACCTCAGAAGATGGAAAGATCTCTGATGCTCATAGATTGGCAGGATAAATATAGGAAAAATGGCCATCTTACCAAAAGCAATATACAGTTTCATTGCAAACCCCATGAAAATTCTAACTCAATTCTTCATAGAGATAGAAAGAGCAATTCTCAAATTTATGTGGAATAACAAAAATCCAGGATAGCTAAAACAGTGAAAAAATTTCGGGGGAATCAGTATCCCAGACTTCAAACAGTACTGCAGAACAATAGTGTTAAAAACTGCATGGTATTGGTATAATGATAGGCAGGTAGCTCAATGGAATAGAATTGAAGACCCAGAAATCAACCCACATACCTATAGTCACTTTATTTTTGACAAAGGAGCTAAGACCATCCAGTGGAAATAAGATAGCCTTGTCAACAAATGGTTCTGGTTCAACTGGTTGCTAACATGCAAAAAATGCAAATTGACCCATTCTTATTAACTTCTACTAAGCTCAAGTCCCAGTGGATCAAGGACCTCCACATAAAACCAGACACACTGAAACTAATAGAAAAGAAACTGGGGAAGAGCCTTGTGCACATAGGCACAGGGACAATTTTTCTGAACAGAACACCAATAGCTTATGTTCTAATATCAAGAATTGACAAATGGGACCTTATAACATTACAAATTTTCTGTAAGACAAAGGACACTGTCAATTGGACGAAATGGCAACCAACACATTGGGAAACAATCTTTACCAATCCTACATCTGATAGAGGACTTAGGTCCAATATATACAAATAATTCAAGAAGTTAGACTTCAGAGAGCCAAGTATCCCCATTAAAAAATGGGGCACAGAACTAAATTAAAAATTTTCACCTGATGAATAGCGAATGGCAGAGAAGCGCCTAAAGAATTGTTCAACATCCTTAGACATCAGAGAAATGTAAATCAAAACAACCCTCAGATTTTACCTCACATCTTTCAGAATGACTAATATCAAAAACTGAGAAAACAGCCAGTGCTGGCAAGGATGTGGTGAAAGAGAAACATTCCTCCATTGCTGGTGGGATTGCAAGCTGTTACCACCACTCTGGAACCAGTCTGGCAGTTCCTCAGAAAATGGGGCATGATACTACCAGAGGACCCTGTTATTGCACTCCTGGGCATATACCCAGATGATTCTCTAGCATGCAATAAGGACACATGCTCTACTATGTTCATAGCAGCCCTATTTATAATAGCCAGAGGCTGGAAAGAATCCAGATGTCCCTCAATAGCGGAATACAAAAAATGTAGTATATTTACACAATGGAATACTACTCAGCTATTAAAAACTATTAACTCATGAAATTCTTAGGCAAATCAGTGTAACTGGAAAATATCATCCTGAGTAAGGTAGCCCAACCACAAAAGAACACACATTTTATGTACTCACTGATAAGTAGATATTGGCCCATAATCTTGGAATACCCAAGACACAATTCACTTATCAAATGATACCCAAGAAGGAAGAGCAAAGTATGGATACTCTGGTCCTTCTTAGAATGGGGAAAAATACCCACCAAAGGATATACAGAGACAAAGTGTGGAGCAGAGTCTGAGGGAAAGACCATCTAAGGACTACCCACCTAGTGATATGTCCCATATACATTTACAAAATCCAAAGACTATTATAGATGCCTACAAGTACTTGCTGACCAGAGTCAGATACAGCTGTTACTGGGGAATCTCTGTTACTGCATGACAAATACAGGGGGGATACTCTTAGCCAGCCATTGAACTGAGCACAGGGTCCCCAATGGGGGAGCTAGAGAAAGGACCCAAGGAGCTGAAGAGTTTTGCAGTACCATAGGAGGAACAATGATATGAGACACTCCCAGAGCTTCCAGGGACAAACATCAGATAGTACACATGGTGTTACCCATGGCTCCAGAAGATGGTCAGTAGAGGATGTTCTTGTTGGACATCAAAGGGAGGAGAGGCCCTTGGTCCTGGAAAGACTTGATGTAGCATTGTAGGGGAATAGCAGGGCAGGGTAGTAGGAGGGGTTTGACTGGGAAATAGAGGGAGGGCAGATGGCTTATGTGATTTGTGGGGAAGAGGAAAGCAGAAAAGGGGAAATCATTTGAAATATAAATGAAGAATATATCTAATAAAAAAAATGAGTGACAAAGAGAGAACATTGAATTTGATTTGTAATTTCTCAGGCTATCTTATATTTTTGCTTGTAATATACAAGCTGAATTTAGTGGCATCTTGAACTCTATCTTTGGTATGTTTGGTATATCACTGGCTTGTAATAAAAACTTTCTATGGGAAAAAAAACCTAATGCTTGCATGCTAGTGTATAGTATTTTCTCAACTCTTAAACAGTTCAGGACTATTGCCTAGGGAAGTTTACCACTATTAGTGGCTGGGTATTTTAACCTCAATTAACATAACAAAGACAATCTTTCACATACTCAGCCATGGGCCAAGTTGATTAAGACCATGCTTTACTAAGACCTTCTTTCACATCTGACACTGGGAAGCTATGGGATAGAAGCTAAGGCAAATGAGATTCTATGCATATTCAAGTAGAGACATTTGGGGATATAAATCTTTTCATTTGAATTTGGTATTTTCTTTGATAACATTTGCTCAGTTTCACAAAAAAAAATCTTCCTTGATATAGGGATCAAATACCACCCAAGGATATTCAGAAGATTACAACAATGTCTAATTCTTTATATGTTATGAAATATTTCTGATCAGGGCTTTACCTCTTTAAGAAATAGTTAGAAACTACCCCAGATAATGTTACATGAAAATTGTCCCTTTTATCCAGTGCTGAGAATTACCCACTGGAGAAAGGTAAACCTACTTATTAAGGACAAAGGCATGAATGTGATCAAAGAAATAAAGTAGTGAAAAGTAAAAGGAATTAATGAAACAAAAATCATTAATATCTTTTATTAGAGTTATTTCTATGACTTGAGAACAACTTCATATATTTTATTATCTGATGTATGTTTATAATGTTTTATCTTTACATATGTTGTGTGTGAGTGTGTGAATACATGTATGCATCTAAAACACAGAGGACAAAGTGTTCCTCCATTGCTTTCTACCTTATTTATTGTCAATGGCCCCTCACTGAACTTGAAGTTCATCACTTTGGTAAGAATGACAATGAGCTCCTAGCTCCTTTTCTCTCCCCTTCCAGATGTGCACAATCATCCTCAGTTTTTACATGCAAGACAAAGATTTAAATGAAACTCCTCATGCTTACATTGCAAGCACTTATTTGACTGAGTTTACAGTCCAATAAGACATGCACTTTTAGTTGTGTGCTTCAAATGCAAAATTCTTAGTGTTTATGGGGCATGATATATTGTCACAGTTAAAATTGAAAAATCTAACACTACCTGAAAGTCTGATTAGTTTAAAACAGGAATAGCTATTTAGAAAATATAAACAAAGATTTTTTTCTGCATGTATATTAACATACATGTTCCACAGTGTGCATGGGTGTCAGGGAAAATGTTTAAGAGTTAATTCATTTTCCATTATGTGATTGCTTAACATTAAACTCAGCTTATCAATCTTCGAAGAAAGTACTTTTATTTAAGCTATCTAACGAGCAATGAGAATTTTTTTCAAGATATCTTCATTTACATTTCAAATACTAAAACATTTCCTGGTTTCCCCCTTCCATGAAAGCCCCCAACCCCTCCTCCCAGATCCTGCCTCCAATTATATGCCCCTTCATGCAACCCACTCCCACCTCCTCCCCCCTCAATTTCCATTTGTTGGGGCATCTATTGAGCCTTCACCTGAGCAAGGACCACTCCTCCCACTGATGCCCAAAAAGACATTCTTCTGACACATTTTTGGCTGGAACCATGTGTTCCCCTTGGTTGACGGTTTAGTCCCTGGGAGTCCTGGGGCTTCTGGGTGGCCAACATCTTTGTTCATCCCGTGGGGTTGTAAACCACTTCAGCTCCTCTGGACCATCCTCCCACTGCTCCATTGGGGACCCCATGCCCAGGTCCAATGGTTGTCTGCTAGTATCTGCCTCTGTATGTGTAAAGCTCTGGAAAGGTCCCTCAGGACACAACCATGACAGGCTCCTTTCAGTATGCCATTTCTTGTTGGACATAATATTGTCAGGGTTTGGTGACTGTTTTTAGAATGAATCTCCAGGTAGGGCAGTATCTTGGTGGTCTTTACTTCAGTCTCTGCTCCACACTTTGTCTCCTTTATTGTTCCTGCAAGTATTATGGTCCCTTTCTCATAGGAAACAAAGGACCCCAACTAGTCGCATAATTAGTTTGGATTACTTGAGAGATCTCTTCCATTACATCACTTAGGGACAAAGAATGGAAGAGATTAGCATTATTCATACTCTGCTCAGAGCCTTCTCAGCCTGGAATGGGTAGAAGAGGGACAGAGTTGGACAAAGAGTTAGCTTTAAAGACTGATGGTCTTTGGCCTTCTAGCTCTCTAACTATACTGAATACTTAATATTTTCTAAAAAAAGAACACAAAAATATTCTTGCTCATCCTGAGAGTTAAAAAGCCCTGTTTTGGGTGATTAACATCTGTAATCTAACAGCCAGAGATTAAGCAAAGAATTAATTCCTTGGCCTTTATTCTCCTTAGCCAGAAGCTTCACCTCTCAACTCTCAATTGTTAGGTCAGAAGGAGTAGCTTGCAGAAGGAAAAAAAATTATACAGGAGGTATGCATAAACTCACATACATTCAAATAAAAATCGATGCAGCCTTGCTTATAAACCTTCATGCAAACCAGTTTAGGCCAACTAGAATATTATCTCATAATAATTACCTATTTACAGAGACATGCACTCGTGCGCTTGTGCATGCACACACAATTACACACACACACACACACACACACACACACATACACACACACTTATTTACATATGCATATGAAGAAAAAGACAACCAACGTGCCAGTGAAAAAGAACTCACTAATTCTCCATGAAAAATGAGCTGCAATCTTTATTCCATAGTAAAAGAAAAAAAAGCTTCTACCTTTTATGAATTAAACCCAAGTCTGCAAGGAAAAAAAGAGAGAAAGAAAAGCTGTGTTCTCTTTATTAAGACTAAGCCTGACTTGCTGTTAAGATAAGACCTATTGCATGGAAGGGAGAAGCTTGCCTGCTCTTTCTGCTCTATATGCAGCTTCTTCTTTGTCACTCTTCCTTTCTGCATTCTATCTTGCTCTCTTAATTTCTACGTTTCTTTTGATAATTTCTAAGTTATTCTATTCTGCTGTTCTCTCCCTCCTGACCTGATGTATTAATATGCTGCAATATGATCATTCCTAAATATTTGTACTTATTCTAGGGGAATAGATCATATGATTTTTCCAATGATCCATTTTTATTTTAAAGTATACTAAAAGATCAAAAAATTCAAATCACAAATTTAATGAGAATTTTATAACAGAGATATTTACATATATCCCCATTAATATCTGAAATTTATTATCTGTCACTAACTCTACAGGTTCATTAAAAGTTTAAATCCATGACTAGGTTATCACTGAAGATTGGAGAGATAAACCCTATAAATATTTTATCTTGTCTTGTTGTACCTACAATCAATTGTTGGTTCTCTTTTAAGTCCTTTGTTTAATTGTTTTACAAACTCTTGGAATATTTTGTAAGTTCTAAATGCCTGATTTCAATCTCAGAAGCAATTAACTCATGGTTGAAGATTGGCATAATTCTCACTTAAGTTTTAAAATCAAAGACCACTTAATGTCAGTCCTATTATAAGGGGGTTAATGATAACTAGTGTAATTTTAAGAATTCTAATAGAATCATATTAAGTATTAAGAAATCATCTATTTGTCTACATAGCATAGCTAAGACAGGAAATCTTTATTATTTTGCAGAAATAAGCCATAAAAGGATGGGCTAATACTAAAAATTGTTATGTATATATTTCACAATAACAAGAAAAACTTTACTGGCAGAAATTATTCCTTAAGTGAAATCCATCTGTCCTTGCCTAGAATGGCAAATCCTTCAAGCTTTACAGTCCACTGTGAATCCAACTTAGGAAGATCATCTGCTAGATTTTAGATTCTCCTTGAGGATTCCTATCAACAATCACCATCCCATTAGTAGGATTAGGATATGATAGCAATCTCTCCTGAATTTTCTCTATAATTCACCATAGTGATCATTCCATGTTACTCAATGCTCAAAGCAGGAGACATAAACACACACTTTCTGAACATATGTAACATTTGAATATATTTGTAATTTTCATAATGTGGGGGTAAGTTCACTATGTTATTTCAATGTAGAATAGTGTATACAAAATTGAAACAGTAATCTCCATTATTGTGCCTTCCCACAAGTTGTATAGTGTTTTCCTCCATGTTAGTGTCCCCTCCTAAGGGAAGTTTAAGACACTACGGATAAATCTAGCTTACAATTCCTAGGAAATAGATAAACCTTACATGGGTCAAGAACCTTCTCAAATTTTCAAGATTAACAAAAATCCTTCCCAAGGTTCCATAAGCAATAATAACTTAGAAAAAGTAAATACTATCTAATTTACTACATTCCTATTTGTTTTATAGGGAGCCCCAAGGGTGCAGCTTTTACAGATTGTCACCTATGGGTAATAGACTTTAGCTGATATAGTTGTTTTTGATCATTCATGCTCTTATAAGCTATCACTCATTCATATTTCTGTACACAAACCTAACAAACTTAGTTTTTCACTAATCTATTCTTAGGATTGTTTCTTGATTTATCATTGGTGAGCTGTCTGTAATGAGGAAATGTTTATTCAATGTCTTTCCAGGCAGAGTAAAAAAAAATGTATTAGATATTTATAGTAGGAATATTTTCAAATTTATACTATAGAAAAATTATTTTCCCTTTCTGACCTATGTCCACCCTCTGGTATTCTAAATCAGAAGGAAGAAAAAGAAAAATATAATAAATGTAAGTGGAGTTTCTGCTGTTGCTGTTTTTGTTTATTTGTTTTTAAATTGGTGTTCTCTTTTGTTGTATTTTTTTCCAGCCCAAGCGAATTTAGGCAATTGTGATCCAAGGAATACCTGAAAATGACAACATGCAATAATACACAAGGGGGAAGAGTTGTCCTCACACATTTTGGACATGAGCAGAATGGAGACTGCCTTTGATTAGAAACAGAGAAAATGGAAGTTTGGGTAGAGGGTAGAGATTTTATAGGGGTTTTGGAACATGCACACTGAGCATGTCTAAAGCTACAACACTGTTGGATGTGTTGCTTGGACAACAACTTTGAAACATTGTTTATCTATCAATGCTGAATCATGTCTCAAAGCTTGGAGATAGTATCAGAGACAGTGTGATTATTCACTGGTTTACTATTCTACGAAAAAGATATAGAGCTATTGGCATATTGACTGTGTACATCGACTTACCAATTTGTACAATTTATCTGTTGCACAAAAGCATTATTCTGGAGTACATACTCTAGAAAATTATTTATAGACATGAAAGAATATACTTAAACATTTATATAGAATGTTTATAACACAGAATATGTACTCACATAAGAATTTCTGAGTTAATTGTATGTTTTATGATTGAATATAATGCAACAATAAAGAAGATTAATTTTAGAAACTTACCAGCATGCATGCAGTTATGATGGATACTTTTGAGTAGATTATGTAATCTTCACTTGATCTTTGCCAAAAGGCCGAGAAGTGATTAATTATGTCATCTTAAATCAGATAAATGAGTAAATAATTTAATTCTGCTCATTAAAAATCTAATAAAACAAAATAAGGTGATGTATTTTAAAATATGTGACACTTTTTTAAAGGAAGTAAATTAATAATACAAAATTCAATATTGTAGTTGCACATTGAATGCATAGTCAAAAAGGCAGATGAGACCTAGAGACTTAAAAAAAAATAAGCATTCGATTCCTTGAATAATGCATTAAGTAATGGTAATATAATAAACATTGATACATAGAAAATTTGTAGGATCTATTTAAAATCCAAACAAGGTAAAATTAATCCATTTGTGTCTTCAACCATTTCAGTATTTACTTGATTGTGGTTCTGTCCACATTTGGCTCACTGTCATTTACTTCAAAGAATGAGTTGATATTCCACAGGAGAAAAGGCTGCAGGTTAGAAATCTGGCAACTTGAGCCTTTAGGCAATCCTTACATAAATTTTAAGTTATATTTATTTAATGTTATGTGCATGATTGCTCATGTCTGTGTTTTTATGAGTGTGTGTGTGTGTGTGTGTGTGTGTGTGTGTGTAATGTGTTTGCTTGATGTCTACAAAGGTCATAATTGGAAGTCACCATGTGGGTACATGTGGATTCTGGAAAGAGAACCAAGGTCCTCTACAAAATGAGTTAGGTCTCTGAAACACTGAATCATCTTTCTGTCTTACTACTGTTATATAGTCTGTCTTTTGAATGGGAGCAAATGCTTGTGTTAATTTTGAAAATGAATACACACCTGAACAGCAAGGTTGTCATTAAAGAAATAGAATTATTTTAGGGAAATTTTATTTATTTGTCTATTTATTTATTTATTTATTTATTTATTTATTTATGTACTGTGTCTGCAATTGTGTATGTGACTGACAGCAGGCAGCCTTTGAAGGTTAGCTCTGTCCAGTGGGATTTGAGGCAAAATTCCTCTTGTCAGTTAGTGTTCCAACATTTCCAGGCTAGCTGGCCTATGATGGTCTGTCCAATTGTCCCTTTTCTATATCCAATATAATCAGAGGAGTGCTGGAATTAATGTACAGTATTTGTCATTTTATGTGAGATTAAACTCAATTAGTTAGGCTTGCTATATTAGCAGTATAAAGCACTGAGCCATCTTCCAAGCCCTAAGTCATACATTCCGTTTTCTAGTACATGCAAATATAGTATTTATACCATACAGTATTAGATGGATAATAGCAATACTTTCAAAAATTGTTAAAACCATATTTTAAAGACCTATTACTAAAATAATGTGAAGCTGCATGAACTGTTAGCAAAATTGTAGCAATATTTAATACAACATTTTTACATTCCACTACTCTGTAAACTTTTCACTAAGGTGTAATGTAATAATAAAGTGAAGCTGCAATTAGATAAAATTCATGGTGTCAGTGGAATACTGATATAAAATAAAAAAAAAAAAACCCTCACATTCCCAATGCAATAATTAAACTTAAGAAGTATCCTGCTCATTCTGGTTTTTATTATGCCAAAAGGAACCATGCAAGTATTCAAAGCAGTTAGGTAATCAATAGTCAAAGCCAGCTATTAGACCTATGAAATACAGTAATAACAAGCCTGTCAGTATACTTCTAATGTTCCAATAGTGGCCCACATAACTTGGTGGTAACCAGGAGCTTTCTCAATAGACTTAAGACTTTCTTACAGTAGGAAAAATATGCCTAATACTAGAAAGTTAGCTAACAACACAGAGCAAGTGAAATCAGGGATCTTGGAAGAGAATAACCATTTTACTAAACCAGCATAATCTCTTATTGAATTCTCAATATTTTCATTTAAGTCTACAGATATAATCCCCACCTTTCATGAAGAAAACCTTTCTTTTCAAAATACAGAGACCATGACAAGTAAACAAAAATTAATTGGAAAGTTGTGGAGGACAGTTCTGATCAATATATCTGCAATACAATTCCTGAAACTAAGGCTACATGATCATTGTGGAAAATGGAGCAGTATGCTTCTAGGTGTGAGAAGAATAGGAAATTTCTTGTGATATTAATTCACCTAATAATGTCAGAGGCTACAGTCAGAAATTCTTATTAACATGAGAGCTGAAATGTAACCAAAACAAGAATGACAATAATGCACATGCTAATGAAGATATGGGAGAGTTCACCAGCCCTTAACTAAAGAACCGGGAACTACAAATGATTAGCAAGTGATTAAAGCAGGAGAGAAGATCTTCACCACAGAAGAGAATGCCAATTGATTCTGAAATTATTTATTAAGTACCAAAATGTTAATCCTGAAAATACACATGCTAATAACTTTATACATTCTGAACAAGCTGTATTTACATACTAAAAAAGGAGCCATGAATTTGAGAACAAAGGAAATCCCATTATGTGAGGATTTGAATGTTGTGGGTTCTGAGGAGAAATTGTGTACTATAATCTCAAAAAAATATATTAAAAAGGAATATCTTCTTTTTTTGAGAATGTAACTCTCCTTCTTCCTCTTCAGCTCCTCCCTCCAACTCCTCCATTGGGGACCCAATGCTTACTTCAAAGGTTAGCTGTTAGCATCTGCTTCTGCATCTGTAAGACTCTGGCAGGGCCCATGCAGAGAAAAGGCACCTTTCATCATGCACTTCTTGTCATACATAATAGTGTTCAGGTTAGGATGAATCCCCAGGTAGGACCATCTCTGGGTGGCCTTTCCTTCAGTTCATGATTCATGCTTTGTCTCCATAATAGATCTGGTGAGTATTGTGTTCCCTTTCTCAGAAAAAACAAAGCATCCACACTTTGGTCTTCCCTCCTCTTGAGCGTCATGTGGTCTGAGAATTGTAACTTGCGTATTTTGAGCATTTGGGCTAATATCCACTTATCAGTGAGTGCATACCCTGTGTGTTCTTTTGTGATTGGGTTACCTCACTCAGGATGACACTTTCTAATTCCATCCATTTGCCTAAGGATTTCATGAATTCATTGCTTTTAATAGTTGAATAATACTCCCTGTAGAGGCACCACATTTTCTGTATCCATTCCTCTGTTGAAGGACATCTGGGTTCTTTCCCATTTCTGGCTATTATAAATGAGGCTGCTATGAACACAATGGATGGGACATGTGTCTTTATTACATGTTGGAGCATCTTCTGGTTATATGCCCAAGAATGGTATAGTTGGGTCCTCAGATAGTACTATGTCTAATTTTCTGAGGAACTGCTAAACTGATTTCCAGAGTGGTTTTACCAGCTTGCAATTCCACCAGCAATGGAGAAGTGATCCTTTTTCTCCACATCCTAGCCAGCATCTGCTGGCCCTGCAGTTTTTCACCTTAGCCATTCTGACTGGTATGAGGTAGAATTTCAGGGTTGTTTTGGTTCACATTTCCCTGATAACTAAGGATGCTGAACATTTCTTTAGGTGCTTCACATCCATTCAAGTTTCCTCAGTGAAGAATTCTCTGTTTAACTCTGTACCCAATTTTTAAACAGGGTTATTTGACTCCCTGGAGTCTAACTTCTTGAGTTCTTTGTATACATTGGGTATTAGCCCTCTATTGGATGTAGGATTGGAAAAGGTCTTTTTCCAATCTGTTGGTTGCAATTTTGTCATATTGATAGAGTCCTTTGCCTTACCAAAACTTTTCAGTTTTATGAGGTCTTATTTGTAGATTCTTATCTGCAGAGCATAAGTGGTTAGTGTTCAATTCAGGAGATTTTCCTCTGTGCCCATGTTTTCAAGATTCTTCCCCACTTTCTCCTCTATAAGCTTCAGTGTTATCTGGTTTTATGTGAAAGTTCTTGATCCACTTAGACTAAAGCTTTGTACCAGGAGATAATAATGTGTCAATTTGCATTTTTCTGCATGTTGACCTCCAGTTGATCCAGCACTATTTGTTCCTAGGGCTCCCAGAGAATAAGCTATCAACCAAGCTGTACACATTGTTCCAGCCAAAAGTGTGGCAGAGGAATGCATCAGTGGGAGGAGAGATCCTTGGTCCTATGAAGGCATAATAGATACCCTTGTGAGGGGGAAATCAAGGGGTGTAGGTGCGATTTGGTTTGGTGGAGGGGAATATTCTTGGAAGCAGAAGGTAGGAGGATGGGTTTAGGGTTTTCTGGGAGGGGGAAACAGGGAGAGGGTATAACATTTGAAATTCAAATGAATATTTTCAATAAGAAATAAAAAAGAGAATATAAGTTTCCCTGAAATCACAAAGAAGAGACAGTAGAAACACCCAACATCGACACTAACTTCCTGAATTACCTTACCTTGATTATTAGGATGCACATTTTCCTTCACATTGCCTTATTTTCATCTTTGCCTGTACATCTATTTTGCCAGTTTGCCAGTACTAAAATTCTAACACACAGAGGTAGGACTCTAATCTATTTGAATGTCCTAGGCTGGGCCTATGATTTAGTGTAAGGACTCACTGGTAAACTGCCAAAAGTTTTATTTCTATGGAGAACAATATTGGAAGCACAGCATTCACTAACGGACATTTTTCCCTCCTCCAACTATGAAGAATGCATTTACTTTCATAGGTCCTATTCTGGATCTGATATTAATCACAAGAAACAGGACATTTGTTTTTGTTTTTAAATATGAGTGCTTATATTAATTTTTAGTATATGTTTGTTCCTGTTTTTGTGTGCACATACTTGTGTCAACTTCCATATATTCCTATATGTTCAACTGTATGTATTAGTATCTGTATGCAAATACAGTGATCAAATGTCAATATCCACTGTCTTTTCCAATCATTCCCTATTTCTGCAAGAGTGCCCTTTTAGACAGTAAGGAGCTGGGAAGACCACCACGTCTTCTCTCAAGATGACCATGAATGTGCATTTAATTCATTTTGACTTTAGTATTCCTGCAAGCAATATGTTTTGGCATCACAACTGTGTAAAGAAATATTTTATCAAATAGATGTTCATTGTTTAGGAAGTGGTTTCTGACCGTATTTCTTGGAAAAACATTTCCATGACAGACCTCTCCTTTTGGCATCCTTAAACTTTTCTTTCACACATAACATTGATATAAAGTTCTTAGCTGTGAAGACAAAAGAGTATTCAGTACAATTAAGAAATTTCATTTAACATCCAATGTTATCTAAAAGAATTCAAGAGCATAAGGCTGATTCAAGTATAAAGGAAACATAGAAAATAAAGGGTCCAAGATCTTGGGAGTTTTCTGCATTTTACGCTCTAGCACATCCCCAAACTCACCACTGTCAAATGAGTTTTCTTCTGGCTTCCTCTGTTATTCCTGTCTCTGCTCCTTTACCTTTTTGCTTCAAGAAAGGATGGATCTCTTGGTTCCTCAATCTCATGAAACTGTTCCACGTTGAGTGCTATATAGTTAGAGGCCATGTCTTTTGGGTTCCTAAATCACAGTACTGAGGGAAAAGACTCTGGTTGACCCAGCCTTCTTAACTAGGAAGGAATATATAAACATAAACTCCAAAGATGGGTGAAAATTCCTATGGGACACAGTCCTTAGTCATCAGGGAAATGAAAATACAAATGACACTCAGATTCAACTTCACAACAATCAGAATGGCTAAGATCAAAAACTTAGGTGACAGCACATGCTGTCAAGAATGTGAAGAAAGGAGCACTCATCCATTCATGGTGGGACTGCAAGCTGGTAAAACCACTTTGGAGGTAAAACCAATGTGGAGGATCCTAATAAAATTAGAAATAGTTCTACCTGAAGACCCAACTATAACACAACTGGGCATACACCCAAAAGATGCTCTAACATATAAGAAGGACACATGCTCCACTATGTTTATAGGAGCCTTATTTATAATAGAGAGAAGCTGAAAACAACTCAGATGTCTCTTGACAGAAGACTTGAAACAGAAAAATGTGACACATTTACAGAATGGAGTACTAAACAGCTATGAAAAGTAATGACTTCATGAAAGTTTCAGGCAAATGGATGGAACTAGAAAATATCATCTTGAATGAGATAACAGTCACAAAAGAAGACATGTGGTATTAGCTTATTGATAATTACATATTATGCCAAAAGCTCAGAATACCCACAATACAACTCACAGACCATATGAAGCACATTGTTTTTGAAAAACAGTGTTTCTCCCTGAACCTGAAGCTCACTAATTTCAGTAAAATAGGCTTGAAAGACCCAGGAATCCATATGGGCTGACATGATCAATGCAGGAGTTCCTGAAGCTTGCTGCCTGCTTGGATGGTACTTTTGTTTGTTTCTGTATGTTTTTCTTTTTTTTTTATGTTTTTGTTTTACATTAGCTGTGCATCAACATTTCACAGACTGAGATATCTACAAGCACACTGAATTTAAAATATTTATACTCATATTTCAAAATAAATCTTTCTTTTCATCATCACATATGCTTTCAGATTCACTCCTATTAAGGTAACATGACTTGGAAACAACTTTAAATTAATACTATCTTTTATTCCTTGCATAAATCCTTACATTAAGGGTTTTTTTTTCAGATTATTTAGTATACTTTTTGTATTCTCACTTCTGTCAATTCCTATTACCAATCGTGGTCATTGGCTATTTGTATTACAGGAAGCCTTTAATTAACCATTTTATCTTTAAAATCTTGTCTTTCCATTCTTTGCATATTGTTATCAATGGAAGAAAAAGAATTTTAGCTCTGATTTTTCAGGCAATTTACAACATGATGATCGTCAATTCAGACAAGTCTCAGACTTGTGGAAACCAAGCTTTGAGATGCTCAATAAACCACTGAGCTGACAGTGGCCATAAAGGACTCAAATACCTTTTAGTCCAATGTGAAAGGAGTCTGTGAATGCTGTTGAAAGATTTTATCAAATACCTTCACATCACCAAGACTTTTTAAATTTTATTTCACTCTGAAAAACAAAACTTTAACATCCTTTAAAAGTAATTTTATCTGCATGTTCATATTATAATACTTTACCTCCTGAGGTTAAATATGTTGTATATAGATTGCCTGATATTTCATCTTTCACATCTTAATGAGAGCAATGCCACCTGATACTCAATTAATGATGCATAATTTTAGCTTTGTAGCGAATGAAAAACTTGACGCCTGATGTGAAAAGATGGGTCAGTGAACTAGACAAATTACTCAGTAAAGAGACTTTCATTTAAGAATTGGGAAGGGAAAGTTGATCCTGTGAAAATGTTTGGATGAAAGCATCCATCTGTAACCTTAGTTCCAGCTAGAGAAAGACAGAAGGCTCTCTGTGATTCACTGAGTACTCAGAATAATGACCAAGTAAGCTCCAAGTTCAGTGAAAACTTATAAAGACTCTTCACATTCTCTTTATCACTGGGAGAAGGCACCTGTGGTGCCTTTTAGGATACCAAACCACATTCTGGCCTCCTTTTGTATCACATCAACTTACACAGTTCAAATTCCATGTGACCATCCTAACCTTTCTCAACTCCTCCCTTACCCTAAATACCCTTCAGCTTATATTCTGCCAACCTCAGCTACTTACTCTCCTTACAACCCTGATATTTTCACTATGTTCCTATCTCTTGGCACTGCTTTTTTCACTGATTTCTGTTTTCTATCTCACCTGCTGTTCTTTTCAGTCTTTTGAGAGGAGTCCAGTCTGGTGGCCATATGCAGTCTGTATCTCTCTTGCTGTGCTGTGGACTCTTCTACATGCCACTGACTGTTCCCTCTCCCTTGCGTACAATAAAAACCTTTTGATTAATCATACCATGGGATGGCCTTATGATTAGTTTATACACATACCTACATATAAACATACATATATAATATACACTTGACAAAATAAAAGGGGAAGTGCAAAAAACCTGCAAGCATTTCATAATTTTATACATGATACTTTGACTATATTTAAATATCTTTGCTATTAATTAAATCAAACTAGTACATGATAAATATCAGTTATTGGTTATAAAAGCATTAGTATTATGCTTCAATAATATGAAAGTTTCTTGATGCCAGAATAACCTACTTTTGATTTTCTCATTAACAGGGTATAGTAAGCTATTCAATGTATTACTCAATGTCATTGACTTTTCACTGGCTCAGTGGGAAAAATGCTGAACACAAAAAAGAAAACCAGAGTTTGATTTCTAGCACTGAAAAAAATCGTGCCAACAGTGGGCTAAGAAGGCATAGAGGTAAGTTGAACAGGTAAGCACCAGATTCAGCGTGGACCTAGACTCACATAGGTGGGAAGATAACAAGAACATGGCATTGACCACTAGCTTTCTTAAATACATGTACATACATAGGAATGTACATGCACACACATACACACACATACCACACACAGGCAGAGAGAGAGAGAGAGAGAGAGAGAGAGAGAGAGAGAGAGAGAGAGAGAGAGAATACTCAGGTTTTTATCTCAGATAAAACCCCTCTATCAATATCTGTGGTATTATAATAAGAAACTAAGAAAAAAGTAATAACATCTTTTTTTTCTGGTTGAATTAGCAGTGTATAATATTAAAAATACCTAGTGTTAGCATGTTAGCTCTACCTATCAATTACTTAGCAACAGCCAGGTAGGAGCCTGATTTGCTATAGAAAGCAGTGTTTGGCATCTCCCTTTTTCTCTGACACTTGCTCTCTCTATGATCTCTTTCTTCCTCTCCCTCATCTCCTCTTTCTACATGGTCTCAGATTGTCTCTTTTCTTTTTTCTTTCATTCCTCGAGATGGTTCCTTTCCCAAGGTTCAATATTCCCAGGCCTGCTTGAACCATTCTCCCTTGAGAAGTATCCCCCAATCTCTAGTTGACATTATGGCAACCATGCAACTTAGCTTGGCTGATCACTCTCTTATTAAATCTATTCTCAGGACTAGTGAGAGAATAACTTCTATCCTCACTCAATGGATATGTCTTCACCACTACTTCCAGGCTTCCTACTGGGATCCATACTGGTCTTAAAGGCTTCCAAATCCACATACTAAATTAGGCCCCAATATGCACTAGATAATAAATCTAAATGGCCCCTTAATGACACTTTTGAAGAAATCTTTACAACTCTTGCCAGTGATCCAGAAAATGGAAGGTTTCCTATGTGTAAACTTTTTCCTACCTATGCTCCAAGCCAATTTGTTCCTTGCTTAAGCAAGATCACTTGTGTCTTCCTGCTTCATGCTCATTCAACTCTAAAAATCATTCTCCTGATATTGTTAAAGATTTAGCTTGCTCTGCCACACCACTGCTGTCTGCCTTCTGCTCTATCAGTCAGTCTTAAATGTCTACTTCCTAGAAAATTTTTCATCTCTGATTTCTTTCCAATCTGCTCTGCATCAGGTCTAAGCAAACCTTTGCAGGAGAAGTTATACCAGCATGCACAAGCTGTCCACCTGTGCCAGACCTGCAATGATACTACTCTGACCATGTAGCCTGGAACCATGCAACACCAGAGGCTGCCCGCTAGAACAGGGAGAAGTCTCCTTACATGCACACAATTCTCTGCATGCCAGGAAAACTTTTCTATTTTGTCTCTTTGTATGTTTATTTGTCTCTGCTGATGAATAGCTATGTTTCTATAGATAAGTGCTGTTCTAAGATGTAACAATCATGTGACATTATATACCAGGCAGAGCTATGTAGTAAAATTTTCCCTGTCCAATAACTTTAAATATTAATACAACCAGAAGCCTATTATTGGACAGGGAAAAGGGAGTTGGATGAAAGAGTTTCAGAGAAGGGAATGGAGGAGAAGGAAGGGGAAATAGTTATGAATAGAAATAGAAACAGATAGTTATGAATATCATAAAAGGATAAAATAATTGAGATGACTTGTCTAATCTTGGTGGGTAGCTTGTATCATTATCAATTGGCTATGAAATTATTGTGTGGGCATCTTGAGAATTGAGAATTTATTGATATGTTAGTCTGCCTGAATAATTATAAGCTTCTAGAGTTTTGGTTTACTGGGTTAAGAGGATTTGTGACAACTAACTACAAGGGGTGGGTGTCTGGGAATGTGAGCAGAATCTACTGCAAGGGAACCACAATCAATCACTGTCTGGAACTAGCCTAGAGGCAGTGAGAGCATGGGCAGAATAGCTGGTGTAGAGTAGGATAGTGCTGCTTATTTAATATTTCCTGCAACAGAGCTATAGCTCTAGCAGCAACTTAGCTAAGGGCAGTAAAATGGCTGGATGTAGCTTTAGTGCCATTGTCATTGAAGGCAGTCAGATAACTATCCTATTTCTTAGTTTTTTAGTTATGGTAAGTCCCTACTTTCCTTTAGAAGAACAGGCTGACTTAAGGTCTCCAAAGACTTCTTTCAATTAAGATAAGGTTTCATATGATTTCTATCCTATCTTGGTAAATAGTAATATAATATTTAAAGATATACAATAATAATAAAGGAAAAGATCACTAACTTAAGGATGTGTTTTGCTACTATTGTTAAGTTATAATAATATTTGTAAGGTACAATCAAGAGCAAATAGTTAAAAGCAAATAAAATTTGTCTAATTCAGATAAACTTGATAGATACTAGTTCTTGATCTTGAAAGATATCTTCTAAATAAAACTTAAATGTTTAAGTTTACTATAACAAACAGATTCCCAAATCCTAACAGTGACTATCCCAGGGCACCAAGATGATATGAGCACAGGGACAAAGGAGTCTACGTGGATTGTGGTAAAATAACTATTGATAAAGACTGCTCTTTTGACATGTCTGCTGCCAGGTCTTGGCCTAAACGCTGAACAAACAGAGCACACAAAGATAATTAAATGTCTCCTATTGCCTATGACAAGGTGAGTAATTTCTCCCATATTCATCCTCCACAGGTAAAAGCCTATCATCTGTGTGTGATGGCGAGTGACTCTGGCTGAGTTATGATGGAAACAACAGGAATTTGAGAGAACTGTTTAGTTGGTGGACTATAGACCAACATCTGTGACTTTAATATATGACATCTAGATTATACTTTATTCTTCCAAGGTTTCTGATTACATTGAGAGCTAAGGTAACTGCTACTTGGTAACAATAAGACAGACAACTACCTTCTTATCTCAATGTAATCCACCATGATATTAGCTCATTACTCAATTTGTTAACTAGTTTAGACTAGTGTATTTCAGAGACTTTATGATAAAGAATGCACGAGTTCAGATGTAACCTTTCATTAATATTACCTTTTGCTACTACTTGAAATAAAAAACTCAGGTTACAGTTGTGATGTTTCGATGTTTTGTATATGCTTGCCTCAGGGAGTGCCACTATTAGGAGTTGTTAAAGTAGGTGTGTCACTGTGTGCATGGGCTTGTCCTAGCTGCTTGTAAGTGTGTATTCTGCTAGCAGCCTTCAGATGATAGAACTCATTTCTTCCTGTACCATGCTGCCTGAATGCTGCCATGTTTCCTCCTTGATGATAATGGACAAATTAAATGTTTCCCTTTATAAGATTTGCATTGGTCATGGTGTTTGTTCACAGCAGTAAAACCTGAACTAAGACAAGAGTGACAAAATATTCCACAGTTCTTTTTTTTTCTTTCTTTTTTTTAGCATAAAATAGTTTATTTAGGACATGGGGAGGGGAGGTAAGAGGTTAGTAGAGGCTGAGAAAGGCAGAGAGAAGGAGAGAGAGTAGAGAAGTAGAGGTCGGTCATGACCACATGGAGAGAGGGGGGAGCAAGGGGACAAGAGACAAGAACAAGAGTAAGAGTCTCCACATTTCTTACTGTTTTTTTGCCACTGTTACATTGAGACTTCAAAAGTTCAATATCCTAACTTTCCTTTATATGATCCGATTTTATAATCCCAAGTTCAAATTTTGAATTCCTTTGGTTGTCTTCTAATTATACATGCAAACTATTTCTCCTAGTAAATCTACACTATTAACTATCATAGTCACAAACTTAAATTTTCTTTGGTTGCCTTTTAATTATAGACTTAAGGTGTATCTCATGATAAATTACATGATCAAATATCATATTATAATGTCAACATTTTAAGTGTACTTTAATTGTTTTTAAGTGCAAATTTTAAAAATGTTTCTTATTTTGCTAAATTAAAGTATATTCAGTGTTTTAGAGAGAGGAGGAAAAGCCCCCTTTTCACCTTCTACTCCACAAAACACTTTCATTTTCATTGGCTCACCTTAAAACCTATTCATTCTATGAAAAATTGTATCCCTTTTATACACATAAAAGCTCTAGGAAATGTATTCAGATCTATCTCTCATTGAGCAAAACGACTACATCTGATAGTATACCTGACAATCAATAGCTTAAATTCTTCCCTGTTGCCTATTCCAGAAGGTAGGGCTCCTCCCCTATTCCCAGGGTTTGGGATTCTCCTCTCCCTAACCACCAAGACCTAAGGGTTTCCAATGTCCACCTAAGAAAAACTATTCTCAAACCTTCTTAACTTTTTTCTACCTCTAATATGTATATGTGTTTAAGCATCTTGTCAGTTGAGGTGTTCACTCCAAATCTATATCCAGGACAGAGAAGCCACTCACAGATGCTTCAAATACCCTCACAGATCCTTCCAATGGATCTTCACCTTCCGACCTGCTGATTGTTCTACAGACCTTGGACAGTAAGAAAGAGACTAACACCTAATACTTAACAAACAAACTTATTCTGTTTTCTGAGTTTTCCCAGAGACATGTCATTCAAAGTCAGCAGGAAGCAGGTAAAGATCATGACAAATCTAATTCTTCATTCACCATCACCTCTTTCTAGTTTCTTCTCTTTTTAATTAAATCAACATGCAGGAATGTTAGCAGTCCTTCTAGGCTCCACCCAATAATTACCTAGCAACAGCCAGGTAGGAGCCTAGATTTCTATAAAAAAAACAAAAAACAAAAAACAAAAAACACTATTTGGCTTCTCTTAGCTCTCTGACTCCTCCCTCCCTCCCTCCCTCCCTCCCTCCCTCCCTCCCTTCCTCCCTCTTTCTCTCTCTCTCTCTCTCTCTCTCTCTCTCTCTCTCTCTCTCTCTTCACCTTCACCCCCTCTCTACTTGTTCCAGTCTAGCAACTTCTCTCTCCTCTCCTCCCCCATCTCTCTCCATCTCTGTCCCCTATTTCTGTGATTCTGCTCCCAGCCCAACCCCCCTTCCCTTCCCATGACACCAAACAAACTTGCTCTTATACTAGACCTGTAATAAGACAGATATCTCAGGGTTGAGGTGTGTCAGCATGGGACCCCCGAGCCTACCCCTCCTGCCACATCATATGAAAATATCTTACAAAAATATCACCCAGCATATAAGAAATTCAGAACAAATATTAGCTATGCTATAAATTGTCAAGAAAAGTGTCTATAATTTAAATTGTTTTTCAAACCATTTCGAATTTAATTAAAATTCAATTAAAATGTTCTATGTTGGAAAATTAAAATGCTTTTTGATTTTCTTTTGGAAATTTCAAAGTGAACGAGAAAGAAAACTGGTTGAACTACTTTTTTGTCCCTACCATAGCATAGAAGAAAAAAAAAATACTCACCTCTAATTTAGTAATCTAAATGTTCTCAGAGAAACATAAATATAAAATGGACTTATGGACTTTTAGAAGTCCAATCCTCATTATCTTGTAGTCTTTTTAATGGAAAATGAAATGAATCTCTATGGAAATAAAGCCCTGATTTGATAACATAATTCTTTCATCTATTGTGTTTTGAAAGCAAAGGAGATAATTTTTCATTAGTCTGCAGTATTGATGACATCTATGTTCAGCCGTTCCCACAGTTTACTTGCAAACATCGTTGCAGTGATAAAATGAATCCATAATGAGGACAACTAAAGTTTATATTAACTTTCAACTGGCTTCAAAGGCATACTCACAAAATAAAATCATTAATTTAATATAAAAAGCAGATAATCTTTAAATATATCTCACAGCAATTGCTGGAGATAAAAACACATTTTTTATCACACCTAGATGTGTTACTGATTCAGAAAAACATTGTGAGTTACTTGTATTTTAATAGCTCCCTTAAGTAACCAAACACAATAAAGAAATACATCAATGAGACCCACAATATATTGCAAATTTCCTAAACTTAAGGATTTGTAATTTGATAGTAGACAGACAAGTATTGTTCATCTATGCAGCTTTATTCTACATTTTCATATCCTAAAGAAATATTTTTTCTCCTCTAATTCCTTTCACTCATTTTTACTACTGCTGCTGCTGCTGCTTCTACTACTGCTACTACTACTACTACTACTGCTGCTGCTGCTGCTGCTGCTGCTGCTGCTGCTATTACTACTACTACTACTTCTACTACTACTACTACTACTACTACTACTACTATTTCTACTACTACTACTACTACTACTACTACTACTACAACTATTTTTACTATTATCATTATCATTATTATTTTGCAGAGTAAAAACATGTTGCTTTATTACTTCTTTTCTTAAGTTGGTTTGTTTGAATTTTCTCCTGTTTAATGTTATTGTAGATGGCATTGTATTCCCCATTTCTGGCTACACAATTCATTGTGAGGTTGTATAAATGAAACTTGTTTGTTTGTGGTGATTCTGTACCAGAAAATTGACCAGATTCACTCATTACCACCAGTAAAGTCTAAGTTTTCTTTATATATAGCTTTGTATATATGACTTAATATGAATTTTAAGATGTTGTTTTCCTATTTCTGTAATAGAGATTTGACCAAAAAGTCCCTTTGGTATATTATTCAATTTCAGAGTATTATTTCTACTAATCCATTATCATGCACAGTCTTCCTATCTTCTAGTGTCTTTCTCAATCACATTCTTCAAAGATTGTAGGTCCACATTATAGAGCTCTTTTCTCTCTTTGATTAGGTCTATTCTGAGAAAGCATTTGTGTTGTTGCTATTGTAGATGGGTGTATTTCTACAAACCCTTTGTCACTATTCCTATCATTTAAACACAGAAAAGTTATTGATTTTGTGATTTGATTTTGTGTCTTGCTACTTTACTGAAAATTTTGGTCATTTAAAATGTTTTCTTACTGAATGTTTATATCTTTTATTCATAATTTCATATTACCTGTATTGAATATATTTTGATATCTTCTCATATTCTTGTACTTAAATTCTGGTCATATTGTTCCAGCTAGAGCTTCCAGCATCATATTTTTAAAAAGTGAGGACAGTGGATAGTCTTGTACTTGTTTTAGTAGGATCACTTTGAATTTTTCTACCTCTACGATATTTAAGGTGATGTTGATGGTGATTTTGTCCTATATAACCATTAATTTATTTGAGGAAAGTTTCCTACATCTCTATTCTGTTCATGATTTTTACCATAAAGGTATGTTGGATTTTCTTGAAGGCCATTTCTGTAGGAGGAGGCCAGAGTTGATGTCAGGTTTGTTATTCAATCTCTTTCAACTTTATCAGGTTCTTTCACTGAACCCCAAATTTCTGATTAGTCTAGTTAGCCAATCTGCTTTGGAGATACAACAACTTTGACTCCCAAAGCCTCAGAGATAGAGGCATTGACATGTTTTCTTGGCTTGTATATGGCTTCTGGGGATCCAAACTCTGGTATTCAAGCTAGCGAGACAATGTCTTTAACCATAGATCCATGCCCCCTTTATTTTAGGTATCAATTTATACATTAATATATACAACTCCATATTTAATGTATGAATTTATACATTAATTTATACAACTATATATTTTGATGTATAAATTTATACATTAATGTATACAACTAAATATTTTATTTATACTATTTCTTTATATATGTAGATTCTACAACCATATTATGTGTCTAGCTCCAAAACTCTTCTTTATGAAAACTGGCCCTCATTCTATGAAAGGCAGAATACAAGCTGGCAAGGGAAAGAAATAGTCAGCAGTTCTACCCAGCCAAAAGCATATGAGCCACAACAATGTCTAGAGTGGCCAAATACCCTCAATGGTTCAGTAGTAATATTTTTATTTTAGAGGAAATCCAACAGAATTAGACTTAAAGCCCTATCATTATGACAGAAATTTATGCCCTATACTGTAAACCTAAAGACAAACATAGTTAGTAGCAATGTCACAGATCTTGACATTGGCTCCAACTGCAAGTAAGCCATTTAATCTTGGGTTTTGAGTTTTTCATCTGTAAAAGAGCAATTAAAAACACATTCTCAGGGAAATGCACAAATTTCTGAAAGTAACCTTGAGGAAATGCACTGAATGGGAATATGGTTCCAGAAACAGCAAAGAAGGAGTCCATTTTCATCCATGTTTCTGGGGCTGCTCTTTTCTCCAATTAAGGCATGATATTTTGTAGACACTGTACTCAAATTCCAGAGATTGGGATTACTTCAATCTTAATAAATGTGGATCTGAACAGCTGTCAAGAATGTCACCGTCGTTATTGCAACCAGGACATAGCTGGAAAGGCCCAGGTAAACACCCCTTCCAGGGCTGCCCTCACAGGGGGGATCTGCTAGGGTCTCAGACCCAAGCAGGCTGAGTTCCGCCTAGGCTCTGTGGGACATCCCTGTGCCCTCTGGCAAGCACCGAGGCTGATTTCTTTCTTTTTTTTTTTTTAGTTATTTTTATTTTCTAAATTCTATGTTTACATTTCAAAGGCTTTCCCCTTTCCCAGTTCCCACCCACCATAGTTCCCATAGTTCTTCTCCCCCCCCCCAACTATTCCCCAATCATTCCCCCTCGCCCCTCGGTTTCTTTACTAAACTGGATGCAATCTTTACATGCCAAGGGTCCTCTCCTTTCTTCTTCTTGGAAATCATTTGACTTGCTATTTGTGTCTTGAGTATTTAGTGCCTCTGGGCTCATTAATATCCACTTATCAGTGATTGCATTTCATGTGCATTCTTTTGTGATTGGGTTAGCGCACTCAGGATGATATTTTCCAGGTCTAACCATTTACCTACAAATTGCATGAATTCATTATTTTTAATTGCTGAGTAGTATTCCATTGTATAAATATACCACATTTTCTGTATCCATTCCTCCTTTGAGGGATATTTGGGCTCCTTCCAATTTCTGGCTATTATAAACAAGGCTGCTATAAACATAGTGGAGCATGTGTCTTTATTGCATGCAGGGGAATCCTCTGGGTATATTCCCAGGAGTGGTATGCCAGGGTCCTCTGGAAGTGCCATGCCCAATTTTCTGAGGATCCGCCAAACTGATTTCCAGAGCGGTTTTACCATTTTGCAATCCCACCAACAGTGGAGGAGTGTTCCTCTTTCTCCACATCCTCGCCAGCACTTGTTGTCTCTTGAGTTTTTAATCTTAGCCATTCTGACTGGTGTGAGGTGGAATCTCAGGGTTGTTCTGTTTTGCATTTCCCTGATGACTAATGATGTTGAACATCTCTTAAGGTGTTTCTCGGCCATCTGAAATTCTTCTGGTGAAAATTCTTTGTTTAGCTCTGTGCCCCATTTTTTGATAGGGTTATTTGTTTCTTTGTGGTCTAACTTCTTGAGTTCTTTGTATATATTGGATATTAGCCCTCTGTCGGATGTGGGGTTGGTGAATATCTTTTCCCAATTTGTTGGTTGCCATTTTGTCCTTCTGACAGTGTCCTTTGCTTTGCAGAAACTTTGTAATTTTATGAGGTCCCATTTGTCGATTCTTGATCTTAGTGCGTACGCTATTGGTGTTCTGTTCAGGAACTTTTCCCCTGTGCCCAAGTCCTCCAGGGTCTTCCCAAGTTTCTTTTCTAATAGTTTCAGTGTGTCTGGTTTTATGTGGAGGTCCTTGATCCACTTGGAGTTGATCTTAGAGCAAAGAGATAAGAGTGGGTCAATTTGCATTCTTCTGCATGTTGACCTCCAGTTGAACCAGCACCATTTGTTGAAAAGGCTATCTTTATTCCATCGGATGGTTGTGGCTCCTTTATCAAAGATCAAGTGACCATAAGTCTGTGGGTTAATTTCTGGGTCTTCAATCCTGTTCCATTGATCTGTTTGCCTGTTGCTATACCAATACCATGCAGTTTTTAACACAATTGCTCTGTAGTACTGCTTGAGGTCAGGGATATTGATTCCCCCAGAAGTCCTTTTATTGTTGAGAATAGTTTTAGCTATCCTGGGTTTTTTGTTGCTCCAGATGAATTTGAGAATTGCTCTTTCTAGATCTATGAAGAATTGAGTTGGGATTTTGATGGGGATTGCATTGAATCTGTATATTGCTGTTGGCAAGATGGCCATTTTTACTATATTGATCCTGCCAATCCAGGAGCAAGAAATATTTTTTCCATCTTCTGAGGTCTTCTTCGATTTCTTTCTTCAAGGACTTGAAGTTCCCGTTGTACAGATCTTTCGCTTGTTTGGTTAGAGTTACGCCAAGATACTTTATGTTGTTTGTGGCTAATGTGAAGGGTGTTATTTCCCTAACTTCTTTCTCAGCCTGCTTGTCCTTTGAGTACAAGAAGGCTACTGATTTGCTTGAGTTGATTTTATAACCACCCACTTTGCTGAAGTTGTTTATCAGCTGTAGAAGTTCTCTGGTGGAGTTTTTTGGATCGCTTAAGTAGACTATCATTTCGTCTGCAAATAATGATACTTTCACTTCTTCCTTTCCAGTTTGTATCCCTGTGACCCAAAACATCCAGGAAATCCAAGACACTATGAGAAGACCAAACCTAAGGATTATAGGTATGGACGAGAGTGAAGATATACAAGTTAAAGGGCCAGCTAATATCTTCTATAAAATTATGGAAGAAAACTTCCCCAACCTAAGGAGAGAGATGCCAATGAATATACAAGAAGCCTATAGAACCCCAAACAGACTGGACCAGAACAGAAATACATCCCGTCACATAATAATCAAAACTCCAAATGTAATAAACAAAGAATACTAAAGGCAGCAAGGGAAAAAGGCCAAGTAACATATAAAGGAAAACCTATCAGAATAACACCAGACTTCTCACCTGAGACCATGAAAGCTAGAAGATCCTGGGCAGATATCATGCAAACTCTAAGAGAACACAAACTTCAGCCAAAACTACTTTACCCAGCAAAACTGTCAATTGCCATTGATGGAGACATCAAGGTATTCCATGACAAAACCAAATTTGCAAGATATCTCTCCACAAATCCAGCCCTACAAAGGATAATAGGGGGAAAACACCAAGACAAGGACGGAAACTACACCCAGGAAGAAGCAAGATAGAAACCTCCTCTCATCAAACCCAAAAGAAGATAACCTCTTGAATATAAAAAATAAATAAGATAAATAAATATAATTTCAAAAATCTCTGGAGGTAATAATTACTATTCCTTAATATCTCTTAACGTCAATGGACTCAATTCCCCAATAAAAAGACATAGATTAACAGACTGGATACAGAAACAGGACCCTACATTTTGCTGCATACAGGAAACACATCTCAGTGTTAAAGACAAACACTGCCTTAGAGTAAAAGGCTGGAGGACAAATTTACAAGCAAATGGTCTCAGGAAACAAGCTGGAGTAGCCATTCTAATATCAGATAAAATTGATTTTCAACCTAAAATCATCAAAAGAGACTCAGAAGGTCACTTCTTGCTGGCCAAAGGGAAAATCCACCAAGAAGAGCTCTCAATACTTAACATCTATGCTCCAAATGCAAGGGCACCCTCATTCGTAAAAGAAACCTTACTAAAGGTTTCTTTACACATTACACCTAACACAATAATTGTGGGTGACTTCAACACCCCACTCTCCTCAATGCACCGATCAGGAAAGCAGAAACTAAACAGGGACACAGTGAAACTAATTGAAACTCTGGACCAATTGGATTTAACAGATATATATATATAGAACATTTCATCCTAAAGCTAAAGAATATACCTTTTTCTTAGCACCGCATGGTACCTTCTCCAAAATAGACCATATAATCTGTCACAAGACAGATGTCAACAAATACAAGAGGATCGAGCTAATGCCATGCCTCCTATCAGATCACCACGGAGTAAGAGTGGTCTTCAATAGCAACAAAAACAACAGAAAACCCACATACACATGGAAACTGAACAATACTCTACTCAATGACACCTTGGTCAAGGAAGAAATAAAAAAAGAAATCAAAGACTTTTTAGAATTCAATGAAAATGAAGGTACAACCTACCCAAATCTATGGGACACAATGAAAGCAGTGCTAAGAGGAAAACTCGTAGCTCTAAGTGCATCCAAAAAGAAACTGGAGAGAGCATACACTAGCAGCTTAACAGCACACCTTAAAGCCCTGGAAGAAAAACAAGTTAACTCACCCAGGAGGAGTAGAAGACAAGAAATCATCAAACTCCGGGCTGAAATCAATCAAATAGAAACAAAGAGAACCATACAAAGAATCAACAAGACCAGGAGCTGGTTCTTTGAGAAAATCAACAAGATAGATCAACCCTTAGCCAGACTAACCAAAGGACACAGAGACAGTATACAAATTAACAAAATTAGAAATGAAAAGGGAGACATAACAACAGAAACTGAGGAAATTCAAAAGATCATCAGATCATACTACAAAGGTCTATACTCAATAAAACTGGAGAATCTGGAGGAAATGGACGATTTCCTAGACAGATATCAAATACCAAAATTAAATCAGCATCAAGTAGACCAGCTAAATAGTCCCACAACCCCTAAAGAAATAGAAGGGGTTATAGAAAGCCTCCCAACCAAAAAAAGTACGGGACCAGATGGTTTTAGTGCAGAATTCTACCAGACCTTCAAAGAAGACTTAACACCAATACTCTTCAAACTATTCCACAAAATAGAGACAGAAGGAACACTGCCCAACTCATTCTTCGAAGCCACAATTATGCTAATACCTAAACCACAAAAAGATCCAACAAAGAAAGAGAACTTCAGGCCAATTTCTCTTACGAATATAGATGCAAAAATACTAAATAAAATTCTTGCTAACCGAATCCAAGAGCACATCAAAACGATCATCCACCATGATCAAGTAGGCTTCATCCCAGGGATGCAGGGATGGTTCAATATACGGAAATCCATCAATGTAATCCACTACATAAACAAACTGAAAGAAAAAAACCACATGGTCATCTCATTAGATGCTGAAAAAGCATTCGACAAAATTCAGCATCCTGACATCCCCGCCCTCGGGTGAGCACCTAAGCTGCGTTCTGCAACCAGCTCGCCGGCCCCTAGACCAGCGGTGTAGCGGAGGGCCTCCATATTGCAACCAGGAAACAGCTGGAAAGGCCCAGGTAAACACCCCTTCCAGGGCTACACTCACGGGGGTATCTGCTAGGGTCTCGGAGCCAAGCAGGCGGAGTCCCGCCTAGGCTCTGTGGGACATCCCTGAGCCCTCTGGTGAGCACCAAGGCTGCATTCTGCAACCAGCTCGCCGGCCCCTAGACCAGTGGTGTAGCGGCGGGCCTCCATATTGCAACCAGGACACAGCTGGAAAGGCCCAGGCTCTGTGGGACATCCCCGCCTTCGTGTGAGCACCTAGGCTGCGTTCTGCAACCAGCTTGCCGGCCCCTAGACCAGCGATGTAGAGGCGGGCCTCCATATTGCAACCAGGACACAGCTGGAAAGGCCCAGGCTCTGTGGGACATTCCCGTGCCCTCTGGTGAGCACCGAGGCTGCATTCTGCAACCAGCTCGCCGGCCCCTGGACCAGTGGTAGCAACGGGCCTCCATATTGCAACCAGGACATAGCTGGAAAGGCCCAGGTAAACAACCCTTCCAGGGCTACCCTCACGGGGGATCTGCTAGGCTCTCGGAGTTCCTTGCAACCAGGACACAGCTGGAGAAGCCCAGGTAGACAGACTCCAACAGGGGCTACAATCGCATGGGTGGCATCCAGCTTATGATCCCTTAAAGCAGCAGTCACACATATTCACCAATAGAGAAACAACAGGTGAGCCCAGCCTCACAGGAGATTCAAACACCAGCCACTGACAACAAGGCCAACTAAAACCAGAAATAACCAGATGGCAAAAGGAAAACGAAGGAACGTTACTAACAAAAGTCAAGGCAACATGACATCATCTGAACCCAGTTCTCCAACAACAGGAATCCCTGGATACCCTAAAACACCAGAAAAACAAGACTTGGATATAAAATCACTGGTCAGGATGCTGGTAGCTGAACACATAGAAAAATCTCGTAAAGAAATAGAGGAGAAAATGGATCAAAAGTTAGAAGCCTTTACGAGGCAAATACAAAAATCACTTCAAGAAATGCAGGAGAAGATGGATCAAAGAGAAGAAGACAATAAGGAAGAAAGACAAAAGTCACTTAAAGAACTACAGAAGAACGTGGGTCAACAAGTAGAAGCTATGAAAGAGGAAGCACAAAAATCTATTAAAGAAATTCATGAAAACACAATCAAGCAAGCGAAAGATCTGAGCACATCCATCCAGATACTAAAAACAGAAGTAGAAACAACTAAGAAATCACAGAGGGAGACAACATTGGAGATAGAAAACCTGGGGAAGAAATCAGGGGCCATAGACGCAAGTATCAACAATAGAATACAAGAGATAGAAGACAGAATCTCAGAAGCCGAAGATACCATAGGAACCATTGATTCAACAGTCAAAGAAAATACTAAATGCAAAAAGGTGGTAACCCAAAACATCCAGGAAATCCAAGACACTATGAGAAGACCAAACCTAAGGATTATAGGTATAGACGAGAGTGAAGATTTACAAGTTAAAGGGCCAGCTAATATCTTCTACAAAATTATGGAAGAAAACTTTCCCAACCTAAGGAGAGAGATGCCCATGAATATACAAGAAGCCTATAGAACCCCAAACAGACTGGACCAGAACAGAAATACATCCCGTCACATAATAATCAAAACTCCAAATGTAATAAACAAAGAAAGAATACTAAAGGCAGCAAGGGAAAAAGGCCAAGTAACATATAAAGGAAAACCTATCAGAATAACACCAGACTTCTCACCTGAGACCATGAAAGCTAGAAGATCCTGGGCAGATATCATGCAAACTCTAAGAGAACACAAACTTCAGCCAAAACTACTTTACCCAGCAAAACTCTCAATTGCCATTGATGGAGACATCAAGGTATTCCATGACAAAACCAAATTTGCAAGATATCTCTCCACAAATCCAGCCCTACAAAGGATAATAGGGGGAAAACACCAAGACAAGGACGGAAACTACACCCGGGAAGAAGCAAGATAGAAACCTCCTCTCATCAAACCCAAAAGAAGATAACCTCTCGAATATAAAAAATAAATAAGATAAATAAATATAATTTCAAAAATGTCTGGAGGTAATAATTACTATTCCTTAATATCTCTTAACGTCAATGGACTCAATTCCCCAATAAAAAGACATAGATTAACAGACTGGATACAAAAACAGGACACTACATTTTGCTGCATACAGGAAACACATCTCAGTGTTAAAGACAAACACTACCTTAGAGTAAAAGGCTGGAGGACAATTTTACAAGCAAATGGTCTCAGGAAACAAGCTGGAGTAGCCATTCTAATATCAGATAAAATTGACTTTCAACCTAAAATCATCCAAAGAGACTCAGAAGGTCACTTCTTGCTGGCCAAAGAGAAAATCCACCAGGAAGAGTTCTCAATACTGAACATCTATGCTCCAAATGCAAGGGCACCCTCCTTCGTAAAAGAAACCTTACTAAAGCTTAAAGCACACATTACACCTAACACAATAATTGTGGGTGACTTCAACACCCCACTCTCCTCAATGGACCGATCAGGAAAGCAGAAATTAAACAGGGACACAGTGAAACTAATTGAAACTCTGGACCAATTGGATTTAACAGATATATATAGAACATTTCATCCTAAAGCTAAAGAATATACCTTTTTCTCAGCACCGCATGGTACCTTCTCCAAAATAGACCATATGATCGGTCACAAGACAGATGTCAACAAATACAAGAAGATCGAGTTAATCCCATGCCTCTTATCAGATCACCATGGAGTAAGAGTGGTCTTCAATAGCAACAAAAACAACAGAAAGCCCACATACACATGGAAACTGAACAATACTCTACTCAATGACACCTTGGTCAAGGAAGAAATAAAAAAAGAAATCAAAGACTTTTTAGAATTCAATGAAAATGAAGGTACAACCTACCCAAATCTATGGGACACAATGAAAGCAGTGCTAAGAGGAAAACTCATAGCTCTAAGTGCATCCAAAAAGAAACTGGAGAGAGCATACACTAGCAGCTTAACGGCACACCTTAAAGCCCTGGAAGAAAAACAAGTTAATTCACCCAGGAGGAGTAGAAGACAAGAAATCATCAAACTCAGGGCTGAAATCAATCAAATAGAAACAAAGAGAACCATACAAAGAATCAACAAGACCAGGAGCTGGTTCTTTGAGAAAATCAACAAGATAGATAAACCCTTAGCCAGACTAACCAAAGGACACAGAGACAGTATACAAATTAACAAAATTAGAAATGAAAAGGGAGACATAACAACAGAAACTGAGGAAATTCAAAAGATCATCAGATCATACTACAAAGGTCTATACTCAAAACAACTGGAGAATCTGGAGGAAATGGACGATTTCCTAGACAGATATGAAATACCAAAATTAAATCAGCATCAAGTAGACCAGCTAAATAGTCCCATAACCCCTAAAGAAATAGAAGGGGTTATAGAAAGCCTCCCAACCAAAAAAAGTACGGGACCAGATGGTTTTAGTGCAGAATTCTACCAGACCTTCAAAGAAGACTTAACACCAATACTCTCCAAACTATTCCACAAAACAGAGACAGAAGGGACACTGCCCAACTCATTCTTCGAAGCCACAATTATGCTAATACCTAAACTACAAAAAGATCCAACAAAGAAAGAGAACTTCAGGCCAATTTCTCTGATAAATATAGATGCAAAAATACTAAATAAAATTCTTGCTAACCGAATCCAAGAGCACATCAAAACGATCATCCACCATGATCAAGTAGGCTTCATCCCAGGGATGCAGGGATGGTTCAATATACGGAAATCCATCAATGTAATCCACTACATAAACAAACTGAAAGAAAAAAACCACATGGTCATCTCATTAGATGCTGAAAAAGCATTCGACAAAATTCAGCATCCTTTCATGCTAAAAGTCTTGGAAAGAGCAGGAATTCAAGGCCCATACCTAAACACAGTAAAAGCAATCTACAGCAAACCAGTAGCCAACATCAAAATAAATGGAGAGAAACTTGAAGCATTCCCACTAAAATCAGGGACTAGACAAGGCTGCCCTCTCTCTCCATATCTTTTCAATATAGTACTTGAAGTTCTAGCAAGAGCAATTAGACAACATAAGGAAGTCAAAGGGATACAAATTGGAAAGGAAGAAGTGAAACTATCATTATTTGCAGACGATATGATAGTTTACCTAAGCGACCCAAAAAACTCAACCAGAGAACCTCTACAGCTGATAAACAACTTCATCAAAGTGGCTGGTTATAAAATTAACTCAAGCAAGTCAGTGGCCTTCTTGTACTCAAAGGACAAGCAGGCTGAGAAAGAAATTAGGGAAATAACACCCTTCACAATAGCCACAAACAACATAAAGTATCTTGGCGTAACTCTAACCAAACAAGCGAAAGATCTGTACAACAGGATCTTCAAGTCCTTGAAGAAAGAAATCGAAGAAGACCTCAGAAGATGGAAAAATATTTCTTGCCCCTGGATTGGCAGGATCAATATAGTAAAAATGGCCATCTTGCCAACAGCAATATACAGATTCAATGCAATCCCCATCAAAATCCCAACTCAATTCTTCATAGATCTAGAAAGAGCAATTCTCAAATTCATCTGGAGCAACAAAAAACCCAGGATAGCTAAAACTATTCTCAACAATAAAAGGACTTCTGGGGGAATCAATATCCCTGACCTCAAGCAGTACTACAGAGCAATTGTGTTAAAAACTGCATGGTATTGGTATAGCAACAGGCAAACAGATCAATGGAACAGGATTGAAGACCCAGAAATTAACCCACAGACTTATGGTCACTTGATCTTTGATAAAGGAGCCACAACCATCCGATGGAATAAAGATAGCCTTTTCAACAAATGGTGCTGGTTCAACTGGAGGTCAACATGCAGAAGAATGCGAATTGACCCACTCTTATCTCTTTGCACTAAGATCAACTCCAAGTGGATCAAGGACCTCCACATAAAACCAGATACACTGAAACTATTAGAAAAGAAACTTGGGAAGACCATGGAGGACTTGGGCACAGGGGAAAAGTTCCTGAACAGAACAACAATAGCTTATGCTCTAAGATCAAGAATTGGAAAATGGGATCTCATAAAATTACAAAGTTTCTGCAAAGCAAAGGACACTGTCAGAAGGACAAAATGACAACCAACAAAGTGGGAAAAGATCTTCACCAACTCCACATCCGACAGAGGGCTAATATCCAATATATACAAAGAACTCAAGAAGTTAGACCGCAAAGAACCAAATAACCCTATCAAAAAATGGGGCACAGAGCTAAACAAAGAATTTTCACCAGAAGAAATTAGGATGGCCGAGAAACACCTTAAAAGATGTTCAACATCATTAGTCATCAGGGAAATGCAAATCAAAACAACCCTGAGATTCCACCTCACACCAGTCAGAATGGCTAAGATTAAAAACTCAAGAGACAACAAGTGCTGGCGAGGATGTGGAGAAAGAGGAACACTCCTCCACTGTTGGTGGGATTGCAAAATGGTAAAACCGCTCTGGAAATCAGTTTGGCGGATCCTCAGAAAATTGGGCATGTCACTCCCAGAGGACCCTGGCATACCACTCCTGGGCATATACCCAGAGGATTCCCCTGCATGCAATAAAGACACATGCTCCACTATGTTTATAGCAGCCTTGTTTATAATAGCCAGAAATTGGAAGGAGCCCAAATATCCCTCAAAGGAGGAATGGATACAGAAAATGTGGTATATTTATACAATGGAATACTACTCAGCAATTAAAAATAATGAATTCATGCAATTTGTAGGTAAATGGTTAGACCTGGAAAATATCATCCTGAGTGAGCTAACCCAATCACAAAAGAATGCACATGAAATGCAATCACCGATAAGTGGATATTAATGAGCCCAGAAGCACTAAATACTCAAGACACAAATAGCAAGTCAAATGATTCCCAAGAAGAAGAAAGGAGAGGACCCTTGGCATGTAAAGATTGCATCCAGTTTAGTAAAGAAAATGAGGGGGGAGGGGGAATGATTGGGGAATAGTTGGGGGGAGAGGAACTATGGGAACTATGGTGGGTGGGAACTGGGAAAGGGGAAAGCCTTTGGAATGTAAATATAGAATATAGAAAATAAAAAAAATGCAATCCAAAAAAAAAAAAAAAGAATGTCACTGTCCCTCAAGTGATGACAGTACTTTGAACAATCTTTATACTGAGTTGTCTGCAAAGAAAAACTCATTTTACTGGAGCTTTTATAATAATTTATCAAAAATATTGACATAATGATAACCTAACCAATCAATATTAATAAATATGGCCTATTTTAGATCTTTGATGTCTGCCAAGATGTTAAAGCTGCTGAAACCTAATTTATCTCCATACTTTTCACAGAGGTAACATACAATAGGAAGTATGGAGTCTTTGTCTTGGTCTGCTTAGGGCCATGATTCATTTCTCATCAAGGTCTAGGGAGAGAACTTAACTTTTTGATTGCATGCTTAATTTTGTAAAGCAGTATTCCTTAATACTAGCCATAATTTTATTTCTAAAAATAAGCTAAAGTTAACAAATGGTAGAAAAGAGGACATTCATGATGAAGAATTTTACTTTTGATTTACACAAATGATTACTCACAGTTAAGAAAAATATAATTTATTGAATATTTCTTGAATACATTGTTTTAGGTTTTGTGTGGGTTTATCTGCTTTTTTTTGGGGGGTGGGGTGGTGGTTTACTTTTTGATAAATTGTCCAATGTAGCTCACATTGGTCTCAAACTCAGCATGTATCTGAATTCAGTCTTGGAGTTCAGATTCCTATGCACCCACCTCCTGGAGGCAGAGATTAAAAGAGTACACCATTTTGAACAACCAAAGGGCTTTGCTGGAACTTCATGGACAACTATCTTTGTTGCATGAGCAAATTGCACATTGCCTTTTACATGTGGTGAAATTTGTTAAATATTAACCAATTTTAATAGCTAAATCTACAGTCCTGGAATTTGAAAACTATTTATTCAATGAGTCCTATGAGAAGGCTTGAAATTTTAAGAGAAATCAAGCAAATGCAAATGTTTCTCACAGGTTATTTGGTTATGGGAAATACCTGTATATTTTCATGACAATAACATCCTATTGGAAACTTGTTGCAAAAAAAGTTTCCTGTTTTGTAGAAAGCATAGACTTGTGGCTACTGGGGTGCTCAATTCTCTCCCTAATGAGAGCATGTTCTAGGATTTAGGTGTCGTAGAGCAAGCCTTTGGTTTTTGGTTTTTGGTTTTTCGAGACAGGGTTTCTCTGTGTAGTCCTGGCTGTCCTGGAGCTCACTCTGAAGACCAGGCTGGCCTCGAACTCAGAAATCCGCCTGCCTCTGCCTCCCAAGTGCTGGGATTAAAGGCGTGCGCCACCAACGCCCGGCTAGAGCAAGCCTTTAATCCCTGCAATAAGAAAACAGAAGCAGATGGATCTCTTTGAGTTCAGGTCAGCCAGGTCTACATAGTGAGTTCTGGACCAGCTATGCTACATAGTAAGATTCTTATAAATAACTATAGTACTGATGATGATGATGATGATGATGATGATGATGATGATGATGATTATGCTGACAATGATGACAACAATGATGGAGATGAAGATGATGATAGTAAAGAATAAGTTTGAGTAAATTAAGAAAATGTGGAGAATACTATATTATATTTCTATAAATACAGACTAGTCCTACTGTCCACAGCCTAACACATTATCAAAAAATAAACATTTCAAAACAGCATGCTAATAGCATAGGTAAGAAAGACATAAAGCTAATTGTGGCATCATAATCACCATTAAATGAGAATACCAAAGACATTTAGTTCTTGCAAAGGTAGAGATGAAAAGTTGTGTTGTGAAGGAGATTTTGTCTTAGAAACAATTTCATTTTCCCCAGTAATAGTGAATTATAGTTTGAAAAGCTCTCTAAGTTATAAAACACACTTTGCTTTTTGGGAAATTCATGGTGGGAAATGTCTGCCTCACAGTTGTCCTGTGAAGATAGAGTAATAAACATATTTAGGGTATGGTCTCTCATGTCAGAGAGTCCCTGAAATCTGTTGAAATCACAACATTAATAAGAATTATAGCCAATGTGAAAAGTAAGGTAATTATCTATAAGGCAACTATACTATAGATTTTAATTGTAAGTAACCATGTAGCTTAAATGCAACATTTCCAGATGAAATGGAATTGACTAGAGTTTAAGGATTATTTCCTCATTTGCCATCAATGTTGTTTCTATGGCTTACACTTGATGAGAAAACAAAACAACAATTCCAACTCTTAAGACTATTGGCATAAAGTGAAGCACACATTCAGCATTTCTCCACATATTTTTAATCTCATATGTAAAATTATTTTGTAAATATTTGTCCTATAAAAAGTGTATCCCTATAGTGTCCAATTTCTATGTTTTGTAAAGAACCTTTATAAGAAATTTCATTGCAAATTCCAAGGATACAGTAAAACTCCTTATGATTTAAAAAAAAATTATGTATTTAATTTCCCACTGATTGTTAACTTGCAATATCACGTTTTCACTTTCATATATTGGTTTGTAAAACCACCTTCATTTATTAAACAACCTTTTGCATTTCATTATTTAGAGTAGATCATTACAAATAGGTGCATTTTTTTACCTAACAGGAAAAGTCTCAATCTAATTTAGTTTCTTGTTTATCACTGTCTCTGTGTGAGTGTGTGTGTTATAGGGGTACATGATGGGGATTTTAACTCATTTCCTCATGTTTGTAAGTAATTTTACACACTGAGCAATATATCTAGCCTATGTGTATCCTTTAAAATAATATTTACACAGAGGATAATCTTAATAATATATATTTGGTATAGATCCACAGAGTATATGTGAAGAGATCAAGCATTCAGATCCATATCACATGTCTGTTGGAGTTATTGAGGGTGAATCCACATCAACCCACATTCTCTGAGAACTGAAGGCTGACAGAGGTAGTCAGTGTCAAGAGCAAGGGTACATTTAACCAAAACAGTGTTGTAGCCATTTGTACAGTCCAATGTCATAACATGCCTGCCTTTAAAATTAGAAAATAGTGTTTGTCAAAACTAACAATACTTATCATCAAACACATAAGATCACTGTGGTTCTGGTGAACTCAGAAATAATCAGCTTGTTATTAATCCTGGTCAAGTGGATTGGTAGAATTGGGCAGTGAGGCATATGGACTGTTGGAGAAATTGTGTCTCACACATATATAGGAAAGCTACTCTCCTAGCATTCCCTTTGGCCCTTCTGAATGTGACTGAGGCCTATTTCCAAAGTTATCTCCTCTGACAGGTACCACAATGTGATATCCAGTAGCTATTTTTGGAGTTGCTATTGGGACCTGTAAGAAATTATTAACTGCCACAGGCTAATGCTGACTTTTCCTAATGACTTAAGGCCACACAGTGAATGGAATCATACTGTGTCAACACCTGTATTATAATGGCTTAGAAACTTGAAAAAGGAAATTCTGAAACTAGATTTCAAATTTGCTTCAACTCACAGTGCATCACTGGAGAAGTGTGCCATACACATGCTGACTTATTTTCTGTTACATGACTTAAGATGTGTAGGATACCTGAGTACTCTCTTGGCATGGAAATAAGCACAAGGCCCAACAAAGGGAAATTGAGGGGTGGAGAGAGTGGGTCGAGTTGTGTGGCATATATGTGGAGGCAGGGGGTGAGAGGAAGGGTTGGGGGTTTGGTGCAAAGGGGAAAATCAATTACCATTGAAAATGTAAATGATGATAATATTCAATAAGTTAAAAAAAAAGCTGGCTCTAGATTCTACCCATTCAGGTTTACTGTTAAAATTAATAATTTAAAATTTTATTCATAGACAGCCATGTCATATGAGTCACTAGCCATTGATTCCTAGCTTGCCTACAAGTGCATGGTGGCAAATGCCTAAGATCCCAGTTCTTGTGATGTGTAGGTAAGAGGATCAAAAGATCTGTCATGCTTGACTATACAGTGATTTCCTGAACTACATCAATTCCTTCCTTTAAAAAAAGAAAAACTTAATTCGACTTATCTGAAAACAAAATTTTATATCCGCCCTCACTATAATTTGGGGTGAGTGAAATATATTAGTTGTTCTTGGTGCTGTGAAAAAACACTTGATACAAAACATCTTTCAGCTCACAGTTCAGGGGAATGTCTATCCTGCTGAGAATGCATAATAGAAGGATCAGTTGTGTCCTAGTCACAATACATCAATACTTAGGAATGAAAGAGTGAAAATGTAGGAGGTAGGTAAACTATCTAAAGCCACAACCAAGCAGACCTACTTTCACAAGCAACACTATCTCTTGAAGGATCTACAACATTCCTAAATAGGCCCAGGATCTGAAGATGAGTTTTAGAACACATGAACATGTGAGAATATTTCCATTCAAATTGCACTGTAAATGCTAGAGTTATTAGAGAACATTTGGAAAGAAATCTGATGAACAGTAAGTGAAGAATGAAGCATTCTAGGATTATTTGCCACATCATTATTTACATTTTTTAAAATCACTCCATCTAATGTATGTTAAAAGAATTATGGTAAATGAGAACAAAGATCAAAATTATAGATTATCCCAGTATTAAGGATACTGAGATTGTAAGAAAATAAATATAGTTAAAGTCTCAAGACAGAATATGAAATAAAGATACTTATGACAAAGTATGATGATATAGATTTGATCCCTGAAGGATTTATATTATAGAAAATGTAAACTGTCTCCACACATTATCAGCTGACATCTACTTCTGTGTCATGGCATGTACACATGCATAAACACACATACATACACAAAGACACAAAAACACATATACACATGTACACACACACACACACAAAAAAAAAACTTGCAGCTAATAGGTAAATAACAAATTCAGGAACAAATAAAATTAGACAAAATGCTACAGCACAGAAAAGCAAGCAGCAGCCTCAGCCTGTCTTGCATGACAGAAAGATCATACATTTTGCATGACCTCAAGAAATTGTCAGATCATGAAAATTGTGACCAGTGACATCAGCCAAAACAGTGACACCTGCCCGACATTTCCCAAGGCCAGCCAAAGAAACTGAATAGGAAAGGAAATATTTCTTCCCCAGCATTTTGTTTTGCCAACATGTCTGTGGAAAATTTGAGAAATCATTAGTAATCATGCATCAAGCTATTGAACATAGTTGTAGAAAGTAGTAATGAAAACTGATGGTCTCTGCCATCTTTGCTCGTGGACGGACAAGACACGCAACACCAGGTACAAAGAAATATCCCAAGTTTAACTTCACTTGCGACACAGCCTCTCAGGCTTCTGCCTGTGCCCAAGGCCTGTGCAGCTCTGTGGGTTGAATGTGTCAAGACTGTCAGGGGACATTTGCCCTGCACAATGATCAGTACTTGGAAGGGGTTCCTGCAGCCTCTGCCATCTTGGCTTCTGGATGGACCAGACTGGCATCACCAAGTACACAGAGACAACCCCAGTATAACATTACCTGGGGCAAAGCACACCAGGTCTCCAAACTTACCCAAGAGTAGTGCAGCCCATTAGTGATATGTGCTAGGGGAAACCCAGTAATCCAGAGGTGTTGAAATAGCCTTACAGGCTCACAGGAGGTTCAAGCACCAGCCAGTAACAACAGGACAAACTAATGTCAGAGATAACCAGATGGCAAAAAGCAAACTTAGGTATGTTACTAACAGAAACCAAGGCAATAGGCAGTATCCAAACCCAATTCCCCAACAACAACAAATCCTGGATATCCCAAGAGACCAGAAAATCAAGATCTGGATTTAAAATCGCATATCATGATGCTATTAGAGGATAACAAGAAGGACATAAATAAATCTCTTAAAGAAATTCAGGAGAACATGAATCAAAAGATAGAAGCCCTTACAATGGAAACACACAAAAAAATCATTTAAAGAAATGCAGGAGAACATAGGTCAAAGGCAGAAGACATGAAAGAGAAAACACAAAAATCTCTTACAGAATTACAGGAAAACACATACAAACAAGTAAAGAAACTGAGCAATACCATCAAGGATCTAAAAACAGAAGTAGTAAGAACTAAGGAATCAGAAAGGGGGCAACTTTGAAGATAGAAAACCTTGGGAAGAAATCAGGAGACATAGATGCAAATATCAACAACAGAATACAAATGATAGAAGAAAGAATCTCAGATGACGAAGATACCATAGAAAGCATTGACTCAAGAGACAAAGAAAATGAAAAATGAAAAAAAGCTTACAACCCAAAACATCCAGGAAACCCAGAACAAAATGTGAAGACCAAATCTAAGGATTATAGGTATAGATGAGAGTGCAGATTTATAAATTAAAGGGTAGCAAATATCTTCAACAAAATTATGGAAGAAAACTTCCCTAACCTAAAGAAAGAAAAGCCCACGAATATAAAAGAAGCCTACAGAACTCCAAACAGACTGGACCAGAACAGAAATACCTCCTGTCACATAATAATCAGAATCCCTAATGTACTAAGCAAAGAAAGACAATTAAGAGCTGTAAGAGAAAACAAAACAAAACAAAACAAAACAAAACAAAACAAAACAAAAACAAGTAACATATAAATGAAGACTGGTTAGAATTACATCAGACTTCTCAACAGAGACCATGAAAGCTAGAAGATCCTAGGCAGATCTCATACAGACTCTAAGAGAACACAAATGCCAGCCAAGATTGCTATACCCAGCAAAACTCTCAATCACCATAGATGGAGAAACCAAAATATTCCATGATAAAAGCAAATTTACACAATATCTTTCCACAAACCCAGCCCAACAAAGGATAATAGGTAGAAAAAGGAGGGAAACTACACCCAGGAAAAAGCAAGATAGTAAACTTCTTTTATCAAGCCCAAAAGAAGATAACCATACAAATATAAAAAATAAAAATAACAACAAAAATATCAGGAAGTAATAATCAATACTCCTTAATATCTCTTAGCATCAATGGACTCAATTCCCCAATAAAAAGACATAGACTAACAGACTGGATACATAAACTGGACCGTACATTTTGCTGCTTACAGAAAACACACCTCAGGGTCAAAGACAAACACTACCTCAGAGTAAAAGGCTAGAAAACAATTTTACAAGCAAATGGTCTCAGGAAACAAGGAGTAGCCATCCTAATATCAGATAAAATTGACTATCAAACTAAAGTCATCAAAAGAGACATGGAAGGAAACTTTCTTTGTGGTCAAAGGAAAAATCAACCAAGAAGAACTCTCCATTCTGAACATCTATGCTCCAAATTCAAGGGCATTCTCATTAGTAAAAGAAACTTTACTAAAGCTCAAAGCACACCTTGCACCTACCACAATAATTGTGGGTAACTTCAACACTCCACTCTCCACAATGGACTGATCAGGAAACCAGAAACTAAACAGGGACACAGTGAAACTAATTGAAGATTTGGACCAAATGGACTTTACATACATGCATATATATATGCATGTCTGTCTGTCTGTCTGTATGTCTGTATGTATGTATGTATGTAGATACATGCATACATATATCTATCTACATACATACATACATATATATGTGTATGTATATATGAATGTATGTAGATAGATAGATAGAGATAGATAGATAGATAGATAGATATAGATAGATAGATAGATAGATAGATAGATAGATAGATACAGAGACAGATACAGAAATCATCAAACTCAGGGCAGAAATCAATCAAAGAGAACCATACAAAGAATCAACAAAACCAGGAGCTTGTTCTTTGTGAAAATCAACAAGGTAGATAAAACCTTAGCCCGAGTAATCAGAGGGCACAGAGACAGTATCCAAATTAATAAAATTAGAAATGAAAGGGAGATATGATAAAAGAAACTGAGGAAATTGAAAATATTATCAGATCCTACTACAAAAACCTACACTCAACTCAACTGAATAATCTGGAAGAAATGGACAATTTCCTAGACAGTTACCAAATACCAAATTTAAATCAGGATCAAATAGATCATCTATACAGGCCCATAACCCATAAAGAAATAGAAGTGGTCATTGAAAGTCCTCTACCCCAAAAAAGCACAGGACCAAATGGTTTCAGTGAAGAAGTCTATCAGACCATCAAAGAAGACCTAACACCAATATCCTTTACACTATTCCACAAAATAGAAACAGAAGAAACACTACCCATCTTGTTCTATGAAGCCATAATTATGCTGATACCAAAAGCACACAAAGATCAAACAAAGAAAGAGAACTTCAAACAAATTTCTCTGATGAATATCGATGCAAAAATACTAAATAAAATTCTTGCCAATCGAATCAAAGAACACACCAAAATGATCATTTACCTTGATCAAGTAGGCTTCATCCCAGGTATGCAGGGATGGGTAATTGGAATCTGTCAATACATTCCACTACATAAACAAACTTAAAGAAAAAAAAACACATAGTCATTTCATTAGATGCTGAAAACGCATTTGACAAAATTCAGCATCCTTTCATACTAAAAGTCTTGGAAAATACAGGAATTCAAGGCCCATACCTAAACATAGTAAAAGCAATATAAAACAAACCAGTAGTCAACATCAAACTAAATGGAGAGAAACTTGAAGCAATCACACTAAAATCAGGTACTAGAGAAGGCTGCCCCCTCTCTCCATATATTTTCAATATAGTACTTGAAGTTCTAGCTAGAGCAATTAGGAAACAAATGGAGGTCAAAAGGATACAAATTGGAAAGGAGGAAGTCAAACTATCACTATTTGCAGATTATATGATAGTATACTAAAATAACCCAAAAAACTCAACCATAGAACTCCTACAGCTGAAAAACAACTTCAGCAAAGTGGCTGGTTATAAAATCAACTCAAGCAAATTAGTAGACTTCCTATACTCAAAGGATAGGCAAGCTGAGAAAGAAATTAGGGAAATGACACCCTCCACAATAGCAACAAACAATATAAAGTATCTTGGTATGACTCTAACAAAAGAAGTGAAAGATCTGTATGACAAGAACTTCAGGTCTCTGAAGAAAGAAATCGAAAAAGACCTCAGAAAATGGATAAATCTTCCATGCTTGTGGATTGCCAAGATTAATATAGTAAAAATAGCCTCTTGCCAAAAGAAATATACAGATTCAATGCAATCCCCATCAAAATCCCAACTCAGTTCTTCATAGAGTTAGAAAGAGCAATTTCCAAATTCATCTGGAATAACAACAACAACAACAACAAAAAACAGGATAGCTAAAACTATTCTCAACAGTAAAAGAGCTTCTGGGGTAATCAGTATCCTGAACCTCAAGCAGTACTACAGAGCAGTAGTGTTGAAAACTGCATGGAATTCATACAGTGGCATGCAGGTAGATCAATGGAATAGGATTGAAGACCCAGAAATGAACCCACACACCTATGTTCACTTGATCACTGATAAAGTAGTTAAAACCATCCAATGAAAAAAGATAGGCTTGTCAACAAATGGTCCTGATTAAACTGGAGGTCAGCATGCAGAAGAATGCAAATCAATCCATGCATATCTCTTTATACTAAGCTCAACTCCAAGTGGATCAAGGACTTCCACATAAAATCATACACACTGAAACTAATAGAAAAGAAACTGGGGAAGACCCTTGAGGAAATTGGCATATGGGAAAAGTTCCTGAAAAGAACACCAATAGCTTATGCTCTAAGATCAAGAATTGACAAATTGGACATCTTAAAATTACAAAGTTTCTGTAAGGCAAAGGACACTGTCAAAAGGACAAATTCACAACCAACAAATAGGGAAATGATCTTCACAACCCATACATCTGACAGATGGCTAATATACAATATGTACAAAGAACTCAAAAAGTTAGATTCCAGAGAGCCAAATAACCTTATTAAATTTGGGTACAGAGCTAAACAAAGTATTTTCACCTGAAGAATTTTGAATGGCTGAAAAGCACCTTAAGAAATGTTCAATATCATTAATCATTATGGAAATGGAAATCAAAACAACCTTGAGATTTCACCTCACACCAGTCAGAATGGCTAAGATTAAAAACTCAGGAGACAGCAGGTGTTGGTGGGGATGTGGAGAAATAAGAACACTCCTCCCCTCCACTGCTGGTGGAATTGCAAACTGGTACAAATGCTCTGGAAATCAGTCGCTCAGTTCCTCTGAAAACTGGGCACGATACTTCTGGAGGATCCTGCTATGTCGTTCCTGGGCACATACCCAGAGGATGTCCTGGCATGCAATAAGGACACATGCTTCACTATGTTCATAGCAGCCTTATTTATAATAGCCAGAAGCTGGAAAGAACCCAGATGTCCCTCAATCGAGGAATGGATACTGAAAATGTTTTATATTTACACAATGGAATACTACTCAGCAATTAAAAACAATGAATTCACGAAATTCTTAGTCCAATGGTTGGATCTGGAAAATATCATGCAACCTAATTACAAAAGAACACAAATGGAATGCAGTCACTGATAAGTGTATATTAACCCAGATGCTCTGAACCAAAGATACAATTAACATATCATATAATTTCAAGAAGAAGGAAGGAGAGGACCCTGTTTCTGGAAATGCTTGATGCAGCAATATAGGTGATTACCAGGACAAAGAATTGAGAGGGGGCTGGTTAGGGAATTGGCAGAGGGAAGAGGGCTTATGGGACTTATGTAGAGGGGGGAAACAGGAAAGGAGGAATCATTTGGAATGTAAATAAATAATGTAGATTTAAAAAGTAGTAATGATAAAATCATAAACTTTTGATGAAAAATTTGGACCGAGTAAAAATAATAAATATTATATCACTATTACTTCTACATATGGAAATAAATATACATTGTAACTACAAGAATATAGGTCTTATTCCATCACTTGTCTGAAGAAGGCATTTGAAGTACTTGGGTGTGGGAGAAGTTCAACTGAACATCTACTTGATAATATTTTTCACAATTTCTTTAGTTGTCTGAGAAATTGTGATTAATAGAACTTATAGTGTGTTCCTAGAACAACCAATGCATATGAGAAAGTATCATTGACCAATTGTAAGTTCCCAGACAACTTTGCTTTATACAATTAGAAAATTATTGGGCCACTGATAAATATCCTGAACATACATATACAGTCTTTTTAGAGTGAATTTAATATGTAATTCAAAACTGGAAAGGTTTTATTTTGTTTACATTAACCATTATAGTGAAGATGTCTACTTAAATGAGTTAGCAATGTTCTTTACAAATAATGACTTTATCATGTATAGATTATATTGGTAAAATAGATTATATTTCTTTAACATTTGTCAACTATTCTTACAAAGGCTCTGACACTGCTCTTGGATATATACTGAAAGGACTATATGTCCTACTATAGGCACACTTGCTCATCAACGATTACTGTTGTACTATTCACAGTAGCAAGGAACTGGATATCTATCAACAGATGAGTAGAAAGTGGAAATACATAATGCATTCACATTGGAATTTTATTCATTCATAAAGAAAATAAAATTATAAACTCTGTAGGGAATGGGGTAGCCAAGGTACAAAGAGATAAATACCTCATGTCATGATCTATCTCATATAAGAACTTAGTTTCTAAATGACATATGTATGTATATTTTGATAGTACTGTGTGTAGAATCCAAAATTCTTGAAAGGGTACAATGAGAAAGAGGAATTAAGGCTTTCAAGAAGAGAGTGGAAATAGCAGTGTACACTAAAGCTGAAAGAATTGTTCATGACTTTAGGTAGATGACAGAAAGAGACAGGAATGTGAGAAGCAGTATTTATTATGCATAAATTCACTGTTTATATTCTTAGCATTATTTTTTATAACATCATGCTTATTTAGCATTTGCACAGTATTAGATGTTATAAAAATACCCTAATGAAGTTCTGAAGCAACAGCCACAATTCCAACAGATTAGATGAATACCTCAGATACTGAATAAGAAATGCTTAAATTAAATTGCCTTCCACATCCTGGTTTGAAACATCTGTAGTTTACAGATGGGATAATTTATCTTTGAAGATAAATTACCTGAGGTATGCAGAGACCCTCATATGAGTATGATTATACACGATATGGATTATATTCAGACTTAGCATGGGGACAATAATGAAGCAGTTAGGGGAACATAGTAAAGGAGCTGAACGGGTTTGCAACCCCACAGTAAGAATAATATCAACCAACCAGATTCCCCTGAGTTCCCAGGAACTAAATTACCACCCAAAGAGTACAATTGGAGGGACCCATGGCACCAGCTTCGTATATAGTAGGGAATGGCCTATCAGTTATCAGTGGAAGGGAAGGTCCTAGGTCCTGTGAAGGTTTCATGCCCCAGGGTAGGGGAATGCTAGGGTTGTAAGGGAGGAGTATTTGGGTGGGGGGGGGAGCATCTTTATAGTGGTATGGGGAGGGGGAATGGTATAGCAATTATCAGAGGGGAAACTGGGAATGGGGATAACATTTGAAATATAATAAGTAAAACAACCAATCAAAAAGCAAATAAAATGTATTTCTTTTAATATTTGTCACTGGTTTAGGGCTTTTCTTTATATTTTCTAACTAAACACACAATAATATAGTAACACAAATTTGAAAAAATGCTTATTTTTACAACTCTACTGCATAAACTATTTATTTTTTAAAATATACATTAGTAATGGCTAACTGAAACAAGGATAACAGTATAACTACAGGGCAAGAAACAATCAAATAAATTTAATAATTTGGAATTTCTTGACAAGGAGGATTTGTGCATATAGGCTAATGTTTGCACGCATTTATTTCTTCTTTGATCCAGAGGTCATTGCCTGTAGCTGAAACATAGAGACTAACCAACCATTGCAGAAGATAGTCTCCTCTGATCACTACATCCAGGGAAACAGTAAATTCTTCTGACAAATTAGATTATTGAAACCAGAAAACATATTAAATTTTGATTGACAATGACTGTATATATTTATAGTGATACAACTAATGTCCAATAAATACATAACTTAATTGAATTGAGATAATGGCACTGGAGAGATATTTCTACAGCAAAGAACAGGCCCGATATTTACAAAGGATGAGAACTTGATTTCTAGCTCCAAAGAATCTGATACGTTCTTCTGACCTCCATGGACAAATGCTTAAGTTTTGCTTCTATTTTATTATTGCTTCTTGGCTAGTTTCTAGAAATATTTTAGAGCACCTATTTTCTATACTGTGTCCAGAATAAGGTAATGTGTAGCATTATCTTTTACTTTTCTTTATCCTCTTTTTTGGATATCACCTACACAGAATACTTTCTGTTTCTCTGCTTTGTAGCACTCTGTAGAAGCTCCTCTTCACTACTAATGATATGACATTCTTTCCTTCTCTTCTCCATTTCTCTTTTGGATGCAGACTAGATTTATAGATTGCCTATCCTTCTGTTTCTAAATCCTTGTATTAATGGAATTAAGAACCATAATTTGGAGGGGGATACATATTTGTGTTACAAAATGAATGCAAGTTAGAAAGTTTGCAGAATGTTCAAGAGAGTTCAGTGTGGGTGTGTGATAAGAAAACTTCTTTGTAGAGAAGATATGAAGCTGCGCAGTGGTAGCCAGGAGCTGCCCCTGTGCTGCTTGTGTCAGGGTTGAGAGTGAAGCTGCAGATTCAGCTTTGAAGTGAGGAGATCAAACTGAGTCAGGGCAGGTAACTGGTCTAAGAGAAAACTGTATGTGTCTTGTTCAGGTTAAAATGAGTGAATACTTTCAGTTCCAAAGCCTTCCTCCCTTCAAAATAACATGCTGGCAACATTGGCCTAAACAAAAATACTCTATTTGGGTAAACATATAGATGTTGGATGATCAAGCCTAAAGATTTCTTTTTTGTAGAAAAAGAGATCTTTTAAGGTGGTTACTGTTCAGCAGATACCACCCTTATCTTTCAGGAGCCTCCTTTAACCTTCCCCAATATGTTGACTACAAACAGCAAGAGCACATAATTCTGGAGGCGAAAGAGAAAATGAGAGAGAGAGACAGAGAGAGAGAGAGAGAGAGAGAGAGAGAGAGAGAGAGAGAGAGAGAGAGACAGAGAGGGGGGGGACAAGGGGAACCTTGAGAAAAAGGAACAACGGAAATATCGTACTCTTAGTTCCTTTCAAGAGGTAATGGACGTTTTATTTCATGTGATTAAGTTTTACATTGCACACATGACAAAGAGCATAAAGAGGTGCACCAATGTTTTAAAGGACAGAAACTTTATCTAATAACAGGAATATTAAAAGAATACATTCTTTTGCTGATTGCCATGTGAGCAATCAATAGTTACTGCTGTTAAACAAGCCACAGTTTTTAAAATGTATTTTCAATTGAAATAGAACTCTATCACTATTGTACCTTCCTTCTCTCGCTCCAGCCATTGTCCCATAGGCTCCTTCCTCTTAAGTATATGCTGCAAGTTTGCTTTATTGCTCATCTCAGTCCAGTCATGAGGTGTCTTCCTTTTACTATTATAGTATACTTGATTTCAGTGTTATTAATACAATATTAAGATTTATGCCTAGTCTTATATGGTTAGATTTTGATATGTCTTACATTATTTCTTATCATCTTTGCTCTTATGTTTAAACTTTAGTGTTTTAATTTACATGCAAAAACTGCATTCTGGTTCAGTATATTAATATCTCTGGTAGGATTTACTACATTTAGGCACACCCAATTTTTTTTCGAAAAAGGGTTTCTCTGTGTAGTCCTGGCTGTCCTGGAACTCACTCTGTAGAGCAGGCTGGCTTCAAACTCAGAAATCTGCCTGCCTCTGCCTCCCAAGTGCTGGGAATAAAGGCGTGTGCCACCACCACCTGGCTTTTAAAGGTATTTTTTCCTCCTTTCCAGTTAATGTAAATTGTATCATCTAGAATCTAGCAACCTATTCATGCTAAGTTATTTCTAATTCTGTATAATGATGACATTTCTGTACATTTGATTTGTTATTTCTCTTTTGAGGTGTTGCAGCTGCATATTCTTATGGCTTGAATTAGAATGATTCCCCCATAAGTTTATATGTTTGAATCTTTGGTTATATTGCTAATGAAGGAGCTTCAGAAGTATTAGGAGATTTAGCCTTGTTTGGGCATTTATGTCACTGCAGATAGACATCTAGGTGTCAACTAATCCACTCCATTTCCTATTTTATCTCTTTTCCTTTGCTTACAGATTGAGAGTTGAATTCTCAGCTGTTCATGCCACCATCGACTCAAAACTACTAGTCTATACAATCAGGTAAATGTTTTCTTTTGTAAGTTTCTTGAGCCAATGTGTTTTTCATAAGAATAGAAAAGAAACAAAACCTAAAGTAATGCATAGGTCCCCAATTCAAGCATTGTCTTCATCATTCTCAACCATCTTTTCTGTACATGACTATCACAATTTATGGAAATATTGTTTTTAAACAATTTTATCCCATATTTCATCCTCTTCCTTAACCTGCAGCTCAAGCCTGATATGGGTTCTTTAGTTTTCATATTACTGAGTATTCAACTAATGTAGTCAACACAATGAAAACTGTTGCTGTCCAGTGATTTTTCAGCACTATAGTGAAGGAATTGATAGCTCCTATGTCTCATCATCCACATACTTGGCTAATCTCATTTCATCGCATTGTCCTGTTACTCTGCTTTTCTTCTTCACACCTTCCTACAAGAGTGTATCTTGAATTTAAATAATAACAATAATGTTTAAATTTCCAGCAGTACATTTGAGAATTTTCAATATCTTCAAATGACAAAAAGGCAGGAGGAGAAATTAAGAAGATATAAAGCAAAACATAAGAAGAGAGTAAAATATATAAAAGGAGGGGGAATAAAGGGCACAAAATTTGAATAATGAATTCAAAAATTTTCTGTAACTTTCTGTCTCATAAATAGTAGCAAAAGACTCTTCAGGGCATGGCCATATGATCTGTCTCACCTAACTTCTAAAGACTCATTTCTGTCCTTGGTGCTACTCAACCACTCATCTTACTGCTCATTAAAGTCTCTGCTCAAGTCTTGCAGAGGTTGATGTTGATGATCATTCTCAGTTATCCCTGGTTTTCACAGGAGTAGCTTTCCAACATCACTATAGGGTGTTCCTCAAGTCTCAGCATCTCAGAGAGTTTTACTCAGTGATATACATAAATTTTAGTCTAGAATATTTACTTTTAAAGTGTGTGAATAAATGTGTTATGCATAAGCATAAGGTCTTGAACTCAAATCCTTACTATATACTTAAAAGCTGAGCATCATCACATGAATTTGTAACACTAGGCTTGAGGAAATGAAGACATGGATCCCCAGACCTTGCTGTGTAGATATCTTAGTCAATTGATGTGCTGTAAGCTTAGAGAAATACTGTGTATCAAAAGCAAAGATTTAAGCAATAAAGAGACACCATATAATGAACTCGGATTCTTTCATGCATACAAATATATGTAAAAGCATCCACACTGACATATGCACACACATATATCACATAGGCATAAATGTACACAACACATAAGACAGAGACAGGTGGGAGAGAGAGAGAGTGAGGGCAGGAAAGGGAGAGGGGAGAAAGAATTACACAAAGAAATCTCAAGCCCATCTTATTTTATCTTATTGAAAACTTTTATTACTGGGATTATCAAATTGCAAACATATCACATATTTTAGTTGTCTTTCAGAGAGGAGTAAAATTATATAAATTAGAAACACTAATTTAAAGAAGAAAAGAATTAAAGTGGAAATTTCTTGTTTCTTTGCAGGCTAAATTTTGTCATTTGATTTTTTTCTGCAAACTATTTATGCTTTCTATAAGCAGACACATGACAGAATATTTTAGTGAAAACAGACACATGGTGTTTTCCTGGAAGCTCTCTGGTGAAAGGACATAGGATATTTTGCTGCAGCTGATGCTTAAGAGAACATATGATATTTTGGAAAGTATATAAGTATAATTCAATAGATAGTAGACAATGCTTGGGCATTGCTTCATCTTCCTAGTCTTATTTGTAGTTTTCTGGCACTGGCCTTCACTGATGATGCTCTGGCATATGACATTGGTTCACTTTAATTTTGTCTCTGATCTTTGCTTGCCATGGTTTCATAGAGACAAGCACAGCAAACAACTTTTGGGTGGCATTCTGGGGCTTCTTGGGGATTCAGCTGACACTTGTTATTCAGTGTGAAAGATCCTGCCTTGAAATGTTGTTTATTTACCCCCAGAAAATACTGCTATGAAAGGCCAGAGTGGCACCATTTTGCAAAAAACCATACTCTGTAGCCCCTACCTCCTCCCTCCACCTTTCTTCCATGACCACTATTCCAGGAACTAGCTAACTGCAAAGTTTGTTCTCCATTATATAGATAGTTGATGCTTGCCCAACCTATCTTGTGGAATGCAGTTAATCCATCTTGAGGAATGCAGTTACACCCGGTCCCCAGGGATGGGATGTATTGCCCCATGACCTAAGTGCAACTTCCCTATCTGAATCCCCCAAACCCTTTCCCTTCTGCAGTTTTTGGTTTTAAAAAACGCTTGCGCTGGACACTGGGGATTGATCTCCTCTGACCCTGTGTGGTTATGAGTCCATCCCAGTGCACTGGTCCCCCAAATAAAGGCCTTGTGTGTTTTGCAGAAAGAACAGTCTTTGGCTGATTCTTTGGGCATCACTTTTTCCCGAAACTTGAGTGGGAGTTTCCCCATTTCATGGGTCTTACATATGGGGGTTCCTCCAGGATTTTGCGACCACCATTAAATCACGAAGACCCTCTTGGAGGTAAGATTCTGTCGTGTTCTGTCTGTCTGCTGTGTTTGTCTGAATTTCTGAGGCACCAGATCTGGTACTTTCAGTTTGCAGTCATCTGTGCTCATGAGAGCAAGGAGCTTCCTGTTCAAGGCAGAGAGAAGGGTTACTGGCAGACGTGTCAAAGGGTAGCTGACTGCCACCCCATAAGATGTTCCAGGGGATTGGAGAGAGACCCAAGGACGCTCAGAATATTCTCCTATCAGGGTGCTGACACAGACTTCGAAACTCATAGAACTGAGAGACTTCAGGTCCCCTCGGCCATCTGATTCTGTTTCCTTTCTGGTGTGGGGATCCCGCAGGAGGCAGGTTCAAGTTTCTGTTTCCTTAATATTTGTTTCTGTTTCCTTGATATTTTTCAGTGTTTTATTTGTGTTCTGTGTGACTTTGATGATGGAACAGGCTGTCAGCACTCCTCTCAGATGGACTTTAGATCACAGGACTGAAGTAAGGGAATGAGCTCATAATTTGTCCATAGAAATAAAAAAGAAAGCCTGGAGGACTTATTGTTCCTCTGAGTGGCCATCCTATGGTCTTGGCAGGCCACCAGAAGGAACACTAGATTTAACTATCATTTCTGCTATCAAAGACATTGCATTTTAGAAGGGACCAGGGTCATACCCCGACCAAGTCCCTTACATTTTTGTTTGGGAAGACTTAGCCCTGGAACCTCCCTCCTGGCTTAAACCTTGGACACAAAAGACAATCCCAGGCTCCTGAGTCCTGGCGGTCTGGCCAGACAGACCCAATTCAAAAGTAACCTCGGCAGAGCCTGAACCACCTTGGAAACCTACGGCACCTCCAAAGATTTATCACAAGATCAAGAAGCCTGCCCTTTGGGAAGCTCCTCCACTCTACCGCTCCCCTCCACAGGGACTCCCACTTCCAGAACAGGGTGTGGCCGGAAGAGAAGCAGAAGGACTGGCAGCTGGGACATGCACACAGCATGTTCAGAGTCCTGGGGGGACCTGATTCAATATGGTGTTGCCTCTGTGGGTCTACAGCCCCCTGGCCAGCTCTGGACAACTAAAGCCCTTACAATACTGGCCCTTTTCATCTGCTGACTTATACAATTGGAAATCTAACCATGCTCCTTTCTCTGAGAACCCTTCCAGTCTTACAGGTTTAGTGGAATCACTGATTCCAACCAACTTGGGATGATTGCCAGCAGATGCTGCAAGCTCTTTTCACTAGCAAAGAAAGAGAGCAAATCCTTTTAGAAGCCCGTAAAACCATGCCCAGTAAAAACGGGCAGCCAACCCAACTCCAGAATGAGATGGACACTGGATTCCCCCTGAATGGTCCCAACTGGGACTATAATTTGGCTGAAAGTAGGGAGAGGTTGATGGTGTACTGCCGGGCTCTAGTGGTGGGTCTCAAAGGAGCTGGACAACCACCCACAAATTTGGCCAAGGTAAGAGAAGTATTACAGGGAGAGAAAGAGCTCCCTTCTGTTTTTCTAATGAGGCTAAGGAAAGCTTATCGGCGCTACACACCTTTTGACCCCCACGTCCCGAGGGGCAACAGGTGGCAGTAGACATGGCCTTTATTGGGCAGTCAGCCTCAGATATACGCAAGTGGCTACAATGGTTAGAAGGGTTCCAAACTCTGTAGTTGCAGGATCTTGTTATGGAAGCAGAGAGAGTTTACTATAAAAGAGAAACTGATGAGGAACAGAGAGAAAGAAAAGAGAAAGAGGCGAAAGAGAGGAAAAATAGAAGGGAAAGGAGACAGGAAAGGAATCTGATTAGAATTCTGGACACAGTAGTAGGTTACAAAAACAAACAGACACAGGGCTCAGGGAGGCGACAGTCAGGGTACCTGGGCAACTCAGGGCTGAAGAAACCCCCTCACTCAGAGGGATGAGCTCACCCACTGCTAGCCAAAGATCAATGTGCATTCTGTAAAGAGAAGGGACACTGGGCTCGAGACTGTCCCAAGAAAAGGGCGGGCCCTGGGACCCCTATGGTCCTGGCCTTGGAGTCAGAAGATTAGGAGAGACGGGGCTCAGACTCCATCCCTGAGCCTAGGGTAACCCTAACAGTGGAGAGGACTCCTATGGATTTTCTTGTGGACACTGGAGCCAAATTTTCAGTTTTACAACAGCCTCTAGGAAAAACTAAATCCCACCAGACAATAGTAATTAGAGCTACTGGGAAGAAACCATCCTCATGGACCACTGATCGGAGAGTTGATTTAAGGAGAGGACAGGTCTCTCACTCCTTCCTTGTCATTCCTGAGTGTCCCACTCCTCTACTGGGAAGAGACTTGTTAACTAAACTTAAAACCTAGATCACCTTCGGTTTGAGGGGTCCATCAGTTCAATGTTCACCACCTACCTCTATGATTTTGGCATTCAAATTAAAAGAGGAATATAGATTACATGAGACTCCCATCAAAGCAGCCATTAATAAAATATGGTTAAAAGCCTTTACTTAGGCATGGGCTGAAACAGGTGGAATGGGAAAGGTTGAACAGGTACCTTCTATAGTCATAACCATGAAGCCGGATGCTACCCCTATTGGAGTCAGGCAGTATCCAATGAGCAGAGAGGCCAGAGAAGGTATCAGGCCACATATCCAGAGACTTCAAAGGCTAGGCATACTAGTACCTTGCCAGTCCCCATGGAATACCCCTTTGCTGCCTGTGAAGAAATCAGGGACTAATGATTACCGACCTGTTCAGGACTTAAGGGAGGTCAACAAGAGTTCAGGACATACATCCCACTGTACCTAATCCATATAACTTACTCAGCTCACTCCCACCCAAGAGACAATGGTACACTGTTCTTGATTTAAAGGATGCTTTCTTCTGCTTGAGACTTCTTCCCACCAGTCAAGCCACCTTTGCCTTTGAATGGAGAGACCAGGAATCAGGACAAACTGGGCAGCTGACCTGGACCTGCCTACCACAAGGATTCAGGAATTCTCCTACCTTCTTCAACGGGGCCCTGCATTGGGACCTAGCATCTTTCAGGTCTGATAACCACCAACTCACCCTCGTTCAGTACGTGGATGATTTGCTCCTGGAAATGACCATTGGACAAGAGTGCCAGGAAGGAACTGAGATATTGTTACCAGTGTTGGGGAAATTAGGGTATAGAACATCAGCTAAAAAAGCCCAAATTTGCCAGAATAAAGTTACTTATCTCGGATACACCCTTAAGGAATGCAAAAGATGGTTAACAGAGGCCCAGAAAAAGACTGTGATGCAGATCCCAGTCCCCATCAGCCCCAGAAAACTTAGAGAATTCCTGGGGATGGCCGGTTTCTGTAGACTATGGATACCAGGGTTTGCCACTCTAGCCACCCTCCTGTACCCTCTCACCAAAGAGACTGGAAATTTTACCTGGACTCCAGCTCAACAGAAGGCCTTTGATAAGATCAAATGGGCCTTATTAGAGGCAACCACCGTGGCCTTACCAGACTTGACCAAGCCCTTCATCCTATGTGTAGATGAATGGGCAGGGGTCACCTGAGGTGTTCTCACCCAACCCATCGGCCCATGGAAGTGGCCAGTAGCTTACCTATCTAAGAAGCTTGATCCGGTAGCCAACGGCTGGCTGCCCTGTCTTAAGGCTATAGCGGCTATGGCCCTGCTCCTCATGGATGCAGATAAACTACGTTGGCACAGTCAACAACCATAGTACCACCCATGGTCTTGAAAGTGTCATACATCAGCCTCCTGTTGGATGTCAAATGCTCAGATGTCCCACTACCAAGGCCTGCTACTGATGGTGAGAGTGACTTTTGCACCCACGGCTATCTTAAATGTTGCCACACTGTTGCCCGACTCTGATGACTCAGCACTCATACACCGATGCCTTGACATCCTAGCAGAAGAGACTTTGACTTGCAGAGACCTTGCAGATCAGCCATGTCCAGGATGTCCCAACTGGTACACCAACAGGAGCAGTTTCATAATGGAAGGTAAGAGAAGGGCTGGGGCAGCGGTAGTGGATGACAAACAGGTCATCTGGGCCAGCAGCCTGCCAGAAGGGACCTCTGCTCAGAAAACTGAACTCATCGTGCTCATCCAAGCCTTGAGACTGGCGGAGGGTAAGAGCATCAACATCTACATGGAGAGCAGGTACACTTTTGCTACCGCTCATGTGCATGGGGCTGCTTACCAACAGAGGGGGCTACTCACCTCGACTTGGTGAGAGATTAAAAACAGAAAAAATCTTAAATCTATTAGAAGCTATTCACCTGCCTAAGAAACTGACCATTGTACACTGCCCTGGCCACCAGAAAGGGCAAGATGCAATAGTCAAAGGAAATCAGATGGCTGATCGGAGTGCAAAGCAAGCAGCTCAGGGAGCCATGATCCTGACAATACAAAAGCAACCTAAAACTCTGAAGGAGATCAACATTAATTGCACACCAGAAGATTTAAAGGCTATAGAGGGACTTCAGCTTGCTGCTAAATGCACCCCCAGAGGGTCGCTAGGACTAATGAGGGAAAAGCAGTTCTGTCATATAAAGAAGGAAAAAGATATGCTACCCACTTACATCGACTCACCCACTTAGGGACTAAGAAACTAAAAGATCTCATCCATGAATCTGAATATTTCATCATGGGACTCTCTGATATTGTACATGACTCTGTAAACAACTGTCAGGCTTGCGCACTAACTAACACAGGACATCACGTAGGCCCTCCAGGAAAATGGCTAAGAGGAGACTGTCCTGGAACCTACTGGGAAATAGACTTCACTGAAGTTAAGCCTACTAAATATGGTAATAAATATTAACTAGTTTTCATAGATATTTTTTCAGGATGAGTTGAAGCTTTCCCCATGAAAACAGAGACTGCTAATGTAGTAGCTAAGAAGATCCTTGAAGAAATCTTCCTGAGAATTGGAATCCATAACGTAATAGGTTCTTACAATGGCCCTGCCTTCATTGCCCAGGTAGTCAGGGACTGGCCACACATCTGGGCATAGATTGGAAATTACATTGTGCTTATACTCCCCAGAACTCAAGACAGGTAGAGAGCATGAATAGAACAATAAAAGAGACCTTAACCAACTTAGCCATCGAGACCGGTAGGAAGGACTGGACAGCCCTCCTTCTCTTCACCTTGTTCTGAGTCTGGAACACCCCTAGCCACTTCAAACTTACTCCTTTTGAACTTCTGTTTGGAGGACCACCTCCCTTGATTGAGGCAGGAGGCATAGTTGATCCTGATGCTTCTCTTTCTCAACACCTCCTAGCACGACTGAAAGCTCTTGAACTGGTCCACAAGGGTGCATGTGAACAACTCAAGGATGTTTACCAACAAGGGACCCTAGAGACTCCACACCCATTCCAAGTGGGAGACCTAGTCCTGATCCGATGCCATTGTGCCTGTACTCTAGAACCTCGCTGCAAGGGACCCTATCTCATCCTCCTGACCAGTGCCACTGCACTAAAAGTGGAGGGCATCTCTAATTGGATCCTTGCCTCCCATGTCAAGGCCGCACCACCTGCTGCCCAATATGGATCCTTGAAGTTGGAAAAGACTGATAAACCTCTTAAGCTGCATCTATTCTGGCTACCTGGAAAGTCCGAGGAATAATAACTCCCATCAACCTATGACCCTCACCTGGCAGGTACTGTCCCAAGCCAGAGACCCCCATCTGGTGCATCTCGAAGGTGGCTCCTCCCTGGACCTGATGGCCTCCCTTATACCCGGATATCTGTAAGTTGGCATTTGGGGCCCCTAAAAACTGTAATATGGAAGGATATTCTGCCCTCAATATGAAGGCCCCTAATGTCCCCTCACCACCAGGGCATCACGGTCTAGACCCCTGTGAAGGGTGTGGACACCCTTCCCAAAGGAGCCAATTAAGAACTTTACCTTTTTATATATGCCCAAGATTCTATCGGGCAGTAGCCCTGAAACCCACGTGTGTGTGTGGGGGGAGCCATTTCTTCTGTAAAAAATGGGGGTGTGAGACTTCAGGAAACACATACTGGAACCCCACCTCCTCATGGGATTATATCACTGTCACAGCTAACTATTCTAGACAGAAAACAGGAAGCCAGGGATGGATTTACAAGCCAGAGTGTGAAAATTGGTGTCTCCCCTTAAAGATCAGTTTAATTGAGCCAGGAAAGAAACAGAGAGGATGGACCAGTCAATACACCTGGGGACTTAGACTTTATAAAGAAAGATTTGATGACAGTCTCTTCCTACCCATTAGGCTCAAGGTCACTAGCATACCTCCCATTGTTATAGGACCTGACCTTGTTCTAGCTGAGCAGGGACCCCCTAAGGAACCCTCTTCCTCCCTTCAAAAAAGGTTTAACACTCACCTCCACCTCCTTCGATAATTGAGATAACTCCCACGGAGGGAGGAATTCCCACTGCTCTTAAAACATCCTTCTCAACCACTCCATCCCTCACTATGGTTGACAGACTCTTTAACTTTGTACAAGGAGCTTTTCAGTACTAAATGTCACCAATCCTGAGGCTACTGAGACTTGCTGGCTCTGCTTAGCTATGGCTTTGCCATATTATGAAGGAATAACAATAACAGTATCAGGACAAATTATTTATGCTTCAGACCACACCCAGTGCCCTTGGGGCACTCAGAGTAAACTCACCCTTACTGAAGTCTCAGGGTTCAGAATCTGCTTAGGACACATGGCCCCCACTCATCAGCATCTCTGCAATCAGACCTTACCTGTTAATACTACTCAGGATACCCAATATCTACTCATTTCCAATGATAGCTGGTGGGCCTGCAGCACCGGGCTCACCCCTAGCATCTCTACTTCAGTTTTTGTTTGTTTGTTTGTTTTCTCCGAGACAGGGTTTCTCTGTGTAGCCCTGCTGTCCTGGAACTCACTCTGTAGACCAGGCTGGCCTCGAACTCAGAAATCTGCCTGCCTCTGCCTCCCAAGTGCTGGGATTAAAGGCATGCACAACCACCACCAGGCTCTACTTCAGTTTTTAACCAATCCAAAGATTTCTGTGTTATGGTTGAGTTAGTACCATGCATCTACTATCATCCTGAAGAAACTCTGTTACAGGCATATGATAGCTCTCTCTCCAGGGTTAAAAGAGAACCTGTCTCACTTATTTTAGCTGTTATGTTAGGGTTAGGATTAGCCGCTGGAATTGGTACTGGCTCTGCACCCCTAATTAAGGGACCAATAGACAACAAACATGGCCTCGATGGTCTTGGAGCCACCACGGGCACTGACCTAAGAGCCCTCCAAGACTCAGTCTCCAAATAAGACTTGCTAACCTCATTATCTGAGGTAGTACTCCAAAATAGAAGAGATCTTGATTTATTGTTTCTCAAAGAAGGAGTTCTTGTGCTGCCCTAAAGGAAGAATGTTGCTTTTATGTAGACCATTCAGGCACTATAAGGGACTTTTTGAAAAAGCTCAAGGAGAGACTTGACAAGAGACAGAGTGTCAAAATAACCAAAACTGGTATGAAGTTTGGTTTTCTAAATCTCCTTGGATGACCACTTTGCTTTCTGCCCTCATGGGACCCTTATTGATTCTCTTGCTTCTTCTCACCATAGGACCCTGCATAATTAATCAATTGATTGCTTTTATTCATCATCATGTTAGTGCTATTCAAGTCCTAGTGCTTTGCCAACAATATCAGTGGCTCCTGTCAGATCAATTAGAACCAGGTGAAGTTGAGGCAAACATTTAGTTCTAAGGTTAGAACTGCCTCCTAGAGAGAGCAGGGAATGAAAGATCCTGCCTTGAAGTTGTGTTTATTTACCCCCAGAAAATCCTACTATGAAAGGCCAGAGTGCCACCATTTTGTAAAAAGCCGCACTTTGTAGCCCCTACCTCCTCCCCCACGTTTCTCCCCTGATCACTATTCCAGGAACTAGCTAACTGCAAAGTTTGTTCTGCATTCTATAGATAGTTGATGTTTGCCCAACCTATCTTGCAGGAATGCAGTTAATCCATCTTGAGGAATGCAGTTACACCCTGTCCCCAGGGATGGGATGCATTGCCCCAAGAACTAAGTGCAACTTCCCTATCTGAATTCTCCAAGCCCTTTCCTTCTGCAGTTTTTGGTTTAAAAACCCCTTGTGCTGGACACTGGGGATTGATCTCCTCTGACCCTGCATGGTTATGAGTCTACCCCAGTGCACTGGTCCCCCAAATAAAGTTCTCATGTGTTTTGCAGCAAGAACAGTCTTTGGCTGATTCTTTGGGCATCACTTTTTCCCCAAGACTTGAGTGGGGGTTTCCCCATTTCGTGGGTCTTACATGTGGAGCCTTTGCTGCTTTCTCATGGTGGTCTTTAAATAGGGGATTGGACTGATGACAGTGAACATTTGAATCTCCCCAATCATGTACGTCTTAAGAGGTCCACATACCACCTGTCCTAGTAACCACCTTTCTCCCCTACCTTTGGTTAGTAGTCTATAAGGGAAATTGTAGTTTTTAAGAAACCTTATTAAAATAGATTTTCAAAATTATAAGACTAAAAGAAGAGTTTCAGAAAAATAAGCAATAAAAGGCAAAGTTAAATTATTTTCTTGCTTTTAATTACACAGATACATGTGTTGAAAGTGACACTAGCAGCAACATTGATAGGTGGATATAAAATATATCAGTCTTTAGTAACTATCATACAATCACAGCATACATTGTAAGTATGTAAAATAGCAGACAATAGCATAGATATGACATAAGTCTAATTGACAGTAAATTTAAACTCAAAAGTAAACTCACAATTGATGAATGAAAGAAATGTTAAGTTGAACTTTATTCACAGGGAATAATAAATCAAACAAAGCTTTCATTCTTCAATTTAAAAAGTGATAGTTAAATGTGAAAACAGATAAAATAAATGTTGAATATATGAATTGATGATTTTGTTGCTTTATTTAGACAAGGTAAACAATATCAGTTTTGATTATTGAGAAAAAAGTATAAGATACATATGAGTGAATATGGATGGCCCACATAGGCAAATATATTTGAATATTTAGACATGAGGAAGTGACACTATTTGGAAGGATTGGAAGGATTAGGAGTTGAAATTGGTTTTGCCTTATTGAAGAAATTGTGTCACTAGTGGTGGACTTTAACTTTTCATAAGTACATATTAGACCCTGTTTCTCTTTTTTTCCACTGCCTGTGTATTAGGATGTAGATACACAGTATCTATTCCTGGTCCTTCTTCTTCAGTACTCTGTTTCTGTGTTGCTATATTCCCCTCCATGATGACAGAGGACTAACACATGATATTATATGTAAACCTCCAATGAAATGCATATTTTATTAGAGTCGCTTGACATTGGTTACTGTTCACAGCAACAAAACAGTAAATAATACTGCATATGCACATACATAAATATTTAGAAAGATTTTATGTATTTTACCTCATTCATATACATATATATTATTTTCAAAACATATATATTTTTTCAAAACATAATTGCCTATGTAGCCCTGACTGTCCTGTAGCTCACTAAGTTGAACAAATTCACTTCAAATTCATAGATATCTGCCTATGTCAGCCTTCTAAATGCTGTGGTTAAAGTTGTGTGCTACCAATCTTGGATCTGTCTTATTAAGCAGAATACTTGGAACTATTTCAAACCAAGTTAGGAGAAAGGGGGAATTGATATAGAATATAGGACATGGAATAGTCAGAGGGTGGACTGGGAGAGGTACACAATCTGGACTGTAAAAGAAAGATTAATTTTTTTTTTAAAAAGCAACAGCAACAAAAATCCTTCTTCCACCTATCATTTGCCCTTTGAAAGAACCTGAAAATCAGTATGCTTTCATTGTTTATGTTCTCTATACAGGAAAAAAAAACTTTCCTCCAATTTCCATGTAAAATTCTAAAAAGGATAATTGTAATATGTTCTCGAGTTTTTCCTTAGTTAGGAATCATTTTTCACTTTCCCATCTTTCACACTGAAGTGCTGGTTCCTATTACATTGTTTTATATATATGAACATGATTAAGGGACTTGTTGCATAGATTTGTGCTTGTACAACATTGACATGTTGGTGCTGAGGTCAGTTGAAGGCAATTTTTACTTGCATAAGTTCATTTTTTTTTACTAAAATTGTTAATCACTTGCTACAGATGGAATTCTTATATATAACTGGATTTTTTAAATGAAAGCCAGAATGTGAAATTGGACAAGAAGATCACATACAAAATATCACTGTACAAATTAAGGACACCTATTCAATAAAATGGCCATGCCATAACAAGGTGGATTCACAGATGATGGTGTCTTTTTTATTGTTATGACAAAACATCATGATCAAGGCAACTTATAAAAGAGAAGATTAAATCATAGTCACATAGTTTCAGAGAGTTAGTGGACTAACCAAGGCAGGTAGCATGGCCACAGGTTAACAAAATAACAGATACACGTGAAGAAGATAAAAAGACAGGGAAGTTCATAATAAATAAATAACAGATGATAATAGTTAGATGGCTAGATAAGTGATAAATACATATATAATTAATACATATCTGCATAGACATATACCTAGATGCATATACAATAGATGAGACAGTACTGAGAAAAATTATAGACAATAAATTTCATTAGATAACTAGATGATGTGTCAAAAGGGGAACACTCCTCCACTGCTGGTGGGACTGCAAGCTGGTACAACCACTTTGGAAATCAGTCTGGCAGTTCCTCAGAAAACTGGAGAAGATACTTCAGGAGAACCCAAACGTACCACTCCTGGGCATATACCCAGAAGATTCCCCAGCATGCAATAAGGATAAATGCTCCACTATGTTCATAGCAGCCTTATTTATAATAGCCAGAAGCTGGAAAGAACCCAGATGTCCCTCAACGGAAGAATGGGTACAAAAAATGTGGTGTATATACACAATGGAGTACTATTTAGCCATTAGAAATAATGAATTCATGAAATTTTTAGAGAAATGGATGGAGCTGGAGATCATACTAAGTGAGGTAACCCAGTCTCAAAAGAATACCCATGGTATGCACTCACTGATAAGTGGATATTAGCCTAGAATCTTGGGACACCAAAGACACAATCCACATACCAAATTATGTCCAACAAGAATGAAGGAGTAGACCCTGGTTCTGGAAAGGCTCAAAGGATCAGTGTAGAGAAATACCAGAACAGGGAAGTAGGAAGGGGTAGATGGGGGAACACAGGGAGGGAAAAGGGCATGTGGGACCTTGGGGGGGGGAGGGAACCAGAAAAAGGGGAATGAAATGTAAATATAGTATATATCCAATAAAATATATTAAGAAAAGAAATATATTATTCAGATAAAATACAGATAGATGCATTATACATAAATAGATGTAGATATAGATAATTAGCCAATAAATTTATGATGGTGATAGATGATAATGATTAGATAACAGACATAGATAATGAAATAAATAGATGAGTTATGATATGATAGGTGATATATATCAGGTAAGTGATGGATTAGATATGTAAGTAGATAGATGATAGATTGATGGATAGATATATAGGATGATACATAGATAGATAAATAGATAGGTAATAGATACATAGATAATGTTTGAAATGTACATTAAGAAAATATCTAATAAAATATATTTTACAACTATAATTTATACTTACAATTAACATATAGTGAATAATTATTGCTACATACTTGTATTAATTCCTTTTTATATAGAATAAAAATGAAACTAGGTAATAGTACATGACTATCAAAGGTTATGAGAGAAAAAAATCAAATGTCAAAATTACCCTCCCACATGTGTGCAACTGTTCATGTTCTCAATTTTATGGGTGTGAGTTCACATCACAGCATGGATGTGGAAATCAGAGGAATAGTTCCAACAGTCAATTTTATACTTCCACTATTTCAATCCTGAGGATAAAGTAATAGATTATCTAGCTTAGGAACAGGCACCTTTACCTGTTGAGCTGACTTACTGGGTTATGTCTAACACATTTAACAGTTTATTCACCTGTGGTCTTAGAATTATAATAAAAAATATACCACAAGCAGATACCGCAATAGATATCAGTAATCTAAGTGTTCCTATAGCTAAATACAATGTCTAAACAGAAAAGTTCCTGAAGGATAGTTCCTTGAGGGTACACCAGACTAGTGTAAGCAGTGGAAACTAAGGGTAGTAGGCAGGATGACACTAAAGTTGTCATCTGATTGTCTACTGAAGATATATAAAGGGACATGTGCACACATGAAATCACACATACATAAATATAAAAATGAAGGAGGAATTTTAACTAATATACTTATAAAACTGCATGTTAGTCTATTAGTCCAACTAACTGTGCAGATAAATATGTTAATAAAGCATTAAGAATGGTAAAAAAATCCAGTTCAATTTTTAGTTAGAGAAAGCTGCCCAAGTCTTTCAGTAGGTTCTGAAACTTTTAGGCAGACAAAAACATGGTATTCAAAGAGATCTCTGTTATGCACAGTTAGTTGATTGCCATTGCTTCTTGCCAATTGATCAGAATTTCAATGACTGCTGGGCTCATGCATTGTGCAGCTTGTCAACATTTACTTCTGCCTATGAGTTGCATCAGCAGATCAAGCCAAGACATATTTTCAACCACATGTGATCCTCTACCAAATCTTCACAGGACCCCACCCCTGTTTTCACATTGGAGGTTCATCCTTGGTGAAGTGATACTTCTCCATAGCTTAATCTAAAATAGACCTGTGATCTTGTGAAGCTAAGTGTGGAGAGCAGTTTTTAATTGGAGCATTGGAGTTGTGTTCCTAAAACACAACTGTTCCCTACAGGAAGCTATATAAATAAGAATCCACAGAGTTGAATTTGCACCACTTCAAAAGTTTGGAAGGAACTGAAAACAGAGTGCACATTTATGTGACTTTGACTTTTTAACAATTTTCATTTGAGTTACAAGTCTTTGTTCATCCTTTTTCAGAAAGGTGAGGTAGAGGTAATGAGAAGGAAATAATAAAAATCTATGTTCAAAGGCTTTAAACATTATTTGCAGAGGGATATAACTTATTATAAAATAAAAGTCTATTGGATGTGATTGTTCAGGCCTGTGATCACAGCACTAGGGAGATTGAAGTAAGTTCCCCAATATTTTAATGACAACCTGTAATGAATTGCAAAACTTTAGTGTCCCCAAACTAATGACACTAAAAAGGAGACTTCTGCTTAAAATGATCCTAAATTATTGTGGTTTTGTGGATATATTGTGTTGGATATAAACCTTTGGCCATCAGCCATATAGGGCCATGTCCCAGGCTGGAGTCCACCTCTACAGTTACCTGGCAATAGCCAGGTAGCCTGGCACACTATAAAAGGGGCTGTGTGGACCCTCCTTCATCTCTTGCCCTTTATCTTGTCCTCTCTTGCCCTCTTCCCTTCTCTTTTTCTCTCCCTTTCTCTTGTCTTTCTCTTTCTCTATTTTGTTCCCATTTTTCCTTGTGATCATGGCAGGCTTTTACCTCTCTAGCCTCTCTGACTTTCATTCTCTACAATAAAGCTTTAAAATCATGGGCTGTCTCTTCTTATCTAAACTTGCCATGTTGGAGCAATGGGACAGGCCTCTCAGTGTCTCTAGCCAGCAGACCATACGCAGGATGCCCCTGCCCTGCCAGCCTTCCTCCACAGGTACATAGGCCTTCGTCATAACAGGCCCCCAATGCTATTATTTCAATTTATGCAATATATAGGAGAAACTCAACAAAGAGTACCAGGTTCATTTTTCTTAACTACTGAACCCATTTTTCTAAATCCATCATGCTTTGTCCCATGTTACTTCAAAGGAACCTTGGACAGGATGGCTCAGTAAATAAAATGCTTGCCATACAAATATGTGGACCTGGTTTTGATTCTCAAAATCCATGTACAGTAGTAAATATGTTGGCATACAGGTATAACTTTAGAGCTACAGGGGTAGATATGGGTGGGTCACTGCTGGTTACTAGGTGGTCTAGGCAAAGTTCAGAAAGAAGCTTTGCTTTTATTTTTTATTAGACATTTTCTTCATTTACATTTCAAATTGTATCCCCTATCCTCTTTCCCTAGAGAAAAACCCCTATGCTATCCTCCCTCCCACTCTCACTAACCAACATACTACCAGATTCCTGTCCTGGCATTCCCCTACACAGCCTTCACAGGTTTGAGGACCTCTCCTCTCATTGATGTCCTACAAATCCATCCACTGCTACACATGTGGCTAGAGCCATTGGCCCCTCCATGGGTACTCATTGGTTGGTGATTAAGTCCATGGAAACTCTGGGAGTTCTGGTTGGTTCATATTGGTGTTCTTCCCCTTTAGCTACATGGTTCCTTTCTCTCGCTCCTCCATTGGGGACCCTGTACACAGTTCAATAGTTGGCTGAGAGAATCCCCATATGGATTTGTCAGGCACTGACAGAGCCTTTCAGGAGACAGTTATACCAAGCTGCTGTCAGCAAACACTTGTTGGCATCCACAATAGGGTCTAGGTTGGGTGGGCCAATCTTTGGATGACCTTTCCTTTAGTCTCTGTTCCACAGTTTGAGTCTGTATTTTCTCCCACTTTATTTACCCTTCTAAGAAGGACCAAAATATCCATACTTTGCTCTTCTTTCTTCTTGAGCTTCATGTGGTCTTTGAATAACATATATGTTCTTTTGTGATTGGGCAACCTTACTCAGGATGATATTTTCTAGTTTGATCCACTTGCATAAGAATTTCATGAAGTCATTGTTTTCCTGCTTTTGCGGTAGTATCTGGTGATTTTTTTGGATTTCCTTTGTTTCTGTTGTTATGACTCCCTTTTCATTTCTGATTTTGTTAATTTGGATACTGTCTCTGGGCCCTCTGGTAAGTCTGAATAAGGGTTTATCTATTTTGTTCATTTCCTCAATGAACCAGTTCCTGGTTTGGTTGATCCTTTGCATAGTTCTTTTTGTTTCTACTTGGTTGATTTCAACCTTGAATTTTATTTTCTGCTGTCTACTCCTCTTGGGTGTATTTGCTTCTCTTTGTTCTAGAACTTACACATGTGCTGTCAAGCTGCTAGTGTATGCTCTCTCTAGTTTCTTTTTGGAGTCATTCAGAGCTATGAGTTTTCATCTTAGGTACATTTTCATTGTGTCCCATAAGTTTGTGTATGTAATGGCTTCAGTTTCATTAAATTCTAAAAGAATCCGTAATTTCTTTCCTACTTTCTTGAGCAAGTTAACATTGAAAAGAATGTTTTTCAGCTTCCACATGTATATGGGCTTTCTCTTGTTTTTGTTGTTATGGAAGATAAATTCATGGTGATATGAGAGGATGCATGGCATTATTTCCAACCTGTTGCATTTTTTCAGGCCTATTTTGTGACAATGAGCTGCTGAAGAAGGTATATTCTTTTGGTTTAGGATGAAATGTTCGGTAAATATCTGTTAAATACATTTGGTCCATAACTTCTGTTAGTATTACTGTGTCTTTGTTTATTTTGTGTTTCCCTGTTCTGTCCATAGATGACAATGGGGTGATGAAGTTCCCCACAATTGTTGTGTGAGGTACAATATGTGCTTTGAGCTTTAGTAAAGTTTGTTTTATGAATGTGGGTTCCCTTTCATTTGGAGCATTTATGTTACAAATTGAGAGATGTTCACTGTAGATTTTTTCTTTAATGAGATTTAAATGTTTCCTTATCTTATTTGATAACTATTGGTTGGAGGTCAAATTTATTTGATATTAGAATGGATATCCAACTGGTTTTTTGGGGACCATTTTCTTGGAAAATTGATTTTCCAGCCTTGTACTTTGAGGTAATATCTGTCTCTGTCACTGAATCGGATTTCTATGAATCAAAAGGTTGGGTCCTGTTTAAGTATCCAGTCTGTTTGTCTATATCTTTTTCTTGGAGAATTGAGTCCCAGTGATATTAAAGAGATATTAAGGAAAAGTGATTGTTCCTTGATGTTATTTTGTTGTTAGAAGTGGAATTATATCCTCTAAGGTCTTCTCATGTTTCTTTTCTAATAGTTTCAGTGTGTCTGGTTTTATGTGGACGTCCTTGATGCACTTGGAGTTGATCTTAGTACAAGGAGATAAGAGTGGTTCAATTCGCATTCTTCTGCATGTTGACCTCCAGGTGAAACAGAACCATTTATTGAAAAGGCTATCTTTTTTCCACTGAATGGTTGTAGCTCCTTTATCAATGATCAAGTTACCATAAGTCTGTGGGTTCATTTCTGGGTCTTCAATCCTATTCTATTGATCTACTTGCCTGTTGCTGTACCACTACCATGCAGTTTTTAAGACAATTGCTCTGTAGTACAGTGTGAGGTCAGGGATATTGATTCCCCCAGAAGTCCTTTTATTGTTGAGAATAGTTTTAGCTATCCTGGGTTTTTTGTTGCTCCAGATGAACTTGAGAATTGTTCTTTCTAGATCTCTGAAGAATTAAGTTGGCATTTTGATGGGGATTGCATTGAATCTGTAGATTGCTTTTGGCAAGATGGCCATTTTTACTATATTGATCCTGCCAATCCAAGAGCAAGAAATATTTTTCCATCTTCTGAGGTCTTCTTCGATTTCTTTCTTTAAGGACTTGAAGTTCCTGTCATACAGATCTTTTGCTTGTTTGGTTAGAGTCACGCCAAGGTACATTATGTTGTTGTGGCTATTGGGAAGGGAGGACATGGGCACAGGGGGAAGTTCCTAAACAGAACACCAATAGCTTATGCTATAAGATCAAGAATTGACAACTGGGACCTCATAAAATTACAAAGTTTCTGTAAGGCAAAGGACATTGTCAGAAGGAAAAAACGGTAACCAACAAATTGGGAAAAGATCGTCACCAACCCCACATCCTACAGAGGGCTAATATCCAATATGTACAAAGAACTCAAGAAGTTAGACCACAAAGAACCAAATAACCCTATTAAAAATAGGGCAGAGAGCTAAACAAAGAATTTTCACCAGACGAAATTTGGATGGCCGAGAACCACCTAAGAGATGTTCAACATCATTAGTCATCAGGGAAATGCACATCAAAACAACCCCGAGATTCCACCTCACACCAGTCAGAAGTACTATTCAGCCATTAGAAACAATGAATTCATGAAATTCTTAGAGAAATGGATGGAGCTGGAGAACGTCATACTAAGTGAGGTGACCCAGTCTCAAAAGAATACCCATGGTATACAGTCACTGATAAGTGGATATTAGCCTAGAAGCTTGGAACACCAAAGACACAAATCACATATCAAGTGATGTCTCACAAGAAGAAAGTAGTGGACACTGGTGCTAGAATGGACCAAAACATCATTGTGGGAGAGTACAAGAACTGTAAAGTGGGAGGGGGTGGATGCGGGAGCAGGGGGAGGGAAAAGGACATGTGGGACCTTTGGGGGTGGGGAACCAGAAAAAGGAAAATGAATTGTAAATATAGAATATACACAATAAAAAAAAAACTCAAGAGACAACAGGTGCTGGCGAGGATGTGGAGAAAGAGGAACACTCCAACACTATTGATGGGACTTCAAGAGGGTAAAAGTGCTCTGGAAATTAGTCTGGCGGTTCCTCAGAAAATTGGGCATGTCACTTCCAGAAGACCCTGGCATACCACTCCTGGGCATATACCCAGAGGATTCCCTGGCATAAAATAAAAACACTTGCTCCACTATATTCATAGCAGCCTTGTTTATAATAGCCAGAAGTTGGAAGGAGCCCAGATATCCCTCAAAGGAGGAATGGATACAGAAAATGTGCTATATATATTTATACAATGGAATACTACTCAGCAATTAAAAATAATGAATTCATTCAATTTGTAGGCAAATGGTTAGATCTGGAAAATATCATCCTAAGCAAGTTAACCCAATCACAAAAGAATACACATGAAATGCAATCACTGATAACTGGATATTAATGAGCCCAGAAGCCCTAAATACTTAAGGCACAATTAGCAAGTCAAAGAATTCCAAAGAAGAAGAAAGGAGAGTACCCTGTGCATGAAAGATTGGATCCAGTTTTGTAGGAGAGTGCCAGAACAGAGAAATGGGGGTGTGTGATTGGATAATATTTGGGAGGAGAGAGTACTTATGGGACATATGGTGGGGGGGCAACTGGGAAAGGGGAAAGCCTTTGGAATGTAAACAAAAAATATAGAATAAAAAATTTAAAAAAAGAACTGGAATTATGTTTATGATGCTATCTTCTTTTTGGTTTGTTAATAGGAGATTATTTTCTTGCTTTATCTTGGGTACAGTTTGCTTCCTTATATTGTGGTTTTCCTTTGAAGGCCTAAATTTGTAGAAAGATATAAAATTTGTTTTTGTCATGGAGTATTTTGCTGTTTATGGTAATTGGAAGTTTTGCTGGGTATAGTAGCTTGAGATGGCGCTTGTGTTCTCTAAGAGTCTGTATAACATCTGCCCAGGATCTTCTGGTCTTTTTTGTCTTTGAGAAATCTGGTCTAGTTCTGATAGGTCTGCCTTTATATGTTTCTTGATCATTTTCCCTTTCTTTTAGTATTCTCTCTTTGTTTTGTGAATTTGATGTTTTGATTATTATGTGACAGGAGAAATTTGTTTTCTGGTCCTATTTATTTGAAGTTTTGTAGGCTTCTTGTAAGACTATGGGTATCTCTTTTGATTTGGAAAGCTTCCTTCTGTAATTTTTCTGAAGATATTTACTGGCTCTTCGAGAGTCTTTGCTTTCTTCTATACCTATTATCATTAGATTTGGTCTTATCATTGTGTCCTGGAATTCCTGGATGTTTTGCATTAGGAGCTTTTTGCATTTTGCATTTTTTGACTGTTTTGTCAATGTTTTCTATTTTATCTACTGTACCTTAGATTCTCTCTTCTATTTCTTGTAGTCTGTTGTTGATGCTACAATCCATGACTCCTGATCTCTTTCCTAGGTTTTCTACCTGTAGAAGTGTCTCCCTTTGTGATTTTTTTTATTGTTTCAACATCCATTTTAAGATCCTGGATGTTTTTTGTTCAATTCTTCCACCTGTTTTGTTGTGTTCTGTAATTCTTTAGGGGATTTTTGTGTTTCCTCCTTAAGGGCTTCTACTAGTTTACCTGTTTTCCTGTATTTCCTTAAGGATTTTATTTTATGTCCTTCTTAAAGTCCCTATCAGCATGATAAGATGTGATTTTAAATTCAAATTTTGCTTTTCTGGTGTGTTGGGGTATCCAGGACTTGTTGTGGTATGAGAAATGGGTTCTGGTGATTCCAAATAGCCTTGGTTTCTGTTGATAGATAGGATTTTCACCATCTGGTTATTTCTGGTGTTATTTGGTCTTTCTCACTCTGGCTGGATCTTGTCTCTCTTATGGTCCTTTAAGCTTGCATCAGCACTTCTGTGAGCCCAGCTCTTTCCTCACAGGACTGGTGTACAGAGGGCTGTGGAGATGTCCCAGCTCCACAGTGGAGATGGAGACTGGAAGAATCCTGTCACAGCTGATCCTCAATTCCTGGTTCCCATTCACACTTAGCCAGTCTGTTCTTGACCGTTATTGGAGAGAAAGTGGATATCTCACCTCTGAGCCCAGAAATGGAAGTGCTCCTGGGAGTCCAGCTCTCTCCTGATGGGACTGGCACACAGAAGGCTATGGAGCAGTCCCAGCTCCAGGGTGCAGATGGTGACCTGAAGGAAAACTTTGCTTTTAAAATTAAGGTGCATAATGACTGAGTAGGACATCAGTGTGAAATGCCTTGTTACTTGTTTGAGCTTTCTCAGAGGCACTTCTCAACATGATGTTATTTTTGCTACTCAAGAGCTTATGCATTAAGTATCTTAGCAACATGGTAGAAGTCCATATGAGGACTGGAGACTGTACACACAGCATTGTCTTAGAGATAAAGGTGGTTAATGGGACATTTAATTGGTCCTCTGTGTTTGATATATTGTATATCATTGTCCTAGAGCTTTGCTGAGTCCATGAGGCCATTATCACTCTGACCCTTGCATGTGTACTTGTCTATGTTGCACCACTTGTCCTCACTCAATCAGGGTAAAGTGCTGCTGAAAGTGTCATTTTGTGCACTTGATGAGGTTCTAAACTGTGGTCCTCTGTGGGTCTAAGATTCACCCTACCATTTGGTGTTGGATGCAACACTGGGGAGAAATTCTAGTACTGCATCTCAGTACTACCACCATTGGGTGCTGGGCTTTATTGAAGCATGGGTTGGGAAAACACATTCCAAGATGGGAAAAGATGACATTGTGGTTCACTGACTCCTGGATAACCAGTCACTATGGGAATGCCACAGAAAGAAGAAAGGAACAAATGATAGGGAGTTCACGGGCCCACAATGAGACTGGGACATGGTACTCCCAATCCTGTGGACATCAGTTATGAAAACTTAAGAGCGGAGTATAAAGCTGATGGCCTAAGGACTATGACTAACCTGAAACTGAGAAAATGGGAGCTCAGGCTTATCTCAATTGGTGAATCTTTCCTTGGAATAGTGGAAGTTGTCTAGAAGTACACAGAGGTCTTTTATGGGAGACTTAGACTGTAGTTCTGTAGCCATATGTCTTTTCCATGCTCCCCATGCTGGTTTTGATGAAAGAGACAGTCTTTGTTTATCCAAACCCTTTAGTGATTGTTCATCCTGGAAAATTAATAGAAGTCAATTTCTCATGGTGGGCTAGAGAGTAATACCTTTTGTAGGAATGAATGTCTGTGGGGGAAAATTCATTGGATAAACCCTCAGGGTACATAGATACCTCATTAGCATGAAGAACTCTGCTTTTGGCTACATGACCTGCATGGGAAGGGTGGACACATGTTCCAGAGAAGGAATCTACCAGTGAACAGGGAGTGAACTACCATCTCTGGTGGTTGTCTGGGTGCAGAGGACTCAAACCTGCACTATCGTAATAAGTTTTCTGCTAAGATCTACTGTCCCACAATCCTCAGGCTTGTGTGCAGGCACATAATCCCTGAAATGTCATTTTTCTTTCTTTTCTCCAAACCCAGTTCCCCTGCTACCTTGGTCCCTGTTAATATTGTTATGTTGGAATCTATAAACACCACTTCCATTGCCACAAAATACAGGCCAATTCATTTACATTTTCTTTGGACAGTACCATTTTATTATTTCTTTGTCTTGGATACCAAATCTTTTCTTTTCTACCAGTTTCAAGATTGAGTTTGATGTTTACATCCATCAGCTAGAAGATATAGTGCAGCCAACTTTTGTAAGTAATCCTCAAAGACTGTGTAAGTATTTAGCATCTGCTCCACAAGTCAAAAGGCCATGTTTTATACCCTTTTAACATGAAAATGTTCTCAAATCTTCTCTAGGGACCCACCTCACTTTCCCAAAGAGCTGTGTCTATGCTGAAACTGAATATTTTAGATGAATGTATTGTTTTACAAAGCCAGTTCGCACTAGAGTAGCTAAATTCCATTTTTAAATATTTTAAATATTATATATATGTTATAAATATATATAATTTATATGTATATAATTTAAAATGATATATTCTCTTCATTTATATAAAACTTAAATCAAACTATACATACATACACACATATACACATAGGTATGCACATAAATATATACACATCAATGCATGTGTATATATATATATATATATATATATATATATATATATCCTCCATACATGACTGCCTAGAAAATAGCTAGTTTGGCAGTATAGTATGGCTCCAGACATTAGCACATCTGACTCTGTGTTTAAAGTGTCATTCAGCCTATAAAACTCAGTACAGAGTAACACACACACATACCCAGAGTACTTGGAAGGAACAAACATAACAGGGAAATATGAATACACTACTATTACTTGAATGAAGATACAATAAAAAGAACACTAAAATTTCATGACTGGGCCTTCAGTCTTGACTGTGAAAAATTATCGTCAGTTTAAAGTTTAAATGATAGGATCTGTGTGATGGAATTAAAACAAGTATGACAAGATGTAATGGACAGCTTAGGGGTTAACAGTGGTGACTCTTCTTACAGAAGACCAGAATCCATTTCCCAACATGTAACTTTGCTGGATCATAATAGCCTGTTACTCTAGATCCCAGGGTATCTATGACCCCTTTCTGGCTTCTGTGGGCCAGTATATTATAATCATAAAAATAAACCATTTTTGCTTAGAAATTAGGGTCAAAGAGCTGTAAAATAACTATGACTCAGTAGTTAAGCATACATACATACTTGGAGTTGGAAGACGTGGTTTCAGCTTCCAGCACTTATATCACAGTTCTTAACCACCTTCTTCTAAGTCCAGTCCGAAAGGACCTAATGTCCTCCTCTCATGTCTGTAGTCCCTACGTTGATCATTAACTTAATGTCCCAGGCTTACACATAGACACATTAGTTATTAAGTGAATCCTTAAGGAAATCTGAGTTCGGAAGACAATAAAAATACCTAAGCAAAACTATTATGTAACTGTAACAACAAAAATCATCCTACATGATCAGAAAAAAAATGCCTTCAGATATTTTCACATAGAAATAATGCCAGACATTCACACTAGCCATCCTGAAAGTCAAACAAACATGCTAAGTAGCAGGTGTGTATTTTACTAGAAATTCATCATGAATAGTGAAATCACAGATAATTTCAGTTTGCTGCTTCTAATATGAACAGATTTTTGTTCTAATAAATTATATATTTCTTAGCCAAAATAATCCACTAAATAATGTTTGGTTGTTCATCTGGTTTTGTGCCTGTACAGGAACTCCTCTTTGTGTGTGTGTGTGTGTGTGTGTGTGTGTGTGTGTGTCTCTGCGTGTGTGTTTGTGTATTTTCAAGTTTTAGTATAAGCCAAGAGATATTTCCATTTATCCTATCAAGGGATATGTGCCAACAGAATCAGCTTAGGCAGATTCTTGATTGTTATATGATGGAACATTCTATGAGAATCATGATTGTTCTTTCATGCATGCACATCAGGTTCCTACATACATGTGCTTCTACCATGATCTTATTTTTAGTCAGGAAACTTTATGAATTCTTTTATCTGTTTACTTTTCTTTGTTTTAGAAAATAATGCATCAAAGGGTTTCTTCCATAAAATATTGTCAATATTTACAAGAACGAAATGCCTTTTTCCACAAATATTCTTCTATACCAAGGTTGTAGAGAGGCTCTTACATGGAATAAGTGCTTCAATATATTAAATGGTAAGACAACAGAAAAAGAGCACAGACAGGAAACATGCCATAATCATGTCAAACTACTTTACTTCAATTCTTAGGAAATGTATACAATGAGGTTCTACTGTAGATTTTATGTCTACAGTAGACCCCTGTCCTTATAGACCTAAATTTAAACCCCAGTAATTCCAGAAAATAAAACATATACATATAAACACACACACACACATACATAGACACGCACACATACACACACACACACACACACACACACACACACAGAGAGAGAGAGAGAGAGAGAGAGAGAGAGAGAGAGAGAGAGAGAGAGAGAAATACAAAAGTTTGGAAATGGGTTAGTAGGCAAAGTATCTACCAAAACTAAAAAATCATGATGACTTGGGTTTGGCCCTGTAAGACTCATATCAAACATAGACATTCTTATGTCCATCTTTAACTCTGAAACTGGGTTAGTGAACATAGGAAAATTCTCAGAGCTCATTGGCCATCCAATATATCAATATTGGATGAATGATTAATGAACGCACCCCAAGTTACACAAAATTAAGCATACGAATTCTCTCTCTCTCTCTCTCTCTCTCTCTCTCTCTCTCTCTTTCTCTCTCTCTCTCCATGTTAGAATAAGAAGATTCTATATTCTTCTCAGTCACACAAAGGCTGTTTTCTAGGTTTTATGTTGGCCCATGAAGTAAATCTTAGAAATATTTTGAGATTTAAATTAAGCTACATGTGCTTTCTGATTATCATGGACTGAAAATTCAATTGCAAAATATAATCATGTGGTTCACACACATGGCTAGATTAAAAAATAAAAAAGTTAAAAGGATAAATATGTCTCATCATTCTTAGTACAATAGATAGAATTCTCACACCAAAGCTTAGAACTTAGCAACATAGATGTAAACTGATCCTCTGTGCAATAGTTTCATAATGACATAATGTAAACAACTCAATATGATGAAATTACAAGTTAAATAAGCAATAGAATCCCTGAACAAAAACTATATGAAACAAAACTCAACATGAAAGATTCAGGTATTTAAACAAAAACTCAGAGGAAACTTTAAAAAACTAGAAAATAAGTGAGAGGGAGAAGAATATCAGGTTCTGAAGGCAAGATTAAGAAATTGTGTCATGAAATTAAAGAAAATAAATCAACAATCCAATACAGAACATATGAAGACCCTGGGGCACTAGGAAAGACCACACCTGTGAAGCCTAACTATAGAAGGAGGGCAAGAGACCCAGGTCAAAGGCACAAGAAATACTTTCATGAAAATCATTAAAGAAAACTTACTTTAGTCTAAGGAAAGAAATACCTTGCAGAATAATTGCTAATATCTCAATGATGTCTGTGAATACCAGAAAGTTTAAATTTATTCTACAAGTTATGAGAGAACATGGGTATTATCTAAATCTAAGAAACGAAGCAAAACTACCCATTTTAATCATAGATGAAAGGAAAAATTTTCATGACAAGAATAGATTTAAGGAGTTTATACTTAAAGTATAATTAGAGGCTAAAGGAAGAACACTTACGAGTGAAGAGAAGGTTAAACACACTAAATAGATTTAGGGAATAAGTAAGAAAACAGTTCCAATTAATCAAAAAATAAATTAAAAAACACAAAGCAAAACCTAAATTAAAAAGACATTGATACACGTTGTTTAATCATGACTCAAATCTCAGTTTAATAAATGCAATTAGAAAGTAGGAAACATCAATTTACAATCTCCAAAACCACGAATTTAAAAAAAAATTGAGAAAGCATTTTAATTAAAGCTAATTTTAGAATAACAATTTAATATCTCAAAAAAAACCTGAATGAGAAACCTGTATCTTGAGTGTTTTTTACATATTCCTAAAACTAGTTCTTTCTTCATGATTACATGATCCTCTTATCAGTTTGTGGAAATAGTAGACACATCTTGTTATACCAGAAGACCACATTGCTTTGGCCAGGTAAATAGATAATTTTTGCTTCAGACATCCAAAGATAAAAACAGCCATTTCATTTAAAAGTAATCTGACTGATTGTTTAAAATGTTCGAAATTAAACTGAGGCTTTCATACCCCCAGAATTTTGGTTGAGAATTTTGTTGAAATTGTAAATTACTAATTTCTTAGCCTAAGGTAATAAGTGTAATTTATTCTTTCAGGATTTTAAAATATATTCTTAGAGTATGTACTCTTTTTGAATTATTATCATGTAATCTATGAAATCTATGAAATTTCACTTGAAATATTTAACAAAAAGAAAAATATGATCCTGGCAAAACCTGCAGTAAAACTGAAAGAAGCTGATTTTTGGTAGGTAAAAAGCCAGGTATGGTTTATGTGCAAAAGGAGAATAAAGATATGTAAGTACAAAAGACATCCCCATGTTTACACATTTAAAGGAATTTAGATACTACCAGGATTGGAGAGAAAAGAGACAGAGATATTTCTCAATGTTACAGCTATTCCAGACAAGCTGAAATATGGTCTTCGAAGTAATAGTAGTAATAGTGGGCAGCAAAGGGCTGCTAGTACCACCATCTAAACGGGATTACACACACACACACACACACACACACACACACACACAAAATAAATACAAAAATAAAAGAAAGTAGTTTTAAAACATATTTTTTTGAAAGCAGTAGTGCTTTGATATCATATCTTTATTTTTACTATTCTATTTTTATTTATTACTGGTAATTTTATTGATTTACTTTTCAAAAGTTATTCCCCTTTCTGTTTCACCTGCGCATGCCTAATCCATTCCTCCTCCACCCTGCTTCTATGAGATTGCTCCCCCTCCCACCCATCCACTCCCACCCCACTGCCTAGCCTTCCCCTATACTGGGGCATCAAGCCTCCACAGAACCAATGGCGTTCCCTCCCACTGATGCCAGATAAGTCCATCCTATGCTACATATGCAGCTGGAGCCATGGGTCTCTCCATTTGTACTCTTTGGTAGGTAGTTTAGTCCATGGGAGCTCTGGGGTTTTTGTTTGGCTGATATTATAGTTATTCCCATGGGGTTGCAAACCCCTTCAGCTCCTTTAGTCCTTCCTATAATTCCTCTATTGGGGACCCTGTGCTCAGTTCAACATAAGCATCCACATCTGTACTGGTCAGGCTCTGGCAGGGCCTCTCAAGAGAGAGCTATATCAGGCTCCTGTCAGCAAGCATTTCTTGGCATCAGCAATAGTATCTGGGTTTAGTTGCCGCATATTGGATGCACCCCCAGGTCGGGCAGTCTCTGGATGGCCTTTCCTCCACTCTCTACTCCCTTTTTGTCCCTCTATTTCCTATAGACAGGAGCAATTCTGGGTTAAAATTTTTGAGGTGGATGGGTTGCCCCATCCCTCAACCAGGGGCCATGCCTAAACTCTGGTTATGGCCTGTGTAGATTCTTTCTCCGCTTTCTTGGGTGTTTCAGCTAATGTCATCTCTGTTGCGTCCAGAGAGTATCTCGATTTACTGGTATCTGGGACTGTCTAGTGCTTACACCCATCCCCAACTGCCACATACCTCGATTCAATTTCCTGACCATCTGTACATCTACCCGATCTCCTTTCACAAGTAGTCCTGTCCCCCTTTCCCCTCTTACTACTCTGTCCCTCTGAAGAACCTCGCTCCACCTACCTACTGTGACTCTATTTCCCCCTTGTAACAATGACAGAAGTTTCCAAACATTGGTCTTCCTTCTTGAGCTGCATATGGTATGTGTGTTGTATTGTGGATATTTCTAGATTTCTCTTAATATCCAATAATCAGTGAGTACATACCATGGGTTTTCTAATTGGGTTTCCTCCCTCGGGATATTTTCTACTTACATCCATTCCCTGTAATTTTAATGATATCATTGTTTTAATAGATGAATAGTACTCCATTCTGTAAATGTACCACATTTTTTAATATCGATTCTTCTGTTGAGGGACATTTGGGTTGTTTCTGCTTCTGACTAATATAAATAAGGCTGCCGTAAGCATAGTGGAGAATGTGTCCTTGTACACTGGAGTATCTTTCAGATATATGTCCAAAAGTTGTATAGCTAGATACTCAGGTAGTAATATGTACTATTTTCTGAGGAACTGACAAAGTCATTTCTACAGTGGTTGTACCAACTTGCAATCCCACCAGCCATAGAGGAGTGTTCCTCTTTCTTCACAAGCATCTGCTATCACCTGAGTATTTGATCTAACCCATTCTGATTGGTGTGATATAAGTACAGGATCATTTTGAATTGCATTTCCCTGAAGACTAAAGATGTTGAACATTTCTTTTTGTGCTTCTCAGACATTTGAGGTTCCTCAGTTGAAAATTGTTTAGCTCTCTACCCCACTTTTTTTTATTGTATATATTCTATATTTACAATTCATTTCCCTTTTTCTGGTTCCCCACCCCCAAAGGTCCCACATGTCCTTTTCCCTCCCCCTGCTCCCACATCCACCCCTCCCACTTTACTGTTCTTGTACTCTCCCACAATGATGTTTTGGTCCATTCTAGCACCAGTGTCCACTCCTTTCTTCTTGTGAGACATCACTTGGTATGTGATTTATGTCTTTGGTGTTCCAAGCTTCTAGGCTAATATCCACTTATCAGTGACTGCATACCATGGGTATTCTTTTGAGACTGAGTCACCTCACTTAGTATGACGTTCTCCAGATCCATCCATTTCTCTAAGAATTTCATGAATTCATTGTTTCTAATGGCTGAATAGTACTCCATTGTGTATATATACCACATTTTTTGTATCCATTCCTCCGTTGAGGGACATCTGGGTTCTTTCCAGCTTCTGGCTATTATATATAAGGCTGCTATGAACATAGTGGAGCATGTATCCTTATTGCATGCTGGTGAATCTTCTGGGTATATTCCCAGGAGTGGTATGGCTTTTTAATAGGGTTACTTCATTCTCTGGCATTTATCTTCTTGAGTTCTTTGTATATATTGGATATTAGCCATCTATCAGACACAGAATTGGTAAAGATCTTTTCCCAGTCTGCTGGTCACAATTTTGCTCTATAGAATCTTTGCAAAATTTTGAGATCCCATTTGGTGACTTTTGATCTTAGAGAATAAGACCTTGATCCACTTAGACATGAGCTTTGTTCAAGGACATAATAATGGATCTATTTGCCTTCTACATCCAGACCACTGGTAGAAACACCACCATTGGTTGAAAAAGCTGTCTTATTTCCACTGAACAGTTTTAGCTTCTTTGTCAAAGATCAAATGACCATAGGTATGTACAATTAGTTCTATGTCTTCAATGCTATTCCATTGATATATCTGCCTGTCTGCACCAATATCATGCAATTTCTATCACTATTTCTCTGTACTACAGCTTGAAGCCAGGAATGGTAATTCACTCAGAATTTCTTTTATTCTTGATAATAGTTTTCCATATCCTGAGTTTTTGATTATTCCAAATTAATTTGAGAATTATTCTTTTTAACTATATAAAGAATTGTGTTGGAATTTTAATGGGGATTGCATTGAATCTGTAGATTGCTTTGGCAACATAACCAAGTTTACTATATTAATCTTACCAACCCATGAGCATGGGAGATCATTCCATTTCTGAGGTCTTCAACATCTTTCTTCAAAGACTTGAATTTCTTCTCATACAGACCTTTAACTTGCTTGGTTAGAATCATCCCAAGAGAGGTAATTTGGGAGTATTATGAAGGGTGTCTTATCATCTGCAAATAGTGATATTTTGACTTACTTCTCCCTAATTTGTATCCTTTGACCTCCCTTTGTTGTCTAATTGCTCTGGCTAGAACTTCACCTACTGTAGTGAATAGATATGGAGAGAGTAAGCAACCTTGTCTTGCCCCTGGTTTTATTGAGATTTCTTCAAGTTTTTCACCATGTAGTTTGATGTTGGCTCCTTGTTTTCTATATACTGCTTTTACTATGTTTAGGTATTGGCCTTGAATTCTGTTCTTTCCAAGTCTTTTAACATGACAATGTGTTGAATTTTTCAAATAGTTTATCAGCACTTAATGGGATTTTTATGCGGGTTTTGATTTGTTTGAGTCCATTTATATAGTGGATTAAGTGGACAGATTTCTTTACATTGAACCATTCCTGCATCCCTGGGATGAAACATACTTCATCCTGGTGAATAATGGTTTGGGTGTGTTCTTGGATTCCAACCGTGGTCATTTTATTGAGTATTTTTGCACTGGTATTCATAATGGAAATTGGTGTGAAGTTCTGTCTTTTTTGGACCTTTGTGTGGTTTAGATATCAACTTAAGTGTGACTTCATTGAATGAATTAGGTCATGTTCCTTCTTTTTCTGTTTACATTTTTTTTACTTTGTTTGACTGTTGTGCCAATGTTTTCTATGGTATCTTATGCACCTGGTATTCCCTCTTCTACCACTTGTATTGCTTGCTGATGCTTGCATCCATGATTACTGATCTTTTCTTAGGTGTTTTATCTCGAGGATTGTCTCCTTTTGTGATTTCTTTATTTTTTCTCTTTTCATTTTTAGATCCTTGATGGTTTTATTTGATTCCTCCATGTATTTGGTAGTATATTTCTGTATTTCTTTTTGTTGTTGTTTATTTTTATTTTTTTTTTAAATTTTCTATATTCTTTGTTTACATTCCAAAGGCCTTTTTTCTGTATTTCTTTAATGAACATCTGTGTTTCCTCATTAAGTGCTTCTACCTACTTTCTGATGTTCTTCTGTATTTCTTTAAAGGAGTTATTTTTGTTCATTTAAAGTCTTCAAACATCATCATGAGATTTGATTTTTAAATCAGAATCTTGCTTTTTAGGTGTGTTGTGATATCCATGGCTTGTTGTGGTGGAAGAATGGGTTCGGGTGATGCTAAGTACCCTTGGGTTTTTGCTTATGTTCTTGTACTTCCCTCTTTCCATCTGGTTATTTCTGGTGTTAGTTGGTCTTTCTGTCTCTGACTGCAGCTTGACCCTCCTGTGTGCCTGTAAGACTGTGTTCATGGGTGCTTTAGCACTCCTCAAAGACCAGTTCTTTCAGGGCATGATTAGGTTGAGGAGAATTGAGGTACAAGGTTAGCTCCAGAGCACAGATAGAGACCTGAAAATTTAAGTTGAAAGTTTACTAATATCAAAATCTTTTGCTGAGCAGTGGTGGTGTGTACCTTTAATCCTAGTGCTTGGGAGTCAGAGGCAGGCAGTTTTCTGATTTCTAGTCCATCATTGTCTACAGAGTGAGTTCCAGGACAGCCATGTCTACACAGAGAAACCCTGTCTCAAAAACAAAACAAAACAAAACAAAACAAACAAAACAAAACAAAACCCCCTTTATTCTGTAAACACAGTTTATGAAGAGACTAGAGATCCCTGAATTTAAATAATACATCATTAGGGAAATCTATAGCTTATAAAAATATTAGGGTACATTATAATTTAATGACACTAGCTAAAACAGATGCAGCTAAATCTTTAAGGAGGTAACCTATATATTTTTTATTTTTTTATATTTTAGTCCTTTAAGGTGATATTAAAATAAGCCATCATCTAAAGAGTGAATACATAGAGCATGCAAACAATTATGCTGTAGATGTAATTTAATGCTTTCATTATGAGTTACTAATTTTTACAAGAATCCCACATGTTAGATTCTTCTTGTCCTTGCAGCCAGTTGGTTCTAATTAGTAAATTAAGTTGCTGTCACCTAATGGCTGTGCATAGAGACTGAGGTGGGTTTTAAACTTTTTGGTGATGAAACCCAAGAAAAAAGGATTTTGAATCTCTATGCAACTAAGGAATAAGATCCAGGCTTGAGATCAGCAGGAAAAGAGGCATACTAATCATGTAAAAGCAGAATATTGGTCCTGACCACTCCAGAGTGTCTACGTAGCAAAAACAAAATTGATTTTCATAAGTAATATTTCATGAGTATCAGAGGGAAGGCATCAACAATGATGAAGATCAGGAGTGGTCTAACCATTGAGCTAATTAAGGACTGTTAAATATAAGGGTGAATGTGTATGCTTTTCATTTGAATATGCACAGCATTGAGATGAGTGTTGAGAAACTAGAACTGCTATGACAGGGAGATTACAATGATTAATCAGTTACAGCAACACATAGTATCCAACCTGTAGGCTCAGACTCACCAATAAAAATTATTTGGAGAATCCCAAATGGAAAACATGTGGCATAATTTGAGATTAGGAGATGGGAAGAATTGGTTTCTTAGTAGAACAGTGAGATTTGCCTGAGCCATGTGTTTCCTCCCCAAGCCATGCAGGTTTGGGACTAATACAAAACACATGATAAATTGGTGAGCAAAATCCTGTGAGCTAGGACACAGCTAGGTTCCCCAAGCCCACCTGGGCAAAGGCGGGTGGCTGGAATATACCACTGGCCCTTCTCAAGGGCTGCTATACTGTGTTGGAGAGTTTGAGCTATAGACTTGCTGGGAACACCTGCTGTGTAAAGAGACAGGCTGCACAGAAGCCATAGAGAGAAAGATCATAGAGGCTAGGGATAAATGAATAATAGGTGATTTAATTGCTTTTAATGGTAGAAAGGAGATATAGTAGTAATTGTTTAAGTGCTTTTAAATACATGTGGAATAATAAATGCAGGCCTTTGATCTCAAATATAGAAAACAAAGGCATGAAGTTACAGAGAAATCCTATCTCAACAAACAATGAGAAGATATAAACTCCATAGACGTATAAACATGCTTTTAGGAAAATTTGAAAATGTGTATTCCAGGGCAGGCAGCTGAGTTCTACACATATATTCTGGGATTTCTTAGCCTGGTATGACTAATAGTCTGGAAATAGGCATATATAGTAAGTAATATGAAATTTAATTGATGTTAAAGACATAGGAAAGGATTTTAATTTGACTTATGTAAGGAGAAAGGAAATATATATCCATGGAAGGGAGAATATAACTATATATAGATGAATTTAAGCATTGATATCACTGTAAAAATTAATCATGTGAACCTACAGAATTATGGTTACTTGATCTTTGATAAAGGAGCTTCAACCATCCAGTGGGGGGGGAAATAGCCTCTTCAACAAATGGTACTGGATCAACTGGAGGTCAGCATGCAGAAGAATGCAAATTGATCTACTCTTATCTCCTCATACTAAGCTCAACTCTAAGTGGATCAAGGACCTCCACATAAAACCAGACACACTGAAACTAACAGAAAAGAAACTGGGAAAGACCCTTTAGGACATGGGCACAGGGGGAAAGTTCCTGAACAGAACACCAATAGCTTATGCTCTAAGATCAAGAATTAAAAAATGAGACCTTATAAAATTACAAAGTTTCTGAAGGGCAAAGGACACTGTCAGAAGGCAAAACAGCAACCAGCAAATTAGGAAAAGATCTTCACCAACCCCACATCTGACAGAGGGCTAATATCCAATATATACAAAGAACTCAAGAAGTTAAACCCCAGAGAACCAAATAATCCTATTATAAAATGGGGTACAGTGCTTTACAAAGAATTTTCACCAAAAGAAATTCAGATGACTGAGAAGCACCTTAAAAGATGTTCAACATCATTAATCATCAGGGAAATGTAATTCCAAACAACCCTGAGATTCCACCTCACACCAGTCAGAATGGCTAAGATTAAAAACTCAAGAGACATCAAGTGTTGGCGAGGATTTGAAGAAAGAACACTCCTCCACTACTGGTGGGATTGCAAGATGGTAAAACTGCTCTGGTAATCAGTCTGGCAGTTCTTCAGAAAATTGGGCATGACACTTACAGAGGTCCCTGTCATACCACACCTGGGCATAAACCCAGATGATTCCCCTGCATGCATAAAGGACACATGCTCCACCATGTTCATAGCAGCCTCGTTTATAATAACTGGAAGCTGGAAAGAACCCAGATGTCCCTCAATGGAGGAATGGCTACAGAAAAGGTGGTATATTTATACAATGGAATACTACACAGCAATTAAAAACAATGTATTCATGAAATTTTTAGGCAAATTGTTGGAACTGGAAAATATCATCCTAAGTGAGCTAACCCAATCGCAGCAGAATACATGTGAAATGCAATCTCTGATAAGTGGATATTAATTAGCCCAGAAGCTCTGAATACTCAAGACTCAATTAGCAAATCATATGACACCCAAGAAGAAGGGAGGAAAGGGCCCTGGTCCTGAAAAGACTTGATCCAGTATTCTAGGGGAGTACCAGAACAGAGAAATGGGAGGGGGTGATTGGGGAATGGTCAAAGGGAAGAGGACTTATGGGACATATGGTGAGTGGGGAACTGGGAAAGGGAAAGCATTCGGTATGTAAACAAAGAATATAGAAAATAAATAAATAAATAAATAAATAAATAAATAAAACTAATCATGTAAAAACAAGGCAGGGGATCGCAGAGGAACACTTTCTCAATTATTTAGATACCTTCATGACTTTGAAACATTTAAATTCTCAAAATGCATGAGATTATAAGTTTGGTGGTTATATTAAAAATCCTGTGGGAAAAAGGCCAAAATAGAGAAAGACTGAAGAGAAAGGATGTTGCTAATATGAATCAATCTTTACCATTAATGATTTAGGATTACTGGATCAAGGACATGCTATTTTAGGAGAGAGAGTCTGCATTTTTGTTAAAAGCAAAGTGAAGGCTTTGGACACCTAACAGAGTGATACAGAAAAGATATGAAAGGGAAGACCTTCATAACAGCTTGAATATAGAAAAGAAACTTTGGAGAAAATCAATCAGGACAGGTAACTAGAGTTTCTGATTCTTCCATGTGGGAACAGCACTATAACTGGTTTAGACATAAAAACATCTCTAATCAAAACTTCAACTATAATTAGACAATAAATCTTGATGATTATGGAATCCTTGATTCATTGTGCCAGCCATCACATGGCATAATGATTTATTATAATTGGTTAAGGACAAAAATTCCTTATTAATGTACAGTTAACACAGGCTCAAAAAGAAGCAAAAATTCATTTTTAATAGACTTGTGCATATTGAACAATCCATAGGACTACTTTAATACTATTACTTTTTTGGTTGTAAGATTCATATATTATAGAATGTGCAGATCTGACAAAATTCATTCATGGGGGTTCTGAAATATCCTGTTGTGCCAGCCTCCTGCCTCCTGATGCTCTTTCAGAGATTTGCTTAGAGAACAGCATCAGGAAAAAGTACTGATTCCCATGGTCTTGTGTCATGCAGCCTTTCCAAGAGAACAAATCAGAAAATCAGTCAAACTCTGAGCCTTGTAAGTGTATAAAGACTGGAAAACAGATGCAGAAGCTATTTTCCTTAAGACTAATGGAATTTTTTTAAACTTTTCCTACTACTCCCTATTACTTTATAAAAATTTCATCACCTCTATCAGCAAAAGACCTCATGGAAAGTCATCATCCCAATTCTTTGGGTTTTGTTTTCTGGCTATGGTTATTTTATAAATCATAGAGAGATTGTCATTGTAAGAGAAAATTTGGAAGTAGTCGTCAGAAATTTGAACAAGGAGGAAACAAAATAGAAAACTTAGATTTCTGAATTTATGTCTTTCCTTTCTCATCTCTATCCTTTCATTTCTAGATAAAAGGAAGGAGTTGAAAAGAAAAGATGATAACACAGAAAGTTTTAAGAAATTAGATACATTTGGTGGAATATTAAATTTGGTTTTAAAGAAAGCATTGTATAGCCAGATTCTTACAATTGTAGAAATCATTATAATTGATGCAAAATTGAAGTTATAATTTCTTACATTTGTATAGAATTTATATGTTGATACAGATGTAAGATTTAAATTGGTATAATTTTTCCAGGGTGTAGTTTCCCTCCTTGTATTGGAGTTTTCCTCCTATTTTCCTTTGTAGGACCGTTTTTGTGGAAAGATATTGTGTAAATTTGGTGTTGTCATGGAATAACTTGGTTTCTCCATCTATGGTGATTGAGAGTTTTGATGGGTATAGTGGTCTTGGCTGACATTTGTGTTTTCTTAGAGTCTGCAAGAAATCTACCCAGGATCTACTAGCTTTCATCGTCTCAGTTGAGAAGTCTGGTATAATTTTGATAGGTCTTCCTTTATATGTTACATGGCCTTTTTCTCTTACTGACTTTAATATTCTTTCTTTGTTAAGTACATTTTGGGTTTTACTTATCATGTGTTGGGAGATATTTCTGTTCTAGTCCAGTCTGGAGTTCTGTAGGCTTCTTTTTTTCTTCTTCTTTTTTTTAAATTTTATTTTCTATATTCTTTGTTTACATTCCAAAGGATTTCCACTTTCCTAGCCCCCCCCCCACCATATGTCCCATAAGTCCTCTCCACCCCAACTATTCCCCAATCACCCCCCCCCACCATTTCTCTGTTCTGGATCTACAAAACTGGATACAGTCTTTTCAGGCCCAGGGTCCTCTCCTTTCTTCTTCTTGGTAATCATTTGACTTGCTAATTGTGCCTTGAGTATTTAGGTCTTCTGGTCTCATTAATATCCATTTATCAGTGATTGCATTTCATGTGTATTTTGTGATTGGGTTAACTTGCTTAGGATGATATTTTCCAGATCTAACTATTTGCCTACAAATTGCATGAATTCATTATTTTTAATTGCTGAGCAGTATTCCATTGTGTGTGTGTGTGTATACACACACACACACACACACACACACACACACACACACACACATATATATATATATATATATATATATATATATATATATACCACATTTTATGTATCCATTAACCTTTGAGGGATATCTGGGCTCCTTCCAAATTCTGGCTATTATAAACAAGGCTGCTATAATCACAGAGGAGCATGTGTCTTTATTGTATGCTGGGGAATCCTCTGGGTATATGCCCAGGAGTGGTATGCCAGGGTCCTCTGGAAGTGTCATGCTCAATTTTCTGAGGAACCGCCATACTGATCTCCAGAGCGGTTTTACCATTTTGCAATCCCACCAACAGTGGAGGAGTGTTCCTCTTTCTCCACATCCTCACCAGTACCTGTTGTCTCTTGAATTTTTAATCTAAGCCATTCTGACTGGTGTGAGGTAGAATCTCCAGGTTGTTTTGATTTGCATTTCCCTGATGACTATTGATGTTGAACATCTCTTAAGGTGTTTCTCGGGCATCTGAATTTCTTCTGGTGAAAATTCTTTGTTTACCCAATTTTTGAAAGGGTTATTTGGTTCTTTGGGGTCTAAATTATTGAATTCTTTGTATATATTGGATATTAGCCCTCTGTCAGATGTGGGGTTGTTGAAGATCTTTTCCAACTTTGTTGATTGCCGTTTTGTCCTTCTGACAGTGTCCTTTGCCTTACAGAAACTTTATAATATTTTGAGGTCCCTTTTGTCAATTCTTGTTCTTAGAGCATAAGCTGTTCAGGAGCTTTCCCCCTGTGCCCATGTCATCCAGGGTCTTCCCAAGTTTCTTTTCCCAAGTTTCAGTGTGTCTGGTTTTATGTAGATGTCCTTGATCCACTTGGAGTTGATCTTAGTACAAGGAGATAAGAGTGGGTCAATTTGCATTCTTCTGCAAGGTGACATCCAGTTGAATCAGCACTATTTTTTGAAAAGGCTATATTTTTTCCACTGGATGGTTGTGGCTCCTTTATCAAACATCAAGTGACCATAAGTCTGTGGGTTAACCTCTGGGTCTTCAATCCTATTCCATTGATCTACTTGCCTGTTGCTGTACCAATACCATGCAGTTTTTAACACAATTGCTCTGTAGTACTGCTTGAGGTTAGGGATATTGATTCCCCCCAGAAGTCCGTTTATTGCTGAGAATAGTTTTAACTATCCTGGGTTTTTTGTTGCTACAGGTGAATTTTAGAATTGCTCTTTCTAGATCTTTGCAGGATTGAGTTGGGATTTTGATGGGCATTGCATCAAATCTGTAGATTGCTTTTGGCAAGATGGCCATTTTTACTATTTTGATTCTGCCAATCCAGAAGCAAGAAATATTTTTCCAACTTTTGAGGTCTTCTTCGATTTCTTTCTTCAAGAACTTGAAGTTCCTGTCATACAGATCTTTTGCTTGTTTGGTTAGAGTTATGCCAAGGTACTTTATGTTGTTTGTGGCTATTGTGAAGGGTGTTATTTCCCTAACTTCTTTCTCAGCCTGATTATCCTTTGAGTACAGGAAGGCTACTGATTTGCTTGAGTTGATTTTATAACTAGCTACTTTCCTGAAGTTGTTTATCAGCTGTAGAAATTCTCTGGTGGAGTTGTTTGGGTCGCTTAAGTAAACTATCATATCATCTGCAAATAATGATAGTTTGAATTCTTCCTTTCCAAAATGGATCCCTTTGACTTCCTTATGTTGTCTAATTGCTCTTGCTAGAACTTCAAGTACTATATTGAAAAGATATGGAGAGAGAGGGCAGCCTTGTCTAGTCCCTGATTTTAGTGGGATTGCTTCAAGTTTCTCTCCATTTATTTTGATGTTGGCTACTAGTCTGCTCTATATTGCTTTTACTATATTTAGGTATGGGCCTTGAATTCCTGTTCTTTCCAGGACTTTTAGCATGAAAGGATGCTGAATTTTGTCAAATGCCTTTTCAGTATCTAATGAGATGATCATGTGGCTTTTTTCATTTAGTTTGTTTATGTAGTGGATTACATTGATGGATTTTCATATATTGAACCATCCCTGCATCCCTGGGATGAAGCCTACTTGATCATGGTGAATGATCGTTTTGATGTTCTCTTGGATTCGGTTGGCAAGAATTTTATTTAGTATTTTTCCATCGATATTTAAAGGGAAATTGGCCTGTAGTTTTTTTTCTTTGTTGGATCTTTGTGTGGTTTTGGTATCAGCATAATTGTGGCTTTGAAGAATGAGTTGGGCAGTGTCCCTTCTGTTTCTATTCTGTGGAATGGTTTGAAGAGTATTGGTGTTAAGTCTTCTTTGAATGTCTAATGTGTAGAAATCTGCACTAAAACCATCTGGTCCATACTTTTTTTGGTTGGGAGGCTTTCTATAACCCCTTCCATTTCTTTCGGGGTTATGGGATTATTTAGCTGATCTACTTGATGCTGATTTAATTTTGGTATTTGGTATCTGTCTAGGAAATTGTCCATTTCCTCCAGATTCTCCAGTTGTGTTGAGCATAGTCTTTTGTAGTAGGTTCTGATGATCTTTTGAATTTCCTCAGTCTCTGTTGTTATATCTCCCTTTTCATTTCTAATTTTGTTAATTTGGATACTGTCTCTGTGTCCTTTGGTTAGTCTGGCTAAGGCTTTATCTATCTTGTTGATTTTCTCAAAGAACCAGCTCCTGTTTTTGTTAATTCTTTGTATGTTTTTGTTTGTTTGTTTGTTTCTACTTGATTGATTTCAGCCCTGAGTTTGATTATTTCCTGTCTTCTATTCCTCCTGGGTGAATTAACTTCTTTTTCTTCCAGGGCTTTAAGGTGTGCCATTAAGCTGCTCATGTATGCTTTCTCCAGTTTCTTTTGGGATGCACTTAGAGCTATGAGTTTTCCACTTAGCACTGCTTTCATTGTGTCCCATAGATTTGGGTAGGTTGTACCTTCATTTTCATTGAATTCTGAAAAGTCTGATTTCTTTTTTTACTTTTTCCTTGACCAAGGTGTCATTGAGTAGAGTATTGTTCATTTTCCATGTGTATGTGGGCTTTCTGTTGTTTTTGTTGCTATTGAAGACCACTCTTACTCCATGGTGATCTGATAGGAGGCATGGGATTAGCTCGATCTTCTTGTATTTGTTGACATCTGTCTTGTGACCAATTATATGATCAATTTTGGAGAAGATACCATGCGGTCCTGAGAAAAAGATATATTCTTTTGCTTTTGGATGAAATATTTTATATATATCTGTTAAATCCAATTGGTCCAAAGTTTCAATTAGTTTCACTGTGTCCCTGTTTAGTTTCTGCTTTCCTGATTGTTCCATTGAGGAGAGTGGAGTGTTGAAGTCACCCACAATTATTGTGTTAGGGTGCAATGTGTTCTTTAAGCTTTAGTAAGGTTTATTTTACAAATTAGGGTGCCCTTGCGTTTTGGGCATAGTGGTTCAGTATTGAGAGTTCTTCTTGGTGGATTTTCCCTTTGTCCAGCAAGAAGTGACCTTCCGAATCTCTTTTGATGACTTTAGGTTGAAAGTCAATTTTATCTGATATTAGAATGGCAACTCCAGCTTGTTTCCTGAGACCATATGCTTGTAAAATTGTCTTCCAGCCTTTTACTGTAAGGCAGTGTTTGTCTTTAACACTGAGATGTGTTTTCTGTTTGCAGCAAAATGTAGGGTACTGTTTCCGTACGCAGTATGTTAGTCTATGTCTTTTTTGGGGGGGAATTGAGTCCATTGATGTTAAGAGATATTAAGCAATAGTAATTATTACCTCCTGACATTTTTGTAATTATTATTATTATTATTTTGTATTTGAGATGTTATCTTCTTTTGGGTTTGATGGGAGGAGGTTTCTATCTTGCTTCTTTTAGGATGTAGTTTCCTTCCTTGTGTTGGTGTTTTCCCCCTATTATCCATTGTAGGGCTGGGTTTGTGGAAAGATAACCTGCAAATTTGGTTTTGTCGTGGAATACCTTGATGTCTCCATCTATGGCGATTGAAAATTTTGCTTGGTAAAGTGGCTGAAATTTGTTTTCTCTCAGAGTTTGCATATCTGTCCAGGATCTTCTAGATTTCATGGACTCAGGTAAGAAGTCTGGTGTAATTCTGATAGGTCTTCCTTTATATGTTACTTGACATTTTTCTCTTACTACCTTTAATATTCTTTCTTTGTTTAATGCATTTGGGGTTTTGATTATTATGTGAGGGGAGGGCTTTCTGTTCTTGTCCAGTCTGTTTGGAGTTCTATAGGCTTCTTGTATCTTCATGGGCATCACTCTCCTTCAGTTAGGGAAGTTTTCTTCCATAATTATGTTGAAGATATTTGCTGGCCATTTAAGTTGTAAATCTTTGCTCTCATCTATACCTATAATCCTTAGGTTTGATCTTCTCATTTTGTTCTGGATTTCCTGGATATTTCGGGCTACAAACCTTTTGCTTTTTGCATTTTCTTTGACTATTGAGTCAATGTTTTTTATGGTATCTTCAGCATCTGAGATTCTTACGTCTATTTCTTGTATTCTGTTGTTAATATTTATATCTATGGCCCCTGATTTCATCCCAAGGTTTTCTATATCCATATTGTCTCCCTTTGTGATTTCTTAGTTGTCTCTACTTCTGTTTTTAGATCCTGAAAGGGTTTGGTCAGTTCCTTCACTTGTTTGCTTGTGTGTTCCTGTAATTCTTTAAGGGATTTTTGTGTTTCTTCTTTAAGGGTTCTGCCTCTTGGCTCAATTTCTCCTGCATTTCTTTAAGTGTTTTTTGTGTTTTTTCTTTATTGGCTTCTGTCTGTTGACTCATATTTTCCCAAATTTCATTAAGTGATTTTTGTGTTTTCATTGTAAGGGCTTCTAACTTATTCATGTTCCCGTGTATTTCTTTTTTTTTTTTCCTATATTTTTTTTGTTTACTTTCCAAAAGCTTTCCTCTTTCCCAGGTTCCCCTTCACCATATGTCCCATAAGTCCTCTTCCCTCTGCCCATTCCCCAATCAGACCCCCATTTCTCTCTTCTGGTACTCTCCTACAATACTGGATCAAGTCTTTTTGGGACCAGGGCCCTCTCATTCTTTCTTCTCAGGAATGTTTTGATTTTCTTATTGTACCTTGAGTATTCAGAGCTTCAGGGCTAATTAATATCTACATATCAGTGATTGCATTTCATGTATATTCTTTTTTGATTGTGTTGACTCACTTAGGATGATATTTTCAGGTCCAACCCTTTTCCTAAAAATTTCATGAATTCATTGTTTTTGATTGCTGTGTTGTATTCCATTGTATAAATATACCACCTTTTCTGTATTCATTCCTCCATTGAGGGACATTTGCTTTCTTTCCAGCTATTATATTATAATATATTTTATTATATTATATTATTATATTATATTATTATATTATATTATATTATATTATATTATATTATATTATATTATATTTCCGGCTATTATAAATAAGGCTTCTCTGAACATAGTGGAGCATGTGTCTTTGTTGCATGCAGGGGAATCTGGGAATCCTCTGGGTATATGCACAGGTGTGGTATGACAGGGTCCTCTGGCAGTGTCACTCCCAATATTCTGAGGAACCACCACACTGATTTCCAGAGTGATTGTACCATCTTACAATCTCACCAGCAGTCAAAGAGTGTTCCTACTTCTACACATCCTCAACAACACCTGCTGTCTTATGAGTTTTTAATCTTAGCTATCCTGACTTGTGTGAGGTGGAAACTTAGGGTTGTTCCAATTTGCATTTTGTTGATGACTAATGATGTTGAACATCTCTTAAGGTGTTTCTCATCCACCTGAATTTCTTCAAGTGAAAATTCTTTGTTAAGCTATGTACCCCATTTGTAGTACGGTTATTTGGTTCTCTGGGGTCCAACTTCTTAATTTCCTTGTATATTTTGGATATTATTTGGATATTAGCCCTTTGTTGCATTTGGGGTTGGTTAAGATCTTTACCCAATTATTTGGATCCTGTTTTGTCCTTCTGATGGTATACTTTGCTATACAGAAACTTTGTAATTTTATGAGGTCCCATTTGTCAATTCCTGATCTTAGAGCATAAACTATTGGTGTTCTGTTTAAGAACTTTTCCCCAGTGCTCATGTCCTCCAGTTTCTTCCTTAGTATCTTATCTATTAGTTTCAGTGTGTCTGGTTTTATGTGGACATCCTTGATCCACTTGGAGTTGAGCTTAGTACAAGGAGATGAGAATGGACCAATTCACATTTTTCTGCATGCTGACCTCCAGTTGAACTAGCACTATTTGTTGAAGAGGCTATCTTTTTCCCACTGGATGGTTGTAGCTCTTTTATCAAAGATCAAAGGATGATAATTCTGTGGGTTCATTTCTGGGTCTTTGAGTCTATTCCATTGATCTACTTGCCTGTTACTGACCAATACCATGCAGGTTTTAACACAATTCCTCTGTAGTACTGCTTGAGATCAGGGATATAGATTCCCCAGAAGTCATTTTATTGTTGAGAATAGTTTTAGCTATTCTGGGTTTTTTTCCCCAGTCCCCTTCACTGCTTTTCACCCTTTCTAGGACTCCTTCCCAACAATAAGCTTTCTTTTATATACTAAGTTTATCTTGTAGCTGATTACAGAGAGGAAATGCCTAAACAATTGAACTGAGGGGGAGAGGAAGAAAGAGGCTTTGTGGACCAGAAGAGTAAAGGAGAGAGAGAGGCATGGATATCCAGATGGCTTCAGACATATTATTGGTGATTTGGAGAAGTTAGAAATATTTTATAAACATAAAGATATTTGGCTAACTATTTAATTTAAGAATCATGTTTTACCAGATATTTGGGTGCAGGGCGGGAGCTCAAGACTCTCACCTTTTGCAGTCTAAGGAAGAGAGGAAACACAGCTGTAAAGATTGGCCTGGGGCCTGGGTGGCAGTGAGAGCTACCCTGAGTGAGACCTGCCAGGACTTGGTGGAGAGGCCTGGTGGGGCAGTAACTTTATAAATTATTTAACCTTACATTTGGTGAACCAACATGGGCCATGTTTCCACTAGAAACCTGAGATTAATAGTTTAAAAGTTAAAGTTTTATTTTTCTTTGTTTTTGTTGTTGTTGTTCTTGTTGTTCTTGTTGTTAAGTGAGTAATGAAGAGCACCAAAATTGGGTCATGTGACTCAAGCATGCCAGGTTGAAATAAAGGAAAGACTGAGAATACTAGGTCTTAACAGTATACTAAAATTCCACCTAATGTAGGCGCCACAGGAATTATGGGTTTAAATCCTGCTTTGAATAGCTGCCTGCTTATTAGCCAGTACACATGGAAGGATGACTCAATTGTGTTAAGTTAGAATAAAGATAGTTTACTAGCCAGAGGAAGCTCATATTTCTTTAAACTTTTCCCACACGCGGAATTTTGGGTGTCTTTTCCTGTTTGGCAATACAGTAAATGCCTAAGTAGAGGCTCTTACAGTATTTTAGCTTATTTCATTTGTTTTAGATTGTTTTGATTTTCATAATGGGTGTGATGTTGAATTTTGTAATTATATTATTCCTCTGGGAGAGAGGCCAAAATGAAGATTTTTCTGGTTATTGGCTAAAGGATATGCTAATTTGGGGAAAAGGTTTAGTCTTCATGTTTTTAGAAAGGGTGATTTGGCTCTGGACATCTTCCAGAGCCAATTGAATCAGAAATGATAGAGGAAGATCTCCAGACAACTAAATTCCAGAATATCAAACAGAAAATCTTTATGAAAATAAAATTTTCTTTTGAGATTTATATCTTACAGAAAATACAGCTAGGTTATATCTCCTCGTCAAACATGCTGAACTGACCTACTTGAATTCCTGAGGTCCTGAACTGCAGCTAGATCCAGTTAATACACAGACATCAGAGACTGATTGGTCCTGTTTTCCTACCCTTCTTCACCCCCTTTCACAATATCTTAATGGCCATATTCAGGTTGAAGAAGCCATGAAGAATCATTGACCTACATCCCTGGAATTTGGGGCTGGAGAGGGTTATTATAATTAAGTTGTCTTTCCAGGGAATATAGAAATGGTCTTCTTGTGAACAGGGAGAAAATAGAATTGACTAAATAGACGAAATTTCATTCAGTGAAAATCTTTATAATTGTTATTAAGTTCAAGTCATAAGTTCTTATTTAGTACAGAATTTATTTTTATATAAAATCAAGGTTTTCATTGGTGTAAATTTCTTTTATTGATACTAAAATTTTGAAAGTACAGGGTTTAGACCTTGACCTTCTCTGCTGTTATTATAATAGATCTGAAATGTTTAAGCCTGTAAGATTAGAGCCAAATATAAATACCAGACTCTGAGTTTATTGTTAGGGTGTTTTCATGTATTTAATATAAAAAAGCTGCAAGTATTTAATGGACAACATTCCACATTACTTTACATAGATAGTTGGTTTACAAAAAGGTCAGCAGTCCACAGATATGACTTTTACGGTTTCTTATTCATTTGTTGGTGAGTCTAGTCTGTTCTTGACAGCTTCCCTGTCTTGGATTCAAAAAGAAATTGAGCATCTTTAAATTATTCCAGCTGTGGCAAGACAGCCTCAAGGCAAAAATTGGCTCCCTTCATATACAGACAAAATACTGTCCAGGAAAAGGACACTTTTACAGATTGAGACAACTTGATTTCTGCTGAGACAGAGTCCTTGATAATTCCTGTTCTCTAAGTCTGTCAGATGACCCTGACCAGGAGGCTGAAGACCAATCCTTCAATATTTAAGATGGACTGCCCAGGTTTTCAGCAGTCTCTTTCATTTGGCTACAAGTTAGAAGCTGTGGTAGGATTCCTATTTAGTTTCAGTTATTATTGGTCACTCTAGGATTTCTGAAATGGTTGAAGAATTTTAGTCTTATAGCCAGCCCAAGCTGTTTAACATTGAGAAAGCTGATATAGATTTCAATAGATGGTTTGCAGATGGCATACAATTTATTGCCAAGACATGAGCCAGGCATTAATTATTATAATCTTTTAAGATAGTACAGATGACAAAGGTTCTCTATCTTAGACTTTACAAATTTACAAAATTGTAATAGTTGTGTTCAATTTATATTTGGAGAGAAAGTTTTTCTTTTTTAATTAGACAGAAAGGGTGAAATGTTGCAAGGTATTTCCTATCCATTCACAAGAGGCAGTGAGAGGCCAGTGACTGGAAGGGAGAGAGAAGAGGAAGCTAAGAGAAATGATTGGAGGAAAGAGAAAGAGACAGGTTCAGGGGACAAGACAAGCAGAGGAAAGAGAGACGCATGGATATCCAGATGGTTTCAGATATTCTTGGTGTTTTGGAGAGATTAGAAATATTGGGATAAGACTTATCATTGTAAATTGACATTATATAATAGTGAGTTATATATACATAAAGATATTTGGTTAACTATGAAGTCTAAAAATTTGACTTTACCAAAGGTAAAATTCATGTGTGAGTGAGCTTATGCAATATATGTTTTCAAAAAGTATGTAGCAAAATTTCTGGGTAGTGTAATAGGCCAAGTGTACTTTGAGTTAGATGACTCAAAAGTCACTATCTATAGTTACAGAACAGGACTTGAAAACCACATCAACCACCAAGATTCATTTGTGGTTCATTTTAATTTTATCCCAAATGAGTTCCACCATTTTAATTTCCTTCTATAAATGTACACATACACACACACACACACACACACACACACACACACACACGTATCAGTAAATAATTATAAAATGTATCGCCCCACCAGGCCTCTTACCAGATATAGAGAGTAGATAATAGAACCAGAGGCTGGGGGTTGGGAGAATGGGCAAAATTTTGAAAATTGTCTTAGTTTGGGTTTCCATTTCTGTGAAGAGACACCATGACCCAGGAAACTGTTACAAAGTTCAACATTTCATTGGGCTTGCTTTCAGATTCTGATGTTCAATCTATTACCATCATGGTGTTAATGATGACAGTGTTCAGGTAAGCATGGAGCTGGTGGAGCTGACAATTTTACATCTTGTTCTGGAGGTTAAAAGTATTAGACAGGCTAAAATGTGCCTTTGAAGAGCATCTAAAACTTTACCCACAGAGTAAGATACGTCCTAAAATAAGGGCACATATCCTATAGTGCCAAGCATATTCAAATTGCCATAGAAATATATATCAAAAAATAATAAGCTGGTCTGGAAATGTAGCTCAGTTCATAGTACACATTTTATGCATACTGAAAACCCTGCATTCTAACTCCCAAGCCCCATAAACATGCAAGTTATTACATACAAACGGTATTAGCATTTGAGTGGAAGAAGCAGGGCATTAATTCTCTTCTCATCATCCAATGTTCAAATCTAAATGTCTAGCCATTCTTTTGACTTATGAATTGTTATTTTTAACTGCAGTGCTCAGTCATTTACTTAAACAGAATTGGCATTTAATGGGTAGTATTTTGAATAAGTCTCCAAAATACAAACTGGGGTCCAGTAGGGGCATGGAAAGAATGAACTCAATCTCCTAGCCTATGCAGAGTAAATGGAGAGACTCAACTCTGGAAGTTTGTTATTTGACCACCACACCACTCTGAAACTCAGAATCAAATTATTTGAAATGCTAATGGTATTCTGTATTTCTGATAAAAAAGCAATCAGATTAATTTTGTGTTTGCAATTTATAGCAAAATCTGTATTCATTTTGCCAATTACCCTATTTCGTTGAGTTGCTAACCATTCCTATCAATACTGCAGACAAGCAGAGCAACTGATTAATCCGAGTATTAAATGTAGTTTACCTAATCATAGCTAATTTTTCATGTGTTGACAAAATCAAAATCAAAATAACTAAAACACACAAAAAATGTAACTTGCCACATTGTAAATGTAACATGTCTAAGTTAGGAAGCAAAAATATACGGGAAAGTTTGCTTGATTTACGTTTCCAAGTACAATTGAAAGATGTTTTATGAGTATTCTATTAAAAATTATCTGCTTGTTACATGAAAAATTAGCCCCATTTGATAACATCTTCACTTAAATACATAAGCACCAAACTTGTTCTCAATGATTTTATCAAGTAAATCCTTCACATTTGTAATAAAAATATATTTGCTTGAGAAATAAAATAGTAAACAAATGGACAGCAAATTTATAGAATATGCATTTCTATTAGAGTATATCAGTAACTAAATGATTAATAGTTTTTTGTTTCTTATATTAAAGTTTTCATTTTCAACAACTGTGTCAAGCAGCTATGTAACTTTAAGACTCATTATCAAATATCCACAATGTTACAGAATTTATTCTTTGCTTCCTTACTGTTCTTTGAAGGTACAAAATACAATACTGGAGAGATGACTCAGGGGTCAAAAGAACATGGTGATTTTACAGACGCCCTGAGTTCAGTCCCAAGCTACATATTAGACAACTCACCTTTGCGTGTAACAGCAGCTGCTGGGGATTCTGGTGAGTATTGTCAACTGTGCTCACTCTATGCAGGCATGTATACACATTCAAATAACTAAACACAGAAATATATATTAAATATATATTAAATATACAAATTCACAGAACATAAGCATCACTTTACAGTTTATATTATAGGTAAATTTATTGCATTCTAGACTAGAGGGAAAGCTTATGCAGTAATGCCTATGTGGGAAGGATAACATGAACTCCACCAGTTTATACATAAAATACTTAGCCTGTACTCTCAGGACAAGGAGTTGGGGAAACTGGTAGATATCACAGTCTCATTCACAAGATACTGTAGTTGAATTAGTGAGTCCTTGGTCCAGTTAGACATGTTGTCTATAAAATTAGTATAGAGTGTTAGAGACAGTCCCTGGCACCTTCTGGCCTCTATATTCATACACAAATTCAAGTGCACACTCCTATGCCTCCCTCCCTCCCTCCCTCTGTCTCTGTCTCTGTCTGTCTGTCTGTCTATCTCTCTCTCACACATACACACACACATACACACATAAGCAACAGCAACAACAAAACAAAAACTATACCAAACATCAGAAGCAAGCAAGGAATAAAATGAGGCAAGAAGAGTGAGTGATAGGGGAGGGAAGAAAACTATTCATGAAAAACAAAGCTGGATCAATAAGTGTATAGTTAAAATAGTAACTAGCTCATACATTGTAAAAAAATATTTATTCTAAGTCTTATTTCTAAGTAGCCTTTAATCATTTGCTTTTCAGATTAAAAAACCCCACCTTTTATTATTTACAATAAGCCTTAATCAGCACAATACCTGGCCAGATATCCTCCATGCTATTAGAATCTACGTTTCTATAGATGACTCTGAGTTAGTACTTATTATGTTATCATAGATGTTCTTAACCCGAATTTTGCCAGCATCAGAGCAATGTATTTATGTAGTGAGTTTGGCCTAATGATGCTTGTATGCTAATTTTAACTTCAGTCCCCCAAATTGTTTACAGGAGTTTTGGCACATTGCTTCTGGGAACCTGCCTCCAGTTGGTTCTGATTGGTAAATAAGGATGTCAACAAAAAATGGCTGGTGAGGGCAGACAGTGGTGGGAATCTCAGGATTTCTAGGGTTAGCACCTGGATAGAGGAAGAAGCAAAACGGAAGATCCACCAGGCAGGGAGAGTAGAGAGGAGAGGAGATATGATGCTATTTCTGAGAATAGTGCAGGACAGAGAGGCATGGCTGCCATATGAATATGACAGGAGAATGTGGAGCAGAGAACAGCCAAGTTGGGAAGCCCTGCGGGTAAAAAGCAGACAAGATATAATTTAGTAACTTGTAACAGGTTTATCATGGGGAGATAGATTCTATCAGTAATAGAGATTATGCAGTTACCCAACTATTTTTTCTGATTGAGGCCTATAAAAATATAAAGAATGAGCATGTCTTTCATGTGGAAATATTAAGCATTGAGTGAACAATACCAAAAATTAAGATTTTTAATTAAGAAATATTAAATTCAACAGATGATGCCTAATGTGGGATAGGAACTAAATCTCATAAATGAATTGGACATTCCAGAATGGAATACACATGCCTTCCCTTTAGAATTAAAGGATGAAGGGATGGTTCAATATACAGAAATCCATCAATGTAATACATTACATAAACAAACTCAAAGAAAAAAGCCACATGATCACTTTAGAAGATGCTGAAAAGGCAGTTGAAAACATTCAACATCCCTTCATGTTAAAAGTCTTGGAAAGATTAGGAATTCAAGGCCCAAACAGAAACACAGGGAAAGCAATTACAGCAACCCTGTAGCCAACATCAAACTAAATGGAGAGAAACTTGAAGCAATTCCACTAAAACCAGGGACCAAACAAGGCTGCCCACTCTCTCCCTATCTATTCAGTATAATATTAAAAGTCCCAGCCAGAGGAATTAGACAATAAAAGGAGGTCAAAGGTATACAAATTGGAAAGGAAGAAGTCAAAATATCACTATTTGCAGATGATATGACTATATACTTAAATGACCACCAAAATTCCACCAGCGAACGACTAAAGCTGATAAATCACTTCAGTAAAGTGGTTGGATATAAAATTAACCCAAACAAATCAGTAGCCTTCCTCTACTCAAAGGATAAAGAAGCTGAGAAAGAAATTAGGGAAATGACACCCTTCACAATAGTCATAAATAATATTGCCTTCCTTGGTGTGACTCTAACCAAGCAAGTAAAAGATCTGCATGACAAGAACTTCAAGTCTCTGAAGAAAGAAATCAAAGATCTCAGAAGATATAAAGATCTCCCATGCTCATGAATTGGCAGGATTAATATTGTAAAAATGGACATTTTGCTGAAAACAATCTACAGATTCAATGCAATCCCCATCAAAATTCCAAATCAATTATTCATAAAGCTAGAAAGAGTAATCTGCAAATTCATTTGGAAAAAACAACAACAACAAAAAAGAGGATAGCAAAAAATATTCTCTACAACAAAAGAGCTTCTGGGGGAATCATGAGGCCTGACCTTTATTACAGAGCAATAGTGCTAAAAAAAATGTATGGTATTGGTACAGAGACAGGCAGCAAGATTACTGGAATAGAATTGAATACCCAGAAATGAACTCACAAACCTACTGCCACATGATATTTGACAAAGGAGTTAAAAACATCCAGTGGAATAAAAAAAAACAAAACATTTTTAACAAATGAGCTGGATCAAGTGGAGATCAACATGTAGAAACATGCCAATTGATCCATTCTTATCTCCTTGTACAAAGATCAAGTCCAAGTGAATCAAGGACCTCCACATAAAACCAGATACCCTGAAGCCTATAGAGGAGAAATTGAGGAAGATCCTTGAACACATGGGCACAGGGAAAATTTTCCTGAACAGAATACCAATGGCTTATACTCTAAGAACAATAATTGACCAATGGGACCTCATAAAACTGCAAAGCTTCTGTAAGGCAAAGGACACTGTCAATAGGACAAAATGGCAACAACAGATTTGGAAAAGATCTTTACCTATCCTACTTTAGATAGAGGGCTAATATCTAATGTATGCAAAGAACTCAGGAAGTTAGACTTCCTAGAGTCAAAAACTCTACTAAAAATGGGGTACAGAGCTAAACAGAATTCTCAACTGAGGAAACTTGAATGGCTATGAAGTGCCAAAAGAAATGTTCAGCATAGTTATCACGGAAAAGCAAATCAAAACAACCCTAAGATTCCACCTCATACCAGTCTGAATGGCCAAGATGAAAAACGCAGGGGGCAACAGATGTGTCCCTGGTGAGTGGAGAAAGTGGAAAGAATTCTCCATTGCTGGTGGGATTTCAAGCTTGTCAAACCACTCTGGAAATCAGTTTGGCAGTTCCTCAGAAAATTAGACATAGTACTACCTGAGCACCCAGCTATACCACTCCTGGGCAAATGCCCAGAAAATGTTCCAACATGTAATAAGTACACAAGCTCCACTATGTTCATAGTAGTGTTATTTGTAAAAACCAGAACCTGGGAAGAACCCATATGTCCTTCAATAGAGAAAAAGATGTAGAATATGTGGTATATTTACATAATAGCATACTGTTCAGCTATTAAAAACAATGAATTCATGAGAATTTAGGCAAATGGATGGAACTAGAAAGTGACAGCCTGAGTGAGATAACCACATCCTAAAAGAGCATGCTATGCACTCACTGATAAGTGGATATTAACCCAAAGGCTCAGAATAAACAAGATGCTATTCACAGACCACAGGAAGCTCAAGAGGAAGGAAGTGTGGGTGCTTTGGTTTTTCTGTAAAAGGGTTCAAAATAGTCACAGGAGCAATTATGGAGACAAAATGTGGAGCAGAGACTGAAGGAAAGGCCACCCAGAGACTGTCCTACCTGAGGAATCACCCATAAACAGTCATCAAACCCCAACACTATTATGAATGACAAGAAATGCCTGCCAAAGGAGCCTGTTGTTGTCTTCACAAGGACCCTGCAAGAGCCTTACAGATACAGAAGCCGATGCTAGAGGCCAACCATTGGACTGAGAACATGTTCCCCAATGGAGGAATTGGAACTAGGACTGAAGGGTTTTGCAACCCCATGGGAAGAATGACAATGTTGACCAATCAAATCCTCCAGGGCTCCCAGAGACTAAGTCTTCAACTAAGGGTTACACATGGTTCCAACCACAATTGTGGTGAGAAATGCCTTGTTGAGCATCAGTGGGAGAAGTCCTTGGTCCTATGAAGGCTTGATACAAGCCCCAGCTGGGGAAATCAAGGGGGGAGGTTGATGGGAGTGAGTTGGGCAGAGGGGCATCTTCTTAGAGGGAGGGTTTGGCAGTGTGTTTTGGGGGGTTTTCTGGGATGAGGAAACCAGCAACTGGTATAACATTTGAAATGTAAATGAAGAATAAATTCAACAAAAAATAAAATGTTTAAGAGGCGAGACAAATAGGTTAAAAGTTAAGCCAAACCAAGCCACATGGGTCCTCCCCAAGCCACTCTGATTAGGAATTAGTATAGAAGTTCATGCTAGTTTGGCATGCATGACTCTGAAGTTTGTGGTTTAAGGCTAGGACACAGCCAGGTGGACACAGAGACATGGACAATGACCTAGTGTTGCAGCCGTTCAGCTTCTGGGAAGCTGCAAGAGTTTATTTATGCTGCAGAGACTATGAGCCTCAGCAGGGAAAAGGCAGGCAACAGAGAGCAGGCAGGCAACAGAGAGAAAAAGAGATACAAATCTAGGGGTTGTTCACAAAATGAACAAAGCTATGCAAGCAACTGGATTCTTGACTCAGGATTCTGGGATATCTTTGCACATAATTCCATCATAAAATAGACAAAAATAGGTTAATAGAGAAAGTAGAAGTGAATTTAATTGACGTAAATTGCATAAGAAAGGATAATAATCTGAGCTATGTAAAAAGAAAAGGGATATAAATATATCCACAGATATTAATCTCCTTAAAAGGGAGGAATTAAAGAAATCCAGGCCTTTGATCACAATTGTAAGAAACAAAGGTATGCAGATTAAAAGAAACCATATCTCAACAGATAATAATAAAAAGATATTAATCTTCATGGTATTATGGAGAGAAGGGAGATAATAATAAAGAGATATTAATCTCTATGATATTATGGATAGAAGTGAGATCATAATAAAGAGATATTAATCTCCATGGTATTGTGAATAAAAGGGAGAAATACTATTAACTGCTTAAAATGTTTTAAGTAATAAATATTATTAATTATTAATATGGTGTTAAAATGATATTAATCTCTATAGAAGGGAGGGATGAATAAAGGAATACAGGCATTTTATCTTAAATGTAGGAAACAAAGGCTCAGAGACTGAGAGAAACCCTAACTCAAGAGATAATAATTGATCAAAATTGTGTTAATTACTTTGAGTTGTTTTAATTATCAAAATGAAGGTGGGTATAAGTTTGGTTGTATTAATGACATTATTATTCCTCTGGAAGAGAGGAAAATCGAGCAGATTTTAAAGAAAGTGGGGCTACAAATTTAAACCAATCAATTTTGGGTTACCAGAAAAAATAGTACTGACATACTATTTCACGAGAGAGGGTCTGTATTTTTGATAACAGGAAATGAGAAAAGGTTTTGTACCTCCCTCAAAGTAATACGGATCAGATATTACAGGGGAAAATACCCTGAAGATCTTGGTTACAGACAGGAAAGTAAAATTCAAGAAGACCATAACAAGACAGATATCAGAAATTGCTGATCCCTCCACAAGGGAATAACACTGACATTGACATAGACTTAAAATGTCTATAGCCAACACTTTAGGTAAAATTAAACAATGATTCTTGTTGGTAAGAGGATCATCAAAAATCATCATGGCATCCTTCACATGGCAAGAATGAAGATATAATTGTTTATTGATCAAACTAACTCATAAAATGAGAGTTGCCTTTCACCTGCTGAAATAAAGAGAAAACTTTCACACTTACATGATTTGTGCACATTAATCAATCTATGCAAAATAGCACCCAACAGATTGGGGAACAATTTTTCCAAATCCTATGTCTGTTAGCGGGCTTATACCCAAAATATACAAAGAACTCAAGAAGTTATACCCCAGAGAACCAAATAACCCTATTAAAATGGCTTACAGAGCTAAACAGAGAACGATGGCATAATCAGGCAGAGTGATAGACAAATTAGACAAATATATGTCCCAATAAGTCACAGTGATAAGAAAATAAGAAAATGTTTTTACACAATAGGGCACAGTTTTGGCATGATAAGCAACAGTGATGACACGATGCATCTCAATGATAGCACAATATACCAAATTTTGACACCATAAAACACAGTAATGACAAAATAAAACACAATGGTAGCACCAGAGGAGAAAATTAGGGCAAAATAGTACATAACAAATATACAACAAGGCACAATGATGACACAAAAAGCACTCTGATAATATAAAAATCATGGTGATCTAAAAGGACAACATGATGGTACAAAAATGTGCTGGTATAATCATATAATTTCATGGCATAATAGGACAATGGATTATGAATCAACAGGGCACAAAGATGAGTCTGTGTATCATGATGGCAATACAGGACCAATTCATGGTAAAATATGGCACTGTGACAGTAAAATTATAAATTGTGGTTGCATAAAATGGCACTAGGATATAGCATAATAAAAGACTTGAGACTGATAGAAAATAGACCACAGTAATGACATATAGGACATAGTAATTGTATAATAGGAAAAACAATGGCACAGTGGGGCACAATGATTGTGCAAGAGAGCACAGTGATAACTCAATATGAAACAAGAGTCATACAGCACAAAAATAAATAATAGATCAAAATCATGACTTACTGGGTTACTGTGATAGAACAATTGACCACTATGTGGTTACTGTAAGACTCATGATTCAATAAGGAACAATGATAGAGCAGTAGAGCACAGTGAATGAAGCATAGAAAATTTTAATTATAAGACACAGGGATAATTCAATAGAACACAGTGATGGCATAATATGAATGAGTGATTTTCCAATAGGACACAGTCATAGCATTGTGAGTGACAGTGAAGGCATAGAAAAAAACTGAAGGCAGAAGAGAATTGTATGATGGCAAAATACAATACTGGAATTACTTAAAAGGGCACAGTGATGAGTTAGGTGGGTAGAATGATAACCCAATAGGCCACAGTGGTGTTATAATAGAATACTATGATGATGGCTTAATGGTCACAAAAAGGCAAAATTATGGCATAATGATGAATTTGGTGACACCTATGGATACTGTGATTACCAAATAGCACACAATGGTGGTAAAATAGGACATAGAGATGTAAAATATGGCACTGTGATATCATGTAAGAGGAGATATTTCGTATTTGGTAGTGTGTTGTCAAAATAGGACACACCAATGCCATGGTAGGACAAAGTAATGACACAATGGAGGACTTTGATGGCTCATTAGGGTTGTCATAAATAGCACAATACAGTATAATTGCACAATTATAGGTGACAGTGATGGAATAGTCAGAAACTATGACAGAATAACAGGCTGTGAAAGAAAATAGGCCACTGTAATACTAAAATTCATCACAGCTATTGTACAATAGGCTAAGCTGCACAATACACTATAATAAGGAAGTGCTATAATTCAATAGTGCACAAGGAGTACACCAATGACACAGTATGTCATAACGATGACTCGAAAAGTCACTGTGATGAGAAAGGAGCTCAAGTGTGGTATAAAAGAATAAAGTGATGTCACAGGAAGATACTATTATTGTATAATAAAGTACTGATGGAACTATGTATACATGATAAACTACTATGTCACAATTAATATACATAGGACACTGTAATATTATAATATGCCACTGTAATAGCACAATATGTGATTTTGATAACACAACGTATAGTACATAACATCACAATTATTACTTGTGATGTCAACACTGGGTATAATAATGGCACAATGGCACAATAAGACACACTGATGACACATACAGCATTGTTATGACATACTATATCTCTGTGATGACCAAATAGAGTGCTGTCTTGTCAAACATGACAGAGTGATGCCAAAATAGTATACTGTAATGGCAACTAGGCAACATTGATAGTAAAGGCTGGCATTGTCATGGAACGTATTGCTAGGTTGATGGCTCAATAAGATATAATAGGGCACACTAGAGACAAAATAAGCAAGAATTATGAGAGAATAAGACACTATGATTACAAGATGGAGAAATGTAATGATACAATTAGGAAATGTGGTGACCCAGTGGACTAATGTAATGACACACAAGCAGTGTAGTGTCATGACACAATAGGACCCAGCAAAGGCTCAAAGCAAAACCACTTGGCAGAAGACATAATTGTAGTTTTACAATACAATGCTCTGATGATAAAATAAAATAACATGATGATACAATAAGACATTATAATCACACAAGACAGAGCTATCATGACTCAAAGTACTCAGTGATGGCACAATATGACAATGTGTTGGCAAGATAGAAAATTGTGATAACTCAGTAAGGCACAGGAAAATCTTCATAGGACACAGTGTTGTCACCAGACCATAACCTAAGAAGTAGCACAGTAGGACACTTTGATACACATTAAAGTACAGATATAACTCAAGATGTCAAAGGATGACAGTGATGTCACAATAGGGCAGTGTGGTGGCACACTAGAGAATGCTGATAAAACAAGTCTGTTTTGAAGGGACATTAGGACACAGTGAAGACATAATTTGAAACTGTAATGGCACTATAGAATAATGAATTGGCAGAATATTGTCCATTGCTGACTTATTAGGGTAGAGGGATTTCATAAGACTGCAAAGTGATGGCCCAATTGGTTACTGAGATGAAGCAATATGACACTATAAAGACAAAATAGGACGCTTTAATGATGCAGTGGTATACAAGGATCACACAATATTAAAGAATCAATGCACAGTAGAGCACACTGTGATCATAATAAGCCACAATGATGGTACCCTGGAATGTCTAATGATTTCCCCTCTACCCCCCATATTGCTACCCCTGTTAAAGTCCATAGGAAAGAACGAAAAAAAAGGCTATTAGTAAAGCTTTTAAATATTTTTTCATGGTCCTTCCTCTAGCAGAACCTGGCAGTTTCTTCACCTAAATGGTTCTGGGTCTACAAAGTGGCTCAAATCTGGAAATAGGTTCATGGGCTGATATTCCCTTTGTCAATCCAATGTATCCATTGTTTCATTTGTTTGAGAATGTCCCTTCTTATACAGACAGAGCAAATAAAAATTTAGTAGTCTAAACTACTCATGCCTGGAAACATCATGATTAATTAGCCAGTACCAAAGACTTGTAAGAGTCTTGACACTATAAAATTCACTTTGCCTGTGCTAAACATTATGTGTTAGGTCATTATGGAAATTGCTTTGCTTCTGCTGCACATTAAAGTAACTAATATCTTGTATTTTGCAATTCAATTTTGTCACCTAGCCACAGCTACTTTGAAGGCCAGTTAAAATCACTGCATTCAATTCATCCAACTGAATATCAGTGTCTTCACCAGTAAGGTCTAATAAGAAAAAGGACAACAAAGCACTTCAAATATTCTGCTGCCCTTCTCACCATTTTCCATCTTACAGGATAAGGAAAGGGCTTATTTTCTGGACCTTCTAATTGTGCAGGGTTAGGTTTTCTAGCATTGCAATTTGCCTAAGCATTAAAATCCCCTCATCAACACTAAAACAAGGGATAATAGGCATTTCCAGTTCCAATTCATTGGGCAATTTTTGACAAATGATTTTCCTAATAATTAAAAGAAATTAGTAGAGATTATCAACTTACTATGTAGGTTCACATAATTAAAAATGTTGACATCTGGGTTCTATCCAGCTTCTGGCTGCTATTATAAATAAGGCTGCTATGAACATAGTGGAGCATGTGTCCTAATTTCATTTTAGAGCATCTTCAGGGTACATGCCCAGGAGTGGTATTGGTTCCTCAGGTAGGGCTATGCCCAATTTTCTGAGAAACTGGCAAACTGATTTCCAGAGTCATTGTAACAGCTTGCAATCCTACTTGAAATGGAGGCGTGTACCACTTTCTCCACATCCTCTTCAGCATTTGCTGTCCACTCACTTTTTGATATTGGCCATTCTGACAGGTATGAGGTAGAATCTTAGGGTTGTTTTGATTTGCATTTTCCTGATGATTAAGGATTTTAAACATTTCTTTAGGTATTTCTCAGGCATCTGGTATTCATCAGTTAAGAATTCTTTGTTTAGCTGTGTACCCATTTTCTAATAGGGTTATTTGGTTCTCTGGAATCTAATTTCTTGAGTTCTTTGTTCATATTGGATATTAGCCCTCTATCAGATATAGAATTGGTAAAGATCTTTTCCCAATCTGTTGGTTTCTGTTTTGTCTTATTGACAGTGTCCTTTGTCTTACAGAAGCTTTGCAATTTTATAAGGTTACATTTGTTAATTATTGATTAAAGCATAAGCTATTGGTGTTCTATTCAAGAAAATTTCTCCTGTGCCCATGTGCTCAAGGTTCTTCCCCAGTTTCACTATTACTAGATTCAATGCAAGTTCTTGATCCACTTGGACTTGACTTTATATAGGGAGATAAGAATGGATCAATTTGCATCCTTCTACATATTGACTGCCAGTTGATCCAGCACCATTTGTTGAAAATGCTGTCTTTTTTCTTCTGGATGGTTTTAGCTCCTTTGTTAAAGATCAAGTGACCACAGATGTGAGGGTTCATTTCTGGGTCTTGAATTCTATATTATTGACCTGCCTGTCACTGTAACAATACCATACAGTTTTTATCTCTATTTCTCTGTAGTATAGATTGAGTTCAGGGATGGTGATTTAACCAGAAGTTCTTTTATTGTGGAGAATAACTTTCACTATCCTGTTTTGTTGTTGTTGTTGTTGTTGTTGTTGTTGTTTCTTTTCTTTTTATTTCAGATAAATTTGGAAATTGCTCTTTTGAATTTATTTCCAGTTAAATTTGGAAATCTAACTCTATGAAGAATTGAGTTGGAATTTTGATGGGGAATGGATTGAATCTGTAGATTGCTTTAGGCAAGATGTCCAGTTTTTACTATATTAGCTCTGCCAATCCAGATGCATGGAAGATCTTTCCATCTTTTGAGATATTCAATTTCTTTCTTCAGAGACTTGAAGTTCTTGTCATACAGATCTTTTACTTGGTTGGTTAGAGTCACACCAAGGTGTTCTATATTACTTATTACTACTGTGATGGGTATCATTTGCCTCATAATTTTTTCAGGCTCTTTAGCCTTTAATTCCTGATATTTTCATCACTTTTAACATGAAGATGTGTTGGATTTTGTCAAATGCTTTCTCAGCATGTAATGAAATGATCATGTGGATTTTATTATTGTTTTCTTTTTCTCTTGAGACAGGGTTTCTCTGTGTAGCCCTGGCTGTCCTGGAACTCACTTTGTAGATCAGGCTGGCCTCGAACTCAGAAATCAGCCTGCCTCTGACTCCCAAGTGCTGGGATTAAAGGCATGTACCACCACTGCTCGGCCCTTGGGTTTGTTTATATAGTGAATGTTTATATTTATATTTCTGTTTATATTATTTACATTGATGGATTTCTGTATATTGAACCATCCTTGCATCCCTTGGATGAAGCATACTTGAATATGGTGGGTGAGCCTTTTAATGTGTTCTTGGATTCAGGTGACAAGAATTGTATTGCATATTTTTGATCCATATTCATAAGGGAAATTGGTCTAAAATTCTCTTTCTTTGTTGGGTCATTTGTATGGTTTATGTATCAGATTAATTTTGGCTTCATAAAACAAATTGGTTTATGTTTCCATTTTGTGAAATAGTTTGAAGTGTATTGATATTATGTCTTCTTTGAAGGTCTTATAGGACTCTGCATTGAATTCATCTGGTCATGGGCTTCTTAGATGGGAGACTATTAATGAGTGCATCTATTTCTTTAGGGATTATGGGATTGGTTAGATCATTTATTTGATCCTAATTTAACTTTGGTACCTGGTATCTGTCTAGAAAATTGTCCATTTCATCTAGATTTTTCAGTTTTGTTGAGTATAGGTTTTGTAGTAGGACCTGATGAATTTTTTTATTTCCTCCATATCTATTGTTATCTCTCCCTTTTCATTTCTGATTTTGTTGATTTGGATACTGTCTCTAGGTCCTCTGGTGAGTTTGGCTAAGGTCTTATCTATCCTGTTGGTTCTTCAAACAACAAGTCCTTTTCTGGTTGATTCTTTGTTTAGTTCTTTTTGTTTCTTCTTGGTTTGTTTCATCATGAGTTTATTTATTTACTGCTGTCTATTTCTCTTGGGAGTATTTGCTTCTTTTTGTTCTAGAGCTTTCATCTGGGCTGTCATGTTGTGGGCTGTCAAGTTGTTAGTCTATGCTCTTTCCAGTTTCTTTTTGGAGGCACTCAGAGCTATGAGTTTTCCTCTTATCACTGCTTTCATTGTTTCCCATATGTTTAGGTATACTGTGTCTCCATTTTCTTTAAATTCTAAAATGTCTTTAATTTCTTTATTTCTTCTTTGACAAAGTTATTGTTGAGTAGAATGATCTTCAGTTTTCCTGTGTATGTGGAATTTCTGTTTTTGTTTGTTTGTTTGTTTGTTTGTTTGTTTTTTGTTGTTGTTGTTATTAAAGACTAGGTTAGTCCGTGGTGATCTGATATGGTATATGGAATTGTTTCAATCATCTTATATCTGCTGAGGTCTGTTTTGTGACCTAGTATGTGGCCAATTTTGGTGTAGGTGCCATGAGGTGCTGAGAAGGTATTCCTTTGTTTTAGGATAAAAGGTTCTATAGATATCTGTTTAAACCATTTGGTTAATAATTTCTGTTAGTTTCACAGTTTTTCTGTTTAGTTTGTGTTTCCCTGATCTGACCATTGATGAAATTGGGGTGTTGAAGTCTCCCATTATTATTGTGTGGGGGATAATGTGTGCTTTGAGCCTTAGTAAAGTTTCATTTATGAATGTACATGCCCTTGTATTTGGAGCATATATGTTCAGAATTGAGAGTTCAACTTGGTAGAATTTTTCTTTGATGAATATGAAATGTCCTTTGTTATATTTTTTTGATTACATTAGGTTGAAAGTTGTTTTTATTCATACTAGAATGGCTACACCTGCTTGTTTCTTGGGACCATTTACTTGGAATATTGTTTTCCAGACTCTCACTCTGAGGTAGTCTCTTTCTTTGTGCCTGAGGTAAGTTTCCTGCATGCAGAAAAATGCTGGGTCCTGCTTATGTATCCAATCTGTTAGTTTATGTCGTTTTATTGGTGAATTTAGTCCTTTGATATTAAGAGATATTAATGAGAAGTGATCGTGGCTTCCGCTTTTATTTGTTATTAGAGGTATAGTTATGCTTGTATAGCTTTCTTCTTTTTGGTTTGTTAAAAGAAGATTAATTTCTTGCTTTTTTCTAGTGTGTAGTTTCCCTCCTTTTGTTGGTGTTTTCCATTGATTATCCTTTGAAGAGCTGTTCATTGGCTTCTCTTCTTTTAGGTTAGTGAAGTTTTCTTCTATAATTTAGTTGAAGACATTTACTGGCCCTTTAAGTTGGAAATCTTACTCTCTTGTATACCTATAATTTTTAGGTTTGGTCTTCTCAATTTGTCGTGGATTTCCTGGAAGTTTTGGATTAGGATCTTTTTGCATTTTGCATTTTCTTTGACTGTTATGTCAATGCTTTCTACAGTATCTTCTGCACCCAAGATTCTTTCTTCTTTTTCTTTTATTTTGTTGGTGACGCTTTCATCCATGACTTCTGACTTCTCTCCTATGTTTTCTATGTAGAGTGTTGTTTCCCTTTGTGATTTCTTTATTGTTTCTATCTCCATTTTTAGATCCTGGATGGTTTTGTTCAGTTCCTTTACCTGTTTGGTTGCGCTTTTCTATAATTCTTAAAGTGCTTCACCCTAGACCTATTTTCCTGTGTTCTGTATTTCTTTAAGGGAGTAATTTATGCCCTGCTTGAAGCCCTCTATCAGCATCATGTGCTGTGATTTTAAATCCAAATCTAGCTTTTCCAATGTGTTGGTGTATCCATGACTAGCTGTTGTAGGAGAATTATGTTTGCCTTTCTCTATCTGGTTATCTCTGCTGTTACTTGGTTCTGTTGTCTTTGGCTGGCGCTTTTCCATCCTATGGGCTTGCAAGCCTGTCTCAGCACCCCTAGTTTACCGGTTCTTCTCTAGCAAATAATGTTGTGGTGCTGCCCAGATCCTGAGTGCAGGTGGAGCCCTGACAGTCCCTGTCTCAGCTGCTCTGCCACTCCTGTGTACCCTGTGCTCCAGGACTTACCCACCTGCTCAGTCACTTGAGAGAATTTGGTGACCCTCCTTCAAACCCTGTAGTCAAATTACTTCCTGCAGCACAGTTCTCCCCCTGCAGGATCATTGTACAGACAGCTGTGGCACTGCCCAGCTCCTGGGTGCATGTGGAGACAAGACAGACCCTGTCCCAACTTCTTTGCCACTCTTGTGTTCCCTGCACTCCTGGATATAATTCAATTCTATCATTCTAGAGATGAGATGGATTCCATTGCTACACTTTCATAATCTAACCAAAGATACTGGAAGTAACCAAATGGCATAACAATTTTTCAAAAATTTCCCCAAATGGTCAAATGTTTTATGGATAAAATGACAAAATAAATTTATGCTCACAGTGGGTGAATCACCATAATCAAATGAATAGGACTCCTTAAATTTCTAAAATGGTTTACAGCATGAGCTTTCCTTATATTTAGGAGCTTCTAGAAGTAGCTTCCTTAGCTGAAGGAACCATATATAATGGTGGTTGTGAATTGGAAAACCTAACCCATATACTTTAAAACATTCTCATACTTTGGTCATAAATCTTTATTAAGCAAGATTCTCTAAAAGAACATAAGTGTTACAATTTGTGATACACACACACACACACACACACACACACATATATATATATATATATATATATATATATATATATATATATGACATGTATATAAGCTAATGTATTTATACAACAGGGTATTATGATGACACAGTAGGATATTGAGATGGCATAAGAGGCAATATAATGACTCAATAAGGAAGAATCATTGTTAATAGGTCCAAATTTATGTCACAATAGTGACATATTGACTTATCATGTTACCATTATACCCCCCACAAACACACACATACACACACACACACACACACACACACACATATATATATATATATATATGCATATAAATAATGTATAATAGATATAGTATGTAAAACATATAGTGTATAATATATATTGCAATATATATGTTAAATATATAATATATTAATTGTTATATATTATGAGATATGTGATGTATGATATGTGAAATGTGATATGTGGTATGTGGTGTAAAGTCTATAGTCTTGATCTGTGGTCTGGGATTTTTGATCTATGATATATGATCTATTATCTATTATTGATATTTGATATATAATGTATAATATATGTTGTATGGTGTATTTTATATGATGTCATATATGGTACATAATATCTGCTATATTATATAAAATATGTAGTGTATAGCATTTAGTTTATAGTATATATCATATAGTATATAGTATATAATATATATAATACATAGTACATAATGTATAGTATATAATGTATAGTATTTATAGGATACATCAAATATGTATTCTATTCTGCATTTTATATAAGTATTTATTGCTAATGTGATAATAAATTATTGTTTGTTGAGATAATAGGGAATAGTGTTGAGTCATTAGAGCACATGATGCCACAATAACACATAATGATAGGCCAGGCAGTGATGGTGCTCACCTTTAGTCCCAGCACTTGGGAGGCAGAAGCAGGCATATTTCTGAGTTTGAGGCCAGCCTGGCCTACAGAGTGAGTTCCAAGGCAGCCAGGGCTACACAGCGAAACCCTGTCTCATTAAAACAAACAAATAACAAACAAACAAAAAACCAAAAAAAAGACATAATGATAGGCCAAATAGGACACAGAGATTACATAAAAGACCCCTATAAATAAACAATATGTTACTCAGTGGATGACACATTAGTGCACTGTGAGGACACTGTGGCATGGAATGATGGAACAATAGCTCATAAAGATGGAAAACTGGGAAGCCATGATTATTAAACAGGGCTCAATAAAAGTATTATCAGATCCTGATGGAGCAAGAGGATTATTGTGATGGATAATCAGGGCAAAGGGATAACATAATAGAATATGGTAATGACACAAGTTTCTTCTCTGATAACTCAGACACTGCAATGTAAAAATTGCTAAGTATTATATCTAAATATGACTTACTTAGGAAATAATATATCATTGATGGCCTATTACATGACAGGACTGGCACATTTGTATAGTGTGACATGACTGGGCACTGAAACTTCAAATTAAGCCAAAGTGATGGCACAATAGGTTAATGTGATGGCACAACAGTAGGACATTGAAATGGCATAAGAGGCAATATAATGACTCAATAAGGAAGAATCATAATATTGACATACTGGTTTATTATGTCATTACAGTATGCTCATTAGGACATTGGGATGGCATGGCATGACATTGTGATAAGTCAATAGTGCATAGTGATGGCACAATAAACTAAAGAAATGGCACCATAAGGTGCTTCAATTATAAAATAGGAAAAATGGCTCAATAGGACCCAGTGACTGCACAAGAAGACATAGTGATAGCTCAATAGTTTGTTGTATTAGCCATTTAGAGTTCAGGAATAGCACAATTTGCCAAAGTCATGACACAAAATGACACTTTCATGTCATTATTAGAAATGTGGCTACTACAATTGGGCATAATAGCCTAATACCTTAATAACATAATATCCAATGCTGAGGGTACATTAAGACATAATAATGGTACAAGAGGGCATTGTAGTTGCACAATATGTCAGAATGCTGACTCAGTAGAGCACTAAAGCACCCAAGAATTTTTAAGACATAGTGAAGACACATAGGGCACAAAAATGGCATAGTATGACAAAATTATTGCATAACAGAATACCATGTGAATTAATAGGGCATGGGGGGGCAAGAATCCTTCTTTTATAGTAAGCTGGGTTACCTGGCAACAGCTAGGTAACCAAAGGGCATGGAAAACCTGGCTGTAAGCAGGTGATTATAGGGTTGGGGTCTAGTCAGGATGGTAGGGGCCTGGCCATATGTGACTGATGTGACTAGTGGCCTCAGGATTATGGAGTTGAGGAGTCAGCATTCTGGGAGCATAGCTCATGGTTCTGTCCCCTGTAGAATGTTCTTCTATTGAGTCTGTGGAGGGGCCTTGCTTCAACCAGGCTATAGACTGTCTCACACCAAGGTCCTACAGTAGTTCACTAACTGTCATGGCAAAAATAGAGCAATGTGATGGACAAATACATCATTTCAATAGCAGATAATATAATAGAGCAATGTCATACTATAATGGAGTATTAGAGTATTTGTATGACCCAATAGGACCCAAGATGGCACAATAGGGAACACATGGCACAGCATGAGATGGTGAGAGAGCAAAGTAGGATAATTTAGTAGCACAATAAAAAATGTATTTTCAATAGGGTATTTGATAGCACAAATGTCCACAGTTGTGTCAAAAAAAGGTCAGAATGAAGGGTAATAGTAAGAATAACTGTCACAGTACATTAAAGTGATGGTACTGTACATCATAATAATGGCAGAATACAAAAGAGTAAGAGCACAATGTGATGGCACATTAGGACACTGTAATGACATGATATGGTCTGTGAAATGGAATGCCCACAGTTATGGCACAATACTGCATTATGATAGCACACTAGAAGGTCATGATGGCACAGTAGAATATTGTGCTGACATAATAGCTCCTTGTGAAGACTCAATAGGACATACTTGTGACATAATCAGACATGTGAAAGAAACAATAGCGCATAATAATATCAGAACAGGATATAATACGGTGATGTTATAATATGGAACATTGTACATTAGGACACACTGATGGCATAACAAGTCACTGTGACAATACAACAGGATGCAGATGGCACAATAGAGCACAGTTACAGCATAGTAATAGATGTAAAACTGAAATTAGTGAATGCACAAGAACATTATTGTTGCCAAAAACCTTCTATACTCACACAGTAGAGCATTGATGGCACAAAAAGGCATTGTAATAACACAGTAGAATACTATATTAAGGAATTGTATAATGTGATATTTGCTGACAATGTATAATATGATAACACTCTATGAAAGAGTAACCACACAGAATGGTACTGTGATAATAACAGAGTCAAATGTGATAATACATTAAAGCTCTGTCATGCCTCAACTGAATCCTCAGCTAAAACTATGGAACACTATAATGGCAAAATGGAATTGTGATGACACATTTGGGCACTGTTACATCACAAACAGGCTGTGTAATTGCATGATAGGGCATTAGAGTAAAATTAATATATTATCATGAATGAATCAATGTGAAAAAGAAGACACTGAATATCTGACAACCATATTGTGACTGGACAGTACAACTCTGCAATGACATAATAGGCCACTGAGATAACACACAATAACATACTCTGATGGTACAACAGGGCATTATGTGAACAAAATAGAACATAGTGAGTGTGCAATTGACCACTGTGATGGCATTGGAGCACAATGTTATTGTACAACAGTGAACAGTCATGGCTAAACAGGCCCTAACACAGTACAACATGGCGTGTAGGCGGTACATTTGGGCACAGTGATATAACAGTAGGGCTATTTGATTGCAAAATATTTGCCCTCAACCCTGAGGAGAGTACTGAGATACAAGTCAGAACAGTGACAGAATAAAACACTGTGATGACTCAATAGGTCAATGAGAATGCACAAGAGAGTATTATGATGGTACAAGGAGAAAGTTTGTGATGTGGAAACAAGGAAATTCTGTAGAATGCTCATGACAAAATATCTCTCTGATAGCACAAATGGATATTGAGAGGATTCAGAAGAATAATATGTTGGCAAAATTTAGTCCTAGGTCAGAAAAAGGAATTGTGATTTCAAAGTATGTCCTGGTGATGGCATAGTGGAGCATCATAATAACACAATCCATCTGTGTTGTCATAAAAGGGACATTTAATGAAACAATGCAGCTCTGTAATCATATTAGGGAACAGTGATAGCACAGTAATGCACTCTGATGACACAGTGGAACACTGTGATAGCACAATAGGGCAAAGTAATGACTCAATAGGGTGCTAGCCTAATTTGCATTGTGTTGGAAAGACCAGGATCCAAGATAATGCATTTTACTTTGGTGTTCAATATGACACTCTAAGAGCAGATCTGGGTGCTTTTGTGGTAGAGTAATACAGTGTTTTGGCAAATGAAGACATTACAATGGCACAAATTGACTCTTGGATATAGCAAAAGGACACTATAATGGCGAAAAATGCCATTATGATGGTCCAATAGAGCTCTGTATCACAACAGAGTACTGGGTCGGCAGATTAGGACACACTGAAAGCACAATAAGAATAGAGTAGATAAGACACTGGAATAGAGTGATGGCACAAAAGACACGGCAATGATTCAATGTGGGACTATGGTGGCACTGTATGAAATTGGGATGGCAAAAGGACACTGTGATGACTCAATTGGACACTCAGTTGGCAGAACATGGACTTGTGGTGCCAACATTCAGCAATGTAATGGCATAACAAAACATCTCATTGAAAAAAGTAGCATGTAGTGGTGTCACAAAATGACAATGTGTTCTCACACTAGTGTACTGCAGTTTTTAAAAGGGGCAAAGCAATTATACAATACCATGCTAGAATGACAAAATAGAGATCTTTATTGGTACTAGAGTACACTTTGATGATACTATTGGGCACTGGAATGATAGAACAAGGCTCTGTAATAGTAATATGCATTTATGTGATGACAAAATTGACAGGGTGTTGAAAAATAGTTCATAGTGATGGCATAATAGGGCTATGTTATGCCTTAACAGGAAACTGATTGTGATATAGCACTCTCTGATGGCACAGAGGGTAACTGTAATAACATAACATACTGCTGAGATGGCACCTCAGAACATTGTGATGGGAAAATAAGGCACTATGCTAGTACAACTGGGCATTGTGAGGGCACATTAAGGCACTATAATAGAATAATATAGCATAGCCACAACACAAGTGTCACTGTGATGGAACTGGAAGGCATTTTGATTGCAAAGGTATGTACTATGATTGTACCAGAGGACAGTGTTATGGCACAACATGGAATTGTGATGTCAAAATATGACCCCAAATTGGGAAAATAATACACTATGATGGCACAATAGGGCACAATGATGCCATATCTAGGCCCTAAGATATGACAAAATAGCAGTATAATGACACAATAAGGAATTATCATGAAATAGTGTATGAAAAAGTGCAAAATAGAACACAGTGATGGTACAGTTGCATCTTGTGAAAACAAAATGAACTGATGACACAACCAGACACTGTAAGGCACAGCAAACCACTCTGCTAGTGAAAGAGATTATTGTGATGACTCTAGCACACAGAGATGGTATTATTAAGTACTTTAATGTCAGATAAATACTGAGATAGCAAATGTTATCACTGCTGGCCCAACAGGGCACCTCTACATAATAGGAGAGTGAGATTGCAGAATATGGTGCTACTTTGGCTCAATAAGATACTGTCCTGGCATGATAGGGTACTCTGCATGCTAACACAGCACTGTGGTATTACTACATAACACTGGGTGACACTACACAGCATTATGATGTCTCTATGATCATGAGAGGATAAGCAGGCAGCATCGTGATGGCATAATAGAGCACTGTGAAGGACATTGAGGGATTATGGTGGCAATGGTGCCTGTGACAGAAAGATGGAGTTTTGTGGGGGCACCAGAAAATTATTTTAGAGAAAATGGAGTATTATGATCTAGCTGCCATAACCTAATTAAGTCTCAGGTAATATTGAAACACTTTCTCAAGAACATGAGTCAGATATCACCTGAGGAACAAAGCTAATTTATTTTGATATCTACAGAAGTATATACACAGGGGGTGAGACTTGTACATTTGTCTCATTTTACTGTTATTTATGTTGATATCACTCATTGTGTGTATGTACACATTAGTGAATGTGCTTGTGCAGGCCACAAACAGGGCATCAGGGAATCAGATTCCCTGATGTCTTCTGGAAGAGCAATTGGTGGTCTTAGTCACTGACTTATTTCTCCAGGCTCATACATACATCTAAAAATTCTCCTAGTACAAAATTTTCAGTGGTCTTGCATGTTTGTGAAAGTTACACTTCTTTCAGGGACTAATTCTCTCTACTATATTTACTAATTGAATGTTGTGCCCCACTCTAAACAATGTTGAGAAATCAATCCAAAATCAACAAACTCCAGGCTTAGGATTTTGTTCTGTAACTAAATTGCCTAGTGGTGATGTCAAGACACAGCTATCATCTCTAGAAAATAAATATAGTATATTCTGGAATCAAATGTGAGCTACCTCTCCTCAGAAATATGAGTTTAGCTATCCCCCACCCATGTTATAGTTTCTTTTTGATTGCCTTGACAAAATATATGGCTAGGGTAACTTATAAAGGAAGTGCTAAACTGTTTTAAGGTTTCACAGGGTCAAAATTCAGAATGATGGAGCAAGTGCATGTCAGCACCAATAGCTGTGAGCATATACTTTGATCTCCAAGAAAAACACAGAATGGGAGCTAAGGTAAAATGGGAGAGTCTTTTGAAATCTCTAATGCCCTAGTGACATACTTCCTCCAATAAGGCCACACCACCCACTCCTTCTGAAAGAGTTCCACCTACTGGGATCATGCATTCAAATACATCTGGGGGCTGGCTAATGCTCACACATTTAATTCCAGCACTCTGGGGACAAAGATAGTCAGATATCTGAGATGGAGTCCATCCCAGTCTGTCTACAGACCAAGATTGTGCTCAGCTAGTGCAACACAGAAAATCACAGTCTAGAAAGACAGACAGAAAGATAGATTAAGATTAAGAGAGAGAGAGAGAGAGAGAGAGAGAGAGAGAGAGAGAGAGATAACCAAACCAAGCCAAACCAAAAAGCTCAAAACACAAAACAACCACCAAAATTGGAAATAGATGGAAGCAATATTGCTTTAAATAACAGAAGAATAATTTTCAGTATGACAAAAGTTTCATAAAATATTTTAGGAACAGCAACAACAAAAACCAAAGTTATTGAGTCATTTTTCAAATTGTTGTGGGGGCAGATTAGATAGTAGATTACAGTAAAGTTAGGAAGTCTGTGCTACAGGCCTTATACATTCTCTGATGACACATGTAGCCTTTGGGTTGGTAGAATGTAAGAATCTCCTTATTATTCTACATGTTTCACATGACAGTTACAAGGATTTTATGTAAAATACTGAGATGAGCAGTAAATTGTTATTTAAGGACTAAAGGAAACCAAAGATAATTTGACTTTAAATCTGCAACACTCTAATTTTGTTCACTCACAGATTTAATCAGTTAATTAGACCTATTTAATGATTAAACTGATGTGGATTTTCTTTACCCATGGAACATTAGTTCATCCTAACTCTGCATGTATTTAGGTTTCTGGACATACTATAAACAACTTTTTAAAAATTGAATGATGTACAATCTAGCTCTTAATAATATATGAATGATAGAATTTATTTATTCAATATTTTATAGATGTCTCTGGTATGTCTAGATATGCTAATTTGTCAATTACTTAAAATATATTTCATGAAATATAAATTAGTTTATCTTTTATGAAACAGCGAACTGTAAGACAATGATTATGCCTATAAAAGCTAAGTGAAAGTCAAGCTCTCAGCAAATTACCTAATTTAGAAGTATCATGGCCAACTCCTAAGATCTAGGCATGTTCTTCCTGTCTTTAAAGGTCAGGACTCATTTGCATAAATATTCACATTATATTCAGTAGTATTTATCTTGTCAAGTTATGAAAACTTGCTGGAAAGTTTCTTTACATTTGTTGGAAAATCAAGAAAAGTTTTGTTTGTTTGTTTGTTTGTTAGTTTTAAGTTAATCTGTCTGACTCATCAGCTGTATGGATTATCTAAGAGGATCACATCCCTCTGCAAGCATGTATGTTTAATAGTGTTAGGGAATAGTGCTTACCCATGGGATGGGTTTTTTTTTTTAATTTTTATTTTCTATATTCTATGTTTACATTCCAAAGGCTTTCCCCTTTCCCATTTTCCCCCCTCCCTATGTCCCATAATTCCTCTCCCCCCCAACTATTCCCCAATCATTTCCCCTCCCCCATGGTTTCTCTACAAAACTGGTGGGATGGGTTTTAAATCAGATAGGTTACTGGTTTTTGATTCCTTCAGTCTCCATTTCTTGCAGATAGGATAAATGTTGTGTTGGAAGTTTTGTGGGTGGGTTGTTGTCTGTATTGCTCCACTGGGGCTTCTGTCTGGCAAAAGGAAGTTGCCTCTTCAAGTTCTATATACTCAATGTAGTATGTTACAAAAAAGATCAACCCTATTGATTCTTGGGCATCTTCCTTATCCCAGGTTTCTCTCTCATCCTCGAGATGCCCGACCTCCTCACCAATATCAGTTGCAGATTTCCATTCACTTTCATATCCATCTACACATATCTCTTGTCTTTCCCTATACCTGATTCTCAATTCCAATCCCCTTCCTCATCTGCCCTTCCTTCCAGTTCCCTTCACCATCTGCCTCTTTTGACTAATTTTTTCCCCTTCTAAGTGAGACCCAAACTTCCTCACTTGGGCCTTCCTTCTTATTTAGCTTCTTTGATTCTGTGGTGTGAAACATTGTACCTTTATTTTAAGAGCTATGATTGGTTTGACTTGTGGGTTCACTTCATTAAAGGTAAGGAGTGATTTGCCAGAGAAATTTTCTTACCATTTCTCTAAATATGCCATTTATACGTAATTCCAAAAACAATATTATAATTTATAATTTCTTGACTGGTAAGCAGCTATTTTAAAAAATTTATTTAGGGAGGGACATGTAGCTTTCAAGATCAGAAGCATGGAAATTCTCTTTACATTAGAAGTTCAATTTAATCCAAAAGAAACACAGATCCACCAGTGTCTACTCAGCTCTCTGGAAAACCTGAGGGATATTTTCTTCCTCCTGGTTGAATCTCTGTGTTAGATGTTATTAGGATCATTTTAGGTTTGCAACATTTACTCTGAAAAATACCAAAAATTCTGCTTTGCATTATTTTTCATATTCAGTACATATACATAATGTATGTGTGTGCATGTGTGTACAGGCATGTGCATGCACTTGTGAAGGTCAGAGATCAACATTAGCTATTGTCTGTCATTCTTCATCTGACTTTTAGAGACAGGGTCTCTCATTGTTCTTGAAGCTCAAAAAGTTCCTGGCAGTCTAGTGTGTAAGCCTCAAGGATCTCATAGTGAGCACCCAGAATACTGCTTTTCCCATCTACCCAGTTTTGTTATTCCAGATAGGTACCACCACACCAACTTGTATGTGTGCTGAAGTCTTTATGCTTGCACAGTAAAAAATTGCCTAATATGCCCTTTTCTACCCTCTATATCTTATATTTCTCAAAAATTTTTAGTAATCTGTAAGTTAATTAAATTGAAAATGAAAAGGGAGCCATTTTTTCTCTTACAATGAAATTCAGTAGTAGAAAAGAAGCATTCTGGTATTGTGTTGTGAACTAAGAACTATGTCTGATTCTGTCTCTCTGATTTTTCTCTCCTGCTGAAATATCTTCATTGGTTGAATCCTTCATTAAAGCAAGACCTCTTGAAAACAGTTATCAATGAGAAACTCATTTAACCAATGATGGTCAGTGAAAAATACAATGAAATATAAATGACTGAATAAAATGTGATGAAATACACAAGATTGAATCCACTTCCTTCTAAAACATATTACAAGATGAAAACATATTGTACTGGTTGATTTGTCAACTTGATATAATATTCACTTGGGAAACGGAAACTTCAATAAGAAAGATCCTCCATCATACTTGCTTACAGTTAAGCATGTGGAGTATTTTTATGATTAATGATTGATGTAGGTGGGCTCAGTCCACTGTGGTGGATCCCGTGGTCTTAGGATATATAAAATAGTTAGTAAGACATGGAATGCATACTACTAAGCAGGAATACTTCATGGATTATATAATTTGGACTAGCAGGAGAATCCTAAGTTTCTGGGGGTCCAGCTAACTTGATTTATATAGTAAACATCAGAGAGTCCTTAACTCAAACAAGGTGGAGAGTGTACACACACACACACAGGCACACTCACACACAAACTACCATAAAAAGTGAAGATGAAGGTTTAAACAGAGAGGAAACAGGCACCTCTTCCCTTTTTATCAAGCTTAACTAACTGCCTGGATGTCAGCCTTCTGCTAGTATCCTCCAGATGAAGATGTAGAACTCTCAGCTCTTTTGGCATAATGCCTGCCTGTATGTTACCATGTTCCCACCTTGATGATGATGGACTGAAACTCTGAATATGTAATCCAGGCCCAATTAAATGTTGACTTTATAAGGGCTGCCTTGGTCATGGTGTATGTTTATAGCAGTAAAACCCTAAGATATTTATCTTTTACCAACAAATAACCACAAAGCCCAATTACCAGAGTTTAAATACTGACTTCAGGACTGATTCTACAGCTCTGGAAGCTATTTAGCATGTTCCTCGGTTTGTGCATATATTAACTGAGAACAATGACAAATCCTAATTGCCCTCATCAGTTTTAAGTATCCATTTAACATGTCTATAAAGATCTTAGGAGGAATTGTTCATAGTGGTCTTGTTCAGATTAGGTTTGTCTGTAGGCTTTCATGTAGAGGTAGGTTGTTTTTAGTTTTTAAGGATGTAAGCTATCTCAGAGATCTGTGAACCTGTCATTCCCTGATTCAGTTGCCAAGACCATATAAGAAGAATAGGTAAGGTTCATATGAGCATAGGACTAAGACAACAACCATGGTTTGTGCTTTATGATTCTACCTTGGGTTCCCAGCACAGAGGTTCCAAGCATTTTCTACTATGCCAGACTTTTAAATATGGGCCTGTGGGATCAAATTTTGGCCCGTGTATACATATATATACATATATAAGTATATATATACATATTGTTCAACATGTATATGTATATATGATTGGAAGATAGAGATGATGGATAAAGACATATAGAGATGATATAAATAAATGATAGATGATATATATGATATACATAGATGATAAATGGAAGAAACAGAAGAGAGAGATGATATATATATATATATATATATATATATCATATAGATAGATATGATTGGGAGGTAGAGATTATAGATGATATATATGTATATATATATATATGTATATATATATGAATGATAGATGATAGATAGATAGATAGATAGATAGATAGATAGAGAGTAAATTGATGACAGATTATATATATTCATGTAAAAAAGGGGCTAATTGCTAGTTAAGATCCATATGACAAAAATGGTGTAAAGTAAATACAGTGACTGCCAAATACATTCCCTGTCTTCAAGTTACAGCTATGTTGCAGAGCTTTCTAACTATACTAGGGATGTCAAGGCCCCTGTCTTATGATGTTGCTTCTGTGTTGGTGGGAATATTACTAAAATGACCATCCTATGAACAGAATATTGGACACAAACACAGAGGGGTAAAGGGGGAGGAAGAGAGGGAGAGGAGGTTAGATATCTTTCTCAAATCTGTCATTAAAGATGAAACAAGACAAGTTTTGGATTTCCCTTATTTTTCACTTTTAAAATTGCATTGTAAAAAATCCAAAGGACCTTTAGGAGGGAAATGAGTAAAAGCACTATTTCATTTTAAGACCAAGTATTTGTTGAATGCCTAATCCCAGATATTATTTAAAGAATTTAAGTATATTTGTGAAAAAAGTACAAGAACTCTATATTTAATCAGCTCACACTTTTTTTTTTAGCAAGAAATGAGGCTGGAGAAGAAAACAGGCTGCAAACAAGAGACACAAAAAACAAATCTGTAAAACTGTGCTATAAGGTGAGGATCAGAGTGAGTGGGATTGTTAGTAGCAGTAGGGCCAGAAACAGTGTTCCCAACTGGCACATCCAGTAGCCAGAAGAGTTTTATTCTACCTTAAGGACCTTAATTCAGGGAAAATCAAGATTTCTGGATTCAACAAAGAGGAATTTCACAATGAGTCAGTAAAAAGTTGAAGTGTGGTTTATTAAAAGCATTTTGTAAACTCGGGAAAATAGAAGGAAACTGACAGAAATAATAGGAAATACCCAAAGTGTAGATAAGGACTTCTCAAAGACTTATATTTGGGTATATTTACAAGAGATTTTTTTTGTTTCTTTTGCTTTTTTATTTGTTTTCTGTGACTTTGTAAATTATATTGTTTAAAGAATGTAAGGCAGTACAAGGGGTTTTCTTTAGTAAAAAAAAAACGTTAAGTGGTGGATATATGAAGTATACTCATAAAATTTAGCAAAAAGAGACTTTCTGAAATATGAAAGGTTACAAATCTTTTTGGCTTACACATGCACAATTCATTTATTGTTTTTGATGTTTCTGTTTGAAAGTATCTTAGGGAAGTATGGACTGTCTCATTTGGTGGACTATATTCCTGGTATCTAAAGTGTCTTCCTTTGCCTAAAAGGGATGTAAACCAAGCATTGGTATGTACAGCCATATTTCATTACTGTGCTTTCTGGTCCATTTTCCAATCATTATTCCCATTCTACCCTAGGGCATCAGCATTAAATAGTGTTTAGTGCATTAGTTTACAGATCAGGACTGAAAATTGTACCACAAAGATTCTCAAAACCTATTATATTACTCTTTCTAAGGTCACCTTTATTACTCCATTAAAGTCTCCAGGCTTCAAATATATTCTATATGCAAATAGAACTAAAATTAGAATGCCTGTTCTAGGGCATGGGGATAGCACAGACATGGCCATTCTACTGCCTTTTGAATATCTCCACTTGGACATCTGAGTGACATTTCAAATTCTGCAGTGCTGGCCCTGTCTGCTACCTGAGACCATACTCTCTCTGGGTTCTATTAATAGAATCTCTATTATTTTTATCATTGAAAACAGCACTGATATTTTTCTTAATTTCTTCTAGTATCTCCTTGCCTGAAAATAAATCCAGTTAACTCTCTTCAAGCCTCACCGATCCAATCCTTATCATTCTCTGTGACCCAAGATATGTCATTGGGCTCTAATGTTTCAAATAGCACTTTGACTTCTATATTAACCCTTGAAAAGAAATTGCTCTCATCCTCAATGAAGTCTGTCTGTACCACAGTAATTTAAATAATTTAGTTACTTTTAAGTTAGTCATTATCCCTTCCCAGAGCAAATTTCTTCACAGCAGAGTCATAATCTCACTCTTTATCAAGACCCAGCATCTCATTATGTCCCAAGACTCACTTGGACCTGAACCCCAATTTATTTTTCTCCTAACCTTATGATTATCCCTTTCCACCTCACTCATCTTTCTCCAAATATTAGTTTTTCCTTTGAGTCCTGATATATTTCTGACCCAAGCTTTCCTCTGTGTTTCATCCTTGTCTTTTTTCCTCACTAAGCAACTTGTCTCTTTCCAAACATCTCCTTTCTCACCTACTTCAAGTAATGTTGAGCTCTCACCCTCAACATGAGCTTCCCATGAATAACCTGTACCAGTTATAGATATCACCATCCAATACTCCTACTTTAACTATCTCCAGCGCATGTTTGATCAGTTGAGTTTTTAGATATATTACTTAAATGTTATTTTAAAGAACTTGTAAATAAAAACTATTGGTCAGAAAAATTAATCATATAGAAAATCTATACAACTTGTTGACACACTTAGAATAGGCTTTCTGAAGATCTGGAGTTTCACATTGGAATTTATACTCTCAATAGAAAATAATTTTTCATGCATCACTGTGCTTATGTCCAACTTCTTACATAGGAACTGGTAATTTGAGCAGAGACTGTTTATTATCTCCCAGGAAGCAGTCTTACTCAAATTCAGTTTTCAGCACCTGCATTGGTATGACTCTAGCTAAAAGGGAATAACAGTCTTCATTTAGCCTCCTTAGAAACATGTACTCATGCACATAAATACCTCCATACACATACATGCTCATAATTAAAGCCAATTTAAAAATAAATAAATGCTGAGCCATCTTTCCAGTCCTCATTTTAAATAAATATTTTATTTACATATTACTCACATAAAGTGCAGTAAATAACCATAAATTTAATGTCAATACATTACACACAATTAAAGATGACTGTGTTGTTAGCATTCAGAACAAAGATGGCAGCATAATGAGCATCTCAACACACTGCTGAATTATTCGTGTGTATGCAAGCATCACAGCTTACAGGGAACTATCTGTGTTAGAGAAGAAGGAATACTTGGTTCTGCCTGACATAATCCTGGGTGAAAATTTCTAGAGTCTGACCCCACATGGTTTAATGTATTTATATTTATGTCACACATCCTTGGTGGACACTGTGAATTTCCACAGGTAAAGCGCGAGTCTCAGTGGACACTTTGAATAAGCGCCGTCCAAAGCGCAAGTTTCAGTGGACACCTTTTGAGTAAGCGCAGTCCCCGAGGGAACATAGCTGTGAATTTCCCTTGCTGGAGAGGATTCTAAACTCTGATCTCAGGGCAGCCCTATCTTTGCCTTTTCTTTGATCTATTTCGCAGGAATTTCTGGTATCCGGAGCTATAAGTAACCAGGCAAAAATATTAGGTCTTTGAACTACATCCAATACTGGCCAAAAAACCTCGGTTCTAGGCGCCATCGCTTTGCTCAGTAGTTTACATACTTACATTGATCTTTTATGGCTATGCTAATGAGAGTGGCACTGACATTGTGAGACTTTGACTTAACACTAAGATCCCAGGTTCCCTCAGAGAGAGCCAGGTGATAATTAGGTTACTCACTTAATCTCACTAAGACCTAAGGGGTCCGGTTTGCAGTCCCTGTTTATGGATGTCACACAGAAATGTTTTCTACCTGGCTGATTTTACATTCCTCATGACAAATGGTTATTGCTAATTGTCTTTTGTGCCTGCAGTACTGGATACATCCTTTGATATGTAAAGATCTCATGTTTAAAATACCCTGGCTGAGTGCAACAGGTCGCACTCAGATACCATTCTACACTTTTTTCTGTGTCCTGGTGTTCTGTTTGCCATTTCACCTGGAACCCATGCATTGAGAATCCTAGCCCCAACCATGAGAGAGTATGGTCCGTAGCATATTTAAAAATAGTAAAACCAGAAAAAAATATTTCCTGCTGTAATACAATCTCTCGTGCAAAAGAAGAATCATTGTTGAGGCCTGCTCCACTACCATAACTATAGCCATTTTGTTTTATGCCTATAGATTGCTATGTTACTCTGTTAAAAGGACACTTTCTCATGGACTGCTACTAGGAATCTTCCTTATTCCTGAGTTGATTGCATATTCTGGAATGTCCTATGTGTTGGTGTTCTTGGAAATCAATCACAATAGTTGTCATTTAAAACTGCTTTGTATTGTTAGCTACTATAAGGTTGGACCTGAACAAACCAATCAGAAGCATGTCCTCTAACTATGTATAATCTTTTGTGGTGCTTGCATTTAAAAGCGTCCCCTGGGATATACCCTAATATAAGAGAGATACCTCTACCAATATAAGAATTCCAATGTTTTAATAGTGTTCAAATAAGTTTTATGTTCCAGAGATCTCCCTGTGAATTACTATCCTACTTGGAAAACAAGTATGTAGGTAACTGAGATCCTGGTTGGCAAGCTGGGGCGTTAATGCTGAGCAACTGAAGTCACCCTGCCTCAGCTGAACAACTCAACCAATGGGGACAGGTTATATGTGTCACAAAGACATGTTTCTGAGAAAATCCCCTATCCCTAAATCTTGATTGGTGGGATAGTTGGCACAGATTCTTGTGGATTTGAGACTTAATATCAGTATGTATTTCTGATTCAGGGTTTTAGTATGATGTGCAACCCTGATCAGTCAGTTCTGGGATAAAAGTTTAATAAACTATCATTGTCTGACTGAGATTGGTGAGATTTGTGTGGTATGCAAAAGAAGGCAGGAAAGCCAACACACATAACTCAAAGTATATTTTTTTCAAGATAAAATGATGCTACATGTATTAGTATAAGCATCTAAGGAACAATTTGAGGTTGCTTCAGTTATACAGATAGTGTAGAGGTCATTTAGACTATAAAATGCAAGTGGCATCTCTAAGAATTGGTTCTATTGATTGTGAAAGAATGATTAAGATAAAGTGTTAGAGAAGAAGTGAGAGATAAACATTCTGAGTGATCTAGGTGATTTCTGGCTCTACAGTTAATATAACTCACCAAGTAATTGGCAACATCAACTACCAGGCTTCTGGGTGGAAAACAGATATTAGATCCTATTCTTTGAAAATACACCTTGCATGATTAACATTCCTGGCTTCACTGGTTATCTGTGGGGACAAGGACTTTTGGGCCTCAAACACTAAAGGATAATTTTTGGGAGTCAGTGGTGGAAGGGAGGTACTCTCTGTTATATTTGCAGTGGAGCATACTTCAGGATAGATTGCCAAGTAGCTGCTGGGTAATTATCCTGTCTATGCCTCCCGCCTCCCCTTAGGACTTCTGGCATCATAGACGTTCATTCAGAAGTTTTTTTGTTTTCCTTTTAAATGTAGGTTTTAGAGATTGGATTTTGGTTATTGTGTTTGCATGGCAAGCACTCTTTCATATTGAGCCATCTTTTAAACCCCTATGTACTGAGTAGTTTATTGACCACTTGTTGCAATAAAACACTGGCTTCAATTAAGGAAAATCCTTGTCATTGATCTGTTGGCATGTCTTTGGGACATGTGGTTACTAATTTTTATAGTAGTGACTAGCGAGTGTTGGACAATATCATCTTTAGATCATCTTTAGGAAGAAGGGACTGAGCTGTAGAAGACAGCTGATCTTGATTTCCTCTATGGCCTCTGCTTCAGTTCTTGCTCCCAGGTTTGTATTTTAAGCAGATAACCTGGCTGCACTTCATGATGAACTACAGCATGGCATGTTAATAGACCATTTCCTCCCCAATCATGATTTTTATCAGTGTTTTATCACAAGGAAAAAAAAAACAAAGAACCCATAGCATCCTAGTATGCAAGCACATTAATTATCACATACATAGGAAAGAGAAAATAAAAGGAGAAAGGTGACAGTGAGAGAGCGATTGTGGGAGGAGGAAAGAGCTAAGTACAGAAGCTGTACTTAAGGATGAAGTTTGTATTGTAGTACTCACATTTGCAACCCCATATAATTCCAACTAGAGAGGATCAAATGCCCTATTCTTACTCCCTAAGGCCTGGATACTCATGTGCATACAACTACCCATAGACACTACAAATATGTAACTTAAAATATTTTAACACAATCTTAAATAAATAATCATACAATTCTAATTCAGAAATAGAAAATCTTATACAGAAACAAATGTACATATTTACTAATTTTGAACAGTGATTTAACTAGGTTGCTCTCTCAAGTCTGTATGAGAAAATCTAGTTGCAGCAGTACATGATATCCCATTATTTGGCAGTTATTTTGTTTTCTGAATTAAATACCTGAGTCCTACTAGAAGGACACATAGATAGTCTCACTGAAATTATAAAATTAACTTGCCAATTTGCACTAGAATATCTGCTGGGATTTTAATTATGTGTTTTAATTAATATGAATTTTGGAGGAAAATGCCAGCTTTATTTTATTTAAGGGTAGGGCCCAGGGCTGTGGCATATTCCCACTTTTATTTAGCAAAATTGCATTGCTTATCAATGTTTTACACTTTGTTAATCTATGGATTTTGTCTATCTTTGATAAAACTTATTTCTGGAAAAAATGATAATAAGGGAGAATTTGTAAATACTGCTTTAGAATATTATTATTTTGGGCCAGAAAGATAGGAAAGATTCTTGCTTCCAAACCTGTAGCCCTACATTAAACCCACAACATTTGCGAGTGGTTCCTGGATAAGTTCAAAATGGATGCTAATTTTTTTTTTAATACAGCAAATTAAAACTTATTTACAGCCGGGCGTGGTGGCGCACGCCTTTAATCCCAGCACTTGGGAGGCAGAGGCAGGCGGATTTCTGAGTTCGAGGCCAGCCTGGTCTACAGAGTGAGTTCCAGGACAGCCAGGACTACACAGAGAAACCCTGTCTCGAAAAACCAAAAAAAAAAAAAAAAAAAAAAAAAACTTATTTACTACTACTTAGAAGAGGCTTGGATTAAATCTAAAGTAATTGGATGGTTGGAAATGAAATGATAAAATAATATATAGGCTTCAAATTTTTTTGGATAGAAAGATAAGTGCAGCTGGACAGTGGTAGTGGACACCCTTTATCTCAGCACATTGGGGGCTGAGGTGGGCAGATCTCTGTCTTGAAAATCAACAAAACAACATTATCAACAACAAAAAGAATGCAAACATCTGGGAGCACAGTTTTTTGCACTTATGTATTCTTTTTCTTTCTTTTTTAAACTTGAATTTATTTTTCTACTTGGATTTTTTTCATTTATTTTCTCTATCAGATATTTTCTTTATTTATATTTCAAATGTTATCTCCTTTCCTCATTTCCTCTCTGAAAACTCCCTATCCCCTATCCCCTCCCCCCTCCTCCACTAACCCACCCACTTCAGCTTCCTTGTACTGACATTCACCTACACCAAGGCAACTAGAGTCATAGCATTTGTGAAGCCACAATAGAGGATTAGGGTCTCTCTCTCTCTCTCTCTCTCTCTCTCTCTCTCTCTCTCTCTCTCTCTCTCTCTCATTCTCTCTCTCTCCCTCCCTCCATCCCTCCCTCCCTCTCTCTTCCTCCCTCTCTCCTCTCTCTGCTCTGTTCTTTTCTCTCTTGCTTGCTCATTGGAACTTGAGGGTACACTCTGTTTTCTCTTGGGCACTCTGTTTTTCTTTTGTGCACTATTCTTTTCTTGAACTCCAACACTCCTACACACACATCTCACGTATATCACATGCACTCTCTGTGAACACTTAATTGTCCCTCTCCCATAGTCCTAGAGTTGGGCTTTCTATCATTTCAAGAATATTGGTTTCTGATTCCTTCAAGGGCAGGAGCCATCTACACTGGAGCAATCTCATGGAGTGTTGGCCTCAGCAATTCCTGGCTTGGGTATGGTGCTTTCTGTCTGTTCCCAAGACTGGTATCTGCCTTCTGGGGGATTGGTTGTCAGGGGGAAGGGAGCACTACCATAAAAGGGGAGAAGGGTAATAGCAATAATCTGACACCAGGCTGGTCTCACTCCAAAGGCCAGGTGCCTAAGGGGAGGGAAGGAGCATTAACTTCTCCAGTCCTGCAAAGCAGGGAAGTGCAGAGGCAAGCTCCTAATGTCTCTTCATTCATATAGTTGCTTTCTGTTGCCCAGAAGCTTTTTCTGTTCATGTGATTCTATTTGTCAATTTTGTAGTATGGTTGTGTTTTTTTCCAACATGCCTATATTATGAATTATTTTCTCATGTTTAATTATAGCAATGTATGTGTTTTATAGCTTACATTATTCTTAGGCAGAGTGAGAGATGCAGATCTAGTTTCATTTTTCAATATGAGAACATCCACTTTTTCCAGCATCAGTTTTTAGTTCATGCTGACAAACTTTATCTTTAGTAGGAGTTTCTTTTCATTTTATGTAACTTCTGATATGTTGCCGTCCAGTTATAAAATTTTAATAATTATTTCTATCAATCCTAACTTCCTATATATGCTTGTTTTGTTCCTCACGTTATTTTGGGTTAATTTTTATTATTACTGCACCTTCCATATGTTTACTTTCAATTGTATGTTAATATACTAATTTTTGAGCAGCATTCCTAACAGTCTAGCAGACCTCATGCAGGAGCATGCCTTCTGTCTCTGCCTCCATTCCCTAAAATCTGTGAAGAACTTTCAGAAACTCACTCTACCTCCTCTGTCTCACCCCTTCTCTCATATGTTAATACACAGAGGCACTCCCTATCTGAGAGCATGTTGGCCATACTGGCCTGAAATACAGTAAGTGATCTTAACTCTGCTTCTTTCCCTCCATTGAAATTCACTAGTTTCATTTGATGATTCTTATAATTGAGAATGATTGCCATTAGAATAATCTCTCTGCTAGACTCTACCAGTCCTGGAGAATATGACCATGACAGTCTACTAAGAGGACCATGACAACAGGTCACAACACATGAAAACCTTGAGATCTCCATGATAATAGGGTATCTAAATAGGCCCCCAATGTTTAGCTTATGAGATTCCCTTCCTAAACATCAATTTCTGCAAAAGATATTTAATCACTGATTCACCCGAGTGAGACTTATACATTCACATTTGCTTTGAATAAAAGATTGTATAAGGAAGAGCCATCACCTTCATCAAAGGTCTCAGTGGGGTGGAGGTCTTCCTTATAAAAAGAATCTATGCCTAAATACTGTAGAGGACCCCTTTTCTAGCCCTTCTGTACTTTGGCACTCACTCATAGTCAAGCTGGAGTCCTCCCCATTTCATGTCCAGCTCAGGAACATGAACTACCATCCTCAACTCCTTAAGATGCACAGCAGTATCTGGGTACACAGCAGTTTGAGAACCACAATATCTGTCCCTGCCACTCTAATTTCTCATACATGTGTGTACCCCTATCCTGTCCTAGACTGCATTCTGCCTTCCCTGAGTGACTTTACAACAGTGCTCAAGTTTCCAGCAGTTAGGCAGACAAGCAGTCTGATGCTCCTATGTTATGCCTTCCCTAAGCTACATTTTATGTGGTGTCATGAGGCAGAACCACAGACAACAGCCTCCCCCCACACACAACCTTCCTGTCTTCCAGGAGCTCTGCTCTAAACAAGGACACATATAAGACACCCAGCCCAACCCTAAAACAAGCAGGGACCCCACAGAGCCCTGCAGAAGTGGGTTCTATCCCATTGTGCTTGTGTCCTATCACCCTTCTCTTCTGCATTTCCACCTGTACTCATGTCTGATCCATGACACCATCACCAGTCTGTCTCTCAGGAGGTCTGTTGTAACTAGGGGCACAGCTGGATGTCTATAATCAGAAACAAGACTTCTTGCCTCCCAAAAAGCCTTCTCTAACCTAGATCACACAGCTCTACTTGCCTCCAAGGAAGGCTGCTCTAACCCATGTCAGAGAAATTTACCTGCCTCTAAGGAGGCCTATCCTGTCTGAGATACCCAGGGCACTTAAAACCAGAAATATACAGATGGAGTAAGATAAGAGCAAGAACATATGCAACAGAATGTAATTTAGCACCATCAGAACCCAGCTAGAAAAGAAACTGGGGAAGGCCCTTGAGGACATGGGCACAGGGAGAAAGTTCCTGAACAGAACACCAATAGCTTATGCTCTTAGATCAAGAATTGACAAATGGGACCTCATAAAATTACAAAGTTTCTGTAAGGCAAAGGATACCATCAAAAGGACAAAACAACAACCAACAAATTGGGAAAAGATTTCTCCAACCCTACATCTGACAGAGGGCTAATGTCCAATATATACAAAGAACTCAAAAGTTAGACCCCAGAAAACCAAATAACACTATTAAAAAATGAGGTATGGAGCTAAACAAAGAATTTTCACCTGAAGAAATTTGGATGGTTGAGAAGCACCATAAGAAATATTCAACATCATTAGTCATCAGGGAAATGCAAATCATAACAACCCTGAGATTTCACCTCAAACCAGTCAGAATGGCTAAGATTAAAAACTCAGGAGACAGCAGGTGTTGGCAAGGATGTAGATAAAGAGGAACACTCCTCCACTGTTGGTGGGATTACAAGCTGGTTCAACCACTCTGGAAATCAGTCTGGCAGTTCCTCAGAAAACTAGGCATCACACTGGAGTACTCTGCTATACCACTCCTGAGCATATATCCGGAGGATTCCTCCACATGCAATAAGGACACATGCTCCACTATCTTCATAGCAGCCTTATTTATAATAGCCAGAAGCTAGAAAGAACCCAGATGTCCCTGAATGGAGGAATGGATATAGAAAATGTGGTATATTTACAGAATGGAATACTACTCATCAATTAAAAACAATGAATTCATGAAATTTGTAGGCAAATGGTTGGAACTGGAAAATATCATATCCTAAGTGAGGTAGCTCATTCACAAAAGAACACACATGGATTGCAGTCACTGATAAATGAATATTAACCCAGAAGCTCAGAATACCCAAAACCCAGTCCACATATCAAATCATTCCCAAGAAGAAGGAAGGAGAGGTCCAGGGTCCTGGAAAGGCTTGATGCAACATTCTAGGGTATTTCCAGGACAGAGGAGAGGGAGGGGGTTGATGGGGGAACTGGCAGAGGGGAGAGGACTTATGGGACTTAGGGGGAGGGGGAATCTAGAAGGGAATGTAAACAAAGAAAATAAAAACAGTTATCCCACCCGAAGCATGAACTTGATGCCCTGACATAACTGAAGTGCAAGATTCTTCCTAAAATCCCATTTTAGAAAGATGATAGAGTCCTTTAAGGTGTATATAAATGACAACATTAAAACAATATATGGAAACAGTCAAATGGGTAAATACCCTTAAAGAGGAAATAAATGAATCACTTAAAGAAATACTGAAAAATCAAACAGGTGAAGAAATTGAACAAAATGGACCAAGACCTAGAAATGCAAATGTAAACAATAAAGAAATCAGAAAAGTAGGCAATCTTGGATATGGAAAAGCTATTGAAGAGAACAGGAACTACAAGCATCACCAACAGAATACAAGGGATGGAAGATAGAATATTAGAGGTAGATGATACCATAGATGGTATTGGTACATACTTCCAAGAAAATGCCAATTGTACAACATTCCTAACCAAAACATCCAAGAAATGTTGGATATTATAAAAAGACTAAACCTAAGAATAATACAAAAAGGAGAGAGTGAAAATTCCCAGTTCAAAAGGCCATAAAACATCTTCACCAAAATCATAGAAGAAAACTTCTCTAACCTAAAGAAAGATATGGCCATAACCAGACAAGAAGCCTATAGAAAGCCAAATAGATTGGACAAGAAAAGAAAATCCTCCCAGTACATGATAATCAAAACATTAAATGTGCATATTGAAGAAAGGATATTAAAAGCTGTACAGGAAAATGGCCAAGTAACATATAAAGGCAGACCTAACAGAAGTATACCTAACTTCACATCAGAAACTATAAAATCTAGAAGAACTTGATCACATGTCATGCAGACCCTAAAAGAACACAGATGTCAGCCCAGGTTACTATACACAGTAACTCTCAATCACCATAGGTGGAAAAACCAAGATATGCCATGACAATACTAAATTTAAACAATATCTTTTTACTAATCCAGCTATCCAGACAATATTACAAGAATAACTTCAACACAAGGATGGTAACTACACCCAAGAAAACACAGGATATTTATAATCTCACAACAAACCAAAATGAAGGGAATCACACACACATAATACTACCTCAAACTACAGAAATGACAGAAACTAAAATCATTGGTATTTAATATCTCTCAACATCAATAGACTCAGTTCCACAATAAAAAAGACATAGGTTAACAGAGTGGATATGCACAAAAACACATCCCAGGAACCAAGACCAAAAGAAGTTCAGAGTAAAGAGTAAAGTTCCATGCAAACAGTCCCAAGAACCAATCTGAAATAGGTAGTCTGTTATTAAATAAAATAGACTTTCAAGCAAAATAATAATAAAAAGGTGGGAAGAACATTTCATATTAATCAAAGTAAAAATTCACTAACAGAAAGTTTCAAATCTGTATACCTGTTCACCAAATATAAGTAAACCCATATTTATTAAAGAAATTATAATAAAGCTCAAAACAGGTATTCATCCTTATAAAATAATAGTGGAAAACTTTAATTCCAGACTCTCACCAGTGGACATATCATTGAAACAGAAACTAAATAGAGACACAGTAACAGTAAGAAAAGATATGAACCAAATGAAATGAACAGATATTTCACTCCCATACTACACACACACACACACACACACACACACACACACACACTTCTTTTTCAGAACCTCAAGGATCCTTCTCCAAAGCTGACTATATAATTGGGCACAAAATAAGTCTCAACAGATGCAACAAGTTTGTTATGATTCTGTGCATTGTATTAGATCACCAAATACTAAGGCTGGATTTCAATTACAGCGAAATCAACTGAAAACCTCATGTAAATTGAACAACTCTGTACTCAATGATAACTTAGTCGGTGAATAAATAAAGAAATAAATTAAAGATATTCTAAAACAGCCACTTAGAGATTGAAAGATCTTTAACCCTATATCTTATGGAGGGCTAATTACCAAAATATGCAAAAACCTCAAGAAATTGAACCTCAAAAAAACGATATAACTCCATTAAAAGTGGGTTACATCAATAAACAAGGGATTCTCAACTCAGGGATATCAGATTGATGAGAAGCAAATAAAGAAATGTTCAATTTCTTTAGTCATCAAGAAATTGCAAATTACAATGATCCTGAGATTCCACCTTCTACCAATCAGAATGGCTGATACAAGACATCAGATAATAGCAGATGCTGGCAAGTATTGATGGGATTACAATCTGGTACAAACCCTTTTTAAATCATTCTGGTTGTTCCTCAGAAACTTGGAAACATTTGGGCACAGAGTCCCAGCTCTACCGCTCCTGAGACTATATCCAAAATATGTTCCACTATACCACAAGGACACATGCTTCACTATGTTCATATCAACCTTATTCATAATAGTTAGAAGGTAGAAACAACCAGATTTCCCTCAATCAAGAATGGATATAGAAAATGTGGTTCATTTACACAACTGAATACTATTCAGCTATTAAAAACTAGGTCATCATGAATTTTGCTGTCAAGTGGATGGAACTAAAAAATTTCATCCTTAGTGAGGCAAGCCCATACCAAAACTGCATGCATCTTATGTATATACTGACAATTGGATATTAGCCAAAACATACAAAATACACATGATACACCACAGACCCTAAGAAGACCCAAGTGAGTTTGTGTCAGTCCCACTCAGAAGAGGGAACAAAGTAGTCATGGGAGGCAGAGGCAGGGAATAAACAGAGTCAGATACGTGAGGTGGAAGAAAAAAATGGGGGAAATTCAGGTATGGGAGAAGACAGGTCAGAAGCCAAAGTGACATGGAGAATGAATGAATGGAACTATGCGGCTCCCAGAGGTGAGGGGTGGGGGAACCACTTGGAAGTCTCAGTGACTCAATGGGGGTGACATTAACTGAAATTCCCAACAGTGGGAACATAGAACCTGAAGAGACAACTTCCAGCAGATATCCAGGGCCCCCAGTAGAGGGACTGGAGATCAACAAACCTTCAAACTTTTTGACCCACAATTGCTCTTGTCTATTAGAAATGCAGGGACAAAAAATGGAGCGGAGACTTAAGGAATGGCTGAGCATTGACTGGCCTAACTTGGGATCCACCCCATGAGTGGGCACCAAGCCCCAACACTATTATTGATGCTATCCTGTGCTTAAAGACAGTTAGCCTAACATGCCTGTTCTCTGAGAGGCTTTACCAGCAGTCAATTGAGACAGATGCAGATATTTACAGTCAACCATTGCACTGAGGTTGGGGACCCTTATGGAAGAGTTAGGGAAAGCACTGAAGGAGATGAAGGACCTTTCAATCCCATTGGAAGACCAACATCAACTATCCTAGACCCTTGGGAATTCCTAGAGATGAAGTCACCAACCAAAGAGCATACATGGGCTGGTCCAATGCCCATGGCACATATGTAGCAGAAGACTGCCTGGTATGTCCTCAGTTGGAGATAATATTCCAAATTGTGTAGCGACTTGATGGTCCAGGGAATGTGGATACCCATGAGGGGTTACATTCAGAGGGACAGGAGAAGAGGATGAGATGAATATCTCTGGGAAGGGAATGGAAAGAGGCAATATTTGGGATGTAAATAAATAAAATAGTTAAAAATCTCAAGGTGGACATCTTTTGAGAAACAATCCAGGATGTTGACTGCCTGAACTTCACATTCATGAGCACACAGAATGTGCTTATGCACACATGTGTGTGCACGTGCATGTGCGTGTGCACGCGTGCGCGAACACACACACACACACACACACACATACACACGTCTGGGGTTCATTGAGATAGATATGGCCACCATTTACCCCATTATCCATGCCATCCCATAGGATCAAGTCCAGGGCAAAATAAAAAGAACATAAGCTGAAGTTCTTGGTCATACCTCCAGCATTCATCTCTTTCTCTCGGTCCCTCTGTCTCTCTCTGTCACTATCACTTTTTCTCTTTTCTCTGTCTCTGTCTCTCTGTCTTTATCTATCTATCTATCTATCTATCTATCTATCTATCTATCTATCTATCTCTTCTTCCTGATTTGCCTACAATGGAACTAGCCAACGCAGTTTCCTTTTGCCATTACTTCCCCACTATAATGGACTCTTTCCTCAAACTATGAGCCAAAATAAACTCTTCCTTCTTTAATTAGCTTTAGTTGGGTATTGTGTCACAATGAAAAAAAGAAGCTAAGGTAAATTGCCTGACACTTAGAGACAGCTAGATACTATTCTAAGAATAATATCAGTATTACAAATGTTTACCTTAATGAACTAAGTATTTTGTCAAATGTTGCATGGCTTACAAGTGACAGATTTGGATTCAAGAACAAAGAATACTATTCTTTCAATCTTAACATGAATGATTTGGACTGAAAAGTCTGACTACAAATCAAATCTTGTATCCTACATTTTACCATAGCTGATAGCAAGGGAAAGCTAGCATGACATGTAGTTTCATTTAGGCCAAACACACAGAGAGTATGTGTGTGTGTGTGTGTGTGTGTGTGTGTGTATGAAAGAGAGAGGGGGAGGGAGGGAGGAAGGAGGAAGATATGGAGGAAAAATGTCTATCTGATAACCTCAGAAAATTATAATCAAATTCAACAATATTCAATTCAAATTAATAGAGAACAGTGCATCGATATAGGATATTTATTGAGATTCTACAATTCTTTGTAAAGTATCAAGCACCTCAAGAGAGTATGAGACATGGGATCAGATGAAAGTAGTCAAAATGTTGCAGATAACACAATAATTCCACATAGGTTATTGATATTGATCATTATAGATCCTAACTAAAAATATGCTGTGTTGATGGTTTTATCCCATGAGTACTGATTATAGTTATCTAGTATTATTTAATTGGAAAACAAAAATGGGACCTGATATCAAAGTTTATCTCCAGTTTATGTTAAACAGCAAGTGCAGTAAAAATTCTGTATATAAAAACTATGAATATACCAAAGAAGAAGAATCCTAGTGACCTTCCACATGCCTAGTAAAGTGGATAGGGCAGTGTAGGAAACCTGGTCTAACCAGGAGAGTCTATTGTATAAGACATTGCCTGAACATAGGAAATTTTGTACAGAAAGATAGAAGTTCTGATTAATATATAATCCAAGCAGCAAACGACTGTTAGCTGGACCACAAATCCTTTATCCTATACATGACTCTCTCTCTTCTCTCTCTCTCTCTCTCTCTCTCTCTCTCTCTCTCTCTCTCTCTCTTTCTCTCTCTCTTGCTGTCTTGTGTTAGTATATGTATGCTCACCAACGTGAGCCTGTGTGCATACACACCTTTGCAGGAATCTACACTCTGGACCTATGTATGACAGGCACCTTACCGAAGGAACCATCTTCTCAGAATCTGTGGGTAACTTGTATAAAACAGCAAACATGATTTTATGTCAGAAACAGAATTTGTTTCTCCCACATTGTAGGCTGGAAAATTTGGAGAAAACCCTTCAATTTAGCAGAATTAAAGATTGAACTGAACTCTAAACACTGAGTCTATCATGATCAAGTACAAAAGAATGGCTGTATCTGGCCAAGAAGATCAGAACTTGAGCAGATCTCACAGATGACAATATATGGTAACTTTAGGGGAAAAAGAGAATGTCAAATGGAATTGTGGGAGAATTATGAGATAAAAGATTATTCATTGCCCTGGCCAATGAGGTAGGAAATATCATTATGGAAAGAGACTACAATGGGAAAAAGCAGTAGTCATCTAGTATATAGTTAAAGATACAAAGTTCTGCCTGGGAAGACAGTGAGATGAGCATGGGAAAAATGACAGCAAGCAATCACTATCAGGGACCTAGTTAAGCATTCTACACCAATTCGCAGAGCAAGGGATATAATTGCTTAGTAGAGAAAATGCAGAGGAGACATTGTCTGGGTGCAGATATCCTATAGTTAGAAATAAAATTAATAAGTTTTATCAAAATTGAAATGGGACTGAAGAGACAAAGGCTTGGTTTAACAGCACGAGGATCCAAGTTTCATCCCCAGGGCTCAGAGGAAAGAGTCAACATAGGAATGATAACTTAGTGGTAGAAAGCTTTCCAAGCATATACTAGGCCATGGTGTTGAGAGTTTAGAAAATGAAAAAAAAATATTTATTTTAAAAGAAAACTGTTTACAGTCATGTATGATGATGCATGTTTGTAATTGAAATGCCACTGAGATGAAGACAGCCTGGCCTCTTAATCTGGGTCATTGGTCAAACCTAGCATACTTGTTAATTTCCAGTGCAGTGAGTAAATTAATCTCAAAAGGGAAAAGGAGTAGGTGCCTGTAGAACAAAAATGGAAATATCGTTTGTCATTTTCAGGCAATTACATATAAATTTACATCTGTATAAATATATGAATTCCTATTTACACAGCTACATACAGTCAGATAGAACACAGATACCACTCTCACATTGATTGAAGCATTGAAGATTAATCCACAGTTGTAGTTTGAAGAAGATATGGAGTTGATGCTGCCAGTCATAATGTAATTCCCCTTATAGATAGAGCTCTCATTTGCAGTACTTGATATGACAGTCCCTCTGTGACTTCATTCTTCCTGTAATAACCTTGAAGGAAGTCCTTCATTTCAACTCCTTGTGGTCTTCACTCTATTTCTAGTGCCCATAGACTACTGAGTTATCTCTTTTTCCTCCCCTTAAAATCCTGTATCTGAGTGGTCTCACTGATAGAAAGCTACAGGAAGGTGGGTAACTATTTCACACTGTTCTGCATTCCTGCACAAATATTTGTGCTATGCTTAAAAGCTAGAAAAACAAAGTGCAGTAGAAAGTTTGTTCTGTCTGATAAAAATCAAAATGGAATATAACCTGGGAATAAAGCAAGAAAGCATATAAACTAAATTCTTAACACTATTGTAAATGAAATAAATGTCAGGGGATCTCAGGGGATCTCAAAATATAAAGTGACAAATTATAATTTTCCTTTCAGGTTAGTGTTAGTGTAGCTTAGCTCCTGCCAAGGCTTGATTGTGTCTGGTTTCGTATACTTCTTTAGTCTCATGATGCCTGTTTATTAACAATTTATTCAAGTTTGCATTATATCACAATATATATATATATACATATACATATATATATACATATATATTCTGAGCATAATTACTTTGCATTAATTTGAATCTGTAGGTGCTCAAATTATCTTCATTTATTATCAGGGCTTCCCCTTCTCTGATATTTTCAGGAGAGCCTGCCAACCCCACCCTGCCTGCCACACTCTCTCTACCTGAGGAAGGTCTAGTACTCCTTGGTAGACCTACAAGGTCAACTTCTTTCCCTCTGGGAATCTATCACATATACAGTTGCCTAACCCTGAAGCTATTTTGGATGCCAGGAAGTGCTTGTTGATGTGAACCTGATATTGTTCTCCTGAGAGGCTCTATAGAGCCTGAAAAATACAGAGGGACATGACTGCAGGCAACCATTTGATTGAGCTTGGACTCCCCAATGGAGGAGCTAGAGAAGGGACTGGAGTAGCTGAGGGATTTTGCAGCCCCATGGAGGAGTAACAGTTTCAAATTGCCAGATCCCCAGAGTTACTAGGGACTGGACCACAAGTGAAACATTGCACATGAGGGACCCATGACTCCAGCAGGCAGCATATTTGACAGAAGATGGCTTTGTTGGATGGCTTTCTTGTGCCTAGGCAATTTGATGCCCAAGGGTAAGGGAATGCCAGGCAGGCAGACAGGAGTAGGTGAGTGAGTGGGGGAGCACCTACATAGGGGCAGTTGGAAGGAGGATGGGGTAGGATGTCTCCAGAGGGGCGAAGTGCAAAGTTGATAATATTTGAAATATAAATAAATATCCAATAAAAGAAAAAAAGATTGTTAAAATAACAAAAACAAAAACAAAAAACTCACCTACCAAATACCTAGTATTTCTGGAGTGACACTCCATACAAATGAAGTCATTTGTTGCATTTTAAACTCTAGCCAAAGATTTTATAATCAATCTGAAATCTCCTTCCTACTCTACAAGGTTCATATAAAGCCCCAATTTGCTCAGAATAAATTGTATATGAACAAGCCCATTCTGAATAAAGGTATGTGTACAGGCTAAGATCATCAATGAAAACTTTTCCTTTAAATTCCTCAAATAACCCTGGCAATTCCCATACCGCAGCAATCACAACCAACAGGACCAGAGTCCTGCAGACCCCACCCATTCTGGATTATACATCATTCTTCCAGCCTTGTGTGCAGTGGCACCTGTACACCCTGAGGGAGGAAAAAGAAGACATGGAACCACATCACAGCTGGATTCGTACAGGCATACCAAAGTTCAGAACCTATGCACCCATGAAAATTTTAGACACTACGACCCACATCTATAAATCCAATGTTGAAAGGGAGAAGCCAGCCTGATTCTCAAAGCCCCATAACCAGCCAATTTAGCAAATTCAGTAAACTCCATGTACAGAGAGAGACCCAGCCCCAAGAAGTACTGTGGAGGCCCACTGAATCAGATGCTGATTCCCACTCTGCCCTGAATCACCTTCTATTCCCCAGTGTAAATCCATCATCCTGCCACCTCTATACCTACATGTATTAGACAGCCTAATCTGCAAGAATTAGTGTAACACTCCTCTTCTTTCAAGCTGAGTCCTCTGGGCATCTCTAACTGTTCTGCACAATCTGCTATATCTGCTGAACCCCCATTGGCTCAACACTTCACAGCCCACCTTCAATGTCCTGCTCATTTAAAATAATGTAGCCTAATAAAAAAAAACCCATCAGAGGCCTGTCACACTAGGATCATCAATGGTAGGTTCCCTCCTAATATTCACTATGAAAGGAACATCCAGGAACTAATACCATATAAATGCTAAAGACCATAAAAACAATGCAATTAACAACAGTCAGGCCAATATGACACATCAGAATAAAACCAAACTAATAAAGCCCTGAATATCATAACACAACTAAAGAACAAGAAAATAACCTTAAATCTAATTTTATAAAGATTATAGAAGTCTTTTAAGAAGAAATGAATAAATCCTTTAAAGAAAACTAAGAAAATACCATTAAGCAGGGCCAAGCCATCAAAGTAGAAATAAATAAATACCATAAATCAATATAGGAAAATACCACTAACAGGAGAATGAAATAAATAAAACTATACAGGACCTGAAAGAGGAAAGAGAAGGAAAAAAGGAAGCACAAACTGAGGTAATCCTGAAAATGGAAAACCTAGGAAGAGAACACCAGATGCAACAAGCATTACCAACAGAATGCAAGTGATGGAAGAGAGAATTTGAAGCATAGAAGATACAATACAAGAAATTGGTACACGATTCAAATAAAATGGTAAACCTAAAAACGTCCTTACATAAAACATTCAGGTTATCTGAAATTATATGAAAATACCTATCATAAGAATAATAGGAATACAAGATACTAAGGAATCACAGTTCCACATTTCAGAAAATACTTTCCAAAAAATTCATAGAAGAAAATGTTCCCAACATAAAGAAAGAAAGGCCTATAAACATACAAGAAGCATAGACATCACCAGTTATACTGGATCATAAAAGAACATAATAATCAAAACACAAAATCTACAGAACAAACACAGAATATTAAAAGTGTCAAAGAAAAAAATGCCAAGTAACATGGAAAGACAGACCTAATAGAATTACTCCAGGTTTTCAAGAGAGTCTAAAAATTAGAAGGACCTGGTCAGACATATTGAAACATCCAAAAAACCAAAGATTCCCACCTAAGTCACTATATACAGTAAAACTCTCAATCACCAAAGATCTAGAAAACAAAATATGTCAAAAAAATCCAAATTTAAACAAAGTCTATCCAAACATCTATAATTACAGAAAATACTAGAAGGAAAACCTCCCAAGAAACAGTGGACATATAGTCAGCTCTTCTGGTTTTTTCCCAAACATGATCCTGAATCCCCCATTCCCCTCCCCATCCCTTATCGTTAATAGTTCCCTCCCTCCATCTGCCTATTTTATCTATTTAATTCCCCCTTCTCAATGAGATTCAAGCTTCCTTGCTTGGGTCTTCTTTCTTGTTTCACATCTTTTGGTCTGTAGACGGTAATATGTTACCTGTCTTTTATGGCTAATATCTATAAATAGGTAAATAACATGTATGTATTTGTGAGACTGTATAACCTCACACAGGATGATATTCTCAAGTCTATCACTTGCCTACAAAATTCATGATGTCTTGGTTTTTATTGGCTCAATAGTATTCTGTTGTGTGGATGTACCATATTTTCTTTATCCATTCTTTCATTGAGGGACATATAGATTGTTTCCAGTTTTTGGCAATTACAAATAAAGCTTGTATGAACATAGTTCAGTGCGTGTCTTTGTAAAATATTGGAACTTCTTTTGGGTATATGTATAGCTCAGTCTTGAGATAGAACTATCCCGATTTATCTATGTAAATGCTAAATTCATTTCAAAAGAAATTGCAAAAGTTGTAACTAAGAGTGGAATATATCAAGAATGAGATAGAGACCTAGAATAAGGCAGGCCCACAAGAATCTATGTGGGTAACCTTAGGTGTAGCTAACTACATTGGGGAAATGGAACCTGAGTAGTCCACTACCTATAGCCAACAAGAACCCCAGTGGAGTGATAGAAGAAACAACCCACCCACAAAACTTTCAACCCAACATTTATCATATCTGAAAATAATGCAATCACAAGGGAGGGCTCAGAGCCTGAGGGAATAGCCAACCAATATCCAGGCCAACTTGAGTCCTATCCCTTGGGGCTTTCATAGTACGAATCACTATCAAAAGAACATAAGTGGTCTCGACCTAAGCCTCCCTGAACATAGGTAGCATATGTGAAGCTTTTCTTTGATATGAGTCCTGAACAACTGGATTAGGAGCTATCCCAAATCTGTTCTCCTGTCTGTGGGATATATTCTACTAGCTTGGCTGCCTTGTCGGACCTTAGTTGGAGAGGAAGCACTTAGCCTTGCTGAGACTGAAGTGCCAGGGTAACAAGGATAACTTGGTGGGACACCCTCTGAAAGAGAAGGTAAAGGGGATGTTTGAAGGACTGTGGGAGTAGGTGAACAGGAGGGAAAGAATGAGCCAGATGTAAAGTGAATAAGTAAAAATAAATAAAATTAAATTAAAAAGAAAAAATCACTGTGGGTGACCTAAGCTGAGACTCACAGCAGAGGGGATGAAGAACCTGATGAAGCTACTTCCTGTATCCACACAGGAACCCCCAACAGAGTGATTGAGGCATCAACTGACAAATAAATTTCCTTCCAAAATTTATCCTTCCTACAATAATTTCAGGGACAGAAGATGGAAGAGAGACTTAGGGAATTTCTATGCTATAAGCAGGCCAACTTAGAATTACATTTCAAGATATCTCAGAGACTGAACCACCAGTCAAACAACATACACAGGTTGGACCCAGGTCACTGTGTGTATACATAGCAGATGTACAGGTTAGTCTTTTCAAGTGGTTCTCGAACAACTGTAGCAGGGACTATCCCTGAAGCTGATACCTACTTGTGGGATCTGTTCCCCTAACTCAGTTGTCTTTTCTGTTGTCATTGGGTGCCTAACCTTGCAGAAACGTAAATTCCCAGGGTTCCAGTGTGTGTGTGTGTGTGTGTGTGTGTGTGTGTGTGTGTACATGTGCGTGCATGGTTGATATCCAGCAGAGATCTCCATTCTCACAGAGAAGGGGAAGAGTGAGAAGGGGAGGAAATGTGGGAATGTGCAGGAGGCAAAGCAATACTGATTAAAGTTATTTTTTAAAGTAATGTGGAAAACTATAGAGGAAGATACCTTTGAACATATGCATTCACTGTGTAAAATAAAATTTAAAAGTATATATTAACTACATGTGTCATAACTATTAATTGATAAGACTTGGTATGCACCACATCATTATTTAAATTACTAGTATCCTTATTAAAGTGGTGAGGAAATTATCCCTGCAGTGAGCTAATGATACTTCTGAGGTCAGAGAGTCATTGTGGGTCACAGACAAGATTTTGTGCTAGTATTAGTACATATTTAGAACTGTTGAATATCAGTAGATTAGTGTTAATAATCACACTTTTAAGATAAACAAAGTCTAGTCTTTACAACAAATGATTGAATATATACTGTGTCAAATATTTTAAATTTTTTCCTTCATGTCTCATTGTTGTGATATGAATGTGAAATTCTATCATAATCTTAACTTTTTGAGTCATCTGTTTTCATCTGCTAATGATGATAGGAAAATATTAGAGCCTATAGTAGCTGGTGCTTTGCCTATGGAACTGGGTAGCTATTGGTCGGTCTTGATGTCCTAATGCACTCTACTTCCTGTGTTTTCCTCAGCTTCCTCTCAGCAGACTCAGAATGGCCAACCATCTCATCATTCTATTGCCATTTTCTACAATGATGCTCTGTTTTTTCAAGTTATACCCCCCCAAAAAAATTAAACAGCTGCCACACAAATCTCATAGACACTATGATTTCCACAATTAAACCGCATTCAGTGGACATTGTGTGATAATTTTTACAGGTAAAAATCTTGTCTATGATAAGGTTGTCTGCTGAGGAACTCAATTGTGGAACTCTTGGCCAGAGATGCTGAGCTGGATTTCTCATGGCCAGCCTTGCCTGTGTGATTTTTTTAACCTGTTTCTTCATTTACAAAACATTCCTGGTAGGCAGAGCTGTGAGCACCCAGGCGTTAAAGCAAACAGAGTCCATTCTTTGAGCTACAGCACTGGCCATGATTTATCTTCTAGAGATCCATTGCTTTGCCTTTTGATCATTTATACAATTATTACCTAAATACATTAAAGAATTAGCCTCCCAACAATATATATAATTGAATGGCTAGGTGGCTTTGGCACCCTGACATAGTTAAGTAAAGTTTCAAAGTGAGCTTAAAAGAGTCTCACAAGAAGGAAACGGGATATTAAGGACTACACATAAACAAAGGACCTAGTGATATAACAAAGCATTCCCAAGGACTCTTGAACTACTAGTTTATCATTAACTACAGAGGGATGTGATGTTTTGTATGTGTTCTCTGAAGTTCATACCTCATTGATTTTATATTTCCTTGTTCCAGATACTCATGGTGACCATTCTTTGTAATCACTTCACTAGACAAAAATTTTCTTCAGTAATGTAATGCCAACTTATGTGTATAAAAGTTCCTGCCTCAGAACAGTAAAGTACATTCAGACTCAACCTACATCTGGTGTGTCTGTCTGTCATTCATCGAACCAGTGCCTTCCTGAATACCAAAGACATTGGTTCCCCCACGGGTGTGTGTCCCGACTGATTCGGTCCATGGCAAACAGCAGCAACAGCAATAACAATACCCTTTTCTCTCTTAAAGTGTTTCTTGTTTTAAATTACTCATAGAAAAAGAGTAAAAAACTGAAATGTCAAACCCTTTAAGAAAAAAATTTAATGAAATACATGGGAACTTAATTTTGTATTTCAGTTTTTTGTTCTCACAACAGTGAGCATAATTCTTAAAGACATTCCACATTGAATAAAATCCACCTTTCTCTTAATCACCTCTATTTAAGCCCATATGCTAAACTCAGAAGAATGTGGACCAAAAGAAAATATTTCCTCTAAACAATTGACATGAAGCCTATTTAAGCATGCTAGCTCTGCTGTACAGGTGCCATCTCTGGGAATAGAAGAACAAAGGACAGAAAGATTGGTATCAGTGTCCTTGTCACAGCAGAAAAGGTAGCTATTACACAACCAACGGAACTGTGGTTCTCCACCTTTCCAGAGGTGGAAGCCTTTAACATAGTTCCTCATGTTGTGGTAAGATTTGACCATAAAATCATTTCATTAGTAATTTGCTAGTATCATGAATTTAATATAAATATCTGATATGCAGAATATCTAATATATGATCCCTAAAATGGTGACAACCTATATGTTAAGAACTGTTGCTTTAGTGTGTGTGTGTGTGTGTGTGTGTGTGAGAGAGAGAGAGAGAGAGAGAGAGACAGAGACAGAGACAGAGACAGAGACAGAGACACAGAGAGAGACAGAGACAGAGAGACAGAGATAAATTCATGTTTCCATAGCTTGAAAGAACAGTGCATACAGAGATACTGGAAGTGAAAGTAAGTGGTATGTTTAGAATAAATGGGTAGCTAAGTTTAGCCTAATGAGAACATGAAAAAGAATGTTAGAGTCATACATTATTTGCTATAACAAAATATCTTTGTGTAGTACATTATGAGGATCAAATATAATCTTGAAAGCTGAGAAGATCAAGACCAAGGCACTGGCAGATTTGGTGTCTGATAGTTGTTTTTAGTGAAACACCTCTCACTTTGAATTTGTCATGATTGATGGGACAGAAATGCATGAAGTAAATGTGAAGCCTGTCCAAAGGAAATCATTTCCTATCTTAATCATCTCCCAAGGGATCATTCTTTAAATACTATCAGTATGAAAATTAAGTCCCAATGTTTGAATGTTGTGGAAATAGGATTTGTAAAGTGGTATTGAAAGGATTGAAGAGAAAATGGACTTTATTCAAAAAACATTTGTGTTCTACAATAAATGAGATACGGGGATAGTACCTGTAACTTCATTCACCCTCTTCTTGGCTAGAGAATGAATAGAAGCAGAACAGTGCAGAGAAACTGAGAGTTGATGTTAGCAGTAACATATGATAAAGACATTTCTGCCTATCAAAGTGATCAAGAACTTTGTGTTCATCCTTTTAAGGGAAGGATATAATGAATGAATGCTTCTCTATGGCAGTAGCAGGTCTATCCCTTTTGTGGAACCAGAAATTCATTGTGATCTAGTTTTTCTCCCTTGAGCAAGACTTATATTTTCAGAGAAGACTAAATATTGAATGAACAAATTAATACTTTTCCTAAAATGTTTAAATATCCGATTGAGGATGAACACAGAAAATGAATGTCAACTATGACTCCTATTCTATTTATCTTTCCCTCTTATATTAGCACAATCTAGAGTCATGTGTGAAGACTCACGGAACATAGTGCCCAAATCAGACTGACCTGTGGACAAATATGTGGGGACTGTCTTGATTGTTAATTGATTCAGGAGGATGCAGCCTACTGTGAGAAGTACAGGGTTAGGGTTTAGGTTAGGTTTATGGTTATGGTTATGGTTATGGTTATGGTTATGGTTATGGTTATGGTTAGGGATATGGTTAGGGTTAGGGTTAGGGCTAAGGTTTGGTTGGTGGTATTTGACAAAATAGGAAGACTAGGCATGTGCAAACAAGCCAGCAAGAAATGTTTCCCATGGATTCTACTCAAGTTTCTCTTTAGGTTGCCCTCAGGTATATTTTGTGACCTGGATTTGTACCCCAAATAAATATTTCCATATCTGTGTTTCTTTTTGTCAAGGTGGTTTTTCACTGCAACAGAAACTTGCGCATTATGTATGTAGGACAGCACTCTAAGAAATGAGTAGTGTTCCACAAACTATAGTTAAACAGAACAACCATCACTTTTACATTTCTATTAAAGACTTATAGCATTATTATGGCTTATTTATATAGAACATTCTTGTAGTGGATATATATATTATTTACATGGTTATTAATATTGAAATTTATAGTATTTTGAATTGTATAGAGTATTGTAGATAATAGTTCTTCCACAAAAGCTCACAAAACCTACAGTGGTTTAAAAGTAAATAAATAGATGTGCTATATTAAAGTATTTCAAAGCAGGTTTTTCATACAATGGTATTTTAAATGATCCAGATTTATGAAGCAGATACACTTTTTTCTATGGAAAGGAAGTTTAGGTATTTAGTTCCTCAGATGAAAGCTTCCCAAAATATTGGTGGGAAATCTGTACAGCAAACCACAAGCACTATATTGCATTTCAATATAAGAATCAGAGAACAGAAGGACTTCTTATCCAATCTAAACTTCCCTCAGGGAAAACAAACAAAATAATGTTGCGACATAAATAAATTGGATTCATAACATCAAAGTATCATCAACAATAATTAAATTAAAACCAAATAGCCTGTTTGTGACTCAGGAGCACAAACCATGAAATTCTTAAATGCCCTTAACCCTGTAGGTACATAACAGGATCAGAACATGAGGAATGGATTTAGGATCCAGTATCAGGCACTTACAAAGGATCACAGCAGAGATAAAATGAGCTGGATGGCCAGATTCAGGCACTTACAAAGGATCACAGCAGAGATAAAATGAGCTGGATGGAGTAGGAAGTTCTACCCTTTACCATTGATCTCGTACACTTTCATTCATTCACTGCCTAAAACCCCAACTATAAAGTAGGCAGTATCTTTCATTTTTCCCCTAAAACAGCGACACCATATCAAATTTCATGCTGTACATATCTACCATCCCACCCATAAGATAGAATACATAATGATTAGCTATATGCCAGCACTGATAGGGTTAATTATGGTGTAACAAACAAGATTCAACCCAGATGCATGCCAACAGAAAGACAAGAAACCTGGGTTGCTACCTGTAATGGTGAATTTGACTATCAACTCTAAAGGGTTCTCAATGACCTGGAAGACACATCTATGTGAGTGTCAGTGAGGACGCTTCCGAAGAGGTTTACCTGAGACGGCAAGAGACACTCTGAGAATTGGAAGTACACTTGCACAGGCTTGGGCCATAAAAAAAAAGTTCAAAGGGGGTAGAGTACCAGCACTCATCTTTCTGCTTTATGACTTCATAAGCAAATGATCTCAGATCCCTAACACTGCTGCTAACATATCAGAGTCACTCTTGCCACACTTTCCACCTCCTGAAGGACTCCTCCTTCAAACTGTGTGCCAAATTATTCTCTTCATTCCTTAAGTCAATTTTAACAGAGCAAAGAATGCATTATTCATGTGTATCATTCTCCAGTGAGCTCCATAGTGTGAATAGTTCTTCCTTCCTATATAATGGCTATTTATAGGCTCAGAGAAATTAAGTAATTGACAATCAAGAAAGACAGGAACTAAAATATAAAACTTGCTCTACCTAATTGAGAAGTCAGACATGTTTCTAATATGAATGTAATCACAGAATATTCTTACTTAGCTGAAACTTCAGCTGGGTTTGCTTATTGTATAGCTAGTGAATATCTTCCCAAAGCATTTTTCCACCAAGAGGAACTGAATCCAATGTGAACAAGATGGTCAAAGCTACTTATTATTAAATGACTGCTTTGGGCCTGTGGCTACTCAATGTGGATAAACAATACTGCTTACTCATGATCAGTGATAGGGATCAGCTAAAATCTCCTTTTGCTGTATGATTCTGAGGGCTGGACTTTGTTCTTTGCTTTAGCTAACGAAATTCTCAGCCCTGAGCTACATCCTCAGCTCTATTTTTAAATGTTTTTTTTTTTTATTTTGAGACCAGAGCACATTAAATTATCCAACTCATTTGAAATTATTCTTATATCCTAGACATACTTTGAATTTATACTTGCTTTATACTTGAAAAAATTAGGATTACAGGTTTGTGCCACAAGGCTTGCAAGGTTTAGTAGGCTCTGCAAATAGGATTTTCATGAATGTTTATGGTGCTGAGTGTATGTGGGGCTTCTGGGATTGTATGAGATAAGAGGCCACTTATTCTTTTCTTTTCTTTTCTTTCTTTCTTTTTTTTGAGTCAAGAGAAATTATAAAATAAAAAGTCAGACTTCTGGAAGGAATTATTTGTGAAGGCTAAACATCAGGAATTAGTTATGTTACATAAATATGAAGGTTAGAGCTGAGGATATGCCCAGCAGTTCAGAATGGTTATTTCTTTTGCATAGGCCTATCTTCAGTTGCTATTATGATTGTGGTGGCCCACAACTGCCTGTATAACTACTGCTCCACTAAATCAAATTCTATCCTCTTTTCTACAGGCACTCCAGGATTGAATCTGGTGAATGTATCTACCGGGATGCAGATCTGCATGTATAGAAAATAAAAACCATTTTAAAAAGGATTTTATCTAATCATAGAACTTCTTACAGAAGATCCTGCCACTCAAAAGAGAACTGACATCTGATAACATTTATCCTTTGAGATATCTTGTCAAAAAGCAGCCCAGAATTTGATATATCACAGTGTTTGCAGAAACACATATATGTGCTTCCACTGTGAACAGTTATGTACCACTATAATTATAGACAATATCAATCTATGGGCTGAGATCCAGGACTGCATATGAGAGAGTAAGCAAAGCTGGACATGAACATTCACCTCTCTCTGCTTCCTGACTGTGGATGCTATATGAGCAGCTGTTTTATGTTCCTGCAGCTATCTCCGGCATAAAGACGCTACCTTAAACTCTGATTCAAAAGAAGATTTTTCGCCCTGAAGTTGCTTCAGTCAAGCATTTTGTTGCCCCATTTATAATTTTTTCTCTGTAGGAAATTCCATCTATGTCAAGAAATTAGCAGTCCGTTTCACAGGTGTAAACAGCAGCAGCTCAGTACACTCAAAATTAATCTGAAGATATACCAGCAGTCCAGTTCATTAGTGTCAGGATAACAGCAGTGCTGGCAGAGCTTAGCAGGAACCTCAGCCAAATAAGCCCTAGTCAGCAGGAGGAATTAGGACCACCAGGGATGCCAGGAGAAGTTCTTATCTGTGCTTCTCTGAACAAAACAGTCATAGTTCTCTGGGACATGCATCTTCTGTTTTGTGGTCATCCAGCCTATGTCAAACATGGGCTTCCTTTCATAGTGTGTCCCTTAAATTAGACCAGTCATTGGTTGGATACTCTTATATCTTTTGCACCACTATTGCCTCAGCACATTTTGCAGGCAGTATAAATTATATAGGTCAAAGAGGTTTTTAGCAGAATTGGTGTCCCAATCCCAACATTAGAGGCCTTACCTGGTTACAGAGTAAGGTCATTTTAGTCTCTGTATCCTCCATTACTAGGAATTCTCAGAAGGGTCACCCTCATAGAATCCTGGGATTTTCTATTATACTCAGTTTACATATCCTCCCCTAACCTACCAAGCCATAGTTTCCAATTCCAATTTTCTTTGTCCATATTCTTTCCCTACATTCCTCTACACCATATGATCCCTCCAGAATACATCTCCACATATCCCCAGTCCTCTCATAAAATATATTCTATTTCCATTTCCCAAGGAGATTCATACATACTATTTAGAGTCCTCCTTGATACTTAGCCTTTTTGAGTATGGCAATAAAATCATAATTATCATTTGTTTAATAGCTAATATATATGTATAAGTTACTAAATACCATGTTCATCTTTCTGGGCCTGGGTTATCTTACTGAAGATGATATTTTATAGTTATATATATGTTGCCCATGAATTTTATGATGTCATTGTTTTTAGCAAATGAATCGTAATCTATTATATCAATTCAACACATCTTTTTTATCCCTTCTTTGGTTGATGAACATCTATGTTATTTACAGTATATGGTTATTATAGCAAATCCATTATAAACATAGTTGAGAAACTGTCTTTGTGGTAGGATGGAGTGTCATTTGGGTACATGTCCAAAAGTTTTAAAGTTGGATGTTGAGGGAGATGGATTTCCAGTATTTCATAAAACCATCATATACATTTCTATAGTGTTTGTATAAATTACCATTCCCACCAGAAATGGAGGAGTGTTCTGTTTGCTCCACATCCTCAGCAGTATGAGCTGTCACTTCTGTTATTGACCTTGGCAAACCTGACAGGTGTAAAACAGAATCTCAAACTCATTTTGATTTGCATTTCCCTTTATGCCAAGAATATTGAATACTTTCTCAGTGTTTCTCAAACATTTGAATTTCTTCTATTGATAATTTTTGACATGTAGATCTCTATACTGTTTTTAGTTAACATTATTTGATTTGACTATCTACTTTATTGAATTCTTTGTCTATTTTAGATACTAGTCCCCTATTGGATACTGAGTGGGTGAAAATCTCTTCTAATTCTGTAGGCTAAATATTTTATCCTAATAATGTTGTCTTTGCTTTTTCAGAGTATTTTCAATTTCATGAGGCCACATTTATTAAATTCTTGATCTTAGTCCCTGGGATATCAGATTTCTGTACTGAAATTTTTACATGTGCAAATGCATTCAAGACTGTTACTCATTTTCTTTTCTATCTGGTTCAGTGTATCTGAATTTATTTTGAGTTCTTTGATCCACTTGGACTTGAGCATTGAACAGGATGATAAATATGGATTTATTTGCATTCTTCTACAAGCAGATATCCAGTTAAAGAAACAGCATTTGTTGAGGGATCTATTTTTCTCCACTGTGTATTTCCGGCTTGTTTACTAAAACTCCAGTATCTTTGGGTGTGTACATTTATACCTAGGTTTTTATTTGATTTTAATAATCAGTGTGTCTATTTCTGTTGCAATACCATGCTGTTGATTAATATAGCTTGATACCACTGAATTTATTCAGGAGTGTTTTAACTATCATATATTTTTCTCCCAAATAAACTTGATATTATTCATTCAAGATCTGTAAAGAATTATGTTGGAATTTTTATAAAGACTGCAGTGACTCTGTTGATTGTTTCTGATAGAAACTTCCTATACTCACTCTCTGAACTATTGTTTCTTCTCTCTCTCTCTCTCTCTCTCTCTCTCTCTCTCTCTCTCTCTCTCTCCTTTTCTTTCTCCAGTCCAGGGGTCTCTTGCTAGCTTGGAATTCACTGTGTGTCAATGTGTAAACTAACCTTGACCTCACAGAAATCAATAATCCTCTGCTTCCTTAGTGATATGATAAGTAAGTGATCCAAGTCTCTTTCTCCAGTCCAGGGGGAAGGAGGCTCTTGCTACCTTGGAATTCACTGTGTGTCACTGTGAAGCCTGACCTTGAACTCCCAGAAATCAACCATCCTCTGCTTCCTGAGTGCTTTGATAAATAAGTGTTCTAAGACTCATATATTTTTTCTTTATAAGCGACTGAGTCTAACTATCACTGTATTAATCAATCCTCATGTGTGTAGGATAATTTACAAGAGGCACTACATCCTGAAGAAAGTTGAATCCTGCCCACCACTCCCACCCATGGCCATCATCTGTCAATGGAAGTAGGAAATTGTGAGCTCTTCCCACCTCCATGCTGGATGTTGATTTGCCTGATCTTGTGCAGGTCTCATACAAGGATTCACAGCTGCTGTGAGCTCCTGAATTGGAAGGGACCTGGGAGTTGGAATATACCTAGACACCAAATTGCCAGCACAGAGGAAATTTATAACTAAGGATGAACAAATAACAATAGATACTGGCTCTAATCAGGCAAAGACAGCTGCAGATGTCTCTGCTCAGGAATATTTAAAAGAGGAATGTGAAAGTCTGTATTAGGATGAGTTAATAAGTCCTGATTGGCCATGTTAGTCATTATAGCTAATAATTAATTTTGATTGTTGTACCTAGTAATTTTGATATTCTAATGTGAGTTAAGCATAAGGAAATGACCAAATGAAGGAAAAGCTTGGTAGCTATCTCTAAGTATTTAATTTAATGATTTAGCAATGTAGAGGAAAGGCATGATAGGAACAACTGCTGGCATCATATTTGCAATGTAGCGCCTGTTAGAGAGCACTTCAGGAAGGAGTCTGTTTTGTCATGCCCAGAATATAGTATTTCTCTCTGGTTCTTTCTGAGAGAAATTAAGAGAAATTAAGTGCTCTGGCACTTAATATTTATCCACTTCATGATCTATGGTGTTCCCTGAACCTTGGGAATGAACAACATGTTCAGTGATATATTCCATCTTTCCTGTAGTAGAATTTTATTTTATTCATTTGTTCATTCAGATGTTAGTTTTGTTAATGCCATCTGAGCACTTACAGATTTTGGGTTTTTTTTTGTTTATTTGTTTTTTGTTTTTGTTTTTGTTTTTTTTCCAGACAGGGTTTCTCTGTGTAGTTCTGGCTGTCCTGGAAATCACTCTGTAGACCAGGCTGGCCTCAAACTCAGAAATCTGCCTGCCTCTGCCTCCCAAGTGCTGGGGCATCTGAGCACTTAAAATGTAAATAGTTTAATTTTAAGATATAGTGCTTAATATTATATATGCTATGTATACACACATGAATGAGTATATTAGTATATATATGTACATGTGTAATATGTATAAATTTTATATATGTTGATATATATGTATATAAACACATACATGCACTACGGCAGGGGTTAATAAAAATATGAAACAAGATGTAATTTGATACAGACTTATGTGTTAGTTTGCATTAGTATTATGATGATACAACATAACCAAAGTCAACATGGTCTAAAAAGGGTTCATTCAGCTTAAAATTCTGCATTATAATCAATCTTTGAAGGAATTCAGGGCAGAAACTGGTGGCAGAATATTATGCAGGGCTACAAAGAATTGCTATTTATTGGATTGCTCATTATGACTTGCTCATGTGCATTTTTCCTTATTTTGATTTTATTAGATATTTTATTTATATTTCAAATGGTATTCCCTTTTCTTGTTACCCCTTCAAAAACCCCATATTCCATTCCCCCTTCCCCCACTTTTCTGTTTTCTTTTTTTTTTCTTTTTTTAATGGATGCTTTGCCTGAATGTATGTACGTATACCACAACCATGCCTGGAGGTGAAATAAGGGTGTCAGATCTAGAGCTGTTGTTTCAGACTGTTGGGTTTTGACTTTTGAATTTACCTATACATTTACCTTGAATCCTGTGTGCTAAGATTACTTTATGGATTCTCAACCAGATTCTTGGTTGCTGTTTCTGTTTTAATCTATCCTATTGAGAATTTACTTCTCAGCAAACAGACCCATAAGCTTAATGAAGCACTTGTTCAATAGATATTAAGCTGTAAATTTTAAAAGTGGGTGGGTAGATAAAATTTCTTACAATGGGAAATTTTTATTTCAAATTCAATAGAACAGTATAAAAGCTGAAGTAATCAAGGGTTACTATAAAAGAGAGAAGAATTTTAGTTCTTTCTATGAGACATAAAAATGTTCTTTTCAAAGTATTCTTTGGGTATTTTTTTTTATTTTCTATATTCTATGTTTACATTCCAAAGGCTTTCCCCTTTCCCAGTTCACACCCACCATAGTTCCCATGGTTCCTCCCCCCCCAACTGTTCCCCAATCATTCCCCCTCTCCCCCTCGGTTTCTTTACTAAACTGGATGCAATTTTACAGGCCCAGGGTCCTCTCCTTCCTTATTGGGAATCATTTGACTTGCTATTTGTGTCTTGAGTATTTAGGGCTTCTGGGCTCATTAATATCCACTTATCAGTGATTGCATTTCATGTGCATTCTTTTGTGATTGTGTTAATTCACTCAGGATGATATTTTCCAGGTCTAACCATTTACCTACAAATTGCATGAATTCATTATTTTTAATTGCTGAGTAGTATTCCATTGTATAAATATACCACATTTTCTGTATCCATTCCTCCTTTGAGGATATTTGGGCTCCTTCCAATTTCTGGCTATTATAAACAAGACTGTTATAAACATAGTGGAGCATGTGTCTATATTGTATGCAGGGGAATACTCTGGGTATATGCCCAAGAGTGGTATGCCAGGGTCCTCTGGAAGTGACATGCCCAATATTCTGAGGAACCGCCAAACTGATTTCTAGAGCAGTTTTACCATTTTGCAATCCCACCAACAGTGGAGGAGTGTTCCTCTTTCTCCACATCCTCGCCAGCACTTGTTGTCTCTTGAGTTTTTAATCTTAGCCATTCTGACTGGTGTGAGGTGGAATCTCAGGGTTGTTTTGATTTGCATTTCCCTGATGACTAATGATGTTGAACATCTTTTAAGGTGTTTCTCGACCATCCGAATTTCTTCTGGTGAAAATTCTTTGTTTAGCTCTGTGCCCCATTTTTTGATAGGGTTATTTGTTTCTTTGTGGTCTAACTTCTTGAGTTCTTTGTATATATTGGATATTAGCCCTCTGTCGGATGTGGAGTTGGTGAAGATCTTTTCCCACTTTGTTGGTTGCCGTTTTGTCCTTCTGACAGTGTCCTTTGCTTTGCAGAAACTTTGTAATTTTATGAGGTCCCATTTGTCAATTCTTGATCTTAGAGCATAAGCTATTGGTGTTCTGTTCAGGAACTTTTCCCCTGTGCCCAAGTCCTCCAGGGTCTTCCCAAGTTTCTTTTCTAATAGTTTCAGTGTGTCTGGCTTTATGTGGAGGTCCTTGATCCACTTGGAGTTGATCTTAGTGCAAAGAGATAAGAGTGGGTCAATTCGCATTCTTCTGCATGTTGACCTCCAGTTGAACCAGCACCATTTGTTGAAAAGGCTATCTTTATTCCACCGGATGGTTGTGGCTCCTTTATCAAAGATCAAGTGACCATAAGTCTGTGGGTTAATTTTTGGGTCTTCAATCCTGTTCCATTGATCTGCTTGCCTGTTGCTATACCAATACCATGCAGTTTTCAACACAATTGCTCTGTAGTACTGCTTGAGGTCAGGGATATTGATTCCCCCAGAAGTCCTTTTATTGTTGAGAATAGTTTTAGCTATCCTGGGTTTTTTGTTGCTCCAGATGAATTTGAGAATTGCTCTTTCTAGATCTATGAAGAATTGAGTTGGGATTTTGATGGGGATCGCATTGAAGCTGTATATTGCTTTTTTGCAAGATGGCCATTTTTACTATATTGATCCTGCCAATCCAGGAGCAAGAAATATTTTTCCATCTTCTAAGGTCTTCTTTGATTTCTTTCTTCAAGGACTTGAAGTTCCTGTTGTACAGATTTTTCGCTTGTTTGGTTAGAGTTACGCCAAGATACTTTATGTTGTTTGTGGCTATTGTGAAGGGTGTTATTTCCCTAATTTCTTTCTTAGCCTGCTTGTCCTTTGAGTACAAGAAGGCCACTGACTTGCTTGAGTTAATTTTATAACCTGCCACTTGGCTGAAGTTGTTTATCAGCTGTAGAAGTTCTCTGGTGGAGTTTTTTGGGTCGCTTAGGTAAACTATCATATCATCTGCAAATAATGATAGTTTCACTTCTTCCTTTCCAATTTGTATCCCTTTGACTTCCTTATGTTTTCTAATTGTTCTTGCTATAACTTCAAGTACTATATTGAAAAGATATGGAGAGAGAGGGCAGCCTTGTCTAGTCCCTGATTTTAGTGGGATTGCTTCAAGTTTCTCTCCATTTATTTTGATGTTGGCTACTGGTTTGCTGTAGATTGCTTTTACTATGTTTAGGTATGGGCCTTGAATTCCTGCTCTTTCCAAGACTTTTAGCATGAAAGGTTGCTGAATTTTGTCGAATGCTTTTTCAGCATCTAATGAGATGACCATGTGGTTTGTTTCTTTCAGTTTGTTTATGTAGTGAATTACATTGATGGATTTCCGTATATTGAACCATCCCTGCATCCCTGGGATGAAGCCTACTTGATCATGGTGGATGATCGTTTTGATGTGCTCTTGGATTCGGTTAGCAAGAATTTTATTTAGTATTTTTGCATTTATATTCATAAGAGAAATTGTCCTGAAGTTCTCTTTCTTTCTTGGATCTTTTTGTGGTTTAGGTATTAGAGCAATTGTGGCTTTGAAGAATGAGCTGGGCAGTGTCCCTTCTGTCTCTATTTTGTGGAATAGTTTGAAGAGTATCAGTGTTAAGTCTTCTTTGAAGGTCTGGTAGAATTCTGCACTAAAACCATCTGGTCCCATACTTTTTTTGGTTGGGAGTCTTTCTATAACCCCTTCTATTTCTTTAGGGGTTATGGGACTATTTAGCTGGTCTACTTGATGCTGATTTAATTTTGGTATTTCATATCTGTCTAGGAAATCGTCCATTTCCTCCAGATTCTTCCGTTGTTTTGAGTATAGACCTTTGTAGTAGGATCTGATGATCTTTTGAATTTCCTCAGTTTCTGTTGTTATGTCTCCCTTTTTATTTCTAATTTTGTTAATTTGTATACTGTCTCTGTGTCGTTTGGTTAGTCTGGCTAAGGGTTTATCTATCTTGTTGATTTTCTCAAAGAACCAGCTCCTGGTCTTGTTGATTCTTTGTATGGTTCTCTTTGTTTCTATTTGATTGATTTCAGCCCTGAGTTTGATGATTTCTTGTCTTCTACTCCTCCTGAGTGAATTAACTTGTTTTTTTTCCAGGGCTTTAAGGTGTGCCGTTAAGCTGCTAGTGTATGCTCTCTCCAGTTTCTTTTTGGATGCACTTAGAGCTATGAGTTTTCCTCTTAGCACTGCTTTCATTGTGTCCCATAGATTTGGGTAGGTTGTACCTTCATTTTCATTGAATTCTAAAAAGTCTTTGATTTCTTTTTTTATTTCTTCCTTGACCAAGGTGTTATTGAGTAGAGTATTGTTCAGTTTCCATGTGTGTGTGTGATTTCTGTTGTTTTTGTTGCTATTGAAGACCACTCTTACTCCGTGGTGATATGATAGAAGGCATGGGATTAGCTCGATCTTCTTGTATTTGTTGACATCTGTCTTGTGACCGATTATATGGTCTATTTTGGAGAAGGTACCATGCGGTGCTGAGAAAAAGGTATATTCTTTAGCTTTAGGATGAAATGTTCTACATATATCTGTTAAATCCAATTGGTCCAGAGTTTCAATTAGTTTCACTGTGTCCCTGTTTAGTTTCTGCTTTCCTGATCGGTCCATTGAGGAGAGTGGAGTGTTGAAGTCACCCACAATTATTGTGTTAGGTGTAATGTGTGCTTTAAGCTTTAGTAAGGTTTCTTTTACGAATGAGGGTGCCCTTGCAATTGGAGCATAGATGTTCAGTATTGAGAGCTCTTCCTGGTGGATTTTCCCTTTGGCCAGCAAGAAGTGACCTTCTGAGTCTCTTTTGATGATTTTAGGTTAAAAGTCAATTTTATCTGATATTAGAATGGCTACTCCAGCTTGTTTCCTGAGACCATTTGCTTGTAAAATTGTCCTCCAGCCTTTTACTCTAAGGCAGTGTTTGTCTTTAACACTGAGATGTGTTTCCTGTATGCAGCAAAATGTAGGGTCCTGTTTCCGTATCCAGTCTGTTAATCTATGTCTTTTTATTGGGGAATTGAGTCCATTGATGTTAAGAGATATTAAGGAATAGTAATTATTACCTCCAGACATTTTTGAAATTATATTTATTTATCTTATTTATTTTTTATATTCGAGAGGTTATCTTCTTTTGAGTTTGATGAGAGGAGGTTTCTATCTTGCTTCTTCCCGGGTGTAGTTTCCGTCCTTGTCTTGGTGTTTTCCCCCTATTATCCTTTGTAGGGCTGGATTTGTGGAGAGATATCTTGCAAATTTGGTTTTGTCATGGAATACCTTGATGTCTCCATCAATGGCAATTGAGAGTTTTGCTGGGTAAAGTAGTTTTGGCTGAAGTTTGTGTTCTCTTAGAGTTTGCATGATATCTGCCCAGGATCTTCTAGCTTTCATGGTCTCAGTTGAGAAGTCTGGTGTTATTCTGATAGGTTTTCCTTTATATGTTACTTGGCCTTTTTCTCTTGCTGCCTTTAGTATTCTTTCTTTGTTTATTACATTTGGAGTTTTGATTATTATGTGACGGGATGTATTTCTGTTCTGGTCCAGTCTGTTTGGGGTTCTATAGGCTTCTTGTATATTCATGGGCATCTCTCTCCTTAGGTTGGGGAAGTTTTCTTCCATAATTTTATAGAAGATATTAGCTGGCCCTTTAACTTGTAAATCTTCACTCTCGTCTATACTATAATCCTTAGGTTTGGTCTTCTCATAGTGTCTTGGATTTCCTGGATGTTTTGGGTTACCACCTTTTTGCATTTAGTATTTTCTTTGACTGTTGAATCAATGGTTCCTATGGTATCTTCGGCTTCTGAGATTCTGTCTTCTATCTCTTGTATTCTATTGTTGATACTTGCATCTATGGCCCCTGATTTCTTCCCCCGTTTTTCTATCTCCAATGTTGTCTCCCTCTGCGATTTCTTAGTTGTTTCTACTTCTGTTTTTAGTATCTGGATGGATGTGCTCAGATCTTTTGTTTGCTTGATTGTGTTTTCATGTATTTCTTTAATAGATTTTTGTGCTTCCTCTTTCATAGCTTCTACTTGTTGGCCCACGTTCTTCTGTAGTTCTTTAAGTGACTTTTGTCTTTCTTCCTTATTGTCTTCTTCTCTTTGATCCATCTTCTCCTGAATTTCTTGAAGTGATTTTTGTATTTGCCTCGTAAAGGCTTCTAACTTTTGATCCATTTTCTCCTCTATTTCTTTACGAGATTTTTCTATGTGTTCAGCTACCAGCATCCTGACCAGTGATTTTATATCCAAGTCTTGTTTTTCTGGTGTTTTAGGGTATCCAGGGATTCCTGTTATTGGAGAACTGGGCTCAGATGCTGTCATGTTGCCTTGATTTTTGTTAGTAACATTCCTTCGTTTTCCTTTTGCCATCTGGTTATTTCTGGTTTTAGTTGGCCTTGTTGTCAGTGGCTGGTTTTTGAATCTCCTGTGATTCTGGGCTCACCTGTTGTTTCTCTACTGGTGAACATGTGTGACTGCTGCTTTAAGGGATCATAAGCTGGCTGCCACCCATGCGATTGTAGCCCCTGTTGTAGTCTGTCTACCTGGGCTTCTCCAGCTGTGTCCTGGTTGCAAGGAACTAGGCCTGCTTGGCTCTGAGAGCCTAGCAGATCCCCCGTGAGGGTAGCCCTGGAAGGGGTGTGTACCTGGGTCTTTCCAGCTGTGTCCTGGTTGCAATATGGAGGCCGCTGCTACCGCTGGTCCAGGGGCTGGCGAAGTGGTTGCAGAACGCAGCTTCGGTGCTCGGCCAGAGGGCGCGGGGATGTCCCACAGAGCCTAGGCAGAACTCAGCCTGCTTGGCTCCGAGACCCTAGCAGATCCCTCTATGAGGGTAGCCCTGGAAGGGGTGTTTACCTGGGCCTTTCCAGCTATGTCCTGGTTGCAATATGGAGGCCCGCAGCTACCGCTGGTCCAGGGGCAGGCGAGCTGGTTGCAGAACGCAGCCTAGGTGCTCGCCAGAGGGCGCGGGGATGTCCCTCAGAGCCTGGGCCTTTCCAGCTGTGTCCTGATTGCAATATGGAGGCCCGCCGCTACCGCTGGTCCAGGGGCCGGCGAGCTGGTTGCAGAACTCAGCCTTGGTGCTCGGTCATAGGGTGCGGGGATGTCCCACAGAGCCTGGGCCTTTCCAGCTGTGTCCTGGTTGCAATATGGAGGCCCGCTGCTACTGCTGGTCCAGGGGCCAGCGAGCTGGTTGCAGAACACAGCCTCAGTGCTCGGCCAGAGGGCACGGGGATGTCCCACGGAGCCTAGGCAGTACTCAGCCTGCTTGACTCCGAGACCCTAGCATATCCCCCCGTGAGGGTAGCCCTGGAAGGGGTGTTTACCTGGGCCTTTCCAGCTATGTCCTGGTTGCAATATGGAGGCCCGCTGCTACCGCTGGTCCAGGGGCTGGCGAGCTGGTTGCAGAACGCAGCCTAGGTGCTTGTCATTGGGCGCGGGGATGTCCCACAGAGCCTGGGCCTTTCCAGCTGTGTCCTGGTTGCCTCCCCCACTTTTCAACTCCCCATTTTCCTGACCTGGCATTCCAAAACACTGGGATGTCGAACATTTATAGAACTAATTGATTCTCCTCTTATTAATGTCTGAAATGGCTATGCTCTGATAAATATGTAGCAGAAGCCATGGGTCCCTCAATGTGTATTCTTTAGTTGGTGGTTTAGTCCCTGAGAGCACTGGGGATATTGGTTGGTACACATTATTGTCCCTCCTATGTGGCTACAAACCTCTTCAGTGCCTAGGTCCTTTCTCTAGCTGCTCCACTGGGGACCCTATGTGAAGGCTATTGGTTGGCTGTGAAGAATGGGTATTTTGATCCACCTTCTAAGAAGGATCATAGTATCTACACTTTGGTTTTCCTTCTTCTTGAGCTTCATGTGGTCTGTGAGTTGTATCTTGGGTATTCCAAGCTTTTGAGCTAATATCCACTTACCAGCAAGTACATACCCTGGTGTGCATTCTACTGTGAATCACTCAGAATATTTTCTAGTTCCGTCCATTTGTTTAAAGAATTTCATGAAGTCATTATTTTAATAGTTGAGTACTATTCTGTTGTATAAATGTGCTACATTTTCTGTATCCATTCTTCTGCTGAGGGACATCTGGGTTCTTTCCAGCTACTGGCTACTATAAATAAGGCTGCTATGAATATAGTGGAGCATGTGTCCTTATTTCATGTTGGAGCATCTTCTGGGCATATACCCAGAAGTAGTATAGCTGGGTCCTCCGGTAGTACTATATCCAGATTTTGGAGGAATCACTAAACTGATTTCCAGAGTGGTTGTAAGAACTTGCAACACCACCAGCAATTGAGGAGTGTTCCTCTTTCTCCACATCTTCTTCAGCATCTCCTGTCCCCTGAGTTTTGTACAGGAAGATAAGAATGGATGAATTTGCATCGTGTTGACAGCCAGTTGACACAGTACCATTTGTTGAAAATGCTGTCCTTTTTCCATGGCATGTTTTGTCTCCTTTGTAAAAGATCAAGTGATCATAGGTGTATGGGTGCATATCTGCAGCTCCAATTCTATTCCATTGATCTACCTGCATGTCATTGTACAAATATCATGCAGTTTTTATCACTATTGCTCTATAGTATAGCTTGAGGTCATGTTTTGTGAGGCCAGAGTTTCTTTTAATGTTGAGAATACTTTTTGCTGTCAGGATTTTTGTCCCGCGCTACCGTCTCGCCAGCAAGAACAACGCAGCACACTCAGGATCCTTTTGCAGCAAAACTTTAATGCTCTTGAGAGGGAGAGCTTAAGCCTACAGAGCAGAGAACCAGAACACACAAAAGCCCATCCCTTATATAGGCTGCAACCTCCGCCTCAGACGTGTCATCCCCTGACTGGCTGCAGCTCATCAGGCCATATGACGCAAAGGGAGAGGTGGAGACCAAGGGATGGAAAACTACCCAGCACCTGCACACTGACTTGTTTACTTCACGGCACCGGCCAGATATCAGCGCCGTCTTATAATGGAAAATGCAGGGACGGCTCCCCACATCTCCCCCTTTTTTATTATTTAACACAAAGACCAAAGACTGTGGATCAACCTTCAGGCTCTTGTCTGGACCTTCAGGGTTCAAGACAATCTAATAATGAGGTTCTCTCATTCTTTAAGCAAGTAGGTCACCCAATCTCTAGGGGCGGAGACAGAGGTCGTAATTCCTAATCAAATGAATTAAGACGTGTGCGAGAGCTGCCACTAGGCTATCGATAGGACCCAAAGCGCCCTCGACCTGTCACTCTGCCGTTTTTCTGGGAAAGGGAGACTAGGGCAGGCAACCCTTATGTAGGAAAACATGCCTCCCAGAGAGACCCTTATGTCAGGTGTCTCTCTGTGAGATGCTTTGCTCGGCATCCCCTATGGGTTGCTCAAGCTGGACCCTCTACCCTGTGCAATGAGTCTAAGCTCTGGGTGTGCAAGAGCTGTTCAGCCGGAGGCCTACTGCTTAAGCATTGTTAGACAAATGTCAGTGGAAGCTCCTTGTTCCAGAGCCACAAGCGCTTGAGCAATAACCACCTTGTCTCTCTTGGTTTGAGCCCTGAGCCTACAGACAAGCCAGAGAAGTAACACCAGTCCACAGCAAAGGGCTGCGCCAAACAATCCAACCCCCAACCATTCCTTAAAATAGGAGACAGCTGAAGCGATCCATGATGATAGTCCCTTCGTCAAGGACAGGTCAAGGCGCGTAGAGTTGACGTGGATAATGGCTACTCTCAACTCTCGGAGTGTCTGCTCAAACTCGGAGGTCCAATTCGGCATCAGGAGTAGAAATGTTGACACGATTCCCCAGCGTTGCTCCCCCTGGACAGCTGGTGTGCTGATCATCATTTTAGCATTGGGAGGAGTAATTGGGTGATCTGCGGTGTCCTTCTGCTCCAAAATTGTTCTAGTAAGCCTCTCAGAGTCCCAGAAGGGGTTTTCTTCATTCTGTGGGAAGACACAAACGGCTCCCCTGGATCTTATTAGAATAGGATCCAGGCCTTTCCATTCATTAGTCAACACATCCTTCCATTTTACCAATTCTTTAGGTCGATGCGGGTCTGAGCAATGTCGCTCTGCTGCAGTCTGATCATGCTTATCTGAATTTAAAAAAAATATATATAGTAAAGAGTGCCACTGCTATGGCAACCCGTGGCATGGGGGGGCAGATCTCTTATTATTCCCCCTTTTGTTTAATTAAATATGATTTGAGTGTACAGTGTGTGCACTCAATGATACCTTGTCCTTGAGGGTTATATGGCAAGCCCGTAATATGTGTGTCTTGCATTTGTGCACAAAATTGTTTAAATTTTTGAGAAGTGTAAGAGGGTCCATTGTCAGTTTTTAAGCACTTAGCCTTTCTCCAGGCACTCCAAGCCTCAAGGCAATGTTGGATGACACGAGAGGCCTTTTCCCCAGTGAGTGGCATAGCATGGATTATGCCGGAGCATGTATCTATTGATATATGTACATATTGGAGCTTCCCAAAGGAAGAAACATGAGTGAAATCCATTTGCCATACTTGCAATGGTAGAACTCCTTTGGGATTTATCCTGGTATGACGGGTAGGGAGAAATTCACAACAGTTGTGACATTGGTTGACAATATCACGGGCTTCTTTTTTTTTTTTTTTTAAAGATTTATTTATTATATGTAAGTACACTGTAGCTGTCTTCAGACACCAGAAGAGGGCATCAGATCTCTTTAGGATGGTTGTGAGCCACCATGTGGGTGCTGGGATTTGAACTCTTGACCTTTGGAAAAGCAGTCAGTGCTATTACCCGCTGAGCCATCTCTCCAGCCCCGTCACGGGCTTCTTTTCATGTAAGAGAGAAACACTTGTGTAGGGTTTCAGAAGTGACATGAAAATTATCATGAAAGGCCTTGGCGGCTTGCACGGGGTGGGGCTGGGGGACAAGGTCCACTGCAGCAAGTCTTGTGGCTTTATCCTCTAGGTCATTTCCTAGGCTCATCAGGCCAGGAAGCCCTGAATGAGCCCGGATATGGGTAATATACATGGGAGCCTTCCTATTTAGCAAGCACTCTTGCAGGTTTTCAAATATAGACGCCACTTTGCTGGAAGATCTAATGATTCCAGCTGTCTCTAATAAATTGACAGCATTCACCACATAGGAGGAGTCAGAAACAATGTTAAGGGCACCTGAAAACTTTTGAAGAACGTCTAGCACCATCAAACATTCTACTATCTGCGGGGAGGTTTCATCATACTGCCGTGAGAACACTCTGGAACCCACAACATAGGCCCCCAGGCCAGTCTTGGAGCCATCTGTGTATACCACTAGTCCATCTTTTAACGGAGTAGGAGATGTAACTCGAGGGAACACAATAGGATGATAAGCAGTAAATTGCAGCACGGGATGTTGGGGGTAATGATTATCAATTTTTCCCAAGAAGCTAGTGACCAATACTGCCCAATCATCAGAGGTGGCAGCCAGTGTTTGTACCTGAAAGGAGTTATAGGGGACAATTAAGGCTGCTGGATGTCTACCAAAATGACTAATAGAGGCCTTCAGGCCTCTAAGAGCAAGTTGAGCTATGGCTGCAGGATACCAATCAATAATTTTTTGGGGGGAAGCATGCGGATGGATCCACAATAACGGCCCGTTTTGCCATAACACAGCAGTGGGCAATCTTTTTGTTTTAAACACACAGAGAGAGAATGGCTGCAACAAGTCAATGCGGCACAAATGGGCCTCCTTAATGGCTTTCTTCACCAAACGAAGGGCTGTCCCTGCTGCGGGTGTCAAAGACCTGGGAGAAGTAATATGGGTGTCTCCTTCCAAGATATCAAATAAAGGTTTCAAATCAGCGGATGGGATCTTTAAGAATGGCTGTAGCCAATTTATGTCGCCCAAGAGTTTTTCGAAATCGTTTAAAGTAAGTAAGTCATTTCTATAAATTTCTAATTTTTGTGGGAGGATCTTATCTGGAAGAATCATGGAACCCAAAAAGTGTCCAGTATCAGCAATTTGGACCTTTTCAGCAGCAATCTGGAGGCCCCATTGCTGTAATGCTTTAAGCAAAGAAGGATACGCTTCTTGGGGTTTAACAATAGGAGAAGGTTCCTTAGGATCTGACACATTCACTCCCTTGTCTCTAGACTCACTGGGAGGGCCTTTTCCTTTTTGGGGATGGGTTTTTTCTTGCGCGCGCCCAACCTCTCACTACGCTCGGTTTCTGATACGCTATCCTGGACCTCTTCAAGGGTGTTCTGACCTTCCGCCACAGCAGCTTCATCTTCTAGACAGTTTTTAACAAGTTTCCAAATTGCTTTTGTCTCCTGCCTCAAGTCTCCTTCCACCATTTTGCGGTCAAGATCTCTACCTAATTTGTTCCACGAGGCAAGAGTCAAAGACCCAGAACATGCATACATGACAAAGAGAAAGATTAAAAGGGCTCCAAGAACGGTCACAAAAGCTTCAATACTACCTTCCCAGGGTGGCGACAATCCCAAGTCGAAGCCAAAGAAGAACATACCTCTCCGAACATATCTGCCTGCAGTTCTGAATCCTCCTCGTAGCCGAGGGGTCTCTGAAGGTGCTGATGATGATGAGGTCTCGTATCCCGGGTTTCAGCACCAGATGTCCTGTGCTACCCTCTAGCCAGCAAGAATGACGCGGCACACTCAGGATCCTTCTGCAGCAAAGCTTTAATGCTCTTGAGAGGGAGAGCATAAGCCTACAGAGCAGAGAACCGGAACACACGAAAGCCCATCCCTTATATAGGCTGCAACCTCCGCCTCAGACGCATCATCCCCTGACTGGCTGCAGCTCATCAGGCCATATGACACAACGGGAGAGGCAGAGACCAAGGGATGGAAACACCCAGAACCTGCACACTGACTTGTTTACTTCATGGCGCCGGCCGAATGTCGGCGTAGTCTTGTAATGGAAAATGCAGGGACGGCTCCCCACAGATTTTTGTTATTCCAGATAAATTTGGATATTGCTCTTTGTCTAACACGAGTTGGAATTTGATATGGACTGCCTTGAATATATAGATTGCTTTAGGCAAAATGGCCATTTTTACTATATTAAGCCATGCCAATTCATGAGCATTGGAGGTCTTTCAATCTTCTGAGGTCTTCTTTAATTTCTATCTTCAGAGCCTTGAATCTCTTGTCATACAGAACTTTCACTTGCTTGGTTAGAGTCACAGCTATGTACTTTTTATTATTTGTGACTATTGTGAAGGGTGTCTTTTCCCTAATTTCTTTTATAGCTTTTTTATCCTTTGAGTATGGGCAGGCTACTGATTTGTTTGAGGTAACTTTATATCTAGCCACTTTGCTGAAGTTGCTTATCAGGTTTAGGAGTTCTCTGATGGAATTTTTGGGGTCACTTAAATATACTATCATTTCATATTCAAGTAGTGATAATTTTACTTCTTTCTTTCCAATTTGTTTCCTTTTGACCTCCTTTTGTTCTCTTACAGCTCTGACTAGGACTTCAAGTACTATATTGAACAAGAAGGGAGAGAGTTGCCAGACTTGTCTAATCCCTGATTTTAGTGGGATTGCTTCAAGTTGTTGGCTACTTGTTTGCTCTATATTGTTTTACTATGTTTAGTTATGACCTTGAATTCCTGATCTTTCCAAGACTTTAATCATGAAGAGATGTTGGATTTTGTCAAATACTTTCTAATTTCTAATGAAATAAATGATCATGTGTTATTTTCTTTGCTTATATTTATAAAGTGGATAGCAGTCATGGATTTCTCTATTTTGAACCATCCTTCATTCCTTGGCATGAAGCCTACTTGATTATGATGGAAGATCATTTTGATGTCTTCTTGGAATCAGTTGGCAAGGATTTTATTGAGTATTTTTGCATTGATATTCATAAGGGAAATTGGTCTGAAGTTTTCTTTCCTTTTTTGGTCTCTGTGAGATTTAGGTATGAGATTAATTGTGCAGTGTTCCTTCTGTTTCTATGTTGTGGAATAGTTTGAAGAGTATTGGTATTTTAGATCTTCTTTGAAGTTCTAACAGAACTATGCACTAAACCCCTCTGTTCTTTTTTTCTCAGAGACTATTATTGACTATTCTATTTCTTTAGGGGTTATGGGATTGTTTAGATCATGTACCTGATCCTGATTTAACTTTGGCTCCTGATATCTGTTTAGAAAATAGTCCATTTATTCTATCCTTTCCCGCTTTGAGTATAGGCTTTTGCAGTAAGATCTGATGTTTTTTTGTTGTTGCTGTTGTTGTTGTTGTTGTTGTTTTGTTTTTTGTTTGTTTTGTTTGTTTGTTTGTTTGGATTTCCTCATTATCTGTTGTTATGTCTCCCTTTTAATTTCTGATTTGTTCATTCGGATACCATCTCTATGCCCTCTGTCTAGTTTGTCTAAAGGTTTATCTATCTTATTGGTTTTTTCAAAGAACCAGCTCCTTGTTGCTTGACTCATTGTCTACTACTTTTGTTTCTACTTGGTTGATTTCAACCATGAGTTGGATTATTTCCTGCCATCTACTCTTCTTGGGTGTATCTGTTTCTTTTTGTTTTATAGCCTTCACTTGTGCTGTTAAGCTGTTAGTGGATGTTCTTTCCAGTTTCTTCCTGGAAGCATTCAGAATCTCGGAGTTTTTCTCTTAGCACTGCTTTCATTGTGTCCCATAAGTTTGGGTATGTTGTGCATTCATTTACATTAAATTCTTAAAGTATTTTTTCCTCTTTTCATTTCTTCCTTGACAAAAATATCATTGAGTTGAATGTTGTCCCTTTTCCATGTGTATGTGGGCATTCTGTTGTTTTTGTTGTTATTGAAGACCACCCTTAGTCCATGGTGATCTGATAGGGTACATGGAATTATTTCAATCTTATATCTGATAAGGTCTGTATTGTGACCAAGTATATGGGCAATTATGGAGATGGTACTGTGAGAATGTATATTCTTTTGTTTTAGGATAATATGTTGCATAAATATCTGTTAAATCCACTTGGTTCATAATTTCTGTTAGTTTCATTGTTTCTCTGTTTAGTTTGTGTATCCCTGATCTGTACATTCATGAGAGTGGCATGTTGAAGTCCTTCACTATTATGTTTGGGGGGCCAATGTGTGCTCTGAGCTTTAGTAAAGTTTCTTTTATGAACGTGGGTGCCCTTGTATATGGAGCAATATGTTCAGAATTGAGATTTCATCTTGGTAGATTTTTTTTCTTTAATGAGTAGGAAGAGTCCTACCATATCTTTTTTGATTACTTTAGGTTGAAAGTTGATTTTATTTGATATTAGAATGGCTACACAAACTTGTTTCTTGGGACCATTCCCTTGGAAAATTGTTTTCCCTCCTTATACTCTGAGGTAGTATTTGTCTTTGTTCCCAAGGTGAGTTTCCTTTATGCAGCAAAATTTTGGGTCCTGTTACTATATCTAGTATATTAGTCTATCTTTTTATTGATGAATTGAGTCCATTAATATGAAGAGATATTAAGGAAAACTGACTGCTGATTCCTGTTATTTTTGTTATTAGAGGTGGAGTTGTTTTTCTGTGGCTCTCTTCTTTTTGATTTGCTAAAAAAAAGATACTTTTCTTGCTTTTTCTAGGGTTTAGTTTCCCTCCTTTTGCTGTTGTTTTCCATTCATTATCCTTTCAGTTGCTGGATTTGTGGAAAGTTATTGTGTAAATTGTTTTTTTTTTCATGGAATACCTTGGTTCTCCATCTGTGGTTATTGAGAGTTTTACTGTGTATAGTATCCTGGGGTGACAGTTTTGCTCCCTTAGGGTCTGTATAACATCTGCCCAGGATCTTCTGGCTTTCATAGTCTCTGGTGAGAAGTCAGGTGTAATTCTGCCTTTATATGTTACTTGACCTTTTTCCCTTACTGCTTTTAATATGGTTTCTTTGTTTAGTACCTTTGTTGTTTTAATTATGTGACTGGAGGAATTTCTATTCTGGTGCAATCTATTTGGAGAACTGTAGGCTTCTTGTATGTTCGTGGGCATCTCTTTCTTTAGGTTAGGGACGTTTTCTTCTATAATTTTTGAAGACTTTTACTGGCCCTCTAAGCTGGAAATCTTCACTCTCTTCTATACCTATAATACTTAGGTTGGGTCTTCTCATTGTGTCCTGGATTTCCTGGATATTTTGGGCTAGGAACTTTTTGCATTTTGCCTTCTCTTTGACTGTTGTGTCAATGTGTTCTATGGTATCTTCTGTATTTGATATTCTCCATTCTCCCTCTTGTACTCTGTTTTTGGTAATTGCACATATGACTCCTGACTTATTTGCTAGGTTTTCTATGTACAGAGTTGTTTCCCTTTGTGATTACTTTATTGTTTCTACTTCCATTTTTAGATTCTGAATGTTTTTGTTCAATTCCTTTACCGGTTTGTTTGTGTTTTCATGTATCTCTTTAAGGGATATATGTCCTTCTTAATGTCTTGTATTCACATCATGAGCTGTGATTTTAAACCTTAACATTGATTTTCAGGTGTGTTTGTGTATACAGAACTTGCTGTTGTGGGATAACTGGGTTCTAAAGGTGCCAGTTTGCCTTGGTTTCTGTTGGCAACGTTCTTGTGTTTGCCTTTTGTCTTCTGGTTATCTCTGATATTAGTTGGTCCTGGTGTCTCTGGCTGTGGCTTGCCCCTCATCTGGACCTGCAATCTTTTCTTACCACGCCTGAGAGACCAGCTCTTCCCTGGCACAGAGGGTTTTACCTCAGTCCAGCTCCTGGTTTCAAATGGAAGGATCCTGTCCCAGCTACTCTGCCACTCTTGTGTTCCCTGAACTCATGGCCTTTCCTGCATTCATAGTCACCTGAAAGAAAAAAAAATCTCCTTGTGCTGTCTAATAGAATAGGATCACTAGCCTACTGTTGATACCACCACCTACCATGGGAAGGGCCATCTCCCATCAATCAATAATTAAGAAAATACCCCACAGGCTTGCCAGTAGTTACATCCTATTGATATAACTTCTATCTATCTATCTATCTATCTATCTATCTATCTATCTATGTATCTATGTATCTATCTATCTATCTATCTATCTATCTATCTATTCCTGTCTTTTATTGGAGATTTAACTCTTTTATATTTTAAATGTTCTCTTTTTTCCCTGTTTCCACTCAGGAAATCCCCTATACCATCCCCTGCTACACATGCAGCTAGATACATGGGTCCATCTCCATGTTCTTTTGTTGGTGGTTTAGTCCCTGAGATGTTTGAGGGGTCTGGTTGGTTGATATAGTTATTCATCCTACGGGGTTCCAAACCCCTTCAACTCCTTCAGTCCTTTTTCTAGCTCCTCTATTGAGGACCCCATGCTCTGTCCAATTTTTGGATGTGAGCATCCACCTATGCTCACTGGTTCTGGTAGAGCCTCTTAGGTATATCAGGCTCCTATCAGCAAGTACTTTTTGGTATCAACAAGAGTGTCTGGGTTGGTGTCTTTACATGGGATGGATCTCCAGGTGAGCCAATATCTAGATGTTCTTCCTTCTGTCTCTGGTTCACACTTTGCATTTACTCTTCTGCTTCTAAGAAGGACTGATGCATCCACACTTTATTCTACATTCTTCTTTAGTTTCATGTAGTCATTTAATTGTATCTTGTGTTCTCAGAACTTTTGGTCTAATATCCACTTCTCAGTTAGTGCATACCAAGTGTGTTCTTTTGTGACAGCGTTAGCTCTCTCAGGATGATATTTTCTGGTTCCATCAATTTGCCTAAGAATTTCATGAAGTATTTGCTTTTAATAGATAAGTAGCACTCCATTGTGTAAATCTACCATATTCTCTGTATCCTGTCTACTCTTGAAGGACTTCTGTGTTTTTTTTCATGTTTCTGGATATCATAAATAAGGCTACTATGAACATAGTGGAGCTGTGTTCTTGATATTTGTTGGAGCAGCATTTGGTTAAATGCACAGGAGTAATACAGCTTAGTCTTTAGGTAGTACTATGTCCAATATTCTGAGAAACTGCCAGACTGATTTTCAGAGTGGTTGCACCAGCTTGCAATTCCACCAACAATGGATGAGTGTTCATCTTTCTTCACATTGTTTCCAGCATCTACTGTCACATGAGGTATTGGTCTTAGCCAGTCTGACTTGTGTGAGGTAGAATTTCAGTATCCTTTTGATTTCCCTGCTAAGGATGTTGAACATTTCTTTGGGTGCTTCTCAGCCATTTGGTAGTTCTCAGTTGAGAATTCTTTGTTTGGCTCTGTACTCCATTTTTAATATATTTATTTGGTTCTTTGGAGTCTAACTTCTTGAATTCTTTGTATATATTGGATATTAGCCCTCTCTCACATGAAGGATTGGAAATGATCTTTTCCTAATATGTTGACTGACCTTTTGTCCTATTGATAGTATTCTTTTCCTTACAGAAACTTTGCAATTTTATAAGTTTCCATTTGTCTATTGTTGATCTTAGGTCAAACTCCATTGGTGTTCTGCTAAGGAAATATTGTACTATGACCATGTGTTTGAGGCTCTTCCCCACTTACTTTTCTATTAGTTTCAGTTTATCTGGTTTTATGTGGAGGTCCTTGGTCCATTTGGACTTGACCTTTAAACAAGTAGCTAAGAATGAATCAATTTGCATTATTCTACCACCAGTTGAACCAGCACTATTCTTTGAAAATATTTTCTTTTTTTTTTCCACTGGATGATTTTAGTTCCTTTGTCAAAGATCAAGTGACCAAAAGTGCTTGGGCTAATTTCTGGGTCTTTGATTCTATTCCCTTTCTCTACTTGGCTGTTTCTGTACCAACACCAAACATTTTAATCACTATTTTTCTGTGATACAGCTTGAGCTGAGATTCTCTTCAATTTTTTTTCTTCAAAGACTTGAAGTTCTTCTCATACAGATCTTTTAGTTGCTTGTTCAGAGTCAAATAAATTATTTTAAATTATTTGTGACTATTGTGAATGGTGTTGATTCCCTAATTACTTTCCCAACCTGTTTTTATTTTGAGTAGAGGTGGGCTACTTATTTGTTTGAGTTAATTTTATATCCAGCCACTATGCTGAAGAAGTTTATCAGATTTAGGAGTTCTCTGGTGGAATGTTTTGGGTCACTTTAGTATACTATCGTAACATCTGCAAATAGTGATATTTTGAATTCTTCCTTTACACTTTTTCCTCCTTTTGTTGTCTAATTGCTCTGAGTAGGACTTTGAGCACTATATTGAATAGATTGAATAGATGAAGAGAGAGTGGACAGCCTTGTCTAATCCCTGATTTCAGTGGGTATGTTGCAAATTTCTCTCCATTTAGTTTGATTCTGGCTTATGGCTTGCTGTGTATTGGTTCATCTATGGTACTTTAATACCTGATCCTTGGAAGCCTTTTACCATGAAGTTGGGTTGAATACATTTTTTTTTAATGAGAAGTTCTCTCAGATCACTTTAGCTTGTGTCAAGTTAGCATATGTGTATCTAATATGATATACAAAGAAAAGAGAATCTAAAAGCAAAACCAGTTAATCTCATGAAAGATGAAGACAGCTTCTACCTGTAGATTCTACCTGATGTAGTTATGAAGAACAGCAAAATCTTGCTTGTAAAGGCTTCACGGGGAGAAGAGTATGCCCAGATGCTGCAGTCAGTTGGCTACCAGATCATTGGAGCAGCCATATCTAGGCTGTTGTGTCATGTCTGTCCTTGACACAGGGTTCTTTCTCTGGCTTTGTGTTTGGTAGTTGTATTAATGGTGTTTCATAACAAACATTGATATTTATGAAATATTTAACTTTTCATCAATAATAAATTTAGTTATGACATCATTGTTATTAATTTTGAATGATGTTCCTATTGAAAACACAGATTCAGGAATTTGTGTTCCGTTTTATTTAATAGTGCTGCGATAAGAGGAAGCCTAATGAAAATAAACAGTTTGTCTATTTAATATACTTTCAGCTTTGAAACCTGAGACAAGTGTGATCCAAACAAGGATGTGCCATACCTGTTATGTGAAGTGCTAAATTATAATTAATTGCACTCTTGGACCTGCTAAAATTGCTACAGTTAACACTAAAACACTAACCATAACCAAGTTGAAATTTAAATAGTAGATATTATGATACTGTGTGATTCTATGTTTCTGAATAACTTCTATAGCTTTTTCCATATGTCTTTTCAGGATCAAAGGGTCTGGAGCTGATGGTTATGAAGGATGCAGTGTCCTCCTCCCTATCTCTAAATCAGCACACTGAACAGCATCTCTGAGATCATTACTATGTTAATTCTAATTTTCTCAACTGTCAGCAGCAAGTCCCAGTGTATCTTCCTTCTGGTTCTGTTCTCCTTGAGGCAGCTGAGGGACAAAGAGCATCAATAGAGTATAAGATTTAGCCTTATGAGAAAATTAGGGTTGCTGTATAGTGATAAAAAGTTTACTTATCTCAGTCTAAGTAACTGTATCTGACCTATCTTCTGTGTTCCTCTGAGGCCAGACACTGTAGTCTCTGGTCTTTAGCTCCTCATGCTAAGGCAGCATGGGATTGAGTAAAGTAGCCTTTGTTCTAACTTCATGGGAATTGCATGGCTCTACTTTCAGCCTGCTCATTGAAGTCACAGAAATAAAAGGGTGACACTTTGAAAAGTAATTTTAGCATTTATTTCTAGGGTGTAAAATGTTTCTCTCTAAGAAAAGGGGGAAAGGTTCTTGTGAGAAAATGGGGGTAAGGAATCTAAGAAAAAGGGAATAAGCAGAATTCTGAGAAAAGGAGGATAAATGACATGCCAAGAATAGGGTGACAAGGAGAATAATGTTAAGGAAGGTTGTACAAGAATTGCTAAGAAAAAGTGCATAAGGAGTAGTGTCTTTCTTTCCTTTGTCCACAGCACTTACACATCTTTTAGAATACATGTACATGATAAAATTGTCAAATAGTTCACCACAAGTTTTGGCATAAATCCAAACCATAAATCAAATAAAAGTTTACAACAGGGAATGTTTGCATATGTATCAGAAGAAATGATCTGGCTAACCATTCATCACCTGTCACAGCTCCACAGGTTCATGGAGAGTTAAAAACTATAGCTAAATTATTAGTGAAGTTTTGCATAGAAAATCCCAGTCAATATTTTATCTTCTGTCCTACAACCTATAATAAGTAGTTAGTTCCATTTTTTATGACCTTTGGTTAATGGTTTAACAACCTTTTGAAATTTGCTAAATTTACTAAAGCAGAGTCAATTAACTGGTGAAACTTGGAGACTGTCATAGATCTCATTGCAGTTTTGACTGTCAGATAGGACCTAATAGCAGTCCTATCTATTCCTTTATAAAGGAGCTTAATAAACACTGATATAATTTTAGGAAATCTTATAGGACCATCATTAAGAATTAAGAAGTCATCATCTATTTGTCAATAAATTATCACTGTAAGATATAACATTTTCATTGATAGGCAGAAATGTGCTCAGATGTGATATAATATCTAGTGCTTCATATATACTATAATAATAACAGGAAAAAATATCAGTAGTAAGAATCTATCCTAAAATATTTCTCCTGGGCCTTCCTATCAATGTGAATCCTTGCTAGATTGTTTAATCCAAGGCAGAGTCACCACAAGAAGATCACCTTCTAGTTACTAACTTGTCCTATGATGGATCCTTGTTGTGGATAGACCTGGGCTTGTATTTTGATGCTAATTCCACTCTTCAGAGGGGCTGCAGATGAGGAGTTGCCTTGTGAACCTTCTCCCCACCTTAACTTTTCAAATAAAGGCTTGAGCCAATGATTGGGCAGGAGGAAGTGGGAGGAGATGAGGGTCTAAGGAAGGAGTGTCTTGGAAAAGAGGAGAGAGCAGAGTGACAAGACAAAAAATACAGAGAGGCAGCAGGGAGAGAGAAGCTAGAGAAGCCACTAGTTATATGGGATAATAGAGATGGAAATAGAATAGTGTAGTGGGAGATCACTCAATCTAGGCTGGTTTTGTTAACTGATTGAGTTGAGCTTTCTTTTACAGGGGAATTAGGCTGGAAACAACAAAGGTAAGCTGCCAAGGCAATAGTTACTTAATAGAAACATTGGCAATATCAACCTCCACATTCAGAACATGCAAAGAGTTTGGTAAATATTCCTACCCACTCTCACAACCAGACACAATGAAGTTACTGATGCCAAGAAAGATTCAGTGTCAAGTGCAAGGACACACTGATTCTAAGTGGTAGCCTAAATAATTTAATCTAACAGAATAAAATAAAAATGTATCAATTGATTAAAATGAAATTAGTTTACAAAAGATGAGAAGTGAAGGAAAAGAGAGCAGATGGTAAAGAAGGAATGAAAGAAATGAAGAAAGAGAATAAGGGACTAACAAGAAAAAAAAAACATAGGGTTTCCAAAACAGAATTGAGAAGAGAGGGAAGGGAAGGCTGTTGTTCAATTGAAATGTAGACATCAATAGAAAATGCTTTATTTTAATGGTAAAAAGAAAGAAAGAAAGAAAGAAAGAAAGAAAGAAAGAAAGAAAGAAAGAAGGAAGGAAGGAAGGAAGGAAGGAAGGAAGGAAGGAAGGAAGGAAGGAAGAAAAGGCCTGGAATCGGATCCCACCACCACCACTGCATCTGCTCTATCCACTGTCACAACTCTGTCTTCTAGGTATGTGAAACTCTAGGAAAGTTGGCATTAATACATGTTTCTATTGAAACATAGTGACCTAAAACACTGAAAATCTATGTTGCCTTAAAAATTGTTTCATTTCCTGGAGTTAAGATGGGGCAAATGCCCAGAGTCAGATGACATTGACTGATAGGGTATCCTCTGAGACAGACGCGGCACAATAATGAAATGGGATTCTATCACTAGTCTTTAAGCACCTGGGTTCACAGAGGCCTCACAAAGTATGAAAGTAACCATTCTGACTTTCTATTGTAGTACTCCAAAATAATACTCCTGCCTCCAGTGGCATGCAGCCTCAGGCTCCTCATCTGCCCTTACTAGGTGACAAACATTGGAAGAACAGACAATAAATCTATCTTTTTGTTTTGTTTTGGTTTGTTTTGAGACAGGATTTCTCTGTGTAGTCCTGGCTGTCCTGGTACTCACTCTGTAGACCAGGCTGACCTTGAATTCAGAAATCCGCCTGCCTCTGCCTCCCAAGTGCTGGGATTACAGGTGTGTGCCACCACACCTGGCTTAAATCTATCTTTTGTTGTTGTTAAATGTATGTAGTAATAATGAGAAAACCATGTAAATTTACTATGTGGAGAAACAAAAGTAGGTGCCAGAAAGTAATGATAAACTAACATTGTTAAATAAATAAGGTTGAGATCCTGAACGAATAAAACAACTTTTATGTTTTTTTTTTTGTCATTCCTTCACTCCCCAAACACATGGCCAGTGTTTTTACCCATTTTTACCTAACTGCTGTTTAGAAAGATTGTGGAGTTTTTAGGAGATGGGACCTCATAGGAAGAAGTAGTCACCAGGCTTTGGAAGAATGTGATTTGGTCCCTAATTCTAGCCTCACTCCTTTTTCCTGGCCCATCTCATTGGCCCAGAAGAGTTTTAATGGGATGTATAGCAAACTAAAATCATAAACACAGTTGTTTGTATTATTCCTTAAGTTATACAAAGCAGTTGGATTGATAATGGAAATTTCATGTATGTGTTATCATGGTTTGTACGCCATGCTCTTTCAGAACTGACATTTATCCTTTATTATACTTTGCATTTCTCTTGCTCTGATAAAACACTGACAAAAACAACTTAGTGAAGAAATGATTTGTTTGACTTACAAACTATAGTCTATCATTGAGGGAAATCAGGCCAAAAGTTCATGATAAGAACATAGAAGCAGGAAATGCAGCTGAAAGCACAAAGAGATTCCAGGAAAACTCTGCTTAGTGACTGGATCCCCATTGCTTGCTCAATGATCTTTCTTATATAGGTCAGAAAAACATGCCCAGAAAGGACATTCCCAACAATAGCTGGGCATATCTATTTGTTAAAAAGAAAGTGACCTAGAGACTTCTAACAACACTGATCTGATGGAAGCTATTCTGAATTTAGAATTCATAGATGTTTATATTTGTATCAAGTTGACCAATATAACTCTGATATTTTTAGTTCTTCTCACTGTCTCTCTTCCATTCCAAAGACCCCTATGCTTTCAGAACATATGCATTGCATTGCCCTCTGTTTCTCCTCTTTCTCTCCGTTTCAGAATTCTTCATCAATTCTCATGGTGCAATTTCAGGTTTCAAAACACCTCCACATATACATATGTGGTGATTTGAACAAAAGTAGCTCCATAAGCCCATGGGGAGTTGCAATATTAGAATTTGTAGCCTTGTTAGAATAGATGTAGCTTTGTTGGAGGAAGCAGTCACTAGGGGAAGCCTTTGGATTTCAGATGTCCAAGCCATGCCCAGAGATATATTCCCTTCCAGATGCCTATTGGTCTGGGTATAGCACTCTAACCTCTTTCCCTAGAACCAAGTCTACCTGAATGCAGCCATGTTTCCTGCCATTAAAATAATAAAATAAATATCAGAAAATATGACCCAGCCCCAATTAATTGTTTTTGTTATAATAGTTGCCATTTACATCGTATATCTTTTTTGTTTGCTTGTTTTTGTTTTTGTTTGTTCAAGACAGGGTTTCTCTGTATAGTCCTGGCTGTCCTGGAACTCACTCTGTAGACCAGGATCCCCTTGAACTCAGAAATCTGCCTGCCTCTGCCTCCCAAGTGCTGGAATTAAAGGCATATGCCACCACTGCCTGGAGGATACATGGTATATGTTTACATCAATAGAAACTCCAACTGAGACAACATATACACACACACAAACATATGTACATACAGAGAGATACACAGATATGAAAATATTCTGCATTTGTTAACATTCACAAAAATGTATACAAGCATATATATACATATAAACACACATACACACAAACCCACACATGAAGTTTTTGTAAAATGAAATAATGAATACCCCCTTTTTGGTGACAAAAAATAAAATATAGCTTGCTTTTAAAATTTTAAATGTTTCCACATTTCAAACAGCAGTATTAACATATATAAAATAATAAAAGAATTGCAATTCAGGTCTTAACACAAAGCAAAACATGAAGATAGGAATTAATATATTGTTAATTTACATTTTAAATTAAAATTTTGAATGTTGATATAGAAATATTTTTGTATGCATAAGCAGAAACACACATTTTTTTTCTTTTTACTAGCTAAAGAGAAAATGTTTTCGTGTAGGGTGGTGGTGGCACACACCTTTAATCCCAGCACTTGGGAGGCAGAGGCAGGTGGATCTCTGAGTTCGAGGCCAGCCTGGTCTACAGAGTGAGTTCCAGGACAGCCAGGGCTATACAGAGAAACTCTGTCTCGAAAAACCAAAAAAAAAAAAAAAGAAAGAAAGAAAGAAAAAAGAAAATGTTTTCAATTTTGAACCAATGACTTTTGTAAATACTATATTTATAGGAAGACATATAAGGAAATATGTTACAATAACTCTTTATTTTAAAAACTGAAAACGAATGACAAGACAAGGCTTATAAGCCATAACTCTCACTCTCTCTGATTATAGGCAAATATAATTCCATGATTTATACTAGGTAATATATAGAAAAACATAGCAGAAGAAATAATAAATTCAAGGCCAAAAGTATTGTCTAAGAAAATATATGTGGACTGGAGAAATGTCTTTGCAGTTAAGAGTACTTGGTGCTCTTTCAGAGGACTAGAATTCTGTTGTACTGAAGTCCTGTGCCATATGCTTGTATTATCTCCAAAGATATGACTCCTTCCTCTGACTTCTAATAGTCACCTGCAGTCACACATACCTTTATGTGCATGCAAGCACACACACACAAATACACAAACATATACACACAAATAAATAAATAAACATGAATCTTTAAAAATTCATGAGTACATGTCAGAAAATGATAACTATACATAATATAGAAAGTTCTCCACACCATCTTGGACCCTGCACCCCAACAGGGGAGCTTCGGATACACAGAGAACTGGCAGTGGGACAGAGCTCCATGGTCCGACACCATACTGGGGAGAACAGCTCAATCAGACGGAGCCTGGGAGAGCCTCTCCCTAGGCGTCAGCAGCCCAGCCAGGGAGCCCCGGGACTGCAGGGAATCCTGCGGATAGACAGAGCCCTGAGACGGGCCATCATCTTGGAGCCAGTAACAGAGCAAGGAGGTCCTTTAAATAGATGGAGACCCAAGGACCAGGATCCGCACCATTTGGACCCTCCAGCCCAACCAGGGGGAGCTCCGGATACACAGAGAGCTCACAGTGAGACAGAGCTCCATGGTCTGACACTATGGGGAGAACAGCTCAAACAGATGGAGCCCTGATGACTGGGAGAAGCTCTGCCTAGGCTTCAACAGCACACCCAGGGAGTCCCGGGCATGCAAGGAATCCTGCAGATAGACAGAGCCCTGAGACTGGCCACCATCTTGGAGCGGGTAACAGAGCAAGGTACAGTGGGCACCAGAGGGAAGGATTTCCCAGGGTATAGCCTGCCTGGGTGCCTTCTGCACCAGGGAGCTGGGCAGCATGACAGCTGCCTAGACAGGCTGGAGAACATCTGACCTGCAGGAGGTCCTGTAGATAGGCGTAAACCCAAGGACTGGGATCCTCACCATCTTGGACCCTGCAGCCCAACCGTCGGGAGCTCCAGATACACAGAGAGCCTGCAGTGAGACAGAGCTCCATGGTCCGACAATATCCTGGGGAGAACAGCTCAAACAGATGGAGCCCTGCCAACTGGGAGAGCCTCTGCCTAGGCTTCAGCAGCCCAGCCAGGGAGGCCCAGGCCTGCAGGGAATCCTGCAGATAGACAGAGCCCTGAGACCGGCCACCATCTTGGAGCTGGTAGACTAACCAGGCAAACCAGGAGGAGACCACTGAATGCCAGTTAAGTATCCAGAGGCAAGCAGGGAGGAGACTTGAATCCAGCCCAGCAGAGCTGAGGAAGTAACTCAGAGCCCAGTGGTAGAAACCATCCAGTTTCCACCGCGGGAGCTCAGACACCCTCTAAGACAGCAGTACCAAATGCCAGGCTCTCAGGAGCTTTAAACACCAACCAGTAATAACAAGACCAACTAAGTCCAGAAATAAACAAATGGCAAAAGGCAAACACAGGAAAGATACTAGCAGAAATCAAGACAATATGGCAGTATCCAAACCCAGTTCCCTGACAGCAGAAAGCCCCAGATACAATAACACATCAGAAAATCTAGATACAGATATAAAATCATTGGTGAGGATGCTGATAGCAGAACACATGGATAAATCTCTAAAAGAAATAAAGGAGAAAAATGATCAAAAGTTCGAAGCCCTTACAAGGCAAACACAAAAGTCACTTAAAAAAATTCAGGAGAATATAGATCAAAAAGCAGAAGCCAATAACGTGGAAATACAAAAATCACTTAAAGAAATACAGGAGAATGTGGGTCAACAAGTAGTAGTCATGAAAGAGGAAACACAAAAATCTCTTAAAGAATTACATGAAATCACAAACAAGCAAGCAAAAGATCTGAGAAAACCATCCAGGATCTAAAAACAGAAGTAGAAACAACTAAGAAATCTCAAAGGGAGACAAATTTGGAGATAAAAAACCTTGGGAAGAAATCAGGAGCCATAGATTCAAGTATCAACAATAGAATAAAAGAGATAGAAGAAAGAATCTCAGGTGCCAAAGATAGCATAGGAACCATGGACTCAACAATCAAAGATAATACAAAATGCAAAAAGTTTGTAAGCCAAAACATCCAAGAAATCCAGGACACAATGAGAAGACCAAACCTAAGGATTATAGGTATAGATGAGAGGGGAAATTTACAACTTAAAGGGCCATCAAATATATTCTACAAAATTATGGAAGAAAACTTCCCCAACCTAAACAGAGAGATGCCCCTGAATATACAAGAAGCCTACAGAACTCCAAACAGACTGGACCAGAACAGAAATACCTCCCATCACATAATAATAAAAACCCCAAATGTACTAAACAAAGAATATTAAAGGTAGTAAGAGAAAAAGGCCAAGTAACATATAAAGGAAGACCTATCAGAATTACACCAGACTTCTCACCAGAGACCATGAAAGTTAGAATATCCTGGGCAGATAACATGCAGACTGTAACAGAACACAAATTTCAGCAAAAACTACTATACCCAGCAAAATTCTCAATCACCATAGATGGAGAAAACAAGGTATTCCATGACAAAACCAAATTTGCATGATATTTTTCCACAAACCCAGCCCTACAAAGGATAATAGGGGAAAACCACCAACACAAGGAGGAAAACTACACCCCAGAAGAAGCAAGATAGAATCCTCCTCTCTTCAAACACAAAAGAAGATAACCACTCAAATATAAAAATATAATTTAAAAAGTGTCAGGTAGTGATAGTTACTATTCGTTAATATCACTTAACATCAATGGACTCAATTCTCCAATAAAAAGACATAGACTAACAGACTGGATACAGAAACAGGACCCTACAATTTGCTCCATACAGGAAACACATCTCAGTGTCAAAGACAAACACTACCTTAGAGTAAAAGGCTGGAAGAAAATTTTACAAGCAAATGGTCTCAGGCAACAAGCCGGAGTAGCCACTCTTATATTGGATAAAATTGACTCTCAACCTAAAGTCATCAAAAGAAACACTGAAGGTCACCACTTGCTGGACAAAGGGAAAATCCACCAAGAAGAACTCACAATTCTGAACATCTATGCTTCAAATGCAAGGGAACCCTCATTTGTAAAAGAAACTTTACTGAAACTTAAAGCACACATTGTACCTAACACAATAACTGTGGGTAACTTCAACACTCCAATATCCTCAATGGACTGATCAGGAAACCAGAAATTAAACAGGGACACAGTGACACTAATTGAAGCTTTGGACCAATTGGATTTTATCATATATATATATATATATATATATATATATATATATATATACATATATATATATATGTATATATATATAGATAGATAGATATATAAAACATTTCATCCTAAAGCAAAGGAATATACCTTTTTCTCAGCACCACACGGTACCTTCTCTAAAATCACAATTGGTCACAAGTCAGATGTCAACAAATACAAGATCAAACTAATTCCTTGCCTCATATCAGATCACTATGAAGTAAAAATGGTCTTCAACAGCAAGAAAAACAACAGAAAGCCCACATACACATGGAAACTGAGCAATACTCTACTCAATGACACCTTGGTCAAGGAAGAAATAAAGAAAGAAATCAAGGCATTTTAGAATTCAATGAAAATGAAGGTACAACCTACCCAAATCTTTGGGACACAATGAAAGCAGTGCTAAGAGGAAAACTCAAATTCCTGAGTGCCTCCAAAAAGAAACAGAGAGAGCATACAGTAGCAGATTAACGGCACACATGAAAGCCCTGGAACAAAAAGAAGCTAATTCACCCAGGAGGAGTAGAAGACAGGAAATCATCAAACGAAGCGTTGAAATCAAACAAATAGAAACAAAGAGAACCATACAAATAATCAACAAAACCAGGAGCTGGTTCTTTGCCAGACTAACCAAAGGGCACAGAGACAGTATTCAAATTAATAAAATTATAAATGAAAAGGGGGATATAACAACAGAGACTGAGGAAATTCAACAGATCATCAGATCCTAATACAAAAGTCTATACGCAACACAACTGGAGTATCTGGAAGAAATGGACAATTTCCTAGACAGATACCAAATCCCAAATTTAAATCAGGATCAGTTAGATCAGGTAAACAGTCCCATAACCCCTAGGGAAATAGAAGGCATTATAGAAAGCCTCCCAACCAAAAATAGTACGGGACCAGATAGTTTTAGTGCAGAATTCTATCAGGCCTTCCAAGAAGATTTAATACCAATACTCTTCAAATTATTCCACAAAATTGAAACAGAAGGGACACTGCCCAACTAATTCTATGAAGCCACAATTACACTGATACCAAAACCACACAAAGATCCAACAAAGAAAGAGAACTATAGGCCAATTTCCCTTATGAATATTGATGCAAAAACACTAAATAAAATTCTTGCCAACAGAATCCAAGAGCACATTAAATCGATCATTCACCATGATCAAGTAGGCTTCATCCCAGGGATGCAGAAATGGTTCAATATACAGAAATCCATAAATGTAATACACTACATAAACAAAGGAAAAGAAGAAAACCACATGGTCATCTCATTCGGTGAAGAAAAAGCATTTGACAAAATTCAGCATCCTTTCATGTTAAAAGTCCTGCAAGGAACAGGAATTCAAGACCCATACCTAAACATAGTAAAAGCAATATACAGCAAACCAGTAGCCAACATCAAAATAAATGCAGAGAAACTTGAAGCAATCCCACTAAAATCAGGGACTAAACAAGGCTGCCCTCTCTCTCCATATCTTTTAAATATAGTACTTGAAGTTCTAGAGAGAGCAATTAGACAACATAAAGAAGTCAAAGGGATACAAATTGGAAAGGAAGAAGTCAAACTATCATTATTTGCAGTTGATATGATAGTATATGTAAGTGACCCAAAAAACTCCACCAGAGAACTCCTACAGCTGATAAACAACTTCAGCAAAGTGGATGTTTATAAAATCAACTCATGCACATAAGTAGCCTTCCTGTACTCAAAGGACAAGCAGGCTGAGAAAGAAGTTAGGGAAAGAAAACCCTTCACAAGAGCTACAAACAACAAAAAGTATCTTGGTGTGACTCTTACCAAACAAGTGAAAGATCTGTATGACAGGAACTTCAACTCCTTGAAGAAAGAAATAGAAGAAGACCTCAGGAAACAGAAAAATATTTCATGCTCTTGGATTGGCAGGATCAATGTAGTAAAAATGGCTATCTTGCCAAAAGCAATCTACAGATTCAATGCAATCCCCATCAAAATACCAAATCAATTCTTCATAGATCTAGAACGAGCAATTCTCAAATTCATTTGGAGTAACAAAAAACCCAGGATAGCTAAAACTATTCTCAACAATAAAAGGACTTCTGGGGGAATCAATATCCCAGACCTCAAGCAGTACTACAGAACAATTGTGTTAAAAACTGCATAGTATTGGTACAGCGACAGGCAAGTAGATCAATGGAATAGAATTGAAGATCCAGAAATGAACCCACAGAGTTATGGTCACTTGATCTTTGATAAAGGAGCTACAACCATCCAGTGGAAAAAAGATAGCCTTTGTGCAGGTTCAACTGGAGGTCAACATACAGAAGAATGAGAATTGATCCGCTCTTATCTCCTTGCACTAAGATCAACTCCAAGTGGATCAAGGACCTCCACATAAAACCAGACACACTGAAACTATTAGAAAAGAAACTGGGGAAGACCCTGGAGGACATGGGCACAGGGGGAAAGTTCATGAACAGAACACCAATACCTTATGCTCTAAGATCAAGAATTGACAAATGGGACCTCTTAAAATTACAAAGTTTCTGTAAGGCAAAAGACACTGTCAGAAGGACAAAACAGCAACCAACAAAGTGGGAAAAGATCTTCACCAACCCCACATCTGACAGAGGGCTAATATCCAATATATACAAAGAACCCAAGAAGATAGACCCCAAAGAACCAAGTAACCCTATTAAAAATGGGGTACAGAGCTAAACAAGGAATTTTCACCAGAAAAAATTCAGATGGCTGAGAAGCACCTTAAGAGATGTTCAACATCATTAGTCATCAGGGAAATGCAAATCAAAACAACCCTGAGATTCCACCTCACAACAGTCAGAATGGCTAACATTAAAAACTCAAGAGACAACAGGTGCTGGCCAAGATGTGGAGAAAGAGGATCATTCCTCCATTGTTGGTGGGATTGCAAGATGGTATAACCGCTCTGGAAATCATTCTGGCAGTTCCTCAGAAAATTGGGCATGACACTTCCAGAGGACCTTGTCATACTACTCCTGGGCATATACCCAGAGAATTCCCATGCATGCAATAAAGACACATGTTCCACTATGTTCATAGCAGCCTTGATTATAATAGCTAGAAGCTGGAAAAAACCCAGATGTCCCTCCACAGAGGAATGGAAACAGAAAATGCAGTATATTTATATAATGGAATACGACTCAGCAATTAAAAATAATGAATTCCTTCAATTTGTAAGCAAATAGTTGGATCTGTAAAATATCATCATAAGTGAGTCAACCCAATCTCAAAGGAATTCACATGAATTGCAATCACTGATTAGTGGATATTAATGAGTCCAGAATCTCTGAATACTCAAGACACAATTAGCTAAGCAAAAGATTCCCAAGAAAAGGAATGGAGAGGACCCTGGTCCGGAAAAGACTAAATCCGGGTTTGTAGGAGAGTAGCAGAACAGAGAAATGGTGGAAAGTAGGAGTGATTGGGGAGTGGGGGGGAAGAGGACTTATGGGATATACGGTGAGGGGGGAACTGGAAAGGGAAAGCATTTGTAATGTAAACAAAGAATATAGAAAATAATATATATATGTATAAAGAAAGAAAAAAAAGAAAGTTCTAGAAATTAAATAGATGTAGATACTAAGTCTATAAAAGATAAAAGCAAACACTATTCAAAAGTAGTAATAGGAAAGTGGCTGACTTATATTACAATAATATAGTGTTTGAACTGGGTACATTCTACTGATGTTGTTATCTCATAGTCCTGAAGGTTGAAACCAATGTCTGATGCCATTAAAGTTGAGACCTAGAAAGTCCTCTTCCTTATAGCAGAGTGTTGCTTTCTTTATGCATCCTCCCATGCTGGAATAAGGTAATAAAATTCTATATAAACACTTTTTTGTTCCTTGGAAATAGTGTAGTAACTGTAGATCTGTGGTGATGCTCCATTCACCCTCCACTCTCAGAGCTCCCAAAATTATTGCCTTGGGCCATTTTGTCTTGTCCCATGGGACTCTGTTATTCATGGGGTCAAGGGGGATCTGGCATGAAGGAAGAACAGGCGAGAAAAGGAGAGCAAGACCAAACAAAACCATTGTCAAAGTCTGTTTATTGTAATCAGGGCAGCTGGTTTTAAGCAGTAGGGAGGGGAATTGGGGAAAGTAGTAAAACTGAAATGATCCGGTGAAATATCTTCAGAATGCAAGGGTGAGAATGGATGGGTAAAGTCAGTTTATTGATTAGCTAGTTCCTGTATAAGGTTCTGGTAACTAAATATTTGGTCAGTGTATTGATTAGCTAGCTCCTGAAACAGCAGATGAGGGAGGTTGCTGAGTCAATAGCATATGTGACTTCGGATTACTTGTAATATGGTTGCACTGCAGCCCCTTAACGTGGGCGTTTGTCTCCAACATCTCCCCCTATTTTGTATAACTGATGGAGAACCTGTCTTAGGCCATACGATGTGCATCCACAGTCAGCACCTTTGTACACAAGTATATGTGGGTAGAGCCTCTGTCTTAGGCTACATGAGGTGCATCCATATCCAGCTCTCCCAGAGTGGGTTTCTGGCTATGCCTAGTACTCCTGAGAGAGGGACCCTCAGCCATGTCCTCATTCTACTTCCCATCATGGAGTCACTCTACAGCCTTAAAGGTGTGCACCTGGCATATGGCATCATGCTATCTCCCGTCATTGGGTGTCTCCATAGCTCGTTATACCAGGGAGTGGTATGCTCTGTGGCCAGGACTAAAAAATCTAGGCCAGCAGAAGGAGCACCTATTGATTCCTCATAGGCAGAAGGATCTCCATCACACATCTCCAAGTGATGGTAATGGGCTGATACTGGCTTGTTGGCAAAGGCTGAGTCCATCTGTGACTTAACGAAATGAGATAGCTTTTGAAAGGCCCAGAGGTCAAAAGAAATGAGCAGGAAAACTCCTTTCAAGGGGCACAATAAGCCTGGGAGTAAGGTGGAAAGCCATGGAGAAGTGGAAAACCAATTTTGGTACAAAGGTTCTTTTTGTTCTTTCTCTCTTTCTCTTTTCTAAACTGTCTTTGATTTTTTTGTAGACTGTCTACAACTAACCCTGTCTTGTCTGTGTAGAAACTTCATTTTTCTTTAAGAGTGGCACATAGTCCCCTTTGTTGGAGGAAGAGGAGGTCCAGACCTCTCCTATTTTGTAAGACCACTGCTGAAAGAAAGGAAACTGAATCTTTAAGATTTTTAAGACCTGATTTTAACTCTTGGATGTCTCTATCAACTGCTGCACTGAATTGAGCGTATTGCTGGTTAGAGGTAAAGAGGGCAATTCCTGTCCCAGCGTCTGCAGTTCCCAGTCAAAGGATGACTATTAATGTGACTGCAGTTATGAGTTCTCTCTTTGTCCTGGAGGGAAGCATAGTTCCTCATCCCAAAACACCAGGAACTCCTCAGCCTCATGAAAGTTTAGGTGTGGGGGAAGGGTAACTTGCAATAATCATGATTGGTGAGAAAGGTACTGGTAGCTATAAAGGTGGTCAATCCTGAAGAGCAGGCAACTTAGGTATTATTAGGTGCTGAAATATATTGAAAGGAGCCATTTACCACAACGGACCGATTGCAAACTTCTATTAGGGCTTTGGGAGGTAACATATAGGGTCCAAGGAGGCACAAACCTAGATCAGAAACTTTGCTAAGGGCCAGGCCTTGCTTTTCAGGTGGGCTCCATCTCAGGCTGGAGGTATCATTAGTAAATAAAAAATTTTCAAAAGTAGCAATTCCCTCATAAAAGGGTGGGGTAGAGGAGTAGCAAACCCAATATTCTAAGATCGTATGATTGGCCGCATGAATGACTTGTATTGAGGCATTAACTAAAGACAAAACAAGATCAGCAGTAGATGGGGAACCTGCAGGGAGCTTGAAAAAAATGAGCTAGAAGAAGGGGTAGGGGTGTGACAGAATTAATGAATGTTTCCCTGAGACCATGGGCTTGGTCGTTATTCTGATGGAGCTGAGTTGGGACCGACGGCAACTTTGTTTTGTTGATTTGGAATGGACTTAAGTAGCTTTATTTTAAAGGTTACTCCAGGGTCTCTTCCACTAATGTATAGTAGAAGGCCCCAAAAATATCTGCGGCCCTTCCAATATTCTTTTTTACTTGCTTCTTTAAAGGAAATTGTCAAAGTATTACACCATCCATGCGATGTTGAGCTAGTAATGGGGCAAGCCAAAATGATGCCCTCCCCTGGATGGTAAGGAGTTTTAAGATTGGGAGGAAACTTTCTTTTTAAGGTGATATAATCCCACGAGGATGAAGGAATCCAATAGGGGTCTCCAGTAGTTTCATATCCCCAACTTGCACAAAAATAGTCAGAGGTATGTCCGCATTTGCTGGCAAGAGCACGATCACGGTGGCCTCTAGGGCATACATATAAACCATCAGGGTGGAGGGCCAAGGCATGTTGCTTGGCCTTATTATTGCATCCTGTTTCAGACAAGGGGTTCTCAGAAAATTGGGAGGGGCAATATGTTGGGGAGCATATAGATTTGGGACTCCCCAATCAGCACTGGCTCTGAGTGCTAACTTGCAAAGGTCTACCTCTAAGTTATACCAGGGTGTTGTAGCAGAGACTGTGGAGAAGGAATTTACAATGTCTCCTGCTTGGTTAGTAATAATCCAGGTAAAATTAAAAACCTGATATGGAGAGACAGATATCTTCCTTAGCTGGAAAGTTTATCAAGGTTCCAATTTACTGTGCCAGTCTTTCTTTGGTTTTGTCTACCAATGGACTGACAACAGTCTAGAAATTCAGCTTTCCAGGCTAAATATTGCCCTCAGGTAAGGACCGCTTGCTCTAGGCAGTACCACTCAGCAAGAATGAGATGGCCTCCTCTAGAGAGTGACTCCAACATGGAAAGAGTAAAGGGAACAGTGGGGCCATAAAAACAAAAGGCAAAATTAAGTTCGTTAAGAGATTTGAATTTTAATCTTTTAAATTGAGTCTGTGCCACTGGAGCAGCTACCTCATTTTCACTTTCCCTATCTCTGTCCCCATCCCCTGTGTCCTCAGCATCATCACCTGCCTTTGAAGCATTATCATCTTGGTAACAGAATCTGGGGAGGGATCCTGTTCCCCAGGAGAGGAATTATTTCCCCGGGCACCAGAGGATTGTGACAAGACAGGGAAAGCTAAGCAAGCAGGTGACTTAGAAGGCCTTTTAAAGCTGGCATGTTTAGACACAAATGTGCCTGTAGATGGGGCATGCACACCAGGAGGATTAAGGACCATTTGCCTAAAAGCGGCTTGTAAAGATGCAAGGTCTAAGGAGAGTATTGAAAACTCCTGTTGAAGGCTTAGGACCTCCTTAAGGTCTTCTATTTGTTTAAATGGGTCACCTTCAGAAGGCATAGCAATAGTCACAGAAGGATGAGGTGAAAGCAGTCTCTTTTTAGTTTCACTTTTGGAGGCCAGAGAGGCAGAAGAAGGGGCATGAGAAAGCAGCTTAAGAAACTCTTCTGCCTCTGGGTATATGCCCAGGAGTGGTATGCCAGGGTCCTCTGGAAGGGTCATGTCCAAATTTCTGAGGAACTGCCAGACTGATTTCCAGAGCGGTTGAACCATCTTGCAATCCCACCAACAATTGAGGAGTAATCCTCTTTCTCCACATCCTTTCCAGCACCTGATATCTCTTGAGTTTTTAATCTTAGCCATTCTGACTGGTGTGAGGTGGAATCTCAGGGTTGTTTTGATTTGCATTTCTCTGATGACTAATGATGTTGAACATCTCTTAAGGTGCTTCTCAGCCATCCAAATTTCTTCTGGTGAAAATTCCTTGTTTAGCTCTGTACCCCATTTTTAATAGGGTTATTTGGTTCTTTGGGGTCTATCTTCTTGGGTTCTTTGTATATATTGGATATTAGCCCTCTGTCAGATGTGGGGTTGGTGAAGATCTTTTCCCACTTTGTTGGTTGCTGTTTTGTCCTTCTGACAGTGTCTTTTGCCTTATAGAAACTTTGTAATTTTAAGAGGTCCCATTTGTCAATTCTTGATCTTAGAGCATAAGGTATTGGTGTTCTGTTCATGAACTTTCCCCCTGTGCCCATGTCCTCCAGGGTCTTCCCCAGTTTCTTTTCTAATAGTTTCAGTGTTTCTGGTTTTATGTGGAGGTCCTTGATCCACTTGGAGTTGATCTTAGTGCAAGGAGATAAGAGTGGATCAATTCTCATTCTTCTGCATGTTGATCTTCAGTTGAATCTGCACCATTTGTTGAAAAGGCTATCTTTTTTTCCACTGGATGGTTGTAGCTCCTTTATCAAAGATCAAGTGACCATAACTCTGTGGGTTCATTTCTGGATCTTCAATTCTATTCCATTGATCTACTTGCCTTTCACTGTACCAATACAATGCAGTTTTTAACACAATTGTTCTGTAGTACTGCTTGAGGTCTGGGATATTGATTCCCCCAGAAGTCCTTTTATTGTTGAGAATAGTTTTAGCTATCCTGGGTTTTTCGTTACTCCAAATGAATTTGAGAATTGCTCGTTCTAGATCTATGAAGAATTGATTTGGTATTTTGATGGGGATTGCATTGAATCTGTAGATTGCTTTTGGCAAGATGGCTATTTTTACTATATTGATCCTGCCAATCCAAGAGCATGAAATATTTTTTCCATTTCCTGTGGTCTTCTTTGATTTCTTTCTTCAAGGAGTTGAGGTTCCTGTCATACAGATCTTTCACTTGTTTGGTTAGAGTCACACCAAGATACTTTATATTGTTTGTGGCTATTGTGAAGGGTGTTCTTTCCCTAACTTCATTCTCAGCCTGCTTTTCCTTTGAGTACATAAAGACACATGCTCTACTATGTTCATAGCAACCTTATTTATAATAGCCAGAAGCTGGAAAGAACCCAGATGTCCCTCAATGGAGGAATGGATACAGAAAATGTGGTATATTTATACAATGGAATACTACTCAGCAATTGAAAATAATGTATTCATGCAATTTGTAGGCAAATGGTTGGATCTGGAAAATATCATCCCAAGTGAGTCAACCCAATCAGAAAGGAAGGGGGATAATTGGGGAGTAGAGGGGAGGAAGAGGACTTATGGACATATGATGAGGGAGGGGACTGGAAAAACTAAATTTAAACAATATCTGTGCACACATCCAGCCCTACAAAGTATAACTGATGAAAAATGCCAACACAAAGAGGAAAACTACACCCTACAAAAAGCAAGAAAGTGATCTTCCTCCAACAAACCCAAAAGAAGTTACCCACACAAATATAAAAATAACATCAAAAATAACAGGAAGCAACAATCCTTAATATCTCTTAACAACAATGGACTAATCTCCCCAATAAAAAAGACATAGATAAAGGAAATATTTCTCATGTAAATCTTCAATTTTATCTGAAAATGTTTGTAATTACCCTTTTAATTAATTTAGTAACTTTTTTATGTCTACCATTTTATCAGAATTATTTTTCATGATAATCTTCAATTTTATGTCTTTTTTATATTTTCTTTATTTTATCAGAAATGTTTTCAATCTACATCTTTGATTTTATCACAAATGTTTCTAATTCCACCTTCAATTAATTTAGAGTTTTCTACATCTACCATTTTATATGCAAAATTTTCATGAAATAATCTATTTTAACATGTTTATATATTTCTTGAATTTACCAGAAATATTTTCCATGTAAATCTTCAAGTTTATCAGAACATGTTTATAATTCCACTTTTAGTCAACTTAGGAATACTTTTATTCCTTCCATCATTATATCTATATAAAATTTTCCATGGTAATCTTCAATTCTAACATGTTTTTCTGTATTTTTCTACAATTTCTTCAGAAATATTTTCCATGTAAACTTTCAATTCTAACATAAAATATTTTTATTCCATATTTCAATTAATTTAGCAATGTTTTACATGTCTACTACTTTACTCTTTAATTTTCCATGAAAATTGTCAATTTTAACATGTATATCTGAAATATTTTTCATGTAAATCTTTAATTTTATCATAAAGTGTTTTATTTCCATCTTCAATAAAAAGAAATTATTCCAATGAGTACTTACTAACATTGTCTAAGTAATTTGCCAAGACACTAACCTGCTTTCTAAATATCTATGTTCATGCCTAGCCAAATGGTACTCTCAGCATTAATCATCAAAGATAACCTTTGCATTGAACAGAAATGAATACTGAAGATTGGCGTTGATAAGGGTGCTGAAAATGAGTGATGGCTGAGTTTTCACTTGTAATTAAGGCTTTTGTAGCACAACTTCTGAGGCTGCAGGAACATCAAGGAAGAAGTGCTGAAAAGACTGTAAAAGCCTGAAGACAAAAAAGTCTGGGAAATGAGTCTCTTTATCGTGACTCAGTTACTGCTCTCATGATCTCACAGCAGCTGCAGTTGTCTGCAATGAGTCTGCACAAGACTGGTCCTATCGAAAGTCAAGGTTCTTACTGGGCTTACGGGTCTTCATACCTCCCTTTTGAACTATCAGCTAATAATAACAAGCCACAGTCTTCAATTCTGTATCCTCTAATGAGCTCTGCAAGCTCCATTGTAGAGTCAAACCTGATTAAAATTAGTGGGTCACAAAAAAAAGACACAAATGCAAAAATCTTATTTAAAAATATGAGAAGATGCCAGAAGTGTGATAAAAATGAGAAGAAATGTTATGAGAGTAGCCACAATACTTTATACACATGTATGAAATTTCTGAACAACAAAATAAATGATTATGTACTGAAATACTTTCCTAGCCACATTTGATATATGCCTGAGTATATTTAGTGTTTGTATTAGTCTGGGTTCTCTAGAGTCACAGATCGTATGGGCAGTCTCTATGTAGTTAGGGAATTTGTCGATGACTTACAGTCTGTAGTCCAACTCCCCAACAGTAGTCAGCAGCAGCTGTGGATGGAAGTCCAAGGATCTTGCAGTTGCTCAGTCCCACGAAGCAAGCCGGCAAGGAAGAATCAGTCTTCCTTCTTTCAATGTCCTTATATATGTCTCCAGTAGAAGGTGTAGCCCAGATTAAAGGTGTACACCTTTAATCCCAGATGAACTTGAAGTCTGGGATTAAAGGTGTATGTCTCCACACCTTTAATCCCAGATGACCTTGACTGGAATCCATGCTTCAAGATCTCCATGCTAAGTCCAGGTCAGAAACTTATATCTCTGAGCCTCCACATTAGGATCATAGGTGAGCCTTCCAATTCTAGATTGTAGTTCATTCCACATATACTCAAGTTGACAACCAGGAATAGCCACTACAATCCACCCCTTGTCAACGTGACACAGATAATATCTCATGTCCACATGAAACAATAACAAGGTCGTGAATACGCCTAACATGATATAACTATTCCTCGTACAATCGCAAACGCATTTGTAAATTTACAATGGGGCAATGTCCCTTGGGAACATTCCTTTAGTGTCTCAATACCAATTGATTTTAAAGGAATTGGAAGACAAATGTATCCTTAACAAAATAAGATAGAAGAATTCATAATACTTATAATCCTCGTTTCTGCAACTGGTTACGTGGCCTTAGCTGGTATTTATAACTACCATCCTCTGCTACCCATTCTGTATTTCCTTCACCTTCAGCAAGCACCTCAGCAGGTCTTGGCTCTTTTCCTGGAGGATTGACCCATACCTTCATTCCTGATGGGTCATCCTTCCGCATCCTGCTTGGATTATGCTGTTGTAGTTTCCCATTGACTTTAATCACAGGACAGGGTAGTACTAAGAGACGCCCTAGGGGATCTCCTGCTCTCCAGACATAATCCTGCTTACCTCCATTGTGGAGAGGCAATCCAATTTCCCCACTGTAATCTGGATCTATCACCCCTCCTAACACAGTTATTCCTTTCTTAGCCTGATGGTTTAAGGGCATTAGAAGCCCAAAATGGCCAGGGGGAAATCTGAGCTTCCAGTTCAATGGAATGTTTGTTGTGGCTCCAGGTAGGAGCACTCCCCCCTCTGGAACCAAAACTTCTAGGCCAGCAGAACCTAAAGTTGTGGGGACAGGAAGCAAAAATTTTCCTAGCGGGTCACTAGGAGTGATAGTGAGTGGAACTATTCCCTTTTCCACCCCTTGATTCCTGGACCCATGAATCCTGGCTATGGGAGAAACTGTACCATATATTGAACGCTGATTCAAAGCATATACTGCCTTCTGAAGAACTCTGCCCCAGCCCTCCATGCTGTTGCCACCTAATTGGCGCTGTAACTGTGTCTTCAAAAGGCCATTCCATCTTTCTATCAGACCAGCTGCTTCAGGATGATGGGGAACATGGTAAGACCAGTAAATTCCATGATCGTGGGCCCACTGTCGCACTTCTCTGGCTGTGAAATGAGTTCCTTGGTCAGAAGCAATACTGTGTGGAATACCATGACGATAGATGAGGCATTCTGTGAGTCCACGGATGGTGGTTTTGGCAGAAGCATTACGCGCAGGAAAGGCAAATCCATAACCAGAATAAGTATCTACTCCAGTAAGAACAAAACGTTGTCCTTTCCATGGGGGAAGTGGTCCAATGTAGTCAACCTGCCACCAGGTTGCAGGCTGGTCACCTCGAGGAATGGTGCCGTATCTGGGGCTCAGTGTTGGTTTCTGCTGTTGGCAGATCTGGCATTCAGCAGCAGCTGTAGCCAGGTCAGCCTTGGTGAGTGGAAGTCCATGTTGCTGAGCCCAAGCATAACCTCCGTCTCGGCCACCATGGCCACTTTGTTCATGTGCCCACTGGGCAATAACTGGGGTGGCTGGGGAAAGAGGCTGACTGTCCACAGAACGCGTCATCTTATCCACTTGATTGTTGAACTCCTCCTCAGCTGAGGTCACCTTTTGGTGAGCATTTACATGGGACACAAATATCTTCACATCCTTTGACCACTTGGAAAGATCTATCCACATACTTCTTCCCCAAATGTCTTTCTCACCAATTTTCCAATCGTGATCTTTCCACGTCCCTGACCATCCAGCCAATCCATTGGCTACAGCCCATGAGTCAGTGAACAATCGTATATCTGGCCATTTCTTCTTCCAAACAAACTGTAATACCATGTGCACTGCCCGAAGTTCTGCCCACTGTGAAGATTTTCCTTCACCTGTATCTTTCAGGGTTGTCCCAGAAAGGGGTTGTAATGCTGCAGCTGTCCACTTCTGGGTGGCGCCTGCATAACGTGCAGAGCCATCAGTAAACCAGGCCCTAGTCTTCTCTTCTTCAGTCAGCTGGTCATAGGGAACACCCCATGAGGCTATAGGTGCATGCTTGGCAGCAGATGGCATTGTAACAGGAGTAGAAACCATAGGCATCTGAGCAACTTCTTCATGTAACTTGCTTGTGCCTTCAGGACCTGCTCTGGCCCGATCACGTATATACCACTTTCATTTGACAATAGACTGCTGTTGTGCACGCCCTACTTTATGATTTGGAGGGTCTGATAATACCCAACTCATGATGGGGAGTTCAGGTCGCATAGTAACTTGGTGTCCTATTGTCAAACGTTCAGTTTCCACTAAGGCCCAATAGCAGGCCAAGAGTTGTTTTTCAAAGGGAGAGTAGTTGTCTGCGGATGACGGTAAAGCTTTGCTCCAAAATCCCAAAGGTCTCTTCTGTGATTCACCTACAGGGGCCTGCCAGAGGCTCCAAACAGCATCTCTATCTGCCACCGACACCTCAAGTACCATTGGGTCTGCTGGATCATATGGTCCAAGTGGTAATGCAGCCTGCACAGCAGCCTGGACCTGTTGAAGAGCCTTCTCCTGTTCTGGGCCCCACACAAAGCTAGCAGCTTTCCTTGTCACTTGGTAAATAGGCCTGAGTAACACACCCAAATGAGGAATGTGCTGTCTCCAAAATCCAAATAGACCCACTAAACGTTGTGCTTCTTTCTTGGTGGTGGGAGGGGCCAGGTGCAATAACTTATCTTTCACCTTAGAAGGAATATCTCTGCAGGCCCCACACCATTGTACTCCTAAGAATTTCACTGAAGTAGATGGTCCTTGAATTTTGGTTGGATTTATTTCCCATCCTCTGATACGCATATGTGTTACCAATGAATCCAAAGTGGTTGCTACTTCCTGCTCACTTGTTCCAATCAGCATAATGTCATCTATATAGTGCACCAATGTGATATTTTGTGGAAGAGACAAACGATCAAGATCCCTTCTAACTAAGTTATGACACAGGGCAGGAGAGTTAATATATCCTTGAGGCAAAACTGTAAAGGTATACTGCTGGCCTTGCCAACTGAAAGCAAATTGCTTCTGGTGGTCCTTATGGACCGGTACTGAGAAGAAGGCATTTGCCAGGTCAATAGCTGCATACCAGGTTCCAGGAGATGTGTTAATTTGCTCAAGTAACGAAACTACATCTGGTACAGCAGCTGCAATTGGAGTTACTACCTGATTTAATTTCCTATAGTCAACTATCATCCTCCATGATCCATCTGTCTTCTGCACTGGCCAGATGGGAGAGTTAAAGGGAGATGTGGTGGGAACCACCACCCCTGCATCTTTCAAGTCCTTGATTGTGGCAGTAATTTCTGCAATTCCTCCAGGAATACGATACTGTTTTTGATTCACTATTTTCCTTGGCAGAGGCAACTCTAAAGGCTTCCATTTTGCCTTTCCAACCATAATAGCCCTCACTCTACAGGTCAGGGAACCAATGTGAGAATTCTGCCAATTTCTGAGTATATCTATCCCAATTATACATTCTGGAACTGGGGAAATGACTACAGGATGTGTTCGGGGACCCACTGGACCTACTGTGAGTCGGACATCCGTCAAAACTCCATTAATCACCTGTCCTCCATAAGCCCCTACTCTAACTGGAGGGCCACAATGTTTCTTGGGATCTCCTGGGATCAGTGTCAATTCAGAACCAGTATCCAATAGGCCCTTGAAAGTCTGATTATTTCCTTTCCCCCAGTGTACAGTTACCCTTGTAAAAGGCCTTAGGTCCCTCTGGGGAAGAATTGGAGAAAGAGTAACAGCAAAACTTTTAGGTGTCTTATCAAAATCCTTCCTCAGGGGAACCTGGCCACCCCTTCATTCAAGGGGCTCTGGATCTGCAAACTGGCTCAAGTCTGGAAATTGATTCACTGGCCGAGATTGCCTTTTGCCATGATTCAATGCAGCCTTTTTATCATTTGTTTGAGGATTTTTCTGCTTATACAGATCAAACAGATATGCAGTAGGTTTCCTATGCATTTCATCCCTGGAAACACCATGATTGATTAGCCAGTACCAAAGGTCCAAACGAGTCATACCATTATAAATTCCACCTCTCTGCCCATTACCGGGTACGTCATTATAAACATTGTTTTGTCTACGCTGTCCATTATAAAAACTACGATCACCTTGTCTCTGGCGATTCAATGCTGCCACCTGGCCCTTGTTAACTCGGGGCCCGATTAAACCCATTGAATTTAATTCATCTAATTGAGCAGGAGCATCTCCAACCCTAAGGTCTGGCACAAGGAAAAGGGCAAGAACAAAACTCTTTAATGTGCCGGTGCCCCTCTCACCAGTTTGCGTCTTATAGGACTGGTGAAAGGCATGTCTTCTGGACCTTCCCATTGTGGGGGATTAGGTTTTATACAACGTATCCACTCTAGCATTGCAATTTCCCTAAGCCTTAAAATCCCTTCATCAACACTAAGCCAAGGGATATCAGGCATCTCCAACTCCTTTTCAATAGGCCATCTTTTAATAAATACTTCAGCCAACCAATCAAACAAACTTTTGACACCTTTTTAACTGTGCGAGCTTCTATATTAAACCTAGAATCTCCACTCAGAGGACCCATGCCGATAAACTCAGCCTGCTCTAATTTTATGTTCCTTCCACCATTATCCCACACCCTTAAAATCCATTCCCATGCATATTCCCCAGACTTCTGCTTGAATGAGTTAGCAAACTCATTAAGCTCCTTAGCAGTATAGTGTATTTCCTCATGGACTACACTTTCTACCTCCCCTTTAGGGGCCTGTTTTGCCTTGAGTCTGGTTATAGGTCTAGAAGAAACTATTGGTGGGCCCGGAGAAACATCAATATTGTCAGTAAAAGTCACTGCTGGTCTATCAGGCTCTGAGGGATTACTTTCCTCAAATGGAGAAGGCATTAATTCAAGGGGTGGGGCTGAGGGTACTACTTCTTCAGGTGGAGCAAATCCTTGAAAATCTGAAGATTCAACAGGGTCTTCCCACACATCCCCATCCCAAGTTATAGGATCCCATTCTTTGCCAATTAATGCCCTTACTTTAACTGCTGACACCCTCTGAGGTTGAGACTTGAATTTTCGCTGTATTTCAGCCAACCTTATAATGAGTGCTTCAGTTTGATTTTCTGCTACTTGAGCTCTATGGCTGCTGGAAAGAAGATTCTCTTCAAGGGCACACTTGGAAACTTTTAGATTGTTTACTTGAGTCTGGAGCTGTTCGATTTTATCACACAACTCCTTCCTTTCCTTCATTGCTTTCTCCCGAGATGCTAAGAGTAACAAGCCAGCAAAATCATTTTCCGGTTTTTTCCCCAACTTGTAGAACGTATTGTATACCACCGAATCACCTAATTCATCAAGATAATCAAAGGCTTTAGCTTCTTTAAGCTTGGAATATAGTTTCATCCATGGGTTTCCAATATCCCCCGAGCTCCCAAAAGGGAGAGAATTTGGAGAGGTTTCAGTAATTGAGAGTGCTGGTGGGTCAACCAACCAACTCCAAAATTTTGAAACATTCATCCTTATACTTCTGCTCCTCTAGAACCACTCCCGGTACCACTTATGTATTAGTCTGGGTTCTCTAGAGTCACAGATCGTATGGGCAGTCTCTATGTAGTTAGGGAATTTGTCGATGACTTACAGTCTGTAGTCCAACTCCCCAACAGTAGTCAGCAGCAGCTGTGGATGGAAGTCCAAGGATCTTGCAGTTGCTCAGTCCCACGAAGCAAGCCGGCAAGGAAGAATCAGTCTTCCTTCTTTCAATGTCCTTATATATGTCTCCAGTAGAAGGTGTAGCCCAGATTAAAGGTGTACACCTTTAATCCCAGATGAACTTGAAGTCTGGGATTAAAGGTGTATGTCTCCACACCTTTAATCCCAGATGACCTTGACTGGAATCCATGCTTCAAGATCTCCATGCTAAGTCCAGGTCAGAAACTTATATCTCTGAGCCTCCACATTAGGATCATAGGTGAGCCTTCCAATTCTAGATTGTAGTTCATTCCACATATACTCAAGTTGACAACCAGGAATAGCCACTACAGTGTTACACTATTTGTCATAGGAAAAATCAATAAAGTAGTGGAAGCTACTAGGATGACATACCAGTGAGCAAATTGTGGGTGTATTATGGAACAGCCAGCTTTTTAAATGTCCCAAAGATGCAAAACTTAAGAGTGGTATCTTCATCTATTAGCCTGAAAACATTCCTATGGTACAATTCTACAGGAAAAAAAATAGGGCAACAAATAAAAAATATTATTTCAAATATTGAGATAATTATTTTAAATCATTTATTTGCATCATCACAAAATACTAAAACAGTGAAGAACTGAATTGAAATGAAGTTTGGGATATGATCATTTTACATTTTCATAGCCTGAGAGACAGTAAGAAAGACTCTCATAATATTTTTCTACAATTCTCAGAACAGAACTGCGTTGTACCTTTTGGAAATTTTATCTATAAAGTTTTATCTATGCATTTAGCAAGAGCATCCTATTGAATTACTTTAAAATTATGTTTTCAACATTTAATTTCTATGATTTTATTCCTCAGCTCTTCTCACTCTGTCTACTGAATCACTCATGAAAGCTAGGTTTAAAGTATAGTGCACCAACATTTTCTATCACAACCAATTTGACCTGAGTGAAACAGATCAGTACGTTTTTTTTATTAGATATAGTCTTTACTTACATTTGAAATGTTTTTTTTTCCTTTCCTGGTTTTCCCCCTGAAAATCCCTTAAACTATCTCCTCTCTCTCTGCTCAACAATCCACCCACTCCCACTTCCCTGTCTTGACAATCCCCTATACTGGGGTATTTAGCCTTCTGAGTACCAAGGGCTTCTCCTCTCACTGATGTCCAACAAGGCATTCCTCTGCTGCATATGCATCTGGAGTCATGGGTACTTCTACGTGTGCTCTTGGTTTGGTGGTTTAGTCCCTGGGAGCTTTGGGGGTACTGGGTGGTTCATGTTGTTGTTCAGTACCTTAACATAATTCAAGTTATATTTTAAAATGGAAATATACTTTTATGGAGCACTTAGTAGATACACAGAACTATTTACAACTTTGTAGGAAAAGTCAATGAGATTTTAGCTAGAGAGATGTTAGAATGATTTCAAGTAAATAATGCTCTTTGACAGAACCCAATTTTAGTACCATCTATAACATCAGGTAGCTCAGAACACCTGCAATGCCAACTCCAAAGTACCAAATGATCTCTTTTATGATACAGAAGTACCTATACATTCATCACATATATTCATCTACACATAGGCACATTTATTCTCATCACAATATAAGTAAATCTAATTTAAAATTTCAATGAAATTGAGAATCTCATTAAGGATTGAATAATACATGAGAAATTGAGAAATAAGACAGCATGTTTAGGAAAGTAGGTGCTATTTTAACCAAAATAATAACAGAATTGTTTAGTGGAAAGAAAATTGACTCATGGTTTGGGTACTGTTTTATTTTTTACTCATAAGGCAGTTATATAAAGAATAAGATTAGGGGGGAAACTTAACTAGAAGATCCTTGTATTTCATGCTTTCTTTATACCAAGAAATGATAGTGTTATAACATTCACATATGGAGATAGATGACATACACTTTACTTAAATCATGATGTATTGAAGAAGGGTTTTCTCAGCACAGTGAGAAAAATATAGAAATCAAGACTGGCTCTGAGATTTTCCTCTCCTGCTACCAGAGACCTTGAGTATTCTGATATTCAGAGCATTGGCAGGGGAGAAAGTTATTGACAGCAGGGACTAAAAAAGAATTCCATTTCTTCAAGTAATGAGTAAAGAAAGTTAAGCACAAAATAAAGAAGGCTCACAAAAGAAGGGAATATATGAAAAAACTGATTAATTGCACCAAATCCTCATGAGAGGTCATGGATGGAGAAAAACAGCTAGAACAGCCACTGTGGGCAAGAGTGATGGGAGCCCAGAAGGTAATGTTTCCATTGCATAATGACTGCAGACCTCAGTTCCTCCCCCATATTACGTCTAAGTATAGAAGGTGGGAACTGATTCATGATCTCTGTCCTCTGACCACCTAGCACCATGCTCGTGCACAACACATATACACATGTATACACACAATAATAATAATTCATTATTTTTTTAAAAAGCCACTGGATTCAGACCAAAGGAAATTTGAGATACCCTGGGTCCAAATTAGCAAATAATAGAGGAAACGGAAACTAAGTACAATAAGCAAATTAAAGAGGACTTAAGTTAAAAGAAGCTCAGAGAGAAGCATAGACTTGAGGAATCAAAGATTAGGAAGCACTGAGAAGGATTTACTTCCAAAGAAAACATAAATGAGGCAAGTGCTGAAGCTTTATTCAAACTATGTCATACTTGAGCTTTTTCTCATTTGTATATTACTGAACCTTGGAAATATAATGAGAGACAAATAAGAAAATCATTGAGAATTGAGTCTCCAAAACAAAAGAATATCCTGTGGCTGGCCTGGTGCTCAGAATACCAGGCTACAGGGAGAAGCTCAGAGATGCTGTATGCACATGAAAGTATAGTAGCAGTGAGGGAAAGGAGGAGAGGGATTCCCAGTGGGGAATCACGGTGTTTCCTATTATGCTGCGTGACCAAATCTCAATTGCAAGGAAGAAAAAACACTAAATGGCAGTGTTGAGAAGGCATTTTCTTAGAACTGTCCAGGGAAATAGCTTCACTGGTAAAATACAAAATAAACTTGCTCATGGAATCACAAGGACTCAGAGTGCAAACAAACACAAAACTAACATAGCGGTGTCTGCCCTGTTGTAGGGAATACACACACACACACACACACACACACACACACACACACACACAGATAAGTCATATAACAAAACCCTTAAGGCCTTCCATAAGGAGCCTGCTTTTGAGTTGTTGGTCACAGTTTTCCAAGAGATTTCTAAAACATTATACTATTGCTATTGTTCTTTCTCACCCCAAAAAGTTGAAAGGGAAACTGTATCGTTGAAGGCAGTGAGCTCTTTACACACAGTGCCAGGGTTCCCTAAATTAGAACTGATCTGAAACTCTTATTCCTGAGAAGATTTCAAGGTAGCAGTTATTTCATGCAAGCTTCTAAGGGAGGGAAACAATCAGCAACCCTGCCCAGTTAGGAGACATATAAAACAATACATTACAAAGCATTGCAGGATATCCCTTGGTGTACACTACTGTCAAACACACTTTGGAAGTAACCAAGAGCCCTCTTTCTGGATTTAAAACTTGTTCTACAAGGCAACCACCCCTGTGGCAAGAAACCTGACTTATTGCCAAATGAAATCATGGAACTATGAAGGGAGCCAGCACCTGCCACTTCACATAACCAGCATAATCCTTAACTACCATTAAAATATTTGTCCTTATGTAAACAGATAACTGTAGTCTTCAGCCCTAAACAAGGACACTTCTTTTTGCAATAGACAGGGATCATTACAGAAAACAACAAGGAATAAAAATTCAAAGCTGTAGATTCCAGATTCAAAGATACATCTACATTTCAATTAATTCTTACAACTAAGGTTCAGAGATTAGAACAGAAGAGCAACAGAAAGATTGAGTCAGAGCAGCATGTAATTTACTGTGAGATTATGTTTACTAGATGATAGAAGCCACACTCATAAAGTCCCACAGACAGGCCAGGCCAAATGGGCAGAACAAGGCAATACCTATCAACATGCTTGTAAAGATCAGTGAAAACCCAGGAGGTCTCATGACTACCCAAAATGTTACAGGTAACCATGGAATCCTTAAAACAGTAGAAATAGATTCCCTGGGCAAAAGCACACCAATAGTCTACCCAATACCAAATAATCAGCCCCCAAAACATACTTTACACATATCATTTTATAGTATAGACTGTGTCTGGAGTGTGTGTGTGTGTGTGTGTGTGTGTGTGTGTGTGTGTTTGTGTGTGTGTAAAATGGTGAGTAAAAAAGCCATTAATTTGAAGAAAAACATGGAGGGGTATATCGGCCAATTGTTTGGAAAGAAGGAAAGGTAGAAATGCTTTAATTGGAAATGGTCTAATTATATTATCTCAAAAATTTGAAATTTGTTTTACTATTATTTATTTTTAATTAATTAATGTATTTATTTATTTTACCTATTCACTTTACATTCCATTCATTGCTCCCTTCCCAGTTATACCTTTCCATAATCACTCATCCCCCATTTCTTCTATGAGTTGGTAGGGCCTCCTGGATATCTTCACCCTGACAAATCATTTTTCCAAGATTAGAGTTGTCTTCTCCAACTGAGACCAGATATCTCAGCCAAACTAGAAGAATAAGTTGGCCCTTTAGTAGTTGACCATTCCCTCAGATTATGGTCTATCTCCAGTTGCTACATTTTTTGTAGACAGGATGTTTGGGATTGAGTATGTTATGGGTAGGTTTGTGTGCCTACCTCTCCTCTGTGATTCCTTCATGGTTACAGGAGGTGGCCTCTTCAGGTTTCATTTCCCCAATGCTATGAGTCATATTTAAGGTCACCACCATTGATTCTCGGGTGTCTCCTGTATCCCAGGTATTCATCTGGTCCTGGAGATGCCCCCCACCTCTATGCCCTATTAGTTCCAGACTTATGTTCATTCACCTGGCAATCTGGCCATATCCCCTGTCCATTCCCACATCTGATCCTTGCCCCCCAAGAAAAACACCCATTACCCTGCTCATTTACTCACCCACCAGTTCCCTCACTCCATCTGCCTTTTATGACTATTTTATTCCCCCTTCTAAGTGAGATTCAAGCATCTTGCTTGGTACTTCTTATTTACCTTCTTTGGATCTGTAGAGTACAGAATGGGTATTCTGTATTTTATGGCTAATTTCCACATATATGCAATATTCAATGTAACATTGAAAGAACATAAAAAAATGCATGTCCTTTTGGTTATCTCACTCACGATTATATATTCAAATTCCATCCATTTGCCTGCAAAATTCATGATACCTTTGTTTTTAGTAGCTGAAGAATATTCCATTGTTTAGATATACTACATTTTCTTAATTCTACCTTCAGTTGAGGGATATCTAGATTGTTTCTAGTTTCTGTCTATTACAAATAAAACTTTTATAAACAGATATTTGCAAGTGTTTTATGGTATGCTAGAGCAACTTTTGGGTATATGCCAAGGAATGGAAAAGCTTGGTCTTCATGAATAACTACTCACAGTTTTTTAAGAAACCACCAAATTGTTGTCCAAATGGTTGTACAAGTTTGCACTTCCTTCAGAAATTGAATGTTCCACTTGTTTCACACCCTTGCCAACATGTACATTTCCTTGAGGTTTTTGTTGTTGTTGTTTGTTTGTGTTTTTTTGTTTTGTTTTGTTTTTCTTAGCCATTCTGAATGTTATATGAAGGTAATTCCAAGTTGTTTTAATTTTCATTTCTGTCCTGAGTAAGGACTGTGAACATTTCTCAACCTTTCAAGATTCCCCTATTGAGATTTCAGTGTTTAGTCCTATATCATATTTTTAAATTTGGTCATTTCGGTTATTGGTATGTTAATTCTTGAGTGCTTTATAAAATTTAGATGTTAATTATTTTTCAAATATAGGGTTGGTAAAGATTCTTTGCCAATCTCTAGGCTGACATCTTGTCCTAATGATAGTATCCTTTGCCTCAAAAGAAAATTGATTTTGAAAAATGCACTTAGTTGTTCATGTTCATAAACCCAGGGCTACAGTGGAAGACTTTCTGGGGTGGAAGTGGAAGTGGAAGTGGAAGACACTTACAGGGTGACTTTCTGGGGCTTGACAGCTAGCCTAAGTTTCTTGAAGAGTTCTGCATAAATGTTAAATATCCTATCTCAAGAAATAATTTATGGTGTTGCAAGTTTTGTCAGTGGTTAAGAGCATCTGTTTCTATTTCAGAAGATTGGGTTTCAGTTCTCAGAGCTACATCACTTGTTTCACAAGCACCTATAACACTAGCTTCATGGTATCTTATTTGTCTAGATTACTTGGAGAAATGCATTCAAGTATACCAACCCACATATTAATTTTTTAAGAAAAATAAACAAGGTAGACTGCACTAAAAGAACAACGACTAATGTTTTCTTCTTTATTCTATACTATATTTTTAATTGTTGGTATGCATATGGATCCATATATACAAAAACACTCATAAACATGTATTTCTAAGCTCACAAATATGCATATAAACATAATAAATGTACATGAAATATGTTAAATAACGTTTAATAGAGAGATGCACAGGTGCATCTCTCACATTACAGTGATCTGAGTATTCCATTTGGTAATCCCAGACTGATTATTATATATGATGTGAGATGAAAAGAGACTACATTATTTAAACTGGTAGCAAGAAAGGTAAAAGAGATTCTATTTACTGGATCCTGCTCTGTAAATGATGCTATGAGGCCCATCATAAAACCTAGTTCATCAAGGGAATTAATTTCACTTCCCTTATTTAACAGAAAAGGAAACAAAAGCAGAAAGACTGTGAGCTGACGTTGTTGGCCATATTCAAAGACATAGAAAATGCAATGGAAGGAATATACAGTTGCTGCAGACCACACTCTCTACCTGTAATTGTGGCTACAGATTGCCAGGATTTTTTTGTGAAGCAGGAAGGTACAAGATTCGGTGAAGTGGCGCAGGGACACCAAACACAGAGATGGTTTTATATCTAAATGCATTTTGCGGCAGTCAGCCAGGGGATTTTAAACATGAGATCTTTACATATCAAAGGATGTATCCAGTATAGTAGGCACAAAAGACAATCAGCAATGACAATTTGCCATGAGGAAATGTAAAGTCATGTAAAAAGCCATAGGTAACATCTGTAAAAGGTACTTCGAAGGACATTAAGCCAAACCTCTCAGATCTTAATGAGATTCTGTGAGTAACCTAATTATCACCTGGCCCTCTCTGAGGAAACCTGAGATCATAGTGTTAAGTTAAAGCTTTACAAATCACAATAACAGAGCCACTCTCATCAACATAGCCATAAAAGTTTACATTTTGTTGGGAGATCAATGTAATTATGTAAACTTCTAAGCAAAGTTTTGCCTTTCTAAGAACTGAGAGTTTGGCCAGTGATGTAGTTCAAAGTATGAACTTTTAATTAACATTTTTGCCTTGTTACTCACAGCTCAGGCTATCAGAACATCTTGTGTATGAGGAAACAGATCAGGGGAAAGTCATAGAGGCAAGGCTGCCCTGAGAATATAGCTCAGAATTCTCTCCAGCCAGGGAGTTCCACAAACTTTTCCCAAGGACAGTGCCAGTTTTCTTGAGGACAGCCTCATTGTAGATAAGGCTTTTACCTGTGGAAATTATCACACAGTGTCCACTGAGGTCGTGCATTTTACCTGTGGAAATTTACAGTGTCCACCGAGGTTCGTGTGGCATACAGTCCCATACTCCTGATTATATCCAATAATGCTTTCTGGCATTTATGAAAAGGTAGATAAGACATAAGGACTTGTGTCAAGAAAATAGAACAGATCTTCTGTGACTATCCTTGATCCTACTGAGGAAGAATCCTGGCTTTCTTGAAAATCCTATTGACAATGATTCAAAACCATTATCTTCTGCCTCATATATTAGGGCTTAGTATTATGTAGAAAAAAAGACACAAACCTCCAAGACCAAGCTGCACTCTGGAGATCCTTGTACCTCTCCAGCCTTGTTCAGACCCACACTTACCACCACTCAGCTTTCTAATGGTTGAAAAAGCTTTATTTATTTTAGGTTGTACCTGTGGTAATAAGTGTTCATGTGTGTAGATATCATTGTAAGTGTTCAGGTTTGATCATGGCTTTTATATTCACCACAATACACTTGGATTACTTGTGGATTCTTACCAATGGGATCAAATCTTGCCAAGGGTCTATTTTCAATACACAGATACCACTGGGTATTCCTAACTGGTAGAGGTATTTTTCAAATTCAGCAAAGGACCAGAGAAAATATAACATCCTTTAATACATATATTATCCCTGTACAACAAAGAGACTTGTTATCTGGATATCCATGTGATGGTGAATATTATATTTAGAGGATAATTTGCTGTGTCAAAAGACTTGGAAAACAACACTTTTTAGCTTGAAAGCCCTGACTAAATTGCTCCTATCTTGAACATACCCTGTCAGCTAACTTGCACATGATAGAGAATTTCCAGGTGCAACTGAGCTATTCTTAAAAACTGCTAATTGTTGTAAATTATGTCACTGCCTTAGCTACTCTTAAAAAGTGATGGAATGCAAGATTAACAGGCTAGATGCTGAGTTCCATTTCTGTATGAAACACTTGCTTGGAGGGCTGAAGCATCTGCTCGATGTCTGTTACTAAGACAAACTTGGCCTACACCTAGACAGGATTAGTTTACTTAGCTCTTCAGCCTTAGAGCACAGTGGAGTCTGTCTTTCACAATTCATTCACACTTTGGTGCTAGATCCTACCAACTTATTTTCACTCCCATAGTTGATGTGTTAATGACAACATTTCTTTGTATTCTTTGTATACCTCGGAGGGGGAAAAGACAGATACAACTCTTTATATGTGCTTTGAATGTGTTAGTAGCTTATTAATCCCATGAGATAAAAGTTGAAACTCCTCAATCATGATCTCAAGACTCTTGCCACTGTGACAGCCAAAATTCAGCTGCCCCAATTCAGGTCCCTGTAAATTTATTTTTTGTATTTGTCTTTGATATGCCAAGTTTATTTTTACCCCCAAAATTTTGCATAAGCTATGGATTTTCCTGCCAAGCATTTCACCAGTGGTTGTGAACCCACAACTCTCATTTATTTTTAATGGTAGGCTCAAGCCTCAATTCTCATGTGTAGAATTAGAGTCACTCATCTTATTCTGCTTACACTGCTGTTTTCAGAAAGGAAGACTGGAAAGCTTTTAAACAAAAGATTTTGTTTGTGCCTGACTGATTTAGAAGCTGGAAATTACAAAATCAGACCAATAGCATACACGGGATCTTACATTTCATGGTCACAAGGATTCTTTCACAAGCATCTAGATTCCACAAAGGCAACAATAATATGTGTGAGAGCTCCAACCCAGGATCTAATTATTTCCTAATGGCCGCATTGTCAAATACTCTTTGATTATGGAATTATGGAGTAAGGAAATTAATTATTCTTAGATTATAGTCAGTACACAAACTTTGAGACAATGCAGACATTCAGTCTAATTCACCACTACACTTCTTTGTTTCACATCTGCCATTCTCTCAAACTACTCATGGCCTGGGCTTTAGGCTCTGTGCATTCCAAATGAGGGTATTCTTTTACATGATGACTAAATGCTTGTTAAGTGACTGAATAAACAAATAAAAATGTGAATTACAAAAATGATTGTTTTTAATAAATGAGCCATCTCAATTTGCATTGTTCCCCTTTTAAATCATAAAACTGAAAGAGAAATATACATATTTTTTTTAAAAAATATATGAATTAAGACCTATAACTAAATAAGCTTTCCAGTTTAAAAATAATTGAAGTATATTTCCTATGGGAGATAGCCTAATGCCTAAGGCTTAATCTCAAAGGAACTCTTACATTCAAGTTTCAACTTCAAATTCTTTTAAGTGTTTTAAAAGTAAGTATTTTGATGAATTTTTAACATTATGATGACATGAGGATGGAGTAAATGGTTATGTAAAACACTGAAGAGAGAGACACTGAGGAAGAAGAAACCAAAATGCAAAATTCTAGAGATAAATACAGCTATAGAATGAACATGATATCAGGACCTTAGGTACCTGAGACTCTTGGAAAAAGGTGTCACAAAATTATTAAATTCTAATTAATACTGAATTAGGCAAGATCAGTGTCAGCAAACCCAAGGTTTTTCATTTCAGATTAGCAATGCCCATTCTCTCATGCTAGACATCCAGATGATCATCTGCTGATACTTGGCTTCATGTTTGGGAATTCCAGAAGTTTCTATGTCAATACATGGCAGGTGTTGGAAACTCATTACCTGATGCTGCCTCAGAGAGAAGCTCAGCAGGTGTGGGCCTTCTATTTTTCAATATTCAAGGATATATCCTTGAGGCAAGGATAGTTGATTTGCATAAGCCATGATTTTCCTGGAACAGAATCAACAAGATCCTCACAGACAAATGAGATTATTTATTATGGGAGTTACCTCCATGATTTTGAACAAGAACTCTTGTGAAATGTCATATTTGTCATATGCAAGGTGAAGGAGTACAAAAACTTACTGCACAAGATAGACTAAATCTGAAGACAAGACATTTGAATGTAGATGGTATTGGGGGTGACAGAAATATTCTGCAAAGTCACAGAACCCAAAGGCTCATGACCGAGGAACCCACTCCTATGTCAGAGGAAACATCAAGTATAATCAGAACATGGTTGTTTTTACCCATAATAGTTATCCCATATGCCCCTTGTGGGTTGCCTAATGCTGTTGTATGATGTTAATATTGCTTCCAGGGGGAGGGACAGCTGACCTCCAGGGAGAAGTCACTTACATACTTTGGTTATATATTAATATTTGCCCATTTTTTACTGCTTAAATAAAGGATAGAGACTGTGATAAGGCAAGGAAATCAAAAGGTGGGAATAAAGGCTGAGAGGGAATAAGAAGGGAAGGAGGAGGGAGGAGGAGCAAGAGAAGATAGAGCAGGACTACGTGGGCAGGAGAAATTACAAGGAGCAAGGTTACCATAGCTGGAGAGTAGGTTGGTGTAGTGAGAGAGTTGCCCAATCTAGGTTTGTAGCTTATGAATATAATAACTGGAGTGTGCGTGTTTTTATACATTTTTATTGAGGTTAAAAATAACCACAACATATTCTTTAGCATCTCAGCCATGCAACATACTTATTAACAATATACAAAATTGCTTTAGCATTTTATTTTGATCACTTTTATCCTCCATCAATCTCTCATGTTCCGTTTTCATTCTTCCTGTTTTCCCCCTTTTCACAGCTAGTCCTCATTCTAATTTCATATATGTTATTTTTGTGTATAAACAAACTAATTTAATTGGGGTTATTTATGGGAGCTCAGGTTAAGGATTAATTATAGGCTTATGGGCAACTTACCAGTTGCTATACACATGAATATGTCTGTTCTTTCCTTATTGATTCTCAGTGAGGTGCAATGCTTCACAAGCCCCCTTTACCGTGATGGACTGTGGACTCTGTAGTAGAGATGGGTTTACTAAATGCTATTCTTCTCTTTATATCATACATCTCTCTACACTATGTGCTTTTTAAAATTGGATTCAGGAACCTTATGTTCTCATGGCCTGATTAATGTTGCCTGTTACACTGGTGTCTTGATTCCTAGTCTTCTGTTACTCTATGTTAATGTCCTCAGATTCAATATTTTCTGGTCTTTTTTAAGCCTGAGAACATAGGATAGAATACAATCACATTTGTATTAAGTGATTATTCTATACTCACTAGCATTTATTTATTTATTTATTTATTTATGTGTTTATTTATGTGTTTACTTGTTTGTTTGTTTCACCAATCATCAATTATTTATTTACTTGTATGTGTTTATAAATATATGTGCTTTTTAATGTATGGGGTGTGTGTGTGTGTGTGTGTGTGTGTGAAGACATATAATTGGAAACACATGTTTGGAAATTTTCAAATGCAATGACAGATGCATGTATGTCACATCATTCACATGAAATTATGAAGACAAACTAGAGCATCAGTTATAAGTGTACAGCTTGTTCAAAACAGAGTCTCTTGTTTGCTATTTAATCTTTATACCGCATCTTCCTGCTGGAATGCTAGGATTAAAGAGGTAAACTCCCCCAACTATACTTAAGTGGCTTCTGGGGATCTGATTCATGTCATAGTTTGTACAGAAAGCAGTTTCGACACCAGGCACACTTTGTTCACATTACCCACCCTGCCTAGCCTCCTTGGTCAACGCTATTTATCTAAAATACAAAATCATTCATTGGAGTCCATGAACCTATTTAAACATTTCCTAACTTACATTTCAAAATCCCCAAATTTGTACAAAGATAAAAATAAGTAGTAATTGAGTAAGTAAATACATAACATTGATAGAAGTGCTTCCTTCTTTCGTCATCTGCTTTCTTGCAGCTCTTGTCAAGGGTGTCCTTTAAGATTCTGATAAGAAAGTCCTTCAAAGCCTGTAGCTGAAGCATGATGGGAGAGTCTCTTGAGTTTGGTGCAAATGTGGGATTTATTTAGCCTCCTAGAAATGCTCTCACAGCAGAAATGCCCACCTTCATTAGCACAGCTTCTCATCTCTACATGGTACAAGTGTCTCTCTGTGGGAGAAGACAACTTTCTGCCCTCAGTGATAGCAGGCTTCTCTCTCCTGCAGAGAGAAAGCTCAAAGAACAAAGTTCAACACCTGTATGGCTGGCATGTAGCTAATTATTGCGATCTTCAACCTCTGCTATTTATTAATGCTAAGGCTTATTTGTGGCTGGCTTGCTCATCTCTTATTTTAGAACAAAATGATAGTCAAATTCTTATTCCACATCATATAATTCTACTTCAAAATTTCAACAATGCTAACACACTAGTCCACTTAATCAATGGTATGGGAAACATTTTTATGGCATACTTATCATTGTTTGCAAAACAGCTGTTTTTAAATAAGAATATAAAAAATTTTGGAGGAAAACTAATGCTTCTCATTTTCCAACAAACATTATATTGTGGCCTCAAGAAATGAATTAATAGATTAAACTACCTTCTGAGGAAGAATGTGAACTGGAATTTCAATCCAGAGAACCAACATAAAAGGAATACACACACACACATACACACATACACACACACACACACACACACACACACACACACTTTCTATGTGTGCATGCATATATATGAGTGTGTATGTGTATTATGCATATGTATAAACATCTGTATATATGCTATCTTTCACAAGAGGATCAAGTAAAGGAAGATGAATAGGCTTTGCTAACAGACAGCCTAGCTATAGGATCAATGAAGCTGTGTCTTAACGGATTATGCAAGGAGTGATAGAATAGAATACCTGGCATCAGCCTTCACCCTCTAACCACTGAACTTGACATGAGGAAACTTAATTGTTTGCACCGGTCTTAAAACCTCCATTAACTGGTTTCAAAAGTACATGCTAATTTGCAAGGCTGTGATAAGGTGATTTATTTATTAAAGCAATGGTGCTGTGCCATAAATTATAATAATTATGTCATTGAAAATAATTATTTAAAATTCATCCATATTTATCAATCCCCAGAGCTGGTTCCTGGTCACCATTAAAAATTATTAGTTGGATGGAGTTTCTGAGTAGAGGTCATAAAATCCATTTCCTCTGCTTTTATTGCAGGTTTATTACTGGGTGATCTTATCAAGACCTCCTAATTAATTAGTCTCCTACAGACATACCATGTGACTTCACTCATTAGTGAGCATCCTTATTTAGAGAGAGAAATCATACTTCATTAATAACCAAAGTTACTACAATGTGTGAGTGATACAGAGGGCAAGGAAATTAATGAAAATAAGCTTAGTTTCTGGAAATTTGGCAGCCTGACAGTACAAGTATCTTCTAAGTATGGATTCTGACAATGGCAGGATCCTCCTCCTTTCAGCTTGAAAATAAAACTTTCTTTCAAAAGAAGTTAGTATGATTGACAGGTTCTTGGTTTGCAGTTTCTCAATTCTTAATATACCTTTCCACTTTTTTAGTTTATGGTTGCTTCTGTTTCCAGGTTGTCATATATCACTTGAATTGCTTTACTCTATCCTTCAAAAAGTTTTAAAAATACTTGCAAATCATATAAAATTATGAAGTATATTTATAAAAATGTTAAAATAGAAAAAGAGGTTGAAAATTAGACTAAAGAAAACCAGCTCCTATATTTTTGATTGTCGGATGGAGTTTCACATTTATTTTTAAATTTGTACAATCAGTTCTGAATGTGGTGATGATGATGATGATGATGATGATGATGATGATATAATAATAATAAGAAGAATGCAATTATAATATTAAAATATCTCCTGCAATAATAATTGCATGAACTTGAGCAAAAATAATGGTTTAAGACTGGCGAGATATTTTGTTTTTTAAGAGTGCTTGCTACTTAAACAGAAGTAGCTGAGTTTTAGTATCCAGAACACACATACAAATTTGGGCATAGCCTCACACAAGTATAATCCCAGTATTCTGGTGGATAGAGACATGAGGGTGGGCTATCCTAGCCACTAGGCCAAGAGACACAACATTAGCCAGTGAGATTTACAATCTCAAGTAAATAATGCATATACAAATAGAGAAAGGCACTGAATTCTACTCTCTGTCATCTCAACATACATATGTATGGACAACCAACCTACACATAGGCATAGAGCACATATAGCTTCTTATTTAAGTGTTTGCATAACAGATGTTCTTACTGTAATGAGATTGTTGGGTTTCCATCAAATATCTTCTACAATACTGTCCCACTAGGGCTGTTGTAGTGTTTAATGAAGCTGCCTTCATAAAATTCTTTACAAACCACAAGTTCTCTTCTTGTACAGTTATTTTATTGTGCTAGCAGAAGCAGTTTTACTGAAAGTGGAATAAGACTTTTTTATATCAAAAATGTAGCATTTGTGTTGTTTTGTATTTGTAGTGCTAGGGCTTCCTGTGGGGGCCTCGTACCTGATATAAGCACTATTCCTCTAAGATGTGTCTCCAACATTGATACCTTTATTTTTGTCAAAAGCACACAGTCAAAAAGTTAGATGTAAAATCAAAAATCTCTCCCACACTGATGATGTTAGCCCCATCAAATAATGTCAATCAGCAGACATACAGTCTGTTCTTTGACAAGCCTAAATAGTTGTATAAACTTTTGGCCAAGATCGAGGTATTTGCATTTTTTATATAATTCCATGACAGTCATTAGGTGTTTCAATTGCATGCTTACTTTCCCCAATTATTGAGGAAAATAAAGTGATAAAATTAAAACTAGCAAAGAACTTCAGTCTTGGTTTGAATGAGAATGAGTCCCATAAGATTGCTTATTTGAATGCTTTATCACTAGAGTAGAATTTGTTGGGAAGGATTTCAAGGTGTGCTCTTATTGTAGAACGTGTGTCAATATATGTGAACTTTGAAATTTTACAACATTGGTCTTTCACTCTCTGCTTCTTGCCTGTGGAACAGGGTGTAATGCTCTCTGCTCTTATTGTTCCAGCATCAAGGTTGTCTGCATTCTGCCACGATATGATCATCTGTAAAACTATAGTAAACAATCCTCTGTTTATGTTTTCGTTTATAAAAGGTCATGGTCTCTCCTCACAACAAAAAATAGTAACTTAGACAACATTCAAAGTAAATTTTGCCATGCAACTAGATAACACTCAGGTCTAATGTTTTATGATCTCTGATTCTGCAAGAGTGGAGCTTTGTTTAATGCTGCCCTTAAATTTTGATGATTCCCTGCAGTGCATATGGGGCCATTAATTCAATATACCTTTTTGTCTTGGCCTTTGCTATTTAGAAAGAATGAAAGTTTCATCAGAAGTCTTTAGGGCTGGTATTTCTTGTAAATATATTCACATGAATAAAGACTTTGTGGGAGTATGTTTTATGCTGAAGTGAGTTACTTAAAAATATGAACGGAGTACGTCTACATGGTAAGACCTGGTACAGAGTAAACAGTGAATACTGCCATTATAAATTAATACCTAGCACAACCTGCTTCCATTCTTATCAGTGTGAATTGGCATTTTCATCTGTTTTGAATAAAATCCTCATTTTTTATTTTATAAAGACTAAGAAAAACAGCCCCCTGTTCATTTTATACCTGTTCAATAGCAATATAAGTGTGAATTTCACTGAACCTCATTTCCATTCTTTCTAAATATGATCAAGTGGAAAACATATCTTTTTTACCAAAAATATGCAAATGAAGATGAGTTCTCAAGCCTTGTTTCATAGGCATTCTGGGTATCAGGGTACTATTTACAATAGTAAATCTTTATGTGTTTAATTAATATTTTTTGAAATTTTATGACATCATGTAATATGTCTTTGTTCCCCTAACTCCACCTTACATTTTTCTTCAGTTTTATTTCATATCATTCATTCTTTATTCTTTAATTCCTCTGAGCCTGGACCAAAAGCAATATATTATGACATAATGTTCTACACTAACCATACCTATTTTATTTTGTTAATTCTGATGCTTTAGCTGTTTTAATGTCTGAGAATTGGTTGAGACATTTTTGAAAAGCCCTTTCCAGGGCTAAACTAGTTCCCAAAGGATAGAAGCAACTATATGTTAGTACTCCTTTCATAAGCAAATCAAACTCCCTGAGTGTTTATAGAGCAGTCATCATTATCAGGTTCTCATACACAAGACTACACCCCTGAATCATGCTTCTAACTTTGTAATATCAGAAAAAGATAGACATCCTCTTACCTGAAAATATGCTAAAATTATTCAAAATCATTCTGAAATTTGCATCCTATTTCAATCTCTCAATTTTATCCCATGTCAAATACAAAAGCACCACACTTTGTTCTCAGTTTCGGTTTCCAGACTTACTCTTTGAGTAGCCCTATGGGGTAAGATGTGACTATTTTTCTTGACACCTGAAAGCACCAAACTATCTTGTCTGTCAATCTTCATGGTCAATTAACCTCATTATCTGTGAAGAATAATGAAATCTACATGTTCAAGCCCTTCCTTTATAAGTCAATTCCTTAGCCATTCTAACAAGTATAAGGTGGAAACTCAGTGTTGTTTTGATTTACATTTCCCTGATAACTAAGGATGCTGAACATATCTTTAAGTGCTTTAGACCCATTCAATTTTCTCAGTTGAGAATTCCCTGTTTAGCTCTGTACCCCACTTTTAATAGGATTATTTGATTCTCTGGAGACTAATTTCTTGAGTTTTTTGCATACATTGGATATTAGCCCTCTAACAGATGTAAGGTTAGTAAAGATCTTTTCCAAATTTGTTGGTTGCTGTTTTGTCCTATTGATCATGTCCTTTGCCTTTGCAATTGCTTTACAATTTTATGAGGTCCCATTTGCCAATTCCTGTTCTTAGAGCATTGGTGTTCACTTCAGAAACTTTTCCCCTGTGCCCATATGTTCAAGATTTGTCCCCACTTTCTCCTCTATAAGCTTCAGTGTGTCTGGTTTTATGTGTAGATCCTTGATCCACTTGGACTTGAGCTTTGTTCAAGGAGATAAGAATGGGTCAATTTACATTTTCCTGCATGTAGATGTCCAGTTGATCCTGCACCATTTGTAAAAAATGTTGTCTTTTTTCCACTGGATGTTTTTAGCTCCTTTGTCAAATATCCAGTGATCATATGTGTGTGTGTGTGCGTGTGTGTGTGTGTGTGTGTGTGTGTGTGTGTGTGTTCTTTTTCTGGGTCTTGAATTCTATTCCATTGATCTTCCTGCCTAACTGCATACAAATACCAAACAGTTTTTTTATCACTATTGCTCTGTAGTAAAGCTTGAGGTCAGGGATGGTGATTCCCCCAGAAGATCTTTGGCTGTGGATAATTTTTTTTTTTTTTTTTTTTTTGCTATCCTGGGTTTTTTGTTATTCCAGATGATTTGAGAATTGTTCTTTCTAGATCTATGAAGAATTATGCATTGAATCTGTAGATTGCTTTTGGAAAGATGATCATTTTTACAATGTTGATCCTGCCAATCCATGAACATGGGAGATCTTTCCATCTTCTGAGACCTTCTTCAATTTCATTCTTCAGAGGTTTGAAGTTCTTACCATATAGATCTTTGAGTCACACCTAGGTACGACATATTATTTGGGACTATTGTGAAGGTTATCATTTCCTAATTTCTTTCACATTTTGTTTATCCTTTGAGTAGAGGAAGGCTACTGATTTGCATGAGTGAATTTTATATTCAGCCACTTTGCTGACATTGTTTATCACCTTTAGGTGTTTTCCGGTGGAAGTCTTGGGGTTTCTTAATTATACTATCAAATCATCTGCAAATAGTGATATTTTGACTTCTTTCTTTCTAATTTGTATACCTTTGACCTCCTTTTGCTGCCTGATTGCTCTTGCTAGGACTTCAAGTACTATATTTAATGGATAGGGAGAATGTTCGCAGCCTTGTCTGGTCCCCAATTTTAGTGGGATTGCTTCAAGTTTCTCTCCATTTAGTTTGATGTTGGCCACCTTATACCAGTCAGAATGACTAAATGAAAAACTCAGGGCACAACAGACACTGGAGAGGATGTGGGGAAAAAGGAACACTTCTCCATTGCTGGTGGGGTTGCAAGCTGATAAAACCACTCTGGAAATCAGTTTGGCGATTACTCAGAAAATTAGACATAGACCTGTGGACCCAGCTATACCACTCCTTGGCATATACCCAGAAGATGCTCCTACATGTAATAAGGACACATGCTCCACTATGTTCATAGCTGCCTTATTTATAATAGCCAGAAGCTGGAAAGAACTCAGATGTCCCTCAATAGAGAAATGAATGCAGAAATTGTGGTATATGTACAGAAAGGAATACTATTCAACTGTTACAAACAATGAATTCATGAAATTCTTAGGCAATGGATGGAACTAGAAAGTGTCATCCTGTGCGAGGTAACCCAATCACAAGAGAACACACATTATATGCACTCACTAATAAGCAGATGTTAGCTCAAAAGCTCAAAATAAACAAGTTACAATGAACCCAGCACAGGAAGCTCAAGAAGAAGGAATATTTAAGTGACGGTGCTTTTGTTCCTCTGAGAAAGGGAGCAAAATACTCACAGGAGCAATAAGGGAGACAATGTGTGGAACAAAGACTGAAGTAAAGGCCACCCAAAGAATCACCCAAAGATTCATCCTATAAACAGTCACCAAAATGCCACACTAAGACAAGAAGCATATACCAAAAGGAGCATGGCATGGTTGTCTCCAGAGGCGCCCTGCCAGAGCTTACAAATACAGAGGAAGAAGCTAGCAACCAACTATTGGACTGGGCGTGGAGCCCCTAATGGAGGAGCTAGAAGGTGGTCAGGAGGAGCTAAATTGGTTTACAACACCATGGGAAGAACAATGATTTTGGCCACCCAGATGCCACCAGACTCCCAGGGACTGAACCATCAACCAAGGGGTACACATGGTTCCAGACAAAGATGTGATAGAGGAAGGCCTTGTTGGGCATCAGTGGGAGGAGTGGTCCTTGGTCAGGTAAAGGCCCAATAGAGGCCCCAACAAAGGGAAATCAAGGTGGGGGGAGGTGGGAGTGTGTCAGGTGAAGGGGCATATACGTGGAGGCAGGGGTGAGAAAGGGGTTGGGGGTCTTTGGGGAGGAGTGAAATCAGAAAAAGTTTTACCATTGACAATGTAAATTAAGATGATATTCAATTAAAAAAAAGAAAGGGTCATGAGAAAGAGAAAAAAGTCAATTCCTACAGGAAACCTGTTTATTCTCCTCACTCTCTCAAACTAAAGTGGACCCAGTATGTCTCCCAGAAATTCTATCTGATCAGTGCATAATCTATGATAGTCTTCAATAGCATCAAGTTATGTGGTTGATTTCCATACCTCTCTTATGACTCTAAGTAAATCTTATATGAGCACTTACTACCTCAGCTTAAAATAAATCCCAGTCTTTCCAAATGTTTGCTGAAATTAACTAAAATGAAAAAAAAAGAAATACTGAAAATTTCTTGAATGCCACAGCATAAACTTTGAAGAAAGATACAGATTAATCTGAAGCAATACAGTGAATGTTAAAATAGAAGAAAATTCAGTGCTCAGGGGATGGACACAGTCATTCTACCATTGACAACTCAAAAACATTTATGTTGGTTTACTTGTATGTGTTCTCTGTGTACATCCATGCACACTTGTAAATATCCACATTTTTGTGGTATGTATTTCTGTGTGAAGCTGTGTATGTGCATTGTGCAGATGTGTGTGGAGAACAGAGGTCAGTAACAGATATAGTATTCAGCTGCTCTTCACATTGTATTTGAAACAGTGTTTCTCAGCGAACATAGAATACCAATTAGGCTAGATGATCTAGGAAACAAGCCTCATTTGTAATTCTGCCTCTGACACCTTAGCCTAAGGTAACAGGTTTGCCCTGCTAGTCTATAGATTTTAGAACTCAAACTCAAGTTCTCCTGCTTGAATGGCAAATTTTTGAAGCACAGAGCTATTTCCTGTGCTCCGGTTTGCTATTCAAATCCAAAGGGAATTCTTGCTTTTAACAGTGCATGCACATTATGGCATAATCAACTTAAGCTTAATAACTGAAGCAAATTACTCTCAAACATGTAAATTTGGAGTCTTATGCCATTGAACTAAATAGTATTGTGCATTTTCAAGTTAGCAAAAATAATTGCACCAAATGAGTTTCATTTCTTACACTGCACTTGTTACCATCATTCTACCGTTGCCCTGTCTTTGTTTCCTCTGCTGCTGCCTTGTCTCAGATTATATTATATTCCTTGCATAGAAAGGACCAAGCATCAGCTAGCTGCCTGTTTTAAAGTTACAACTTGTCCATTACTCTTCCATCTGGGACAAGCTAATTAAATCCCTAATCTTGTGCCTCTTCGCACTAAACGAGTACTACTAGGTAGTATCAAACTAGTCAATGTATACAATATACATCTTAGTTAGGGTTCCACTGCTGTGAAGAGACACCATGAACAATGCAAGTTTTATAAAAGACAACATTTAATTGGGGTTGGCTTACAGGCTCAGCGGTTCAGTCCATTGTCATCAAGGCAGAAACATGACAGCATCCAGGCAGATATGGTGCAGGAAGAGTTGAGAGTTCTACATCTTCATCTGAAGGCTGCAAGTGGAAGACTGACTTCCAGGCAACTAGGGTGAGGGTCTTAATCCCACACCCACAGTGACACACCTTCTCCAACAAGGCCACACCTCCTAATAGTGCCACTCCCTGGGAAAAGCATATACAAACAGTAACAATATATAACCTGCACACAGCAAGTGTTCCAACTAATTCTTTTTCACTCCTGTTGTTGCCAGTGAAACACCTTCCACACATCACTTTATACCCATCTGTACACATGTATCACATCTGTCTTTTTCAAGGGTACCTGACATGAAAATCTGGGCATATTTAGTGTGCCTTCAAATTTTTTCCAGAAGTTTAAAAATTGAATTGTTAACTCCTTAGTAAATGATGAGAGCATTCCAGGTAAATATTTCCTGGATGATAATTGCATTTCATTTCCAATTGTCAAAATTCTATAGACAAACTTATTTTCAATTCAAAGATTCTTGAAACATTCAGCTTTCCCAGAATTTTTGTCGGGAACAAGCTGTTACCTTCATCTTCGATGCCCTTAAAAGATGTTATCAGAAGTTACAAGAAAGAAATTGCACTAGATTGAACATTATACAAAGCTGACTGACTGACTAAAATTTCAACTATTATGGAGAAATCAGAATTTAATCAAACCAAGGACAATTTATCTTAGGCTATCTTGTTATTTTGACCCTTAGACATTTAATGTTACTTCTGTGTCTAGCTATGATTTTTGTGAATATTCTGTAAATCCTTTTGAAATATATTATTAAGACCCATAATTTATATAAATCCAAAGTCTAAGATGATACAGCCAAGTTTTCCGACTTAAATCTAACCTCCCTGCATGAAGCAAGGTATTGGAAAAGCAATCATACTTTATAAATTTCTTTGTGTTGTTACTTAAAAATCTTCATAAAGTAATACCATGTGTATACTTATGCTAAATTAAATCTGCATTTGATGGTCAAGGTAGCCAATTTTTAACTCCAAAATTAATTATCTCCTAATACCTTTAAGATGAGAATTGCATATTTTGTTGATACAGTCATTTTACCTTTCGTCTAAGCAAATATTGACACTTTATGCACTGTGCCCTCTCTGTATCTGGGAAAGTACCCTCAGCATTAGTTGTATTTATTTTTACAGCTATATATCTTCAAACAGTAAGCTGTAAGCTAATCATGAAAGGGACTATGCTTTACCTTCATGTAGTCAAAATCTCCAATAATGCTAAAAATTCTGTTACATCTCACAAGTTCTTATGGAAATAGGATTAAGTCATTCAAAACTGACAACTTAATTTCTTCTTTGATGTACTAACTCCTTCAGCCAATTACAATGAAGACCAAGAGATAACCCCAAACTGTTCTCTATAATATCTTCAACAGCCCCACTCAAATCATGCCAGGATGCTTTTGTATTTTACTTATATGTATGTATATGCATCTATATGGGGTTATGTGCTCATGTGTTCAGAATTCCACAGAGGCCAGAAAAAAATTATTCAGATCATGGAAATCTGGAGTTACAAGTGTTTGTGAGCTGTCAAACATAAAAGCATCGACCTAAATCCAGGGCCACTAAAAAGAGTAGACAGTGTTTATGATTAATGAGACATCTCTCCAACCCTGAAGACAGGATTGTTGATTTTGATTTAATCCTTTTAATAAGAGCCACCTGTATGATTTCAGGGGACTTACAGTATTTGAATGACTTTGTAATGATTTTTTTTTTCACCAAATCAGATCACTGAACAAAACAGACTGACATAATAAAGTCATAGGTCATAGAGGTGGAAGGAACCTAACAATAATAAGTCACAAATGAATTAGACATGTCTATTGACTATAAACTAAGCTCATAATCTTGTTTGTGAAATCTTGAAAAAAGTCATTCATTTACAGCCATGAAAGGAATGACACTAAACTGATCGGTACTTACCAGTCTAACTCAAAATATCTCTATTAAAAGTATTACTCCTACACTGTCTTGGTGGCAAATTTTGTTGTTATATCAGAATTCTTCATTCTCAGATTATTGGATGCTTCAATTAGGCTCCAGAGTGAGTACCTCTTTCTCTTTGCATAACCCCTTAATTTGCCTATTCTTTAGAGTATGCTTCACATTTTGTATAGGAAGCAAATCCAGTATATGTTTCAATATTCTTCATGACTGGATCTATATGAAGAAGAAAGAGTGTACCTTGACAGATCCTGATTCATTACAAATGCCTGTTGTGAGTTTTCTTTATCTCTTCTCCCATTTCTTATGTCACCAAACATTTTTTTTTGGCAGATCTGTCTGAGTAAAAAAAAATTCTCTTTCTCAAATATAGACAACATATCTCTATGGTAAGGTCTTATTTCATTAAATACAAAACAGGAGTCACATGGATATGTCTATATAAAGGGAGTAGAAGCCCTTTCATATTAATTCTTCACTACCTACTGTAACTTTTTAACAAAATATCACTAACAAATTCACTAAAATTTATATTAATTCTTCACTACTTACTGCAACTTCTTACCAAAATTTAACTAACAAAGTCATTAAAATATCAGGGAAGTATATGATGTATTTTAATAATGTATTCTATATTCTACATATATAGAATAATGGCTAGTTTTGTCAACATAACATGATCTAGTATTACATGAGAATCAGAACTGTAGGAATTCCTATAAGGGATTATTTTTATTAGATTAATCAATGATTGGAGATTCTTCTTAACTGAGCGCAGGACTGTTTCTTGTGTGGGGATCCTATATTGTACATAACTGAGAAAGTAAACTGAGTATTAACATGCATATGTTGTTTTTTACTTTTAATGCTTGATTTGATGTCACCTACTGCTTCAAGCCCTGCTACTTTGCCCTTCCCAGTGTTATCACATTATAAGTTGTAACCCAAGATTCAAGTTCTGGTTATAATTAATGTAAAAATTTTATTGAAGTTATAGAATGTTTCTGAAAACTCCAAACTAGGGAGGGAATATTTTGCTTACTTACATCACTGTTGGCTGCATTTTAATGCTGATCTATGGGTCTTATACAATATTGTTAGTATTTATGGTACAGGAGTCTTTTACTGATTTAGACTTTATTGATATAACATTGTCTAGAATACCATTCCAGTAAAATCCTTTACTACAAGAAATTTTGTATGTAATCTTATATAAAGAGAATCTCTATGAGGAAACAGAACTGGACGGTAATATCAACTTAGGCACAAGAAAGAGATACTTCTTTGATCAAGTCTATGGATAGTACCACTCAGAGAATCATGACCAGTCAAGGTATTGCTACTTATGATTGTTGAGTGTTTAGTCATAAACAGGATAACTCCTTAGTCCCCTCCATAGCTGAGGTAACATCTTGTAAATGATGCGGGGAAGCATGTGAAATCTACGATTGATGATTAGGCCTATGAAGAGCTATCACATAGGAATGACATTTCTGAACTCTTAGCAGCAGTTGTTTACCTATAGAGTCTGCATAAGTCTGAGTACTTAATTAAACATTCATAGGTAGGATACAGTTTCATGTGGCTATAGCCAAGGAAGACACTGGCAGTCAAAGGCTGCTAGGGAAGAATGATAGTTTTGATTCTGTGGCGAACCCTTTGGTAAGTACACATACCCTTGTGGACAGTTCTACAACTATATACATTTTAGTGACCCTGGTTAAACTGAATGGGTTATAAACCAAACGAAAATCACAGGTACATGGAATAGCATCTTGGTAGGTTCTAAGAGGAAATTTGATGCGTTGTCAGAGGTAAGGGGTGGAGACAATGATGATTTTGACCAGGATTTATAATAGGCATATATTAAATCATCTGAAGCAATTAATAAAATAAATGTTTGAGAAAAAGGCCACAGAACCATATATTCAGATAAGTCACTTTTTTGTTATTGTTGTTGTTGTAGTTTTTTATAATATAGAAAACATGTTTTCAAAAGTACCATCTCTACATGACAGTTGTAAAAATGTTAACAAAGCACTAGCATTTCTGCAGCTACTGCTTTTTGTTGTTGGCTGCTGTGATCTGTCAAGTCTTATGCATTACAACTAATTATTCAGCAGTCTGTGGGAATCACTATCAAGATAATGGTATGTTGACAGGTTTTTTAGTATAGAATCTCAAATGTTTAATTCATTATGTCATTTATACCTAGACATCTTTTATCTGCTATGTGGCTCAAGTTCAGTTTTGAAAATATTTTCAAAGTTAGTTGCAAAGGGAAGCTAACCAGTAAGTAGATGGTCTCGGTGCTGAGGACACAAGTTAAGAACAAAAAAAATTGCAGATTTAGGGGCTAATTTAAGTGGAAAGCAGTTGAAAAAAAGTGTCTTCTTTGTAAATACTTAGTAACCATCAAGACCACCACTAATTAGGTGTGGATACATAGTACGCATTGTTCTGCCAGATGTGTCCAGTCCAAAGTCTGTGAATACACTAGTAGCATACCTGTGATGGTCTGAATGAAAATGGCTCACCGAGGTTCATATGTTTGAGTATTTGGCAACTAGTTCATGGAACTGCATAGGAAGGGTTAGGAGGCAAGGCCATTTTGGAAAAGGAATATCACTAAAGTTTAATTTGGGGATTTCAAAAATCCCTGCCTGTCAGTTAGTGTTTTCTAACTATCCATCTATCTATATGTCTGTATTGAGAGGACTGATACAGGCTGATTCCATTATGGACTTCAAACTGGCAAGAGAGGACAATATGCCTAGGTTTCTGTCTGCCAGTACTGGGCAAATCCAGCCAAGTCAGTTATTGGAAAAAACTTATGGCCTTGGGCAAAACATCAGAAACTCTCCTGAAATCTGTAGCTGCCCTACCACCTGGCCTGAGGCAAGAACAGATTCAGGAACAGTTTTCAAGCTTCTCCAGAAACAATTTACAGACTCCCACCAAAGGCTCTGGAATGTCCATAGATATAGAGCCAACCAACTAAGAAAGAGGTCACATACTACATCCTGGAATTCACCTAATGTGCGTTAAATTTCTCCTGAAAGCTCATGTGGGTGTCTCCATATTCTTAAATGGTAGAACTCAGTATTCTGGACTACTGAAGTATCAAATGCTCATGAATCTTTAAAATCTCCATTCTCTCTCTCTCTCTCTCTCTCTCTCTCTCTCTCTCTCTCTCTCTCTCTCTCTCATCCTTATGCTTGCAGTTCAGCTGTATACTTACTTACACCATACTTGAATGCTGGCTGCCATGTTCTTTATGACGATGTTCAAGGACTCATTCTCTGAAACTATAAACATATCCCCCAATAAAGTGTTCCTTTATTGAAAGTTATCTTAGTAATTCCAGCACTGAGGGCCAAGTTGAATATAGGTAGATCCTTTGGACTTGCTAGACAGCTACTGTTATCTACATTGTAAGTGCAAGTTTCAGGACAATGAGAAACTCTATGAATTAGAATTTTGGTTTTTGAAACAGTGGACCATACCAGGAAAGCGGGTAAACTTGAAATGGGTTTGAAAGCCCAGACCTCAAAAAGGACAGTTGGTGCTTCTGAGCAGGCCCCTGTCATGTGACCACAACACTGCATAGAGAAGGTCATAACCATCTATTATATAGGGGCAGTACCACAAATCCCCTCCACATGCAAATAAGTCATCCCTAACATTTCAGTCCAAAGCAATAGAAAACATTTGCTTTACAGACCCCAACTCACCCAAAAATGTACATAAGATCCTATCCAGAAGGAATAAAGGTGTGTCAGAACTACTATTTTTCCTGAGAACATCAGTCATATAAGATCTATAACACATTCTAGGGAAGACAACACTCTCCTGAAGCTTTTGCTATAGAAAGCTTGTCTGCATCCTTCTAGCTAGCAGAGTATCCAGACAGTGAGGAACCCTATGCCTCAAATTTTTAAGTGAATAATACCTAAGTAATGGCTTCCCAAATTGTCCCTTGGCTTCTACATTCACGCACACATATGTATATTCGAATTCTCACACCCTTTTGTACCTACACACATGGGAAGATACACAAGTAGACATACACACACATACACACACACACACATACCCTCTTACACTTACATACATACATACATAGAAACACTATTTTACACACAGATACACACAGAAACACTTACTCATATACATATGCACACATAAAGACATATACTTACAGACCCACTCAGATGAACACACATGCACACATGAACCCACACTCATACACATGCACATATATGTGTGCACACACACAAACACAGATAGATATAAGTATAGATACACACAGACATATGCTCAGATACACACATACACACAAACACACTCATATATTTATACACACACACACACTCATACACACAAATAAATACTTTATATATAAATGGAGTTACTGCCATCAGACATGCTTTTTATCTTTTTTTTAACTTTTAATTTAACTTTAATTAAAAACTTTAAGTCATTACATCATCCACCCTGCTGAGTAATACAAAAGGTTTTTAGAGTGTGTATTCTTTTTTTTCTTTTTGAGGTCAATTTTTCTTTTTTTATTCCATATATTAATTTACATTACATATGATATCCCCCTTTTGAGGCTCCCCCCTCCCTGCAAGTCACATAAGCCCTCTGCCCTCCCCCTGTTTCCCCATTCACCCATTCCTTCTTCTCTGTTCTGGTATTTCCCTACACTGCTGCATTAAGCCTTTCCAGAGTCAGGGGCCCTTTCTTCCTTCTTTTTGGACATCATTTGATATGTGGATTGTGTCTTCCAGTCTTCTAGGATAATATCCTCTTATCAGTGATGCATTCCATGAGTGTTCTTTTGAGATTGGGTTACCTCACTTAAGATGATGATCTCAAGTGCCATCCATTTGTCTAAGAAGTTCATGAATTTATTGTTTCTAATGACTGAATAGTACTCCATTGTGTATATATAGCATATTATTTGTAACATTCCTCCATTGAGGGACATCTGGGTTCATTCCAGCTTCTGGCTATTATAAATAGGGCTGCTATGAACATAGTAGAACATGTATCCTTATTACATGCTGGGGAATTCTCTGGGTATATGCCCAGGAGTGGTATAGCATGGTCCTCTGGAAGTGTCTTACACAATTTTCTGAGGAACAGCCAGACTGATTTCCAGAATGGTTGTACCAATTTGCAATCCCACCAGCAGTGGAGGAGTGTTCCTCTTCTCCACATCCTAACCAACACCTGCTGTCTCCTGAGTTTTAAATCTTAGCCATTCTGACTGGTGAGAGGTGAAATCTCAGGGTTGTTTTGATTTGTATTTCCCTAATGACTAATGATGCTGAACATTTTTTTTATTATTCTTTTTTTTAATTTTCTATATTCTTTGTTTACATTCCAAAGGTTTTCCCCTTTCCCAATTACCACCCCCCACCATATGTCCCATAAGTCCTCTCCCTCCCAACTATTCCCCAATCACCCCCCCCCACAATTTCTCTGTTCTGGATCTACAAAACTGGATCCAATCTTTTGAGGCCCAGGGTCCTCTCCTTTCTTCTTCTTGGGAATCATTTGACTTACTAATTGTGCATTGAGAATTTAGGGCTTCTGGGCTCATTAATATTCACTTATCAGTGATTGCATTTCTTGTGTATTCTTTTGTGATTGGGTTAACTCACTTAGGATGATATTTTCCAGATCTAACCATTTGCCTACAAATTGCATGAATTCATTATTTTTCATTGCTGAATAGTATTCTATTGTATAAATAGACCACATTTTCTGTATCCATTCCTCCTTTGAGTGATATCTGGGCTCCTTCCAACTTCTGGCTATTATAAACAAGGCTGCGATGAACATTGTGGAGCATGTGTCTTTATTGTATGCAGGGGAATCCTGTGGGTATATAGCCAGGAATGGTATGCCAGGATCCTCTGGAAGTGACATGCCCAATTTTCTGAGGAACTGCCAAACTGATTTCCAGAGTGGTTTTACCATTTTGCAATCCCATCAACAGTGGAGGAATGTTCCTCTTTCTCCACATCCTCGCCAGCACCTGTTTTCACCAGAAGAAATTCGAATGGCTGAGAAACACCTTAAGAGATGTTCAACAACATTAGTCATCAGGGAAATGCAAATCAAAGCAACCCTGAGATTTCACCTCACACCAGTCAGAATGGGTAAGATTAAAAGCTCAAGATGCTGAACATTTCTTAAGATGTTCTCAGCCACCCGAATTTCTTCCGGTGAAAATTCTTTGTTTATTTCTGTACCCCATTTTTAATAGGGTTGTTTGGCTCTGGATTCTAACTTCTTGAGTTCTTTTATATATTGGATATTAGCCCTCTGTTGCATGTAGGGTTGTTTAAGATCCTTTCCCAATTTGTTCGTTGATGCTTTGTCCCCTTAATAGTGTCCTTTGTCTAACAGAAACTTTGGAATTTTATGAGGTCCCATTTGTCAATTCTTGATCTTAGAGCATAAGCATTGGTGTTCTATTAAGGAACTTTTCCATTGTGCCCATGTCTTCAGGGGTCTTCCCCAGTTTATTTTCTATTAGTTTCAGTGTGTTTTCTTTTATGTGGAGGTCCTTGATCCACTTGGAGTTGAGTGTAGTACAAGGAGATAAGAATAGACTATTGTGCATTCTTCTGCAACCTGACCTCCAGTTCAACCAACACCATTTGTTGAAAAGGCTCTCTTTTTTTTTCCACTGGATGGGTTCAGCTCCTTTGTCAAAGATCAGGTGACCATAAGTATGTGGGTTCATTTCTGGATCTTCAATCCTATTCCATTGATCTATTTGTCTGTCACTGTACCAATACCATGCAGTTTTTAACGCTATTGATCTGTAGTACTTCTTGAGGTCTGGGATATTGATTCCCCTGGAAATTCTTTTACTGTAGAGAATAGTTTTAGCTATCCTGGGTTTTTTATTATTCCAGATGAATTTGATAATTGCTCTTTCTAACTCTGTGAAGAAATGAGTTGGGATTTTGATGGGCATTGCATTGAATCTGTAGATTGATTTTGGCAAGATGACCACTTTTACTATATAAATCCTACGAATTCATGAGCATGGAAGTTTTTTCAATTTTCTGAGGTCTTCTTAGTTTTCCTTCTTCAGAGCCCTGAAGTTCTTCTCATAGAAATCTTTCACTTGTTTGGTTAGTCACTCCACAATATTTTATATTATTTGTGGCTATTATGAAGGGTGACTTTTCCCTATCTTCTTTCTCAGCCTGCGTATTTTTTGAGTATAGGAGGGCTACTGATTTGCTTGAGTTGATTTTATATCCAGCCACTTTGCTGAAGTTTTGTATCAGCTGTAGGAATTCTCTGGTGGAGTTTTTTAGGTTGCTTAAGTATACTATCATATCATCTGCAAATAGTGATAGTTTGATTTCTTTCTTTATTTCTTCTTTGGCCAAGGTATCATTGAGTAGAGCATTGTTCAGCCTCCATGTATATGTGGGCTTTCTGTTTTTTTTCTATTGAAGACCACTCTTACTCCATAGTGATTTGATAGGAGGCATGGTATTATTTTGATCTTAAATTTGTTGAGGTCTGTCTTGTGACCAATTATATGGCCGATTTCGGAGAATGCACCATGTGGTGCTGAGAAGATGGTATATTCATTTGCTTTAGGATGAAATGTTTTGTATATATCTATTAAATCTAATAGGTCAAATGCTTCAATTAGTTTCACTGTGTCCCTGTTTAGTTTCTGTTTTTCTGGTCTGTCGATTGAGGAGAGTGGAGTGTTGAAGTTACCCACAATTATTGTGTTAGGTGCAATGTGTGCTTTGAACTTTAGTAAAGTTTCTTTTAAGATTGAGGTTGCCCTTAAATTTGGAGCATAAATGTTCAGAATGGAGAGTTCTTCTTGGTGGATTTTTCCTTTGACCAGTAAGAAGTGTCCTTCCATGCCCCTTTTGATGACTTTAGGTTGAAAGTCAATTTTATCTGATATTAGGATGGCTACTCCAGCTTTTTTCATAAGAGCATTGGCTTGTAAAACTGTTTTCAAGCCTTTTATTCTGAAGTAGTGTTTGTCTTTGACCCTGAGGTGTGTTTCCTGTAAGCAGCAAAATATAGGGTTCTGTTTATGTACGTAGTCTGTTACTCTATGTCTTTATTTTTTGGGAATTGAGTCCATTGATATTAAGAGATATTAAAGAGTAGTGATTATTACTTCCTGTTATTTTGATGTTATTTTTATATTTGGGTGGTTATCTTCTTTTGGGCTTGATGAAAGAACTTTACTATATTATATTTTCCAGGGTGTAGTTTCCCTCCTTGTATTGGTGTTTTCTACCTATTATCCTTTGCAGGGCTGGATTTGTGGAAAGATATTGTGGAAATTTGGTTTTATCATGGAATATCTTGGTTTCTCCATCTAAGGTGATTGAGAATTTTGCTGGGTATAGTAATCTTGGATGGCATTTGTGTTCTCTTAGAGTCTGTATGAGATCTACCCAAGATCTTGTAGCTTTCATGGTCTCTGGTGAGGAATCTGATGTATTTCTAATCGGTCTTCCTTTATGTGTTACTTGGTCTTTTTCTCTTACTGCTCTTAATATTTCTTTGTTTAGTACATTTGGGGTTTTGATTATTATGTGACAGGAGGTATTTCTGTACTGGTCCAGTCTGTTTGGAGTTATAAAGGCTTCTTGTATATTCATGGGCAATTCTTTCTTTAGGTTAGGGAAGTTTTCTTCCATAATTTTGGTGAAGATATTTGCTGGCCCTCTTCATTCTCATCTATAGCTATAATCCTTAGGTTTAGTCTCCTAATTGTGTCCTGGATTTCCTGGATGTTTTTGACTGCAAGCTTTTTGCCTTTTACATTTTCTTTCACTGTTGAGTCAATGGTTTCTATGGTATTTTCGGCACCTGAGATCCTTTTTTCTATATCTTGTATTCTGTTATTGATATTTGCATCTATGGCCCCCGATTTCTTCCCAAGGTTTTCTATCTCCAAAGTTGTCTCTCTATGTGATTTCTTAGTTGTTTCTACCTCTGTGTTTAGATCCTGGGTGGTTTTGCTCAGTTCCTTCACTTGTTTGTATTTTCTTGTATTTCTTTAAAAGATTTTTGTGTTTCTTCTTTCATGACTTCTGCTTGTGGACTCACTTTCTCCTGCATTTCTTTAAGTGATTTTCGTGTTTCCTCTTTATTGGCTTCTATCTGTTGACCCATATCCTGTAGATCAGGAGCTTCCCTGGTTGAACTGCAGGATCCAAGATGATGGGGATATTAGTCAGTGGGGCTTTGTCTATCCACGGGACTTCCTGCCAGTCAGATGCTCTCCTGCATGCCCAGGCAGCTGTGACATGTTTTTTTTTTTTTTAATAATTCAGAAAACCCTAATCCACAAACCCACATCAGCTACTACACCAATCCTTCAGTACTTTATCTCATATTGCTTTGTCTGGAAGAAGTGGTTCCTGAGACCTCAGCAAGCATTTTCAGCATTAAGGAAGGTGACCACTGGAGCCATTCTGGCAAGTAGCCTTCCTTTATCTGCTACAAGACCTTTCCTTACTCAGATGTGAATGCTGCCTTCTTGGCATACATATGTGTGATTCTGTGAAACTGAATATCTTAATTAAATGCTAATACCTATGATCCATCTTGCTAAAGTCAGGATGCATTTCAACTGAATAATATCTCAAACATTTAAATAATATGAAGATAAAGAAAGCCAACAGTGGATTGGGGATAGCATTAAGGCCAACAACAGTAAGAAACAACTTTGTACCTTAGCCTAAAGCTAACCTAGACCTCCAACATGGTAATAGGCATCATCACAACAAAATCTCTATCTTCTGATATGGAGCGTAGGTCAGGGAATTACTGGAGAAGAATATACCTACTTCCTTCAAAGTTCAGTAGAAGAATAAACAGCATCCCCCTTTATCTTATAACTTCAGAATTTATGTAAAAGGGAAGCCAGCTAAGATAAACTGAGAAAGTTAGTCTTGGGGACAAAAACCAATGGGAAAGAGGAAACACAGCCATGTATTAGCTCCTTTTCAAGTCAAGATCTGTCACCTTGAGAAGTCTGTTCTACTATTTCTAAGAACTGGGATAATACAAGGTCACTGGAGGCACTATATATTTTTTTGTTTGTAGCACTTTGCATAAGTTTTGTTTTGGTAACAATATCCTAAAATCCATTTAGAGAATCATTGTACCCCCATTCTTATTCTAAAACATGAGAGACTAGTTTATGCTGTCTCAGAAGCATATGGTAACTATATTTAATGTAGGAAAATCACATATGCTCAAATCCCATGTATTTTAGTGGAGCCAAATCCAGGAAAGATAACAGTTGTCAAAAGAAATTCTAGCTAGCTTTGGACATCATCCCCCAAGAGTAATGTCATCCACAGTTTCTTTGCTATCACTTCAACATGATCATCTCTATGTTTTATAGAATATTATGCATCCATTTGATTATGGCTTTGAATATGTTCTTTATATTCTAACACTAGGCTATGTTCCCAACACCAGTTAACACCTGGGGTACAGCAGAAGGATGAGAGAAAATGTGAGAGGATAAACATCTAGTTATGGTGTCTGAATACAGAATGTGAGCTATCATCAAGGGAATATTCTATTATATTTCAGCATATGTAGATATCTAATGGTAACAATCAGAGGAACAGAGGAAGATACAGTAAGGTCTTGGATTTGGTACTAAGAAGAGACACTGAGAATACCCATTTTGGTAAGCATTTATTTATTAAGGTAATTATTAATGTCATAGAAAGACAGCATTGCAGGGCAATCTGAAGGACTTTAAACCACTGAGATTAAATTGTGGCCTCCTTTTGTACAAATCAGAGGCAGAGTGGAAGTTCTATAGTATATGTCTGATGAGCTGTCTATTGCATGTGCTTACAGTGAGACTGACTTTAATTTACAGGTGGCAAAATTTCAGATCTTTACTTAATATGTGTCCACTGCATGGACTGCATATGCAACCTTCATAGCATAAGAGAGTATGCATAAAATGTTATCAAATGCCATAGAAGTATTTAGGGTAGGGTTTTTCTGCTGTGAACAGACACCATGACATTATAATGACAATACTTAATTGGGGTCGACTTACATGTTCATAGGTTCAGACATTACCATCAAGAAAGAAACATGGCAGCCTCTAGGCAGGCATGGTGCAGACAGAACTGAGAATACTACATCTTTATCTGAAGGCTGCTAGTAAAAGACTGACTTGCAGGCAGCTAGGACTATGGTATTAAAGCCGCCCATCACAAAGACACTTCTACTCAAAAAACCATACCTCCAAATAGTGCCACTTCATGGACAAAGCACATAGAAGCCATCACATTCCACTCCCTGGCCTCCATTGGCTAGTTCAAGCACATGATTCTATGAGGGACATACCTATCCATAGCATAATAAACGTGTACATTTAGTCCAACTTCCAAAGACGCCATAGTCTATAGCAGACTCAATATCTTTAAAAGTCCAAAAATTAAAGTCTCTTCTGAGTTTCATCCAATCACTTAATTGTAATCCCCAAGGCAAGACAGGAAACCAGCTGGTCACGCTCCGAACTCTGCATCTCCGTGTCTTATGTCACTGTAGTCTTCAGATCTCCACTTCTTTTTCATCTTTGTTTACTGCATAAAACTTCTTTCTTCTGGGCTGCTTCTACTCTATGTTAACAGCTTTCCTCCCTAGATAATCTATATATTTTATATTTTTCTTTCTAAGAATTTGATTTTATTCAAAATACACTTCAAGAGTTTTCATCAGGAAACAAAATCTATGATGGGCACTTCTTTCTTTCTTCCTTCCTTTCCTTCCTTCCTTCCTTCCTTCCTTCCTTCCTTCCTTCTTTCTTTCTTTCTTTCTTTCTTTCTTTCTTCTTTTTATTTTTTTTCAAGACAGGGTTTTTCTGTGTTTCCCTGGCTGTCTTGGAACTAACTATGTAGAACAGGCTGGCCTCAAACTCAGAAATCTGCCTGCCTCTGCCTCCCGAAGTGCTGGAATTAAAGGTGTGCTCCACCATTGCCCAGCTATGATGGGCATTTCTAAGACTTCTTTTGTTAATGCAATTAAAAGAGCAATTTCATCTTAGTCTTAGGACAACTCTTAAGACAAGTGCAAAAGGCAGCTATGTTCTTTATGAAAGTACCACAAAAGAAACCTCTAGTCCACATAATAAAGTTCTTCTCCACTGTAACCTCTTGGGCCAGGTCTACACAGTTCAAAATCTTCCATATTCCTACTAGAATGTCTCATTAATTCCCACTTAAAATATCCCATGGCTTTCCATATCCAAAGTCCCCACATCCACATTCTGTCTAACAAAAGCATGGTCAGACCTATGACAGCAATAACCCAGTACCTGGTACCATACCAACTTCTATCTTAGTTAGCATTTTACTGCTGTGAACAGACACCATGACCAAACATCATTATAAGTTGTTTAACATTAAGGAAACTCTAGATTTGAAAAGATGGTTTGCAGTTGGCAATGCAAAATAAAATAAAACCATAATTCAGGTTATGGACAAAATTGACAATTTGGACATGATAAGTGAATATCATACTTTATAACTATTATAATTATGTTCAGTGTATGTCTGAAGAAAAGGCCCGTTTAATGGGAAAAAAGAGAAAAAAAATGTGTTGCCATGTGTTCTCATGCTAATTATGTTACCCAAAATCTGTTTGTTTGTAGTGTGCAGCCTGTTCCCAGTTGGTTTTTGACTGGTCAATAAAGTTACCACAGGCCAATGGCTGTGCATTTAGACAGAGACACGACTTTTAGGATTCCCTCGAAGGGACTGAGGAGTAGGAAGAGGGCTTAGGAGTTGGATAGCTAGAAAAGCACAGGAGGTAGACACAGCTAACTTATAGGTACAGGGAGAAAGGAGGATATCCAGAAGGAATATCTAGTAGGGTCCAGGATAACAGAGATGAAAGTATAGGTTTAGTAATTATACAACCAGAAATATCAGAAAGGAGTATGTGTTAATTACATGAATTTAGAGTGCAGCACCTACATTAAGCTGTCTAAGGTATTTAAAATAAAGGGCTATGCACCAGGAAGTATAGAATAGATTAACAATTTACCACATCCATAAGGCTTCCCAATGATCATAGATAAGACGACGCATGTGCATGAGCCCTGGCACTCAGAGAAGTTTCCACAACAGCAAATTCAGACTTCATTGCCAGTGCACTCTTAAGAAAACTCTGAATAGTTTGTATTCTGAAATTTATTTAGAAAATGATATTTGAAGATCTCCAACATTACATATGATTCACAGGTTAAAGGTATGTGCTTCTAAACCTGTTATTTTAAGTTCATTATCTGGTAGTCACATAGTAGAAACAAAATACTAATTTTTGCAAGTTGTTCTTTGATCTACACACACACACACACACACACACACACACACACACTCACACACACACGGAAACAGCTGAAACATTTGTAAAATAAAAATATAATAGGGTCTAGGGATGACTGTTAATGGAATGGCTTGGGACTGGTGTTACTAAGCTAACAAGAATAGTTCTCCAGTATTGATGGTCCTATGGGTCTGCTGGGAACACCTTTGTTCTCAAAGCCCTGAAAAATGTGAAGTTCTTCATCTCTTTAGGGCTATATCTGTCACATGTAATTTCTGTTAAAGAGAAATTGTCATGTGTTGTTAGTCTTGAACTATACATTTGCAACAGCCTAAATTGTCACAGAATCAGAAATGAAATGAGAACAAATGGCAGATATCACAATGAATGCTTTTGAACTCTGGAAGATAGAGAGAATGAAGATATCTGATGAGATTGCTACCCTGAGTTAGCCTTGTGACCTTCTTTACATAATTGGGCCTTAGAAGAGAAAATGAACTGGTTAATCACAACAATTTCTACAACATCGTATAAAAGTGTTTCCTGAGACTCTTCTAGAGGTTTTCTATTGCTTGATTTCAGCAACATGTTAAACCACAATCTGTAAGAAACTTCTTTTTTTTTCATTTTTTATTACTCTATATTCTTTGTTTACATTCCAAAGGCTTTCCCCTTTCCCAGTTCTGCCCCCCACCATAGGACCCATAAGTCCCCCCCAAAATACTCCACAATCACCCCCACACCATTTCTCTTTTCTGGTACTCTCCTATAAAACTGGATCCAATATTTTCAGGCCCAAGGTCCTCTCTTTTCTTCTTCTTGGGAATCATTTGACTTGCTAATTGTGCCTTGAGAATTCAGAGCTTCTGGGCTCATTAATATCCATGTATCACTGATTGCATTTCATGTGTATTCTTTTGTGATTGGGTTAATTCACTTAGGATGATATTTTCCAGATCTAACCATTTGCCTACAAATTGCATGAATTCATTATTTTTGATTGCTGAGTAGTATTCCATTGTATAAATAGACCACATTTTCTGTATCCACTCCTCCTTTGAGGGACAACTGGGCTCCTTCCAACTTCTGGCTATTATAAACAAGGCTGCTATGAACATAGTGGAGCATGTGTCTTTATTGCATGCAGGGGAATCCTCTGGGTATATGCCCAGGAGTGGTATGACAGGGTCCTCTGGAAGTGTCATGCCCAATTTTCTGAGTAACCGCCAGACTGATTTCCAGAGCAGATGTACCATCTTACAATCCCACCAACAATGGAGGAGTGTTCCTCTTTCTCGCCAGCACCTGTTGTCTCTTGAGGTTTTAATCTTAGCCATTCTGACTGGTGTGAAGTCGATTCACAGGGTTGTTTTGATTTGCATTTCCCTGATGACTAATGATGTTGAATATCTCTTAAGGTGTTTTTCAGCCATCTGAATTTCTTCTGGTGAAAATTCTTTGTTTAGCTCTGTACCCCATTATTCAATAGGGTTATTTGGTTCTTTGGGGTCTAACTTCTTAAGTATATATTGGATATTAGTCCTCTGTAGGATGTAGGGTTGGTGAAGATCTTTTCCCAATTTGTTGGTTGCCATTTTGTCCTTCTGACAGTGTCCTTTGCCTTACAGAAACTTTGTAGTTTTATGAGGTCCCATTTGTCAATTCTTGATCTTAGAGCATAAGCTGTTGGTGTTCTGTTCAGGAACTTTCCCCCTGTGCCCATCTCCTCCAGAGTCTTCCCCAGTTTCTTTTCTGTTAGTTTCAATGTGTCTGGTAAACCTCCTAACAGAAAAACATGCCATAATTTTATAAGTATTATATAAGCTCTTTTTTTCTATCTTATTGACAAAATATTCAAGACAATTTGGTATCTTTTTTCTTTATGCTTGTACTTCTCCAGATTCTCAGAAATAAAGTTTCTAGGTTTTTTTTTTCTTGAGTTAATTAAAAATCAGTTCCAACTAAAATAGAGAAATAAATTCTTGTATAGAGATTTGTCATAGGTTCCATGGAGGGGCTTTGGACTGAATGTTCCTAAAAACCTTTCTAGATTGTTCTTCAATCATTCAGTTAGAGGAGCTGGGGAGGCAGTATAGTTATTAAAGTGCTATTGAACAAGGAAGAGGGCTTGAATTTGGTCTCTAAACCCACAGAAAATAATATGCACTTGGGATCTCAGTGCTGAAGAACTGGAAATAGGCAGATCTAGAGGGCTCACATTGCAGTTAGCATAGGCTACTTGTACATTCTAAACCACTAAGAGACCCTGTCTACAAAGAGCGAAAGAGGAAAGATTTGGTAGTAGTAAAACGGAAAAGAAAGGAAAGGAAGGGAAAGGAAGGGAAGGGAAGGGAAGGGAAGGGAAGGGAAGGGAAGGGAAGGGAAGGGAAGGGAAGGGAAGGGAAGGGAAGGGAAGGGAAGGGAAGGGAAAGCTAAGGAAAAAAGGGAATACAAAGTAACTGGGGATTAACTCTGAGCCTGTTGGTGAATGCATACATGTGAGCACACATTAAAAACTTTTTATACAGACTACACAGGGAACTCCTGTGTGGATTCACATATGGATCCTAGTCACTATTTAAGGCTTAGGGAATTGATGAAGCTATGTGGCCAAGATATTATATAATTTTTAAAAAGTCAAGAAATGTACACAAAGATCAGTTCAATAGCTGTGCATAAATAAATGGATCTATAAGATTTCTTAATATAAGTGCTATTGAACAAAATATAAACTGTTCATTTTAGGTAAAATTGTAAGCCTTAGGGAGATGTTCTTGATTTTGTTCCATTTCTTATCTTCCCTGGGTACAGCTCTCTCCTGTTTGATCTTGTCTTCAGTCTTTCATGCTAACAGAAGAAACAGGACCCCACAGGGAAGGCACTTTCCTGGAATGAACTTGCTTTTGCCATTTCCTGCTGTTCTGCTAAATTTAAGTCTTCAAAAATCAACCTGGAGGAGCACAGAACTGAGACAACTAAAGCCTGCTTATCTGACCTCTCCTATTTGCCTTGTTGGTGGAGTCAGCTTTTAAAATAATGCTTCCTTTCTTTTCTTTTTCCGCATCTTTAACCTGACTGCCAACTGTGCATTTCTTTTCACAGGAAGTGTGGCCTATTCCAATTTTCCACGTCTCTAATTCCACAGTTACCAGTGGAATCATGGACTGCAAAGATATCTTTTATTCATTGGCCCTGAAGAGATCAATATTTCCAAATACCACATATTTTATAAAAGAGCAACTGCATGCATATAAGCACAGTGATATTTGAAGTACTGAAATGTCTTATGTTGCATAAATAAGAGGCCAAAAAAAGAGCTATCACCTGTGGCTAGGTTTCCAAAAATGATATTTATACTTAGCAACTCAGCCATGTTTGTATGGTCAGGGGGTTATTGTTGTCTGCCATATCTAAAATTGTGAGATATGCGGACTTGAGTTTGACTTACATATGTCAGATCATATAAAAATCTGGGTTGGTAGTTTATGCTCATAATTCTAGATCTGTAGAGTCAAAGATAGGAGGATCCTTGGGTCTCTTATTCAATATAGTTATGCATAAGAATAAAGCTGCTGAGAGACACTATAAAAACAGATTATGGCAAGTGTCTGAGAAATGATGCTCACGTCTGTCTTCTGGCCTCCAAATAAGTATGACACATACAGCAGCACATATTGCCACTCATGGATGCCCACATAAATATATGCATACAAATTTTAAAAATATCACCTATCATGGTTTAAAGATAGGAGCTATGCCTTACGATAACTACTATTTGTATCCATTCATTTGGTATCTCAGAGGACATTTCAACATCTCCTTACACTATCTTTGAGGTAGCTTTAAATGTGAATCTCAAAGAACATAAACTCATCAAGTTCCTCAGAGGCTCCTAAGTCAAAAATGAAGCAGTTTTGAGGTGAGAGTGACCTCTATTAAAAAAGGGGGTTTCAGACTTAGGCATGACAATGTGACTCAGGTCTGCAGGAACAGTAATTGAAGTAAAATGTATTCAAAGTGAAGCTATGATCCCTGTAGAACGTGTACATTGGAAAGAATCATTACTCTTTTTTATTAGATGTTTTCTTTATTTATATTTCCTTGAGTAGTTGAAAGGGTGTCACTTTGTTCCCTCACTTTTGGAAAAGCTTTCTGCTTATGAAAGCCTTACTGATAAGTGGATATTAGCCCAGAAGCTCGGAATGAATACTCTCTAGTTACTTTACCTTATTTTTCTATGCTACATTTTTTGAAATGTACTTAATGGGGAGTGTCACTGGGAAAAGACACTAGATTATCAGAGGCAGTTTTCATGAAAGATGCTGACTATATCAAGATGGAATTATGTTTATTCTTTTACATTTATTCCTTGAGTAGTTGAAAGGGTAGCACTTTTGTTTCTCCACTTTTGGAAAAGCTTTCTGCTTAAGAAAGCCTTATTCATATATAGTTAAGAAACTTGAAAATTAAAATATAAAGACTATAGAGAGCAATGTGATGTATCTCTCTGAACACACTGATAAATCTCACTAGCTTCATATATTATTTACTAAATTTGAATGTCCATATAAGTTATATAAGATTACATGAAATATAAGGAAACGTACTATATTTGTAAACTGTTAAAATTTGCATTCCAGTTTTTTTTTCAAATATTCATTAGCCACTGTCTTAGTTGGGGTTTTATTGCTGTAAAGAGACAGCATGACCACAGCAAGTCTTATAGAGAAAAATGTTTACTTTGGACAGGACTGGCTTACTGTTTCTGAAAATTAGCCCATGTTCATTATAATGGGTAGCATGGGTGTACTTATGCAGACATGAGGCCAGAGCTGCTGAGAGTTCTACATTTTGATCTGCAGGCAGCTGAAAGAGACTGCTACACTGATAGGCTTGGGCATATATGAGGTCTCCATAGTGACAGATTTCCCCCAACAACATATCTCCAAATAGCACCATTCCCTATGGGCCAAGCATTCAAACAAATGAGTCTATGGGTCCTATTCCTATTCAAAACCCTCGAGCCACTATCATTTTTAATTTTAATTTTATTTTTATTAGATATTTCTTATTTACATTTCATATGTTATGCCTTTTCCTGGTTTTCCCTCTGAAAATACTCTATCACATACCCTCCTTCCTCTACTCACCATCCTACCCACTCCCACTTCCCTGGCCTGGTATTCCCCTATACGAGGGCATTGAGCTTTCTCAGGAGCAAGGGCCTCTCCATCCTTTGATTGATAACCAACAAGGCCATCCTCTGCTGTATATGCAGCTGGAGTCACGGGTCCTTCCATTTGTACTCTTTTTTGGTGGTTTAAGCTCTGGGAGCTCTTGGAGTACTGGTTGGTTCATATTGTTGTACCTCCTATGGGGCTGCAAACCCCTTTATTTTTGCTTTTTAGACTAGATCTTATGCAGCCTATAACTGGCTATGTTGCCAGGGATTACCTTGAACTTCTGATTCTCCTGCATGCACCTTCCAGAGGCTGTGATTACAGGTGAGTGTCAAGAAGTATTTTATATGCAGTGCTGAAGAGTGAACACAGGCTTTCCATTAGGCTGAGTAGACATTTCACTAATAGAGCCCGACTCTCTTAATCTTAAATCTTGTAACGTATGTGAACACTGCCTGGATATTCAACCATTTTCTAGTTAATTTTATTTTTTTGTTAACAACTAAGAATGGAATTATTGTTCCATGATTTATGAGAAGCTATTCTACCCTCCACTGTGTCTCCTTTCTCTATGCTATCATGCAACTTTCTTCTTCTCAGCACAGCTATATCATATTGCCTACTCACCTCAACATCGAAGGCAGAGTTCAGCTCATTCATCCTGTACTCAGCAATCATGTGGCCAGGAGTTAGTCTCTCTAGCACTACAAAAGTACTCTTATGTTCTCATCCTTGAAATGGGTGTTAGCCCTAGATTATAAAAAGTAAATGTACACCAAACACCTAATGCAGTGTTGGACACAGAAAAGACTATTGGTCTGTAGCGACTTCTAATAAATAGAGTTAGAGCTGGAGATATAGGTTAAGACATGACCCCAGTTATGCTTGTAGCTTCTCACAAGTTCCCATAACTTGATTTTCAGGGGATCTAAAGTCCTGTGCTAGACTCTGAAATCCCCTGTGCTCACAGATTCACAAACCCACGTACCCACGTGCAGCCACACCCATGTAGCTTGTTTTTTTTTTTTTTTAAGAAAGGAAATCATAGGTGAAATTAGGGATAAGTCACAGGAGAAATCATACTGTGAGTCATTATATTCCTTCAAGAGGTCTAACAAAATTCTTGGGCAAGATAAACCTTATTATAGTGTCAAAAATGGATTTACAGCATACATCAAGAAAAACATTCAGTTTGATCATCAAACACTAGTGTTTCCCAGAGTGATTTCCTACTGATATTCTAAACAACAACACAATTTTCACAATTTCAGAAAGTTATCCAAAACCTGTCCTTCATAAATTTCCCCCATTACACTTCTTGAGACTTTTAATTTTCTTGCTTGTTGGATACCTTTTATGCTTCCTGATACATCACTTGATTAAAGGTTTAGGATGTGCCTTATTAATTTGTAGATTCTATTTTATGAGTTGGATTCTCTTTATGGTATTGTCATTAGTTTATCATCAACAGTGATTGATTCTCTACTTTTGACAATTGCTACCTGTCATTGATTTCCAGTGGTTTCTCCTGAAATCACAAAGCATATTTTTAGCAGAAGACAATCACATGAGCCCTAATAATAACTAAAGTTAAAATTTGCCCATTTTAATTTTGTTGAAATAACAAACATTTTTTATCTGCAAAGAGAAAGTAAAAATTGGGAAAGAAAAGTTGTTTGGGTGTGTATGTGTATGCACGTATATGTGTTGTGTTTGTGAGTATGTGGTGTGTGTATGTGATTTTTGTTTATCAATCACTGCTGTCTTCATGATAACCAAATGTTGCATATTTCATTGATCCTTCTCTGTGATTTCCTCAAATAGTATCTTCTTTCCCAACCAAGAAAATATTATTGCTCAAGAACAGAACTTTCCAAGGAACTTGTGGGTAGTCCTGGATATATGGACTTACCATAATGCTTATTAGAATTCATCCAAAATTTCCATTTTATATTGTGTGTTGAAATTGTGGATTTTTTTTAAATTTTCCATTGGATTAAGTTTTTTACTTACTTACTTACTTATTTTTTTTTTTACAATCCATATTTTATTCCTTTCGCTACATCTACCCTCTGACTGTTCCACATACCATACATCCTCCCCACCCCCATGTTGCCATATGAATGTCCCCACCCCCACCCCACCTGAACTCTAAACTCTCTGGTACCTCCCATCTCTTGAGGGATAGGTTCCATCATCTCTTAATGAATGGCAGTCCTCTTTTATTTGTGTGTTGGGGGCCTCATATCATGCTGCCTGTTTGGTGGTCCATTGTTTGAGAGATCTCAGGGGTCCAGATTAATTGAAACTGTTGTTCCTCCTATAGGGTGGTCCTTCTCCTCAGCTTCTTTCAGCCTTTCTTAGTTCAACAACAGTGGGGGGCAGCTTTTTCTGTCCCTTGGATGGGTACAAATATCTGCATCTGATTCTGTCAGCTGCTTGTTGGGTCTTTGTAGTGCAGTCATGCAAGGTACCTTTTTTTTAATTGGATATTTTCTTGTTTTACATTTCAGTTGTTATCCCTTCCCTCCCCCACTGGTCCCCAGAAACTCCCTATCCCATCTTCAGTCCCCCTGCTTCTATGAGGGTGTTCCTCCCCCCACTCTACTCTCCCATCCCTGCCCTCAATTCCCCTACTCTGGGGCATCTGTCAAGTCTCCATAGGACCAAGTACCTCTTCTCCCATTAATGCCTGACAAGGCAATCCACCAGTGCATATGCAGCTGGAACCATATGCATTCTTTGGTTGATGGTTTAGTCCTTGGGAATTCTGGGGGAGTGGGGGGTCTGGTTAGTTGATATTGTTGTTCTTTCTATGGAGCTGCAAACCCCTTCAGCTCCTTTGGTCCTTTCTCTAACTCCTCAATTGGGGAATCCCACTACCCATGCTCAGTCCAATGGTTGGCTGTGAGAATCTGCCTCTGTATTTGTAAGGCTCTGGCAGGGCCTCTCAGGAGAAAGCTGTCCTGACCTGCAGGACAGTCAACAAGGTCCCCAAACTATCTAAGAGAAGGCGAGAGACAAGAGACACGAGAGACACACAGCAAGACAGTATTCTGATCAAGCTGTCAAATTTTATTTTTTACACAAGGCTTTTTAAAGGGGAAAAGGCAGGTGAGGGGAGGGGTGAAATGGGGAAAGTAGTTGTATTCGAGGGAACAATCTCAGGGGGATAGTATCATTTCTCAGGAACAGTTTCTCAGAATTGTCTCTCAGAATCTCAGGGAAGGTTGGCATCTACTGTAGGAAATTAGCTTAGAAATTGATCAAGGGGAGGTGAAGTGGAAAGGCATTGCTATGGTAATCCAAACACAGGTGAGCTTCGATTGTTCTAGCCCACTCGGGTGAATTCTGCATGAACTGACCATCTAGTTTACTTGGCTAATCTTTAAGCTAGTACTTTTCCTACTAAAAGCAGGCTAGAAGAAGCAGGCTAGAAATGGCTGTTTTGAGATCTATGTGAGAATGGCTCCTGGCAAAAAGCCACATCAAGCTCCTTCAGCAAGCATTTCTTTGCATCCACAATAGTGTTGGTTTGCTGACTGTATATGAGATGAATCCCCAGATGGGATAGTCTAGTGATAACATTTCCTTCAATTTCTGCTCAACAGTTTATCTCCATATTTAATCCTGTGAGTATTTTGTTCTCCTTCTCAGAAGAACTAACACATCCACAGTTTGCTCTTCCTTCTTCTTGAGGTTCATGTGTTCTGTGAATTGTATCCCTATCTGTGAGTGCTCCAAAACCTCAATAATAGTGTCAGGCCTTGGGACCTCCCCTTGAGCTAGATCTCACTTTGGGCCTCTCACTGTACCTTCTTTTCCTCAGTCTCCTCTCCATTTCAATACCTGTAATTCTTTCAGATAGGAATAATAATGTGTCAGTGTTGTGGCTGTGGGAAGGACCCCATCTTTGTCATTTGATGTCCTGTCTTCGTGCTGGAGGGTCCTGCCAACCTTCCATCTCCAGAGGTTGTCTGTTTCCATTCTTTCTGCTGGCCATCAGAGCTTCAGTCCTTTTTACTCACTTAATACCATATCAGGCTACCCTCCCCCACCTGACTCCCCTGCACTGTAAACTTTCCCTTTCAGATCCCTCCCTCCCTCCCCACTTGAGATTGTTTTCTTCTCCCTCCCAAGTGGGAATTAGGCGCTCTCATGTGGGCACTTCATCTTGTTGATCATTTGAGTTATGTTGCTAACATCTACTTATTAGTGAGTACATACCATGCATTTTCTTTTTTGGATATTTTCTAATTCCATCCATTTGCCTGCAAAACTCAGGATGTCCTCACTCTTAATAGCTGAGTAGTATTCCATTTTGTAAATGTACCACATTTTCTGTATCCATTCTTCTGTTGTGGGACATCTTGGTTATTTCCAGTGAGTATATGTAATAAAATATTATTAATTTTGTAATATAATATTGGAAGAGTGGAGATAGCTCAGTAGTTAAGTGAACTAACTGCTCTTGCATAAAATGTAGATTCAGTTCCCAGTACACTCATCCATAAGGTATTTCCCAATCATTTGTAGCTCTGGGATCAAAGATTCAATGCCTTTTTCTGGCCTCTAAAAATATTTGAACACACACACACACACATACACACACACACAGAGAGAGAGAGAGAGAGACAGAGAGACAGAGAGACAGAGAGACAGAGAGACAGAGACAGAGAGAAACAGAGAGACAGAGACAGAGAGAGACAGAGAGAGACAGAGACAGAGAGACAGAGAGACAGAGAGACAGAGACAGAGAGACAGAAAGACAGAGAGAGACAGAGACAGAAAGAGACAGAGAATGAGAAAGAGACAGAGACAGAAAAAGAAAAACAGAAAGACAAAAATTAATCTCTAAATATATATTTGATTTTATCTCCTATAGCATATGTCATAGTAATATAAAAATGTATTTTGTTTCAGAATTAGAAAATGTTTTAGAGCATAAACTGTTTATCAGTGCAAAGTTAAAACTAATGTTCTGAAGACATCATTTGACAAAAGATAAAGTATGTAGAAATGAAAAAGTAGCAGTCCTGAGTGTGGGAGAGTTAAAAAACATGTTCCAGTGCTATGTAAATGGGTGTTTATTCACTGTTCTTTGAAGGAGTGTTTATTTATTTAAGGTAGTAACTGAAAGAATGTCTTTGCTCATGCTGCCTACTGCAGTTATTATAAAGACTATTTCTTCTATCTTACCTGGAAAGACTAAAGCTTCATATCATAACCTTTAACACTGCCTCCAACTTTTGGAGTAAAAAAATAATGATTTTGTGTTTTTTCATCAAAATAGGCTCCATGCAGCCCCTGCAGGCATTGTATGGTATGTCTTCCAATGCCCCTCTTCCAACACTTTCTCCTAATCACTAAGAAGTAAGGAAGTTATCACCTGGTTCAGACTGTGTTCCCCTGGAACACAAGCACTTCATTTCAGATTTACTAGAGGTAATTACTGCTTAATATACATTGAAGACATTAAGGGAATGCAAACAGATACATGAGAGACATTTTATTCCTAGATGAAAGGCATGATTCACATGTAAATTGCTGGAGAGAAATAGATGAGGCTGCTATTGAGAAATAACTATTTCAGCACTTTGTTGTTGACTGTCCCCTAGGTTCAGGCATTGAGAAGGAACAGAAGACACAAAAATGGGATTTTGTGTACATATTCTCATAGTAAGAACAGAAGAATTACCACTTCTGTTGACTTTTTGCATCTTATATGCAAAACAGCCTATGTCTTGAAACAAAAATTCTTTAATGAGCAATATTGTTATGTGATTTTAAAAACTATAATAGTCACAATGTACGATTTTAAAAAATACATTATCTCTGCGTTGGAGAGATAGTTCAACAGATAACAACACTTGCTGGCAACATTCGTTCAGTTCCCAGGATTGCCTGATAGAAGGAGAGACTTTACTCATTCAAGCTGTTTTTAACTTCCACATGTGTGCCTTGGCTCCTCAGATTAGCCATTCACTGACTAGTTCCAATATCTGTATTCATCCTGCCATTCTACAGCATGACAAGGGAATTTTTAGTCCATGCTAATATATTCAACTCTGCCATCTACACTTCCAAGATAGTTTATTTTTATTTTTTGTTAACAAATATTTATAATATTTTGTGTATATATGTGTGTATGTGCATGTGTGTGTGTTTATGTGTCATGATGCATGGAATTTAGAGGAAAACTTGTAATAATTGGTTGTTTTATCTTTAGTGCCCCTGGAATCTAACCCTGGAATCTAATTTAAGCAGGCATCTTAACCTACTGAACCATTTTTCAGCATGTTTTTTTTTCTTTTTTTAGATATTTTCTTTATTTACATTTCAAATTTTATCCTGTTTCTTTTTTCCCCCTCAAAAGCCCCCTATCTCACCTCCTCTCCCCCTGCACCAACCTACCCATTCCTGCTTCCCTGTCCTGTCATTTTCCTACACTGGAGCATCAAGCCGTCATAGGACCAATGGCTTCTCCTCTCATTCACGTCCAACAAGGCCATCCTCAGCTACATATGCAGCTGGAGTCATGCATCCTTCCATGTGTAATCTTTGGTTGGTGGTTTAGTCCCTGGGAGCTCTGGGACTACTGGGTGGTTCATATTGTAGTTCCTCCTATGGGGCTGCAAACTCCTTCAGTTCCTTGGGTCATTTCTCTAGGTGCTCCATTCTGGACCCAGTGATTAGTCCAATGGTTGGCTGAGAGCATCCACCTACCTATTTGTCAGGCACTGAGGGAGCCTCTCAGGAGATAGCTATATCAGGCCCCTGTCAGCAAGCACTTGTTGACATTCACAACAGTGTCTGGGTTTGCTGGCTGTATATGGGATGGATCCCCAGATGGGGCAGTTTCTGGATGGCCTTTCCTTCAGTTTCTGCTCCACACTTTGTCTCTGTATCTCCTCCCATGAGTACTTTGTTTCCCCTTCTAAGAAGAGCCAAATTATCCTCACATTGATCTTCCTTGTTCTGAGCTTCATGTGGTCTGTAAATTGTATTGTGGGTATTCTGAGCTTCTGGGCTAATGTCCACTTATCAATGAGTGCATACCATGTGTGATCTTTAACTGTTTTATCCATTGAGATGGAGACTCAGGGATCCCAAGTTACCCGCACTACTGTATATAGATGAGCATGACAATGAATTTCTGATCGTCCTGCCTCAACTTCCTGAGTCCCACACACCAGTTTTTTTTTCAAGCACTGGGGATGGAATCCAGGACTTTATGAATGCTAGGCAAGGTTTCCACCAATGAACTATATGCCCAGAAAACAAAATATTTTTTTAAGGTCTCAGGTTTACCAGAGGTTGAACTAGATAGACATGTAGATTAGCACACAGGAAACTTATTTTATAATTCTCCTCATTTCAGCAACTGGATAGAGTAGTGCATTTATATAGTGAAAGAAGAATGTTGAAAACAATTTTCAGTTTACAGGATTAAATGAAGAAGTAGCTAGTTGCTTTCAGTCTTCTGAAAGAGAAAACAGTGAGCTCTGTGAAACAGATGATACCTTTACTATCATAGCATATTATCTCAGTGAAGTAAGGAGACCAATGTTAGCATGAGACACCTGAGAGAGGTAAGAGTTGGGTTGAACATAGTTCCTAGAAGCTAAGACAGCAAGATGAAAATTGACTCATTAGCATATGTCTTGTCATTTTCCCACTTCCATCTGTGTGTGGTCTATTGAGTCCAAGGTGTAGAAATGTTCTTTTTCATTTTGTCTTTTCTATGTCTGTGTGTATGTCTGTGTTTATGTGTACGTATGCATGTATGTACATATGTTGTATGTGTTTGTGTGTGTGTGTGTGTGTGTATTTATATAGGTATATATGTGTAGTGATGAGCTTTTGGTTGAACGGCTTTGAGCTCCCACCTGGGTCTAACATCCACACCCATCCAGGAGCTATCTCAGATCCACAAATGGGAAACACACACACACACACACACACACACACACACACACACACACTAGCTAATTTTAAAATGCCTTGTCTACTTCAAAATCTGGGCACACCTAAACCTTGCCCTGCTAATATAGGCCCAATCAGGGAAGTAGCCAGTGGCCACATGGTCTCACCTGTTTGGGTTGCTTTATCTCCTGCTGTTCCTGCATCCCTTTCTTCTACCCTCTGTGCTTAAGATTCCAAGATCCTCTCTCATTCTACCCATGCAACTCTCAGTTTTCTGTCCTTTGTCCAGTAATCAATGGCTGTCACCTTTATGGATTGTTCAAAATAATTGGGGACAAGGATATTGAGTGTCTAGACACACAGATTCCTGATTAAGTAAAAGCATCAGAACCACTCATTTATTTCTCACCTTTACTGTCAAAACAAAGAAAAAAATTCATTTCCCAGACATAAATTGAGCATAATCATAATAAGCATGTAAATTGCAAAGTATGATATACCATTAGTATCCACCTCATCGTATTTGTTGATTAGATGAAGTACTCTACCATCATTCCTAACTTAAAGAGTTTACATTTCTATACCTTAATTATGTTTTAATTTTAGCCTGTAACATCATTTGAGAACCATATTGTATTATATATCATATCTTTAATATTAAGCAACTTAAGTTTGCTTATGTGATTATAACTAGTCTTCAACCCCATCAGAAATCTGAGAACTACTTAAATATTATGTGGTTATAAGTACCATAAATAACAATGTTACTTTTGCTTTCTCCTTGGTGAAGTTATTCCAGGAGTCTTGCTGAATGCTTCAGGACTTGATTTGAGGATGATTTTCATTGGCTTCTTCTGTCCCTTTGGTACATGCTATTTCTTCTTATTGATTGATTGGTTGATTGATTGATAGATTGATTGATTTGATATTTTCTTTTATTACATTTCAAATATTTCCCCCTTTCCAGGTCTTTCCTTAGGAAACCCCCTATCCCATTCTCCTCCCCCTGCCTCTATGAGGGTGATCCCCCATCCATGCAACACCCACTCCTGTCCTCCCACATTAGTAATCCCATTCCTCTTTCAATCTGCTTGCTCAATGAACTCACAAATTTGAAATAGGATTCATCGTTCATTCTCCATATGCAACAGGTCCTGGGGACTGAATTCAAGACTGCATGTTTATTTGACACTTTGCCTGCTGAGCTATAGTCCCAGTACTCTATGATTATTTTAATGGTATTTAAGGTGGTGGTATTGAAAACAACCGAACAGAAAGGCACCAAGGTGAGGAAATATTACATCACTGATAAAAGTGGTGAGCCAGACCCTCTTGTAAGCTCTCTCTTCTAGTCTTTTTCCTTTATTTCCATGTCCCACTTTCTCTCTTCATTGCTGTCTCATGTCCTCTGTGTTTGCTCATATCACCTTTATTTTTTTATATATTTTTTAATTTTCTATATATTTTGTTTACATTCCAAAGGCTTTCTCCTTTCCCAGTTCCCTCCTCACCATATGACCCTTAAGTCGTCTTCCCTCCACCCATTCTCCAATCACCCCCACCATTTCTCTATGCTGATACTCTCCTACAAAACTGGATCTAGTCTTCTCGGGAACAGGGTCCTTTCTTTCCTTCTTCTTGAGAAGCTTTTGATTTACTAATTGAGCCTTGAAAATTCAGAGGTTTGGGGCTCATTAATATCCACATATCTGTGATTGCAATTCATGTATATTCTTTTGTGATTGGGTTAACTCACTTAGGATGATATTTTCCAGATCTAACCATTTGCCTAGAAATTGCATGAATTCATCATTTTTAATTGCTGAGTAGTATTCCATTGTATAAATAGACCACATTTTCTGTATCCATTCCTCCTTAGAAGGACATCTGGGCTCCTTCCAACTTCTGGCTATTATAAATAAGGCTACTATGAACATAGTGGCGCATGTGTCTTTATTGTATGCAGGGGAATATGCTGGGTATATGCACAGGAGGTTATGACAGGGTCCTCTGGAAGTGTCATGCCCTATTTTCTGAGGATCTGCCAGAATGATTTCCAGAGCTCTTGTACCATCTTGCAATCCCACCAACAGTGTAGGAGTGTTCCTTTTTCTCCACATCCTAGCCAGCACCTGTTGTCCCTTGAGTTTTTAATTTTACCCATTCTGACTAGTGTGAGGTGGAATCTCAGGGTTGTTTTGATTTGCATTTCCTTGGTGACTAATAATGTTGAACATCTCTTAAGGTGCTCCTCAGCCATCTGAATTTCTTCAGGTGAAAATTCTTTGTTTAGCTCTGTACCCCATTTTTTGACAGGGTTATTTGTTTCCTTGGGGCCTAACTTCTTGAGTTCTTTGTATATAATGGATATTAGACCTCTGTCAAATGTGGGGTTGGTGAAGATCTTTTCCCAATTTGTTGGTTGCTGTTTTGTCTTTCTGACAGTGTTCTTTGCCTTACAGAAACTTTGTAATTTTATGAGGTCCCATTTGTCAATTCTTGATCTTAGAGCATAAGCTATTAGTGTTCTGTTCAGGAACTTTCCCCCTGTGCCCATGTCCTCCAGGGTCTTAGCCAGTTTCTTTTCTGTTAGTTTCAGTGTGTCTGGTTTTATGTAGAGGTCCTTGATCCACTTGGAGTTGATCTTGGTACAAGACGATAAGGGTGGGTGAATTCGCATTCTTCTGCATGTTGACCTCCAGTTGAACCAGCACCATTTGTTGCAAAGGCTATCTTTTTTCCACTAGATGATTGTAGCTCTTTTATCAAAGATCAAGTGACCATAAGTCTGTGAATTCATTTCTGGGTCTTCAATTCTTTTCCATTGATCTACTTGCCTGTTGCTGTACCAATACTATGCAGTTTTTAACACAGTTGCTTTGTAGTACTGCTTGAGGTCAGGGATATTGATTCCCCCAGAAGTCCTTTTATTGTTGAGAATAGTTTTATCTATCCTGGGTATTTTGTTAGTCCAGATGAATTTGAGAATTACTCTTTCTGGATCTATGAAGAATTGATTTGGGATTTTGATGGGGATTGCATCGAATCTGTAGATTGCTTTTGGCATGATAGCCATTTTTACAATATTGATCCTGCCAATCCAAGAGCATGAAATATATTTCCATCTCCTGAGGTCTTCTTCGATTTCTTTCTTTAAGGACTTGAATTTCCTGTCATTCAGATCTTTCACTTGTTTGGTTAGAGTCATGCCAAAATACTTTATATTATTTGTGGCTATTGTGAAGGGTGTTATTTCCCTAACTTCTTTCTCAGCCTGCTTGTCCTTGAGTACAAGAAGGCTACTGATTTGCTTGAATTGATTTTATAACCAGCCACTTTCCTGAAGTTGTTTATCAGCTGTAGGAGTTCTCTGGTGGAGTTTATTGGTTCACTTACATATACTATCATATCATCTGCAAAAAGTGATAGTTTGACTTCTTCCTTTCCAATTTGTACCCTTTGACTTCCTTAATGTTGTCTAAGTGATCTCACTAGAACTTCAAGTACAATATTGAAAAGATATGGAGAGAGGGCAGCCTTGTCTAGTCCCTGATGTTAGTAGGATTGCTTCAAGTTTCTCTCCATTTATTTTGATGTTGGCTACTGGTCTGCTATATATTGCTTTGACTATGTTTAGGTATGGGCCTTGAATTCCTGCACTTTCTAAGACTTTTAGCATGAAAGGATGCTGAATTTTCCAAACGCTTTTTCAGCATCTGATTAGATGTCCATGTGGTTTTTTTTCTTTTATTTGTTTATGTAGTGGATTACATTGTTGGATTTTCATATATTGAACCATCCCTGCATCCCTGGGATGAAGCCTACTTGATCATGTGAATGATCATTTTGATTTGCTCTTAGATTCAGTTGGCAAGAATTTTGTTTAGTATTTTTGCATCAATATTCATAAGAGGAATTGGCCTGTAGTTCTCTTTCTTTGTAAGATCATTGTGTGCTTTTGGTATCAAAGTAATAGTGGCTTCATAGTACGAGTTGGACAGTGTTCCTTCTGTTTCTATTTTGTGGAAGAGTTTGAAGAGTATTGGTGATAGGTCGTCTTTGGAGGTCTGATATATTTCTGCACTAAAACGATCTGGTCCCATACTTTTTTTGGTTGGGAGACGTTCTATAGCCCCTTTTATTTCTCTAGGAGTTATGGGACTGTTTAGCTGATCTAATTGATTCTGTTTTAATTTTGGTATTTGGTATTTGTCTAGGAAATTGTCCATTTCCTCCAGATTCAACATTTGTGTCGTGTATAGGCTTTTGTAGTAGGATCTGATGATTTTTTGAATTTCCTGTTTCTTTTGTTACATTCCCCTTTTCCTTTCTAATTTTGTTAATTTGGATACTGTCTCTGTGCACTTTGGATAATCTGCCTAAGGGTTTATCTATCTTGTTGATTTTCTCAAAGAATTAGCTCTTGATTTTGTTGATTCTTTGTATGGTTCTCTTTGTTTCTGATTTCAGCCCTTAGTTTGATGACTTCCTGTTTTCTACTCCTCCTGGATGAATTAGCTTCTTTTTGTTCCAGGGCCTTCAGCTGTGCTTTTAAGTTGCTAGTGTTTGCTCTCTCCAGCTTCTTTTTGGAGGCACTCAGGGCTATGAGTTTTCCTCTTAGCACTGCTTTCATTGTGTCCCATAGATTTGGGTAGGTTGTACCTTCATTTTCATTGAATTCTAAAAAGTCTTTTATTTTTTTCTTTATTTCTTCCTTGACCCAGGTGTAATTGAATAGAGTATTGTTCAGTTTCCATGTGTATGTTGGCTTTCTGTTGTTCTTCTTGCTATTGAAGACCACTTTTACTCCATAGTGATCTGATAGTAGGCATGGGATTAGTTCAGTCTTCTTGTATTTGTTGAGCTCTGTCTTCTGACCAATTATACGATCAATTTTGGTGTGGTGATGAGAAAAATGTATATTCTTTTGCTTTAGGATGAAATGTTCTATGTATATGTAACATATTTATATTTAACACACACACACACACACACACACACACACACACACACACACACACATATATATATATATATATATATATATATATATATATATATATATATGTTAAATCCAATTGGTCCAAAGCTTCAATTAGTTTCACTGTGGCCCTATTTACATTCTGCTTTCCTGATCAGTCCATTGAGGAGAATGAAGTGTTGAAGTCACCTACAATTATTCTGTTAGGTGCAATGTGTGCTTTAAGCTTAATAAAGTTTCTTTTACAAATGAGGGTGCCCTTACATTTGGAGCATGGATATTCAGTATTGAGAATTCTTCCTGGTGGATTTTCCCTTTGATCAGCAAGAAGTGACCTTACATGTCTCTTTTGATGACTTTAGGTTGAAAGTCAATTTTGTCTGATTTTAGAATGGCTACTCCGACTTGTTTCCTGAGACCATTTGCTTGTAAAACTGTCTTCCAGCCCTTTACTCTAAGGTAGTGCTTGTCTTTGACACTGAGATGTGTTTCCTGTATGCAGCAAAATGTGGGGTCCTGTTTCCGTATCCAGTCAGTTAGTCTATGTCTTTTTATTGGGGAATTGAGTCCATTGATGTTAAGTGATATTAACGAATAGTAATTATTACTTCCTGACATTTTGGGTGTTATTTTTTATATTTGAGTGGTTCTCTTCCTTTGGATTTGATGATAGGGGATTTCTATCTTCCTTCTTCTGGGGTGTAGTTTCCCCCTTGTGTTGGTGTTTTCCCCCTATTATCCTTTGTAGGGCTGGGTTTGTGGATAGATATTGTGCCAGTTTGGTTTTGTCATGGAATAACTTGGTTTGCTCATCTATGGAGATTGAGAGTTTTGCTGGTTATAGTTGTTTTGGCTGAAGTTTGTGTTCTCTTAAAGTATGCATGAGATCTGCCCAGGATCTTCTAGCTTTCATGGTCTCAGGTGAGAAATCTGGTGTAATTCTTTATATGTTACTTGGCCTTTTTATCTTACTGCCTTTAACATTCTTTCTTTGTTAGTACATTTTGGGTTTTGATTATTATGTGACGGAAAGTATTTCTGTTCTGGTCCAGTCTGTTTGGAGTTATGTAGGCTTCTTTTATATTCATGGGCATCTCTCTGTTTAGGTTGGGGAAGTTTATTTCCGTAATTTTGAAGAAGATATTTACTGGCCCTTTAAGTTGTAGATCTTCACTCTCATCTATACCTATAATCCTTAGGTTTGGTCTTCTAATTGTGTCCTAGACTTCCTGAATGTTTTGGGTTACCAGCTTTTTGCATTTTGCATTTTCTATAATTGTTGAATCCATGGTTCCTATGGTATCGTCAGCATCTGAGATTCTTTCTTCTATCTCTTGTATTCTATTGTTGATATTTGCTTCTATGTCTCCTGATTTCTTCCCAAGATTTTCTATCTCCAACGTTGTCTCCCTTTGCAATTTCTTAGTTGGTTTTACTTCTGTTTCTAGATTCTGGATGGTTTTGCTCAGATCTTTCACTTTCTTGCTTGTGTTTTATGTAATTCTTTAAGGAATTTTTGTGTTTCCTCTTTTATGACTTCTACTTGTTGACCCACATTCTCTTGTATTACTTTAAGTGATTTTTGTGTTTCCTCCTTATTGGCATCCATTTTTGATCCATATTCTCCTAAATTTCTTTAAGTGATTTTTGTGTTTGCCTTGTAAGGGCTTCTAGTTTTTGGTCCAATTTTTCCTGTATTTCTTTAAGAGATTTATCTAAGTGTTCCTCTATCAGCATCCTGACCAGTGATTTTAGATCTGAGTCTTGTTTTTCTAGTGTGTTGGGGTATCTGAGACTTATTGCTGTCAGGGAACTGGGTTCGGATGCTGCCATATTGCCTTGATTTCTGTTAGTAATGATCTTACATTTGCCATTTGCCATCTCGTTATCTCTGGTGTTAGTTGGTCCAGTAGTTACTAGCTGGTGCTTGAACCTCCTGTGGGCTCATAAGGCTATTTCCCGACAACTGGGACACCTGAACCACTGCCCTGAGGGGCTCCTGTTCATAGATTGCTGACAGGTGGCCTGAGTCCCCAGAGGTCTTAAACTCGGAATATCTCTTGTACCTGGTTCAGCCTGCTAGTTCGAAACAGCTGGGAAGATGGCAGAGGCTGCAGCAAGTGCAGGGCCCACCTTCAGGGCACAGAGCCCACACCTGGCTGCCCCCCACAACCGCTGCTCTGGGTGCTGCTCCTGTTCAAGGCCTGAGTCCCTAGAGGTCTTAAACTCAAGGTAACTTGGGTACCTGGTTCTGCCTGGTGGTTAAAAACAGCTGGGAAGATGCTGGAGGCTGCAGGGAGTGTGGGGTCCGCCTTCAGAGCACAGAGCCCATGCCTGGATGGGGCCCTGGACCTGCTGATCTTCGTGCACCTCCTGCTCAAGGCCTGAGTCCTCAGAGGAGCTCATATCACCATTATTTATCCAAAACTTTGTGTCAATCTTCAGTTTGCATGAGATATTTTCCTGGGTAAAATTCTTATATCCTGCTTATGAGCAGAGGCTCTGCTATTCACTCAGATGAAACCACTCAGAAATTCTGATGGGCCCACGACTCACATATCATAACTCTGATGTGCTATGTCAGCTCACTTTTTGCCCAAACACAACAAGGGGTAGATACTAAGTGAAAGCATTCTCTTGTTTTAATACTAAGAATATGAGTCTGTGAATAGAGTATGTGGAAAGTTACTGCTCAGCCCTAAAAGCATCTTCTAAAACATGAAGCATTAGAATGTATAACACCTTCTTTATTAATGATCTGTGCATAGGAGTTTTTTTTTTAATTTTTATTTTCTACATTCTATGTTTACATTCCAAAGGCTTTCCCCTTTCCCAGTTCCCCCCCCCCACCATACGCCCCATAATTCCTCTCCCCCCAACTATTCCACAATCATTCCCCCTCCCCCCACAGTTTATCTCCAAAACTGGATCCAATCTTTACAGGCCCAGGGACCTCCCCTTTCTTCTTATTGGGAATCATTTGAATTGCTAATTGTGCCTTGAGTATTTAGGGCTTCTGGGCTCATTAATATCCACTTATCAGTGATTGCATTTCATGTGTATTCTTTTGTGATTGGGTTAACTCACTCAGGATGATATTTTCCAGGTCTAACCATTTACCTACAAATTGCATGAATTCATTATTTTTAATTACTGAGTAGTATTCCATTGTATAAATATACCACATATTCTGTATCCATTCCTCCTTTGAGGGAAATTTGGGATCCTTCAATTTCTGGCTATTATAAACAAGACTGCTATAAACATAGCGGAGCATGTGTCTTTATTGTATGCAGGGGAATCCTCTGGGTATATGCCCAGGAGTGGTATGCCAGGGTCCTCTGGAAGTGACATGCCCAATTTTCTGAGGAACCACCAAACTGATTTCCAGAGTGGTTTTACCATTTTGCAATCCCACCAACAGTGGAGGAGTGTTCCTCTTTCTCCACATCCTCACCAGCATTTGTTGTCTCTTGAGTTTTTAATCTTAGCCATTCTGACTGGTCTGAGGTGGAATCTCAGGGTTGTTTTGATTTCCCTGATGACTAATGATGTTGAACATCTCTTAAGGTGTTTCTGGGCCATCCGAATTTCTTCTGGTGAAAATTCTTTGTTTAGCTCTGTACCCCATTTTTTGATAGGGTTTTTTGGTTCTTTGGGGTCTAACTTCTTGAGTTCTTTGTATATATTGGATATTAGCCCTCTTTTGGATGTGGGGTTGTTGAAGATCTTTTCCCACTTTGTTGGTTGCTGTTTTGTCCTTCTGAGAGTGTCCTTTGCCTTACAGAAACTTGTAATTTTATGAGATCCCATTTGTCAATTCTTGATCTTAGAGCATAAGCTATTGGTTCTGTTTAGAAACGTTTCGCTTGCTTGATTGTGTTTTCATGTATTTCTTTAAGAGATTTTTGTGTTTCCTCTTTCATAGCTTCTACTTGTTGGCCCACGTTCTTCTGTAATTCTTTAAGTGATTTTTGTCTTTCTTCCTTATTGTCTTCTTCTTTTTGATCCATCTTCTCCTGAATTTCTTGAAGTGATTTTTGTATTTGCCTTGTAAAGGCTTCTAACTTTTGATCCATTTTCTCCTCTATTTCTTTACGAGATTTTTCTATGTGTTCAGCTACCAGCATCCTGACCAGTGATTTTATATCCAAGTCTTGTTTTTCTGGTGTTTTGGGGTATCCAGTGCTTCTTGTTGGCGAACTGGGTTCAGATGCTGTCATGTTGCCCTGATTTCTGTTAGTAATGTTCTTTCGTTTTCCTTTTGCCATCTGGTTATTTCTGGTGTTAGTTGGCCTTGTTGTCACTGGCTGATGTTTGAATCTCCCATGAGGCTGGCTCACCTGTTGTTTCTCTACTGGTGAATATGTGTGACTGCTGCTCTAAGGGATCAAGAGCTGGCTGCCACCCGCTGCCTTGGTGCAAGGCCTGAGGGCACGGGGAAGTCCTGCAGAGCCTCAGGTGGAGCTGGGCCTGCCTGGTGGCAAGATCCTAGCAGATCCCCCCGCAAAGGTAGCCCCAGATGGAGTCTGTCTACCTGGTCCTCTCCAGCTGTGTCCTGGTTGCAATATGGAAGCCCGCAACTACTGCTGGTCCAGGGGCCCGCGACCTGCTGCTGCCTCAGTGCAAGCACAGATTATACTATACATTCTAATTTACTCCTATTGGTAACCTAAAATTTAAAAGTAAGCTGCTCACCATGCTTTCCTTATCTCACTGAAACATTAAGCTCACTAGCTAGTTTAGGCTGGCTGCTCAGTGAGTACAGAGTTCCTCTTCTAACTTCTCAGCACTAAAATTACAACTATATGCTACAATACATGGCTTTTCTGCATTAGTTTTGGCTATTGAAATTGGATCCTAATGCTTATACAGCAAGCACATTATGAACTGAGTCATCTCCCTAGATCAACTTAAGATCTCTTGATCCATTCTACAATATATTGAAACTCGTGTGCTGATGAGAAAAAGTAGGACATATTTAAATTATTGTGTTACTTTGTTCAGACTAATCGTTTTCAAATAATTATGTATTATAGCAGAAACTTTTCATTTAAAAAGAAGACTTAACAGGTGAACATGTCCAGTGTTTCTACCAGGAAAAGGAACGGGTCCAGTGTATACTGAACATAAGTTCTGCAAGTGTATTTTATCATCATATTTGAGTAGACAGTGCTACTGCATGGGACAATAAAATCTGAAAATTCAGAAAACCTGACATAAAGATCCAGATAGAATCTAACTGAAGCCAAGCTACAGATGGTTGTAGTCTGCTTGGACCATCTTCCTGGTATAATATTTGACTCTTGATATCTCAATGAATATATGACCCAACCTCTATTACTATTCAACAGAGAATTAATGTTCTATGGTTTCAGAGTAAAACATTTTGTTCCATCATCTGTATCTTTCTCAGAAACAACCATATTTAGAAAAAGAAAGATGCTGAAACATGGCTATTTATGGAGAGCTTACTTAGAATGCTTGAATCCCTGGTTCTATCTCTAGTACAAGGTTAGATGTTCATGATGGTGAATGCCTACAATCTCAACACTTGTGAAATAAAGAGAAGAATCAGAAACTCAATGCTAGACTTATTACACAGGAAATTTAGTGTAGCCTGGGATGTATAAGAATCAGGTTCCGAAATTGAAGAGTCATTTGATAACCATCCAACAAGAAATCTCAGGTAAGTTAAATGAAATTTTCAGAACTTTAAATTAATTCCGAGAGTAATTTTTCTTTCAAGGTTGCTTGTTTATTGTGTATTGATGTGGAAATATTTATCCTTTTGTAAGTTGATGGTAAGTTTAGGCACTATTTTCATTTATTTTATTTGAAACTTGTTTTGTGTGTTTCAATTTTCTGTGTTATTGAGATCAAAAGTGCTGATCCATTCTCTGTCCCCTATTTCCTCCTTTTTATGTTCTGAAAATCTTCTACCATGTGAAAACTACTGTAGTTCAGACAGAACAGTTCACATCTAAAAGGGTTTTGTAGGGACTCATATCTTTTTTCAGATCTTATTGACTCAACAACCTGATTTGACATTTCATAAAATTGACAAATCCTATGAAGCACAATTTATTTAGTGCAAAACCATGACAAAAACAACTGAATTATCCTTACTTCTTATCTTTCGTATGACTCAACCTACTTGTCTCACTGTTATCTTATCCCACTGATAAGACAGGTTCCCCAAAGATACACACTTATTTAGAAATGGAACCATAACACACATTTAAGTTTGTCCTTCTCTGAAATCTGTATTTTAACTATGGCCTAACATCAACAGAGTCTACTGTTTTGAGCTTGTCATTTTTAATGATTTGAGTGAGAAAAGAATCATCCTGTGTGCAAATCTTGGCGTGTAACTTTCATAGTTCTATAACAGCAAATTTAAATGATGTTTAACCTGTAACCTTCAGTGAGCATCCCATTTGATATTTTGTATCAAAGGTTTAGATATTCAAGATTCCAGAAGAACCAAGTGCTTTGAAGACTCGAAGTGCTGACATTTTACTCTCAGGTTGGTAAGAACAGAAGAACTAAGTATTCAGCAAAGTTCAAGAACTCTTTTTTACCATGGTTCACAAAGGAGTAACAGGGATATTATTATTGTTATTATTATTTTTAATTACATTCTTTACATTTGTATGGTGTATTTCGATTGTATATTTATCACTAACTTATTCATGCCTTCTGCCACTTCCTAATATATTTACTGTCTGATTTCTTGTCCTCTTTATTATTAATATTATTACTAATCCCATGAGTCTAATTAATGGAGACAACATATGCATCTTTACAAAGACATTTCCTTGGGTATGGGCAACCCACCAGTAGCCAAATCTCACAGTGAGATGTTGACTGATCCTTTGGGCTTAGTCTTATACAGACAATCCTCACTATGTACATCATAATCATACCAAATCCAGAACTAATCATTTCAAAGCAATTTTTCCATTTTAGTTTTCAACTTCCTTTCTACCACTAGGAGATATTTTTTTCTCTTCTTCTATGTTAATACAATCAAACAGATTACATGAAAGAAATCCTCCTTTGACCTGTGATTGACCTCTGATTTGGTGATGTTTATTAACTGTTGCTGTACCTCACTAACAGAAGAAAGGAAGCCTGGTCACTCAGTAATAACACATCTGAATTTAAGAATGAGAAAGAACCATTAGTTGTTGATTCATGCCTTCTTTGTAACCAAAAGCAAGTTCTCTGGTCTTTCTGCACCATAACCTCCTCATCTCTGAAACAGGAAAAATGTTAACTGGATCATAGTTATTAGTAACATGCTATTATTCTTTATAAAGGTTTAACTCTTACATTTAGATTTTAAGTATATTTGGGGTTATCATTTTCTGTGTAGTATGATACAATTAGCCTGACTTAACCCTAGTCTTTTATCATCCTTTATTCAAAAATCAATTTGCAATAAAATTGATTTAGTATTTACAAAGTTAACAAAAGTTAATTAATTGAATAAAAGGAGATGCTGTGACTAGAGATATGGCACTGTGAGTGACAATGTATATTGTCCTTGCAGATGATCTCAATGTAGCTGTCATCATCCAGGTATATTAGTTTACAACCAAATATTATTACAAGCTCTAGGGAATCTTCTGACCTCCACATATATATAGACTCAATTATATATACCTACAAACAGACAAACTTAAGACACATAGTTCAAAGTTAAAATTAAATTTATAAAAGCAGACAAGTGTATTTCTAGATATTTCTACTCTTTTATTATTTAACATGAGTATACACTTGGCAGTATAAGGCAATCAAAATGTATATACTTTGCTTAAAAAATAGATATATGATGCCTTTCTTATCTTTTTAAAGTATATGTGACTATATCTCTGTGTACGAATATACATGAATCTTCAGTGGACATATAGTCCTGAAGAGGATGCCTGATCTTCTGGTGCTGTAGGCATTTACAGGCATTCTTGGGCTATACAACATTGTAGTTAATGCCAAACTCTGCAAGAACAGAATATACTCTTCACGACAGATCCATCTTAGCATTCTATCAATAATGGCTCTTTAATAAAATTCCCTTTTTTATTAAGTAATCTTTGAATTTACATGTAAGTTGTAGATTAGCCTGAGAAACTTCATAGAATCTGCAAACAGTGCAAAGTGTGTTTTGTCTTCAATACTTCAATTGATGAAAGTAGGTTGTGTTGCAAATTATTCTGGCACTTAGCGTGTTTGAAGATAGTTTCTTTTAGCAGTGTGTATGATGCCTTCTTTTTGATAAGTTTATTCAATTTTGATGACACTTTTAATGAATGTGTTAACTGTTAGAATACAGAGATAGTTTCTTTTCTATTAGTTTCAGTGTCTGATTTTATGTGAAGGTCCTTGATCCACATGGAGTTGAGATTAGTGCAAGAAGATAAGAATGGATCAATTCTCATTCTTCTGCATGCTGACCTCCAGTTGAACCAGCACCATTTGTTGAAAAGGCTGTCTTTTTTCCACTGCATGGTTTTAGCTCCTTTGTGGAAGATCAAGTGAACATAGGGTTCATTTCTGGGTCTTTAATTCTATTCCATTGATCTACTTGCCTGTCACTATACAAATACCATGCAGTTTTTAACATTATTGCTGTATAGTACTGCTTGAGGTCCAGGATAATGATTCCCCTAGAAGTTCTTTTACTGTTGAGAATAGCTTTAGCTATCCTGGGTTTTTGTTATTCCAGATGAATTTGAGAATGCTCTTTCTAACTCTATAAAGAACTGAGTTGGGATTTTGATGGGGATTGCATTGAATCTGTACATCGCTTTTGGCAAGATGTCCACTTTTACTATATAAATCCTGCCAATCCATGAGCATGGAAGATTTTTCCATTTTCCGAGGTCTTTGATTTCCTTCTTCAGAGACCTGAAGTTCTTGTCATACAGATCTTTCTCTTGATTGGTTAGAGCCACATCAAGATACTTTATATTGTTTGTGGCTATTGTGAAGGGTGTCATTTCCCTGATTTCTTTCTCAGTTTGATTATCCTTTGAGTATAGGAAGGGTACTGATTTGCTTAAGTTGTTTTTATAACCAGCAACTTTGCTGAAGTTGTTTATCAGCTGTAGGAGTTCTCTGGTAGAGTTCTTTGGGTCACTAAAGCATACTATCAAATCACCTGGGAATAGTGATAGTTTGACTTGTTCCTTTCCAATTTGTACCCCTTTGACCACTTTATGTTGTCTAATTGATCTAGCTAGATTTTCAAGTAGTATACTGAGTCCCTGATTTTAGTGGGATTGCTTCAAGCTTCTCTCCATTTAGTTTGATGTTGGCTACCAATTTGCTGTATATTGCTTTCACTATGTTTAGGTATGGGTCTTGAATTCCTGTTCTTTCCAAGACATTTACCATAAAACAATGCTGAATTTTTCAAAAGCTTTTTCAGCATCTAATGAAATGACAATTTGTTTTTTTTTCTTTGAGTTGGTTTATGTAGTGGATTGTAGTGATGGACGACCCTTGAGGACATGGGCACAGGGGAAAAGTTCATGAACAGAACAACAATAGCTTGTGCTCTAAGATCATGAATTGACAAATGGGACCTCATAAAATTACAACATTTCTATAATGCAAAGGATACTGTCAAAAGGAAAAAAACGGCAACCAACAAATTGGGAAAAGTTCTTCACCAACTCCATATCCGACAGAGCGCTAATACCCAATATATACAAAAAACTCAAGAAAGTAGTCTCCAGAGAGCCAAATAACCCTATTAAAAATTGGGTCCAGAGCTAATAAAAAAGAATTTTCAACTGAAGAATTGTGAATGCCTGAGAAGCACCTTAAGAAGTGTTCAACATCATTAATCATTAGGAAAATGCAAATCAAAACAACCCTGAGATTTCACCTCACACCAGTCAGAATGGCTAAGATTAAAAACTCAGGAGAAAACAGGTGTTGGCCAGGATGTGGAGAAAGAGGAAAATTTCTCCACTGCTGGTGGGATTGTTAGCTGGTACAACCATTTTGGAAATCAGTCTGGTGTTTCCTCAGAAAACTGGGCATGACACTTCCGGAGGACCCTATTATACCACTCCTGCATATAAACCCAGAGGATTCCCCAGCATGCAAAAAGGACAAATGCTCCACTATCTTCATAGTAGCCTTATTGATAATAGCCAGAAGCTGGAAAGAACCCAGATGTCCCTCAATGGAGGAATGGATACAGAAAATGTGGTGTATTTACAAAATGGAATAATCTTCATCAACTAAAAACAATGAATTCATGAAATTTTTAGGCAATGGTTGGAACTGGAAAATATCATCCTAAGTGAGGTAACAAAAGAACACACATGGAATGCTGTCACTGATAAGTAGATATTAATTAGCCCAGAAGCTCTCAAAACTCAAGACAATTAACATATCAACTGATTCCCAAGAAGAAGGACAGAGAGGGCCTGGGTCCTGGAAAGGCTTGATCCAGCATTGTAGGTGAGTACAAGGACAGAGAAATGGGAATGGGCCGAGGTTAGAGGGCTTATGGCACTTATGGGGAGGTGGGAACTGGGAAAGGGGAAAGAATTTGGAATGTAAAAAAGAATATAGAAAATAAAGCAAATACAGAGATAGACATAATTGTTCTGTATTCATAATAGATAATATAATATTATAGACCTCAGTTATTATTTCTAACACAGTGGTTCCATTATTGTAGCTTTTTTATGATTATTGGTATACAAGTTTAAACCAAGTTCATACAGAGATAATATTTTTCCTTCATTCCTACTCTAGAGAACTTTCATTTCTTTTTCTTCCTGAATGGCTGATCTAAAAGCAACATGATAATTTTTGTTGTTTCTTGATCTTATGTGGAAACCTTTTTATTTCTCTCAATGAACATTGTGTTAGCTGTGTTATTTTCACAGAGGTCTGTTATCATGTTAAGAATGTTTCATTTTATTTCTACTTAATTTTTTCATGCAATTCTGTTAGTTTTTGTCAAAATTTTTCAACATGATTTGAGAGTATCATATAATTTTCAACCCTAATCTCTTTAACACTGATTGATTATTTGTAAAACAAAACCAAATTTGAACTCCTATGAAAAATCCCCACTTGCTCTTAGTTCTATGACTTATTCTTATGTCCACTGTGTGCTGCTATATAGAGATGTTATTATGCTGTTGTGGATTTTGTAAGTATATCCAAAGAGATATAACTTGCATTTTCTTTAGTTGTAAGTTGTTTTATGTTTTGCTAGTAAGGTAATGATGGCCTTATGGAATGACTTTGAAACTATTTTAACATTTTGTAATAAAATTTAATGGATACATGCTCATTGTTTGCTAACTATTTTGTACAATTGGGGGGTGTTTTTTTAAATACATCTATCTTTTTTTAATTAATCATCCCATCATTTACATCTCAAGTGATAACCACTTCCTGGTTAACCTTCAACAAACCTCCATCACATATCCACCCTATTCCCCCCACCTTTGCCTGTAGGAAGCTGCTCCCCTATCTACACACCCCCTCCAGCCCCACTGGTCCAGTATCCATATACACTGGGGCATCAATCATCCACAAGACCAAGGGCCTCTAATCTCATTGATATCAGACAAAGTCATCCTATGTTACATATGTATCTGGAAACATGGATCCCTTATTGTACATTCCTTGGTTGGTGATCTAGTCCCTGGGAACACTGGGTGGTTCTGCATTACATTATTGTTATATTAGGTTGTAATCCCCTATGATTCTCCAGGCCTTCTAACAGCACTTTCCCCACCCCCAGGTCACCAACCTCAGTCTGATGACTGGCTCCAAGCATCCACATCTGCATTGATCAGTTGCTGGCAAACTTTCCAAGGAACAGTCACCCAAGGTCCCTGTCAGCAAGCAGCTCTTGGCAACAGCTCTGGGTTTAATATCTGAAAACAGGACAGATCCCCAGGTGGGGAGCTCCCTAGATTGTCCTTCCTTTAGTATCTGTTCCATTTTTTTGTGCCTGTCTTTCCTTTGGACAGAAACATTTCTGGGTGAAACACTTTGAGATGTGTAGGTGGTCCTATCCCTTGACTGGGAGCCATGTCTATCTACTATAGGTTGTCTCTACAGGTTCTAACTGGGTCCTGAGAGCCTCTCATTATCCTGGCATCTGGAAACCTCCAGCGGCTACTACCAGTTCCTCATCTCCCACTGCTACATATTTTAATTTGATTTCCTGACCATCTGTGCCTCTTTCCCAACCTCTCCAGTACCTGATACTGACCCCCCTTACTTTTTCCCCCTCTTAACTCCCTCCACCATCCATGATCATCCTGTTCTCCACTCAATGCACACCCTGGTCTTCCTTCCTCCTAAGCTCCATATGGTCTGTGGGTTTTATCAAAAGGAACTGAGATTTGGGGCTAATTTCCACTTGTCAGTGAGTATATACTATGTGTATTCTTTTGTGTTTAGGTTTCCTTATTCATCATGATATTTTCCAGTTCCATCCATTTTCCTTGAGAATTTTATGAAGTCATTGTTTTTAATAGCTGAGTAGTACTTAATTGTGTAAATTTACCACATTTTCTATATCAATTTTTCCTTTGAGATATATTTGAGTTGTTTCCAGATTCTGTATATTATAAATAAGTCTGCTTCAAACATACTGGAAGACCTGTACTTGTTATATGTTGGAGCATATTTTAGGTATATGCCCAGTAGAGGTGTAACTGGGTTTTCAGGTAGCACTCTTTTCCATTTTCTTAGAAACTACCAGATTAATTTCTGAAGTGGTATTACCAGCTTGCAGGCCCAGCAGCATTGGAGAAGTGTTCCTCTCTCCACATCCTTGCCAGCATCTGCTGTCACCTGAGTTTTTGATCTTAGCCATTCTGATTTGTGTGAAGCAATTAATTTTAATTCGCATTTCCCTGATAGCTAAGGTTATTGAACACTTCTATAAGTGCTTCTCAGATATTCAAAATTTCCCTGCTGTGAATTCTCTGTGTAGCTCTGCACCCCATTCTTAATAAAGTTTTTTGTTCTCTAAAGTCTAACTTCTTGAGTTCTTTCTATATTTTAGATATTCATCCTCTATCAGATGAAGGGTTGGTAAAGATCTTTTCCTAATACGTAGGTTGCCATTTTGTCCTATTGACAGTGTTCTTACAGAAGCTTTTCAAATTTGTGAGGTCCATCTTACCAAAGCAATCTATAGATTCAATACACTCCCCATAAAAATTCCAATTCAGTTATTTATAGAGTAGGAATTCATTTGGAATAAAAGAACATACAGGACAGTGAAGACTATCCTCAACAATAAATGGACTTCTGTTGGAATCACCATCCCTGACCTCAAGCTGTACTATAGAGTCATAGTGATTAACACACACACACACACACACACACACACACACACATTGAATTGGTACAGGGAAAGGAAGTTAGATCAATGGAATAGAATTGAAGACCCAGAACTGAACCCACCCACCTTTGGTCAATTGATCTAAAAGCATCCAGTAGAAATAAGACAGCATTTTTAGTAAATGGTGCTGGTTCAAGTAGTGTTCAGCATGTAGAAGAATGCAAATTCACACATTCTTAACTCATTGTACAAATGTAAAATCCAAGTAGATAAAGGACCTCCACATACAACCAGATATGCTGAATCTAAAAGAAGAGAAAGTATGGAAGAGCCACAAACACATGGTACAGGGGAAAATTTCCTGAACAGAACACCAATGTCTTGCTTATGTTTTAAGATCAACAATCGAAAATTGGACTATGCTTGATGAAAAAAATATTGCTAGTTCAAGCACTTGACTTGTTAAAAATGAATTCATATTTTGTTCATATTGTGGTCAGTTCTTATACATTTCATATGTAAAGTTATTGATTTCATTGGGCTTGTTTGTTGACAATTTTGATATTATTCCCCTATAATTCATTTTCTTTCCATACATTCTATACTAACATTCATCTTCTCATTCAAATTTTAGTGATTTAAGGTATTAAATCAATAGTTCTCATTTTTTTTGTTTCTTTTCCCTAATGAAACCATAGATCATTGATTTATTCATTTATTCATTCTTTAGACCTGCATTATTTACTTCATAAATAAACATCTCTGAGTTCCAATGTTATTATCTGGTATATAGATAATATTCTTTACAATCATTTTTCTTTATAAAGCCATATTTCTGTGGCTTAACTTATCATCTATCCTATACAAAGTACCTTATTTTCCTGGGCAAAATTTTTGTGTAATACAAGTAAAGTTATATGTAAAGGAAAATCTCATATGAAAAATTCTTCCATTAGATGTAATAAAGAAATAGAGATTTGCTAGTATGCCTTTACTCTGTGATCAAACATTCTGCCACAAAAAACTTAGGAATGAAGAGACTCTGTGTGGCTTACACTCCACAGGTCCATCACAGAGAAACATAAAGGTAGGACCTTAATGAAGAAACCATGAATATGTGCTACTACTTTCTTGCACATATGTTCATTCTTAGCAAGATTTCTCATACAAAAAAAAGGGTCATCTGTCTTTGGACAATATGTCACATAACAGTGTAACCCCTCATATATTAATTAGCAATTAACACAATCTCCCACAATGTATCTACATGATAGTCAGAAGTGAGCAACACTCAACTGAGTCTCTCAAGTAATAAGAAGCTGTGCTAAGTTCAGAGTCAAGTACTGATTTCAAATTTATATCACTGATTCAGATATCTCCCATGCTGCTACATTCATTTCCTCTGTTCTGTAAATATCCACAATGGTCTGAAAAAGAATTGGTAGTTTACTCACTTCTGACTGACTGTCTTGTTTGAGAATGTGTTCTCCTCCAACACCAATGACATTTTCAAGCTTCAATTCCTACTAGAACCAATCACTCCATATATGTAAATTGTGAAATCTTCATTCTCCTTTCCTCCTCTGTTGTCAGCACTGTCATCCTCCATCCCCATTGTAGCTGTCACTTGATATCTGGTCTCTACCATCCCAGCCTCATCATCCAATTTCCACACTAAAGTCAGTAGGTTATAAGTCAGGTACTACCCCATCATCATTTTGTGATTCTCCAAGTAAACCCTTATTGTTTTCCAACTAGAATGGAACAACCCCTGCTTTTCTATTGGATATTTTTTTTATTTAGTATATGTACTGCTGAAGCAAGCATGGATATTTTCTTTATTTACATTTCAAATATTATCCCCTTTCCCAATTGCCTGCCCCCCCCAGAAATCTCCTATATGTTCTCCCTCCCCCTGCCTCCATGAGGGTATTTCTCAACAAATCTAACCACTCCTACCTCCCCACCCTCCCATTTCCCTATACTGGACCATTAAGCCTTAACAGGAACAAGGGCTTTTCCTCAAATTGATGCCCCAAAAGGCCATCCCCTGCTTCGTGTATGCCTGGAGCCTTGGGTCCCTCTATATGTACTCCTTGGTTGGTGACTTGGTCACTGGGAGCTCCAGGATGTCTGGTTGGTTGATATTGTTGTTCTTCCTATAAGGTTGCAAAGCCCTTCAGTTTTTCAGTCTTTTCTCCAACTCCTCCATTGGGGACCCTATGCTCTGTCCAATGTTTGGCTATGAGCGTATATTTCTGTATTTGTCAGGCTCTAGAAAAGCCTCTCAGGAAACAGCTCAATCAGGCTTCTCTCAGTATGCATTTCTCGGCATCCACAAAAGTGTCTGGGTTTGGTGAATGTATATGGGATGGATCCCAAGGTAAGGCAGTCTCTGGATGGCCTTTCCTTCAAGCTCTGTTCCACACTTTGTCTTCATATTTTCTCCCATGAATATTTGTCTCCCCTTCTAAAAAGGACCAAAGCACACATATTTTCATCTTCCCTCTTTCTTACCTTCATGTGGTCTTTGAATTGTATCTTGAGTATGCTAAGTTTTGGGCTAATATCCACTTATCTGTGAGTACATACCATATGCCTTCCTTTGTGATTGGGGTACTTCACTCATAATGATATTATCTAGTTCCATCCATTTACATAAGAATATCATGAAGTCATTGTTTTAATAGCAGAGTAGCACTCCATTGTGCAAATGTACTACATATTTCTATCCATTCCTCTGCTACAGGACATCTTGGTTCTTTTCAACTTTTGGCAATTATAAAGAAGGCTGCTATGAACATGTGTCCTTGTTATACATTGGAGCATCATTTAGGTATCTGTCTAAGAATTGTAATGCTGGGTCCTCAGGTAATATTATGTCCAGTTTTGTGAGGAACTGCCAGACTGATTTTCAGAGTGGTTGTACCAGTTTGCAATACTACTAGCAATGGAGGAGTGTTCCTCTTTCTCCACATCCTAGCCAGCATTTGCTGTCACCTGAGCTTTTCATTTAGCCATTCCGACTGGTATGAGATGGAATCTATAGGTTGTTTTGATTTACATTTCCCTGATGACTAGGGATGTTTTAACATTTCTTTAGGTGTATGGAGGCATTTTCCATTCCTCAGTTAAGAATTCTTTGTTTAGCTCTGGAACCAACCTCTTTACCAAGACTTCAAGTTTCTCTGTGAGTTAACAATGACAGTACTTTACCATTTCCAATCTCTCCTTTTCCCTAAGCATGCCTGTTTACTACATTTTTGGGTATTTTATCAATTTCACATATTTGTTACTTTGTGCATATCATGACCTCACATCATATTCACAGATATGAAGCAGAGATTGGTGGAACCTTTTTTTGTTTGCTTTCATACATTTATATTTTTAAACTGATACTTAAAAACACAAAGATGTGCATTGATCGGTTTCATTTGGCACATTAGCACATTGATGCAGATTCTTTTTATTTTTCTTTTAATTTTTTTAAACTATTGATTAAAAAATCCTCAGCATGCTTTACCAGATAACAGTCAACAATTATAGAATCAGAGAAAGACATACAGTGACTAAAGTTTATGAAGATTAAGTATGCATATAGAAAACCTCATCAGAAATTATAGCAATACAACTAAGTTTTTGATATAGTAGAATGAAAATCAAGGAATATCACTTTAAACAATTTAAATATAATTTTAACAATACTAATTCAGCAATATTTTTTCACATTGGGACATATATAGCCTCCATGTACTGCCTTTTCTTTTTCTCTTTAATTCTTCTTATTTGTTTCTGTTTAAACCGTCAATTGCAAATATTGTTCACGATGCAGGAACTTCCATGGCTTCAAGACTGAGTGACAGACAAGATTAAGAGGCTCAAAGATAAACCACCACAGAAAATAAAATGAAGAATACACCTGCACTAGTTTTTTTTTTTTTTTTTTTTTTTTTTTTTTTTTTTTTACTGTGAGCTGACAGAGTATAGATCAAAACTACTTGCTTAGGGTATTCACGGAAGATTTGTCAAGGTAAGGTAAAACCTGCCTTTCATCTTGAATGGCAAAAAGGGAGGTGGGGAGGAATAATTCGTGGCCATGTGTGGGAATTTTAGGGAAACATGATGCATTAAGTAATAGACACAGATTCAATGGCTGGGTAGACAACAGGTATGCCCCAGTGGGTATCAATGATAATACTAAGGACACCAGTGGTCAGCAATAAGGTTTGGTAAAAAGATTCCCTTACATAAGATGCCTGAAGTCTGCAATCTTTCCACCTAGTGCTCACTTGTTGTTTCATGAACAAGGCCAGAAATATGGGCAGGGTTTAGGGCATTACTTCAGGATCCCTAGATAGCCAGTAGTAATGCCCATGGAATGGGGCTTATATAAACTGAATGTTTGTTATTTTGTGTTTAGTGAACAATTAGTTTCCATATCATGAGGAAAAGTACTAGGGGGTCCAATGGAAATTTTGTGTCCAAAAGAAATTTGAGGAAAACATTCAAGATTCAGTTCTCACCTTCCATTTTTTTGAAACTGAATCTTGTTATTGCCACTGTATACCATTCTCAAGACTAGCTAGCCATGAAATTCCAGGGATTCTCCTTTCTCTGCCTCCCACCTCATAGCAGGAGTACTGAGATTTCAGATGTTGATGGCTATATCGAGCATTTTATTTGTAATCTGGGGAACTCACCTCACCAGGTTTATGCGCTAAGCACTTTTTACCCACTGAGCCCTAGAGATATGATTATATTTCTCAAAGAGTTAAAGGGTTTAAACCTAGTTTATAACATTTTACTCTCACCAGAATGTAGATCATTAATTTCTACTTACATATTTTTAAGAAATATCAACTAACTTCTCTCCATGAAGATATTTTGCTATAGGATAAACTTAAAAATAGGTCAGGACAAATAATTGGCCTCCCCTGTAGTTAGTTACTCAATAAAACAGATGTAGAATATTCCTTTAAACTTGACAAGTGAACTTCTGAAAGATTTTCTCTTGAGAAGAAAATGAAACCTACCCTCTATTTTGGCTTGGAAACCCTTTTATTATTGTGCTGATTAATGCATGAATGTACAGTGAGCACTCAGTTAGAGGTAGATTGTTTTATTTGGGGGCTCACATGGATTTTGGGAACACAGTCAAGAAGGAATTTAAAAAAAAATTTTTTTATATTCAAGTAATATCAGAAGACCCCCAACCAAAAAATGGCTAAGAAGAATGAAGTTTTCTGCTGTTTTATGCATATTTGTATTATAGAGAAATCACTCCTATGGATGGATGCTTATATCTACCTCATTTATTTATAGTGTACCAAGAGACTTCCTCATTGACCATGATGTAGTGGGAACTTATAAAAAGAGTACCTCATCATCCCATGGTGTATCATCTGGTCTCCTGGTGTTCTTCAAAGAAAGATAGCTTCATTTTTATAGTCACAGCAAAGTATGAATTACATGAACCAGTGAGAAAAGTCTTATCACTAGCAAGTCTCAGCTGGAACAATGTCACATTTAGAAAGGGTTTCTGGAATGCTTTGTGATAATTGATTCTTGCTCTACTTTTTATTAAATTATTGATGAGGTTTCTTGATTGACATGTCATAATTGTATATATCTGTGGTGTATGATGTGATATTCTGTTAATTTCACACTAAGTGACATAATTAAGTCTGAGTAATTAACATTCATCCATTTACTTTTACAATTTACATTTTACTAACATACATCCTTTTTTCTTATAAAGAGAGAAAAAGGGGGTTAGGGGTAAGCCAAGAGTGAAAGGGGAATAGGGGCATCAGATCTCTTAAAATGCTTCTTGCTATCTATAGTCGTCAGTTTGGGGATGTAGCTGACTTTCACCATCAGGACCCACTTGTTAATTGTTTACATAAGGCTGCTCTGTGGTCAGTGCTTGGTAATCCTGTAAAATTAACTGATTGTTTGCCTAGAAATTATTTGAATTTGTCATTGAAGGAATGTGGAACCATGGTTAAGGAGGCGGGAAGCAAATATTAAACCCAGAAAAATAAAGAGAAGAGCCATTAAAAGGGCAGTATCCATTTCCATATAGGGTTTTTGAAATCCAGGAATTAGAGGCACCACTTTGTTCCCTGCATTTCTGGATGTCTAATTGTAGCTTCTGGACTTTGCTTCTTATAATCCCAGATTCATTGTATCAAGAACAGTATCCTACTTGGAGAAACAGGCAAAGATCACCTTCTTTAGCTGTAAGGACATCAAGTCCCTGTTGGTTCTGAAGCAACACTGCTGCCAAAGAATCAATCCTTTTCTGCATGTTGAGTATCATTTCAGTCTCTTCTGGAAAACTGTATTCAAGCTGAGAAGATAACCTTTGTATAGACTTAGGGAAGTAGTCAGTACTGGTGTTCCAGTACCAGTACCTGCAGCTATTCCTGCAGCAACCAGGCATGACAAGCCTGAACTGCCCTCTTGTCATGTAGGCTAGGTATTATGTCTACAACCAGGATTGGCTGTTTTCAAGGTGAGAAGAGAACTTTTTTTATAGTGTTAGAGAAGTAGTCAACCCTGGGTATTCCAGTAATAGCACCTATAGCGGTTCCTTTAGGAAGCAGAAGTGTCAAAACCTGAACTTCCCTCCTGTCATTTAGAGTAGGTATTATGTCTACAACCTAGATTGGAAGGTTTTTTCCCATGCATTAGTCCTATTTCAGGGAAATGGGACACCAATGTACAAACCCATGACCACCTGGTGGGTAGGCAATGATATACCTTTTTGCCACAGAGAATTGATGTATTTTAGACTGCAGGGCATTATGGCCAAGATGAGATACCAAGGGTTTTTGTTCTATTGCAGGGTCATTAGACTTACTACAGTACATGTCCTGGTGTCTTAAAACAGTCTGCCACATCAAAAAGAGAGATAGAGAAAAGGCATGGGGTCATGGCTGTGTCAGAGTCTGAGAAGCTGATAAAAGTTGAGATGAGTTTATTTGGCAGTATCACTGGAGAGATGTAAGTGGTAATTGTGAGTTCCAGGTTGTACACATAGCCAGCTATCTTTAAATTGACCAGGTCAGGTGATGTTAAGTTGGTAGGGAGAGGTAGGGTCTGAAGCTGAAGAAAAAAATGCCAGGTTAGTACCATTTATGAGTAGGGATATCAAGAAAATAAGTATCTCAGAGGACATCAGACAGATTTTGCAAGAGACAGTGATAAGTTTTAAGAAATTACATCCTCAGAAGTACACTGTAGGTGGGTTTTAACAAAATAAGAGAGCTATTGACTTTTTGGATGAAAGTGTTGGTGAAGATAGGACAGTTTGATGACTGTCCTAGAGTGAGAGTGGGGCTGTGGGTTGTAGTGTAATAATGTCATGGGGAGGGGAAGGAAAGTCTAGGCCCCTAGCTACTGAAGTTCTAGCTGTCTCATCCACTTGGTTGTTTTCCTTTGAGACATTGGAGTCATATTTCTGTTGGTATCTTTGTGGGAAGATGATAAACCTTTAGCTTGCCACAATTTGCTTTGCATTAGTTTGTAATCCTCCTTTTGGTCTAAGTAACCTTTGTCCCTCCCAGATAGGAGCATGGGAGAGGAGGATATGGAAAGTATATTTGAAGTGTGTGTAGATATAAATGAATAGTCCCTGTGCCAGTTGAAAAGCATGGGAAAGGCTTATTAGTTCAGCCTGTTGATTGGTGGTATGAGCAGGAAGAGCCTGAGAGTCAACCACATCTTTCTATGCTATTATAGCATACCCAGCTCTTCTGGCCCCTTCCAGTTAAAAGGAGCTGCCATGTGTATACTAGGTGTAGATTGCCTGAGGCAAGGTGCCCTCCTGTATGTGTGTAGGATGAGGTAATAGTTCCTCTAAGGTTTCATTGCAGGAGTGAGATAGGAAGTGGTTATTGTTTGGTCAAGGAAGAAGACTGGAAACATTAAGAGACAGATATGATTGGAAAGTGAGCGTGGAGTCTTTTATTAGTGGTACCCAAAGAAAATGAACCCTGGAGGAGATAGAGTCAGTAGGCCTTTGTAACTTAGGAGCTGTGACAGGTTATGAGAAAAGAAGATGTTCATAAGATACTGGAAGTTTATGTTTTTAGACTCTTGAATAAGGAGTTCAGTTGCTTCTAAGTTATGAATATGAGGTGTCCATCCCTGGAGGGTTAGTTCTAATTGTTTTGACAAGTATGCTATAGGTGCAAAAGAGGGTCCCAGTTGGTGACCTAGACTTCTATGAACAAATCACTCATTTTGAGTTAGAATCTAACATAGAGAGAAAAAGGACAAGTCAGGTCAGGAAGCTATAATGCTGGGGCCTTAAGACAATCACTGATAAGTGGATATTAATGAGCCCAAAAGCTCTGAATACTCAAGGCACAATTAGCAAATCAAAAGATTCCCATGAAGAAGGAAGGAAAGGACCCTGGTCTTGAAAAGACTGGATCCAGTTTTGTAGGAGAGTATCAGAACAGAGAAATGGGCAGGGGTCATTGGGGAATGGGCAGAGGACTTATGGAACATATGGTGAGGGGGGGAACTGGAAAAGGGAAAGCCATTGGAGTGTAAACAAAAATATAGAAAATAAAAAAAGAAAGAATTATAAAAAAAGGAGACTCTGCTGGGTGCTTTGAAAAGGCCTGGTAACAGGTTTGAGGAGAGGTTCCTGGGTGGTATCTAATGTAAAAGGAGGGAAGAGGGAAGAGGAAGGAAACCAGGAACACACACACATACACACACACACACAAAAAAAAACTGGCTATTCCTAGGACTACTACAATCTCTTCATTTGATGCAGAACAATAATAGACTGAATTAGAATATTTCTATTTAAGACAGAATAAGAAGCCTTATTGATTGGGATAATTGTTCATCCCAATAGGTTATCTGACTAGTGGACAGTTGGACTCTAGAATATTAAACCCTGTAGTCTAGACTGAAAAAGAAATTTAGAAGGACAGAAGTGTCAGCTTGAATAAATTTTAGAGAGGGATTGCAGAAAAGAATTTTGTTTACGTAACGGACAATCTTAGATTTAGGAAAAGACAGAGAAAGTATGTCAGAAGCTAGGGCCTGGATAAATAGGTGTGGCCCTACCTGGAATTTCTGAGGTAGAACAGTCCAGGTGAGTTGAGTAAAACAAATAGATGTCAGGGTTATTCCAGGTAATAGCAAATATATTCTGTGATTGGCATCTAGAGGGATAGAGAAGAATGCATCCTTGAGATCTAGGACTGAGAAATGAGAAGTCCTCCAGGGAAGAGTGGAAAGAAGTATATGAGGATTAACCACAACAAGATGGAGAGGAACCCTTGCAAAATTGATGTACCTGAGAACTTAAACCAGGCAATAGGTTTAATTAGGTTTCTTAACGGTTTGCATAGAGATGTTAAAGGGGAGAGAGGTAGGATGGAGTAGTTTTTTTCATAAGAAGTCAGATATTAAGAATTAAGTCCCCTGATGCTCTGAATAGAAGGTATTAATCTAGTGTGATATACCTGGTAAGGTCCAGTAATTGGATGACAACAGGAGAATGATGTTTAGCAACAGCAGGATTCTGAATGTTCCAAACTCAGGGGTATACATTAGAAGCTGGCAAAAGAAATAGCATGTTAGAGTTAGTAGGTTGAGTAGCTAGAAAAGGGAAAAGAGGGGCTGTTGGCAAGCTTGGGTTTTGGTGAATGTGAATAGCAGTGGAAATGGAGGCTCCCAACTTAGCTCAATAAGGCCCAATAAAGGGACAGGGCATATTGGCATTAACAAGAAATGGTAGTGAATGTGTGAGAGAAACACTCCAAAAAATGCAACTAAGTGATGTGGTTTGGTGAGCAATGTAAGGACGTTCTCCTACCTGAATAATATGGGAATGAGAAGACAAGGTGGGTCCCCTAAAACTCTGTCAGTACTGAATAAGTGTCCCCAGTGTCCAAGAGAAAGGAGATAGACTGCTCAGACAACATGATGACTACCTGTGCTCCTTAATGGTGATGGAAGTGGTTGGGTCAAGGAAGTCCAGTCCTCTTCAGTCATCCATAGCCAACCCTAGGAGGTCAGCTCGAGGCTTACCTGGGAGTGTTTTCACTCTATCCTAAGGGGCATGAGTGTAATTGCCTGCCAACTGTTCTTCCTGGTGGCACCTGGGGCATGGCCCTTTTGGTTTGCAGGGGTTAGGGCAAGTCTTTGTCCAATGACCTTGTTGACCATATTTGTAGCAAGAATCTGGTGGTCTCTGAGCCTTAGAAGAACAGGAATCTTGGTCAGTGGCTGGGGCTGGTTGCACAGCCTTTCCCAGCATGTGTTATTTTTTGTCTGCAGGCCTTTTTATCTATCTGATGGTACACTTTGAAGGCCACTGTCAAGACTTCTGTTTGTGGAGTTAGCCTTCCCCTCTGCAAGTATCTATGTTTAGCTTTAATGTATGGGAGCTCTAGGAAAAGAAGTATTCCATCAGGAGTTCCTTACCTACTGGGTTTTCAGGTTCTAAATTAGTGTCTTAGTTAGAGTTTTACTGCTGTGAACAGACACCATGACCAATGCAAGTTTTATAAAAGACAACATTTAATTGGGGTTGGCTTACAGGCTCAGAGGTTCAGTCCATTTTCATCAAGGTAGAAACATGGCAACATCTAGGCAGGCATGGTACAGGAGGAGCTGAGTGTTCTACATCTTCATCTGAAGGCTGCTAGTAGAAGACTGACTTACAGGCAACTAGGGTGAAAATATTAAGCCCACACCCATAGTGACACACCTACTCTAAGAAGGCCATACCTCCTAATAGGTTCATTTCTTGGGCCAATCATATACAAACCATCACAATTAGTATATTTTAATATGGCCTTTGTAAGAAGCTCCAAAATTTGAGATGAATTTTCTTGTTTGTCCTAGAAGACCTCTTAGAGTTTTTAAAAATTTACCAGTTTTATGGCTGCCTTACACAGACCAGCCAAGAGGCAGGTTATGAATCAATCTCTGGCTAAAATGCCACCTGGAGAATTATAATTCCATTGAGGATCCTAGTCAAGTTCCATATCAGATCCAATTGTATATGCTACATCTATTTGATGATCTGCATGTATTTGTGCCAAACTTGGCTGCATTTGTCAGGAAGCAAATTATTACTAAGAATCATATATATGCTATGGAAGGTCAAGCTATAAGATTGAATACTATACTGAAGTCCTTTAATAAATCAGAAGTGTTAGAGGTATAGGATCCCAGTCTCATATGGGATGAGAGTTTTATAGATTTGAGATTTTCAATGAAACATCCCAGAGGGGAACCTAGAGGAACAGCTGAAGATGACAAGAAGACCACTGGGTGACAGGTATATGCTATTTAACTATTTCTATATGTGTCCCCCCAAAAAAAACCAATAATTAATGCAAATGAGCAGCCAGTCTTGAAATACTGGGTCATGTCACAGATGCTAGAGGCTTGGGAGTCCCAGATTCATAGGAAAAACTGGTTTACCTAAGCTTAGCCCTTTCCTATGGCAACATGAGCAAAACACTTCTGACATCAGACAAGATTGGTTGCACTCAGGGATGTACCAAGGAAGAAGTGTTGGGTCACAAAAACTGTTTCTGAGAGTGAAAAATAACCCAAGCATTGAAATCCTAAACTGGGGTTTCAGCTAGGAGGGCAGTTATAAGGTCCATGGAAAGTTCATCCCCTATGCCTGTAAAGCATGGTCATACTTCTTTGGGAGAAGGGTTCCTGACACCTGACTAGTACAAAAACCTTACCAATCCACAGATCCTTTTGCTAAGGCTTTGGCACTCTGGCGGCAGGAAAAATGAGACTGTGCAGCTGGTGGATCTGTCCAGATGACGTTCAGCTTGTGGAGTTTAACACTTAAGGCAAAGGCCAGACCAAGTGGTAGAGTTCTCTTTGCCCCGCAGCATTGGCAGTTGCAGAGGAGGCTGGAAAGTTACAGATGGCACATATGTCAGAGTCACGGACCTGCCTAAGTTGGTCAGGTTTCAGGACCAAATATTAGTTGAAAACATAAGCCAGGACAGTTCCCATGAAAGAGGTCCCTTATTGAAAGAGGGCAAGAATCAAAGAAGAGAAGAGAGAGGGAAATGCGTTGGGTTGAGGTCCCTGTTTTTATATCTGGCCGTGGTATACATAATGCAGGTGATGATGCACACAGGTGATCCAGGTGAGGCATGTGCAGGGAGTGTGTTGTGGTTTCCTTGGCAACAGAAACAGGATGGTCCTTGTTGCCTAGGGATAATATCACTGTATCTGAAGCTGGCTATAAATAGCTTCTAACATTAACCATGCTGCTCATGATCCTTGTTATATTTATCAAAAGAAAGATGAATAAAACTGGGTTATTTCTTCCTTATCCAACCTATTTCATTTAATAACAGATTGGTTTTATTTATTAACTGCTTCAGAATGTCATTCAGGAATACTGTATGATTTGAATGTATTAACCACTGCCATGATTTTCCCCTTTTTAATTTTTTTCAACAGTCCAGTCATTATCCTTCTCTTCTGACAATCCTCTGACAGTTCCCCATTCCATTCCTCCTTCTTATTTCCAAGAGGATGTTCTCAGACTCTCACGCCTCCACACACATACTAATATACCCCAACTCCCTGCAAGCCTTCCCCATTTCCTAAGGCCTCAAACCTCTTAAGGATTAGATGCAACTGGTCTCATTGAGGCCAGAACAGGCAGTCCTCTTCTGTGCATGTGTCTGAGACCTCGGACCAGCTAGGGTATGCTGTGTGGTTCATAACTCTGAATCTGGGAAATCTCAGGAGTCCAGGTTAGTTGAGAATGCTGAGCTTCCTCCTTAACTTCTTCTAGCCATTCCCTAATTCAATCACAGGGTCAATGGCTTCTGTCCAATGGTTGAGTATAAGTATCTGCTTCCATCTCAGTCAATTGCTTGTTGGACATCTGGGGAGGGGTAAGGTTTGGGGCTCAGCCATGCTTTGTTCCAGACTATAATTACATCATAGCCTCAGTCAGGCCTTGTAGCCAACCCTTGAGATGACTGCCAATTTGGTCTGGTCACTGGACCTCCTTTCTGTCAGTCTCTTCTCCATTTTTTCCCTGAAGCTCTTTTAGACAGGGAATATTATGTCAGATTTTTTGACTGTGGGATGGCAACCCTCCTGTGGATACCCGATCTTTCTACTGGGGGTGGATTCTACAAGTTCCCTTTCCCTACTACTGGGCATTTCATCTAAGGTCCCTCCCATAGAGACTTGAGATTCTCTCACCTCCTGGGTCTATGGTAAATTCTAGAGGGCCCCACCACCACCCACCAAGATTGTATATTTCCATTCATTCTGCTGGCCCTTGGGGGTTCACTCCTGGTCCCCATGAATACCTGACCATTCCTTGAGAAATTATATGTGTTAACTGTTACAACATCCTCTTGTAAATTTTTGCTGTGCTCTTTCCTTGGGGAGACATACAGAATGTGTAGAAGGGAAGGAAAGTCAGCAATGCTTCTAAATTGCCACATGCAGTAACAACTGCACTCATGCAAACCTATGATTCCTACACTTCTGGTAGAATATTATGTCTAGTTCACCTAACTAACTTTGTTTTTAAATAAATGTTAGTATTACAACAGTCAGTAGAGCCTTTTCAGCACACATAAACTATCTGGGTTGTACAGAGCCATAACAGTGTGTTGTGCAATATGGTAGGAACTTGACATTGATCAAAGTGAACTTCCTCTCCCAGCCTTTGCTGAGCAGGGATTCCTGTGCTGTTCATGATCATGCCCCACCTAGGGTAAAGTGCTCAGTGTGAAGTAGTTCCTCCAGATCTACAAATTCCTTAATTAAGCAGGTGATCCACCCAGCTGCCTGAGCAGTGGAACCAACACCCAAGGAACAGCCAGATCAGTTCTTGGAATTCACCCAGGAGTCTGGGAGGAGGGGCTCACCCTAACTGTTAAATTATCAGACCTCCACTGAACTTTGGCCTTGATCTGTCCTTCCCCATCCATCCCTCAGCTTCCGTTCCAGGAACCCAGTTCACAGTAGCTGCCAGCAGCAACACTGTGTCACAATTACTTCTATCACCAAAACATTCTGAGCAGAAGGGATGAAGACTCCTAAAAGTCACTACCTTGGAGTTCTTGCACAACACTGAGGCACCTCCACTGAAAAATATACTAAGCAATTGTTTTCTATTTAAAATTTTTCAGTAAAGGGTACTATGAGTTTGACAACTTTCTGTGCTTCCCATTGTCTTGGGATTGGTGAATTTTCAAGTCTTCAGAGTCTCTCTAGTCTCTTTAGGAGAAAAGAGTTCAGTTCAGAGGAAATAGACATAGTAAAAGAACAAAACTTAAACTGTTGTTATTAGATTTTTTTATATTTTGGGTTTAAAAATAGTCATATCATTTTGATCAGTTCAAATCTAGTAGTGACCACATGCCCTTCTAGTATCACTGAATTTGTCATATTATTATTTTATTAAGGGAATGATCGGCTCATATTTTAAATAAGAGAATTGGATTAGAATTGAATAAAAGGTAAATGATCCTGGAGGAGTTTTAAAACCAGGGTCTCTTTGGTCTGAAATTCTTTACAAGGTCACCCATTTCCAAAAGAGACATTCACACAATTGCCCCAAACCAGCTCATCAGAGTTAGGTTGTTAGAAAGAATATGCTTTAAGTATAAAATTACTCCTTAAGACAAACTTGCCGATGTGATACCCCTTCTACCAGAGGTCAGTGGTGACAGGAGGCAATACCGAGTTCTGCTGACTAATCTACAGAAGCTCATTAACTTGTTTTATTTATTTATTTTTTCGTCAGTCTCAGATGAACTCTACCTGTAGACCATGAAGTCACAAGTCCATTGTAAGAAATGAAGGTAATACTGAGAAGCTAAACATTCTCTTCTATTAGAATATAGAAACTCTTGAATGGGTGGAAAAAATGAATGTTATGTGCCATTAGGATTGGTTGGACATCTGTTTAAGCATAGTATTTCATTTTTAAGTAAAGGCTGAAGACATGGGAAGGTAATTAAGTATGAAAAACATTTGCCACACAAGTGATAAGACCTTAGTTTGAATTCCTTAGAACACAGGTAAAGCCACATGTACAGGTCCTATGGTGAGATAGAAAGCTGAAGCAGGAAAATACCTGCAATATACTGGGCAATCTTGTCTGGCATACCCTCTTAAGGATTAGATGCAACTTTTCTCATTGAGGCCAGAACAAGCAGTACTCTGCTGTGCATGTGTCTAGGACCTCGGAACTGCTAGTATATGCTGTGTGGTTGGTAACTGTGTCTGAGAAATGTCAGAGCATTTGTCATGGCAAATCTTGATTGTAAATTTGACAAACTTGGAAACAGAGAACCTCAGTGAAGAACTGTCTTTATCAGATTGGCTGGTGCATGCGCCTATGGGATATTTTATTGATTTATAACCCTCTTATCTTATTCTTCCACTACTGTGATAAAATGTTATGACCAAAAGAAACATGGTAAGATAAGAGTTTACTGCAGCTCACAACTTATATTCCATCATACAGGGAAGTTAGACAAGGAACTTAAGGCAGGAATACGGAGGCAGGAACTAAAGAAGAGGCCATGGAGAAATACTATTTACTGGCATATTTCTCATAACTTGCTCTGTATGTACTCTTATAACACCCAGCACCACCTTCACAGAGATTCCCATAGTGTGTTGGTTCCTCTCACATTAATCATTAATCAAGTGCATGCCTTTAAAGACTTAAAATATGATGGAGGCATTGCCTCAGTTGAACTCATTTTCCAAGATAACTAGAGCTTGTGTCAGTTGACAAATAATCAAAACAGGAAATTAAGTGATGTGTAAAAGACAAGCCTATATAGGCAGTACTATCTATAGGCAGGTTAGCTTAGGTATATAAGAAAATTAGCTGTGGGCTGAAGAGATGATTTCACAGCAAGAATGCTCACTACTGTAAAAGATGACAAGAGTTTTGGAGTGGATATGATCCCTCTGACCTCGACACAAATTAAAAACCATAAAAGCATTCCAACAAGTGGACACACAAGTATACACTTGTGTATAAACCTAAAATAAACTGGAAAGTTAATTCAAAATCAAAAAAGTATTTAAAAGGCAAAGTAGCTGAACATGAGTGTGGAAGGAAGCCATAAGCATCATGATTTCTTCATTGGATTTTTCTGTGAATTCCTGCCGGACTTTCCTCAGTGATACTTAGTGACTCTTTCTCCCCAAGTACATTTTTTTCTGTGGTGGTTAAATAACAACAAAAAGCAAACTGTGACAAAAACTAATATAAGAAAGTAAAATACTCTTGTGAGAGACTGGGCTACACTGTTTTGAGAAAAGCTGATAGAATTATTTGGAGCATTGATCTAGAAAAGCAAGTGAGTCTTCAAAGCTTGATGGCCTGCTGATGTGGAAGCTGAGCTGAAATACCCAACAAAGAGGAGGGAGAACCTGTAGAGACCATATGCCACAGTTAGGCAAGGTCTAGTCTTTAGGGATGGGACCAGCCAATCATCTCCAAAATTTTAACCTACAATTTCCCCTGTCTCAAAGAACTATGGGGACAAAGATTGGAACAGAGATAGAAGGAAAAGCTTTATAAAGACTGTCCTACCTGGGGATCTATCCCATAAGCTGACACCAAACCCAGGCACTATTGCTGATGACAAGATGTGCTTGCAAACAGGAACCAGATACAGCAGTCTACTGAAAGGATCTGCAAGAGCCTGACTAATACAGATGCAAATGCTTGAAGCAAACCTTTAGACTGAGCACAGAGACCTCAACTGAGGAGCAAGGACAAGGACTTGAAGAACTGAAGGGTTTTACAGCCCCATATGAAGAGGAAAAATACCAACAAACCAGAACCTCCCTACAAAGTTCTCAGGGACTAAACCACCAAACAAAGAATACTCATGGAGGTACCCATGTATCCAGCTGCATATATAGCCAAGGATGACATTGTTGAGCATCAATGGGAGGGAAGGCTCTTGGTCCTGTAAGGGCTCAATGCCCCAGTATAGGGGAATGCTAGGGTAGTGATGTTGTAGTGGCTAGTTGCCTGGGGGATCACCCTCATAAAAGAAGGGAGAGGGGATGGAATATGGGGTTTAGGAGGGGAAACCAGGAAAGGGGATAACAGTTGAAATATAAATAAAAAAATGTCCAATAAAAAGTTTAAAAAAAGAATTCTGAAAGCAACATGAAGGATGTTGTTCCCTTCCTATGATGTTACAGATGTGGTAGCTTGAGAGTCTGAAAAAAGAACTACTAAGTGAATTCCTGTAGTATATTATGAATTCAGATTCTATAGAACCTTTTGTATTTTTTGGAAACATGAATGGTGCTTATCTGTGGCTGAAGAATCAACTGTGATTTGTAAGAGAGAATAATCACAGAGATGACATCGGACAGAGGCTGATGCTCAGGATTATCACATACCATCACCAGAGCAGGGAGTGAGCTCAGTCCTTTTAGATTTCAAATGATCATGAATGAGTCCTACATGTGAGTTATTGAGATATTTAGATAGCTAGATTTGGAATTTTTTCCTGAGAGTGGCTTTTTTTTTATTAAATTCTATGGATGTTCCCTTTTAAAATAAGAAAACACTGAACATGTTTTTCAATTTACAACCACACACAATTGGACTTTTAAAGAGACAAAGAACTTTAAAAGTCTTAAAAATTTAAAGACTGTGTGACTCTTGAAAGTTGGCCTGTATTTTATCGCCTAATATTAGCATGCAGTTTTAGGGAAAGGGAAAGGATAAGGTGTGTTGGTGATGTGCATGTTTGGTATTTTGACTAGTGATACACATATGATGGCTGAATTTCACTATCAACTTGACATAGTAGGGAAGTGCAAAATTCAAAGAAGAAATTGTCCTCATCAGATTTGACTATGAGCATGTCTGTGGGAGTTGTTTTGACTACGAATTGATATAGAAAAATCCAGACTAAAGTTAATGTTGCCATCTCTATGCAGGCAATACTGGGCAGTTAAATATGAGCTGGGGATCAGGTCAATAAGCTCCATTCCTTCTTGTTTTTTGTTTCAGTTCTTACTTGAGCTCTTACCCTGACTCTCCTTAAAACTTTTTTACATTCAAATTGCTCTTTTCATGGTGTTTATCACCACAAAACAAACAAACAAGAACAATACCTTATTAAAAGCTTGCATGGTAACATTTCAGGAATGAAACCTTTGCTGGGTTTGAGGGTTTGATTCATTAATTTTCAACTGTACTATGGGTAAAAATAAGCTCTTTATAAATGTATACCATCTTCAACCCAATCTGTGTGTTCCCTCCTTATTACAAATCAGTCATGGAGCTCTTCCACTATAGGTTTATCCAGAATACTACATCAGAAAATGTCAAGAGAGAGAACCTATAAGAATTCAGATTGTGGGATCAAACTACCAGAGGGACAGTCTTGGAAAATTGTCTTATAAAGATGTGTGTATTTGTGTACATGTGATATGTTTGCATATTTGTATGTGATATGTGTATATGCATGTATGTTTGTATATATGTGATGTGTGCACATGTATATGTGTGTCTGTAGAATGTGATGTGTGTTTGTGTGCCTATCTATGTGTGATATGTACATGTGTGTTTATGTGATGTGATTGTATGTTTATGTGTGTTTGTAGGTATGTGCATTTATATATATATATATATATATATAATGAGTGTAAAGCATTAGAATGTATATATAATCTGTTCATGTGCATATATGTACATATAAACTGTTTCTAAGTATATGTTTGGGTTTCTGTCTCTGAGATTATTGTGTGTATGTGTTCAGATATGCAAGTGTCATGTGAGCATGTGGTTAGAGGACAACCTGGAATGTAACTGTATGATATTGTTCGATAAAAGATAATTTTGTTTACTACCATATATACCAGACTACTGCATTTACACACACACACACACACACACACACACTCACACATATACACTTTACATGTATGTACACTTACATACATATACACATACATGTGTACACACACACACACACACACACACACACACTCAGAAACTCTTTAAAACATCAACAAATATTTCCTATACTAGACATTGCTTGCATGGAACTCTAGGAAGAAATCATGCTTTCAAATAATTTATAATCTATAAAAATTCAAGTTCATTAGTGGTGATTATTTAAAGCTGGGGGCTTTCTGCAATGTATGTCACAATCTGATGACCATGGGCAATAGTGACATTTCCCTTTCTCCCATCAGCTTTCTGGGTTTGCAAATTATTTGTAGTTTTTTTTATTAAACTATCTTTTTCCCATATGCCAAGCTAAAGTTCAATTGTTGCTGTCTTTCTGTTCTTCTTGTTTGAATTAAGTTAAGCATACTCATCTTATTGTCAAATTCTCTTGAAAGATGTATTTGCTATAACAAGTGAAAGCAATAAATAAGAAGCTACCATCTATTTTTTATAGTTGACATTCATTCCTAGCAAACAGCAAATGTTATCCCAAGATGAAAGCATCTATAATTCCTGAAGGTTTCATTTGGCTCTAAATCATAACATATATTTCCATTGTAAGTCTTTTTTAACGTAAAGCCAGATCTAAAATACATATATTCCTTAATTTCCTTAGGAATGATTGCAGCAAAGTTTAATTCTAGGAAGAACTGCAGGGAAGATGACTGTGATCAATTTCACAGAAAGATTAAAACTTTCTTCTGAAATATTTATTATAATTATACTTTATAAATAAATATGTACATTAACATATATGAATAGACACATTCAAGGGGTCAAAGACAGAGTGCTCAATTACACATGCTTCTCTTCCCCATTACCCCAAAATGTTCACTTTTGCCATGTTCCAGGCATCCTTCTATGACTTTCAGAGCTCCTGAACCTTAAACCTAACTCCAAGCAGCAGCTCTTCATGTCTTGCGATCTTGCTTGCTACTTAAGCATCCTTATCCAGGAAAACAAACAGTGGATAGACCAAAGGGAAAGATTTTAATAAATTAAATAAAATAAATTAATTAAATTAAAATGACATTTGCACAAAAATGGAGGAATCTGGAAAGAATTGTCTCAAGTGACATAATCCAGACACAGAGAAGAAAGAAATCAAATGTCCTCTCTCATACACATAGCCCAAATTTTAATTTTGTATATTAGTAAAGTAGGAGAAGAAGAGTGGATATTGTCTATTAAGTCAAATAAAAGACAGAGTAGAAAAGGTGATGAGGAAAAGGATTTAATAGGACAACTATTTAACAAAAGTGTAAAGGAGAATTCTAGAAATGGATGTCACAAGTCAGGAGGAAGTTGGGGATAAAGACAAAAGAGGAACAACAAAAAATATTTTTTGATTCCATAATAAAGCTACATAATACAATTTGTGTTTTAGTAAAAATGGATTGAGAAGACATAGAAGAAATGTCTTAGTGTGTGAGAGTTTTTGCTGCACGAGCATATAAATCCCCATTCATATCCACAACACCCATGCAAAAAGCCAGGCATGGTCACATGCAAACATGTAACTTTAGCCACTTTGAGGCAGAGCAGGAACAGAGACAGCAGGTTCCCCCAGACTTAGTGACTGAAAGCTTCGTTCCAAGTACAATGAGAGACTTTGCATTGAAGGAATCAGAATTAGACAAGAGGAGAGCTGATGTCCATTTCTGGACTCTGCAGGAGCACAGAGCACTACCACCAAGTGCATATATACTATAGAGATAGAGTCGGAGACAGAAAATCATTTTTGGTGGCGAGGTATTGCCCTGTAATAACTTGGGTTGAAATTATTTGCAACAAAACCTATACTATCAAACAAAAACAGGCATCAAGCATAAGAAAACTCAGAGATATTGGTCAGGGTGATTAGAGTTATTCCCCAAAAGGCATAAGCTAATGGTGTTGCCTTTCAGAGGTTGAAGGTATGACCTATTTGCAGAAGGCACAACACTCTTCTGACAGAATTCTGAATACAGGAGGTGTGTCTAACATGAAAAGTGCCCTCTAGTGGTTTAGAAGACCACTTTCATGGGACCAGAAGGTACTAAGAAAGCAAATAGAACGAAGCAAACAATAGTCCTTGTCGGGTATGAGGCCCATGAAGCACAATCATGATTAATATGTTAGGATATTCCAAAGGTTGCAATAGTGGCAATCAGGACTCGATTATGACTGACTGTCTAGCTGTACATACTAGTTTCTCAGCATGGGGAAAATTATTGTGTGCTGCTGATAATGGGTGATGTCACATATTTTATTAGACAAGAAAATTTATAACTGTAGTGTGAAATACTAAAAACAAAAAACAAAACAAAACAAAACAAACACAAAACTAATCTATGCTATCACTGGTTAGGCACCAGCCAGGAGCCTTGACCTGTTTTCAGATAGACAGACTGACTGTATGGAGCATCATGTAAAGAAATGATACCATGGATGAATGTAACCATGGAAACCAGGTATAGAATGTGTGCAAAAGTATGATAACGTTCAAGTAAGCTAAATGCCAGATGAAGTAATATGTGAATGACTTAATTATGATTGGCTAAGAGTTGCTTAAAAACCATGGTCTGGCTACTGCAACTCATTCACTTCCAGAGTACCTCGAAGATGAGAGATCAAGTCCACCTACCCAGAAACCCGCAGCTGAACATGATGAGCCCATATGGAAAACTGAGCTCCAGTGGGACACAAAAGCAGGACTCCCTGTGAACCTTACATGATGTGCCAACATCGAACCAGGCTATGACATCCGGCCAGACAGGAGGTTAATGAAGCATGTGTGAGTGTGTGTGTGTGTGTGTGTGTGTGTGTGTGCCCCCCCTACACACACACACGGAAATGCAATCTCATTTCGCTATTTACTTTTTTATGACTACTTATGAATAAATAACCTATTATAACCTGACATCTGAGTAAGAGGCTCCCTTCTTTTGTAGTTTTTTTTTTTTAGTTTTTTAATCTTTTTTCTATATTTTTTGTTTACATTCCAAATGCTTTCCCCTTTCCCAGATTCCCCCCACCATATGTCCTATAAGTCCTCTCCCCTCCAACTATTCATCCCCCCCCCACACACACACACAATTTCTCTGTTCTGGATCTACAAAACTGGATCCAATCTTTTCAGGCCCAGGGTTCTCTCCTTTCATCTTGTGAATCATTTGAATTGCCAATAGTGCCTTGAGTATTTAGGGCTTCTGGGCTCATTAATATCCACTTATCAGTGATTGCATTTCATGTGTATTCTTTTGTGGTTGTGTTAACTCACTTAGGATGATATTTTCCAGATCTAACCATTAACCTACAAATTGCATGAATTCATTATTTTTAATTGCTGAGTAGTATTCCATTGTATAAATATACCACATTTCTGTATCCATTCCTCCTTTGAGGGATATCTGGGCACCTTCCAATTTCTGGCTCTTATAAACAAGGCTGCTAGGAACATAGTGGAGCATGTGTCTTTATTGTATGCAGGGGAATACTCTGGGTATATGCCAAGGAGTGGTATGCCAGGGTCCTCTGGAAGTGACATTCCCAATTTTCTGAGGAACTGCCAAACTGATCTCCAGAGTGGTTTTACCATTTTGCAATCTAACCAACAGTGGAGGAATGTTCCTCCTTCTCCACATCCTCACCAGCACTTGTTGTCTCTTGAGTTTTTAATCTTAGCCATTCTGACTGGTGTGAGGTGGATTCTCAGGGTTGTTTTGATTTGCATTTCCCTGATACCAAGAATGTTGAACATCTCTTAAGGTGTTTCTTGGCCATCCAAATTTCTTCTGGTGAAAATTCTTTGTTTAGCTCTGTACCCCATTTTTTGACAGGGTTATTTGGTTCTTTGGGGTCTAACTTTTTGAGTTCTTTATATATATTGGATATTAGCCCTCTGTCGGATGTGGGGTTGGTGAAGATCTTTTCCCACTATATTGATTGTCGTTTTGTCCTTCTGACAGTGTCCTTTGCCTTACAGAAATTTTGTAATTTTAAGATGTCCCATTTGTCAATTCTTGATCTTAGAGCATAAGCTATTGGGGTTCTGTTCAGGAACTTTCCCCCTGTGCCCATGTCTTCCAGGGTCTTCCAAAGTTTCTTTTCTAATAGTTTTAGTGTGTCTGGTTTTATGTGGAGGTCCTTGATCCACTTGGAGTTGATCTTAGTGCAGGGAGATAAGAGTGGGTCAATTCGCATTCTTCTGCATGTTGACCTCCAATTGAACCAGCTCAATTTGTTAAAAAGGCTATCTTTTTTTCCACTGGATGGTTGTGGCTCTGTTATCAAAGATCAAGTGACCATAAGTCTGTGGGTTCAGGTCTGGGTCTTCAATCCTATTCCATTGATCTACTTCCCTGTTGCTGTACCAATACAATGCAGTTTTTAACACAATTGCTCTGTAGTACTGCTTGAGGTCAGGAATATAGATTCCCCCAGAAGTCCTTTTATTGTTGAGAATAGTTTTAGCTATGCTGGGTTTTTTGTTGCTCCAAATGAATTTGAGAATTGCTCGTTCTAGATCTATGAAGAATTGATTTGGGATTTTGATGGGGATTTCATTGAATCTGTAGATTGCTTTTGGCAAGATGGCCATTTTTACTATATTGATCCTGCCAATCCAAGAGCAAGAAATATTTTTCCATCTTCTGAGGTCTTCTTCGATTTCTTTCTTCAAGGACTTGAAGTTCTTGTCATGTAGATCTTTTGCCTGTTTGGTTAGAGTCACGCCAAGGTACTTTATGTTCTTTGTGGCTATTGTGAAGGGTGTTATTTCTTTAACTTCTTTGTCAGCCTGCTTCTCCTTTGAGTACAAGAAGGCTACTGATTTGCTTGAGTTAATTTTATTACCAGCCACTTTGCTGAAGTTGTTTATCAGCTATAGAAGTTCTCTGGTGGAGTTTATTTGGGTCGCTTAAGTAAACTATCAGCAAATAATGATAGTTTGACTTCTTCCTTTCCAATTTGTATCTCTTTGACTTCCTTATGTTGTCTAATTGCTCTCGCTAGAACTTCAAGTACTATATTGAAAAGATACGGAGATAGAGGGCAGCCTTGTCTAGTCCCTGATTTTAGTGGGAATGCTTCAAGTTTCTCTCCATTTATTTTAATGTTGGCTACTGGTTTGCTGTAGATTGCTTTTACTATGCTTAGGTATGGGCCTTGAATTCCTGCTCTTTCCAAGACTTTTAGCATGAAAGGATGCTGAATTTTGTCAAATGCTTTTTCAGCATCTAATGAGATGACCATGTAGTTTTTTCTTTTAGTTTGTTTATGTAGTGGATTACATTGATGGATTTCCGTATATTTAACCATCCCTGCATCCCTGGAATGAATCCTACTTGATCATGGTGAATGATCATTTTGATGTGCTCTTGGATTCGGTTGGCAAGAATTTTATTTAGTATTTTTGCATTGATATTCATAAGGGAATTTGCCCTGTAGTTCTCATTCTTTGTTGGATCTTTGTGTGGTTTTGGTACCAGCATAATTGTGGCTTCGAAGAATGAGTTGGGCAGTGTCCCTTCTGTTTCTATTTTGTGGAATAGTTTGAAGAGTATTGGTGTTAAGTCTTCTTTGAATGTCTGGTAAAATTCTGCACTAAAACCATCTGGCCCCTTACTTTTTTTGGTTGGGAGGCTTTCTATAACCCCATCTATTTCTTTAGGGGTTATGGGACTATTTAGCTGATCTAATTGATCCTGATTTAATTTTGGTATTTGGTATCTTTCTAGGAAATTGTCCATTTCCTCCAGATTCTCCAGTTGTGTTGAATATAAACCTTTGTATTAGATTCTGATGATCTTTTGAATTTCCTCAGTTTCTGTTGTTATATCTCCCTTTTCATTTCTAATTTTGTTAATTTGGAGACTATCTCTGTGACCTTTGGTTAGTCTGGCTAAGGGTTTACCTATCTTCTTGATTTTCTCAAAGAACAAGCTCCTGGTTTTGTTGATTCTTTGTATGGTTCCTCTGTTTCTACTTGATTGATTTCAGCCCTGATTTTGATGATTTCCTGTCTTCTTCTCTTCCTGGGTAAATTAACTTATTTTTCTTCCAGGGCTTTAAGGTGTGTCATTAAGGTGCTAGTGTATGCTCTCTCCAGTTTCTTTTTCTGGATGCACTTAAAGCTATGAGTTTTCCTCTTAGCACTGCTTTCATTGTGTCCCATAGTTTTGGGTAGGTTGTACCCTCATTTTCATTGAATTCTAAAAAGGCTTTGATTTCTTTTTTTTATTTCTTCCTTGACCAAGGTGTCATTGAGTAGAGTATTGTTCAGTTTCCATGTGTATGTGGGCTTTTTTTTTGTTTTTGTTGCTATTTAAGACCACTCTTATTCAATGGTGATCTGATAGGAGGCATGGGATTAGCTCAATCTTCTTGTATTATTGACATCTGTCTTGTGAGCATTATATGATCAATTTTAGAGAAGGTACCATGTGGTGCTGAGAAAAAGGTATATTTTTTGCTTTAGGATGAAAAGTTCTATATAAATCTGTTAAATCCAATTGGTCCAAAGTTTGAATTAGTTTCACTGTGTCCCTGTTAATTTTTGCTTTCCTGATCAGTCCATTGAGGGAAGTGGAGTGTTGAAGTCACCCACAATTATTGTGTTAAGTGTAATGTGTGCTTTAATCTTTAGTAAGGTGTTTTTTTTTTTTTTTTGAATGAGGGTGCCCTTTCATTTGGAGCATAGATGTTCAGTATTGAGAACTCTTCTTGGTGGATTTTCCCTTTGATCAGCAAAAAGTGACCTTCCGAGTCTCTTTTGATGACTTTAGGTTGGAAGTCAAATTTATCTGATATTAGAATGGCTACTCCAGCTTGTTTCCTGAGACCATTTGCTTGTAAAATTGTCTTCCAGCCTTTTACTCTAAGGCAGTGTTTGTCTTTAACACTGAAATGTGTTTCCTGTATGCAGCAAAATGTAGGGTCCTGTTTCCATATCCAGTCTGTTAGTCTATGTCTTTTTTATTGGGGAATTGAGTCCATTGATGTTAAGAGATATTAAAGAATAGTAATTATTTCCGCCTGTCATTTTTGAAATTATTTTTTTTATATTTGAGAGGTTATCTTCTTTTGGGTTTGATGAGAGGATGTTTCTATCTTGCTTCTTCCAGGATGTAATTTCTTTCCTTGTGTTGGTGTTTTCCCCCTATTATCCTTTGTAGGGCTGGTTTGTGGAAAGATAACCTGCAAATTTGGTTTTGTCATGGAATACCTTGATGTCTCCATCTATAGCGATTGAGAGTTTTGCTTGGTACAGTAGTTTTGGCTAAAATTTGTGTTCTCTTAGAGTTTGCATGATATCTACCCAGGATCTTCTAGCTTTCATGGTCTCAGGTGAGAAGTCTGGTGTTATTCTGATAGGTCTTCCTTTATATGTTACTTGGCCTTTTTCTCTTGCTGCCTTTAATATTCTTTCTTTGTTTAGTACATTTGGGGTTTTGATTATTATGTGACAGGATGTATTTCTGTTCTGGTCCAGTCTGTTTGGGGTTCTATAGGCTTCTTGTATATTCCTGGGCATCTCTCTCTTTAGGTTGGGGAAGTTTTCTTCCATAATTTTGTAGAAGATATTTGCTGGCCATTTAACTTGTAAATCTTCACTCTCATCTATACCTATAATCCTTAGGTTTGGTCTTCTCATTGTGTCCTGGATTTCCTGGATGTTTTGGGTTACAACCTTTTTGCATTTAGTATTTTCTTTGACTGTTGAATCAATGGTTCCTATGGTATCTTCAGCATCTGAGATTCTGTCTTCTATCTCTTGTATTCTATTGTTGATATTTGCATCTATGGCCCCTGATTTCTTCCCAAGGTTTTCTATCTCCAATGTCTCCCTCTGTGATTTCTTACTTGTTTTACTTCTGTTTTTAGAACGTGGACTGATATGCTCATATCTTTCACTTGCTTGATTGTGTTTTCATGTATTTCTTTAAGAGATTTTTGTGTTTCTTCTTTTATAGCTTCTACTTGTTGACCCACGTTCTTCTGTATTTCTTTAAGTGATTTTTGTGTTTCCTCCTTATTGGCTTCTGTTTTTTTATCATTATTCTCCTGAATTTCTTTAAGTGTTTGCCTTGTAAAGGCCTCTAACTCCTGTATTTCTTTAAGAGATTTATCTATGTATTCTGCTACCAGCATCCTGACCAGTGATTTTAGATCTAAGTTTTGTTTTTCTGGTGTGTTGTGGTATCCAGGGCTTCCTGTTGTTTGCGAACTGGGTTCAGATGGTGTCATGCTGCCTTGATTTCTGTTAGTAACGTTCCTTCATTTTCCTTTTGCCATCTGGTTATCTCTGGTGTTAGTTTGCCTTGTTGTCACTGGCTGGTGTTTGACTGTGACGGTGCTGCAAGATAGAAACTACCTCTGCAAGTGCTGAGGGAACCTCAGGGAGAGTGGTTCCCAACTGAGTTGGTGCAAGGCCGGAGGGTGTGGAGATATCTCTCCAGCTGCCGCCCTTGCTCTGGTTAGTGGGATTAGCCTGGAGGATCCTCGTGAGTAATGGTAGCCCCTGATTGAATCTGTCTACCTGGGCCTCTCTAGTGGTGTCCTGGTGGGAATATGGAAAACTTCTGCGACCCCTGCTGTAATGGTCTGTGGGCAGGCTGCTCCCAGCTGTCTTGGTGCAAGCCCGGAAGGCATGGAGACGTCCCGCAGAGCCTCGGCTCTTGGCCTGGCTTGTGGCAAGAGCCTGGCGGATCCACCCACTCGATGGTAGCCCCGGCTGTAGTCTGTCTACCTGGGCCTCTCTAGCTGTGTTCTGGTAGCAATATGCAGACCTACGGCGACCGCTGCTGTAAGGGTCCTCGGGGAGAGGCTCCCTTCTTGCCTCTGTCTTCAATCCTGATTCATGACACAGACCAAAGACCACATTAGTTCTTTTGGCCAGACGAGTTTGTCTCACCCAGGCTGACTTTGCCTCTCTGGAGCTCCGAACTCACTCTCTCCCCTGGGCTTACTAAGCTCCCACAGCTGGCTGTTGCCGCATATGCTTCCAATTCCAAGACTGGCTGGAGTGCACTCTGGTGCACCCATGCTCTGCCCCCATTGCCTTTCTCTGGAACCCAGTTGAGTCTCCAAGTGAAGGAAAACACCACAAATTCTTAGTTTAGAATCACAGATAACACGGTTGCTGGGAGCAGAATGAAGTATATGTTATAAATCCTCGAGTGTTGGATCCTGGTGGATCTACCACTTGAACTGACAGCTGTCAGCGTCTTACATTTTGTCTGCCTCCCTTGCTCCCACAGTTCAAATAAACCATCTTTCTCCTGGGTTTCCTCTTCTTCCCGATTGAGAAATCCCACTAACTTTTTGCCTAGTGATAGGTTTCTGTTTCTATTTGTTATGGGGAAAATTTCACTACAATAACTGAGTTCTGAAACATATCCTGAGGCCCACAGACAAGTATAGCTTTCATTTCACAATTGAGATCGCCTTGCTGAAGCAGAGAGAATTACATAAAACAACTGGTCACAATGCAGAGATCAATAGATGGTCGGAATACAGCCTCAAGCAGATACATCTACAATACAATACATGAAACTGAGATTCAGTAAATGCCTTGAAAAGGGAGACCAGAGGGCAAGCCCATGGAAAAAAAAAGAAAGAAAAGAAAAGAAAAGAAAAGAAAAGAAAAGAAAAGAAAAGAAAAGAAAAGGGAGACCAAAAATAGTATAAAAGTTACAGGACAGAGAAGACAGAAATCTGCTGAAAGACTGTGTCTCTTACAGATGTCAGAGAAGCTACACACATAATATTTCAACAATACTGCTGCCTAAATAAGATATGAACAGTGAGAGCCTTGAGAGATAAACTAAAGTGGAAGATGTCACGCCCCTAGAGGAACAAACTAAAACTTCAATAGAAATGTAATTTCATTAGATGCTGAAACAAAATTTGACAAAATCCAGTCTCCTTTCATGTTAAAAGTCTTGGAAAGAACAGGAATTCAAGGTCGATACCTAAACATAGTAAAAGCAATACACAGAAAACCAGTTGCCAACATCAAACTAAATGGAGAGATGCTTGAAACAAACCCACTAAAATCAGGGACTAGACAAGGCTGCCCTCTCTCTCCATATCTTTTCACTATAGTACCTGAAGTTATAGCTAGAGCAATTAGACAGCACATGGAAGGAAAAAAAAATACAAATTGGAAAGGAAGAAGTCAAACTCTCAATATTTGCAGATGATATGATAGTATAGTAAGCGACCCAAAAAACTCCACCAGAGAACTCCTACAGCAGATAAACAACATTAGCAAAGTAGTTGTATATAAAATAAACTCAAGCAAATCAGTAGCCTTCCTATACTCAAAGGATAAGCAGGCTGAGAAAGAAGTTAGGAAATTGACACCCTTCACTATAGCCACAAACAATATAAAGTATCTTGGTGTGACTCTTACCAAACAAATGAAAGATCTGTATGACAAGAACTTCAGGTCTCTGAAAAAGGAAATCAAAGAAGACCTCAGAAAATGGAAAAATCTTCCATTCTTGTGGATTGGAAGGATAAATATAGTTAAAATGGCCATCTTACCAAAAGCAATGTACAGATTCAATGCAATCCCCATCAAAATCCCAACTCAGTTCTTCATAGAGTTAGAAGGAGCAATTCTGAAACTCATCTGGAATAACAAGAAACCCAGGATAGCTAAAACTATTCTCAACAGTAAAATTTCTCCTGGGGAAATCATTATCCTAGACCTCAAACAATACTACAGAGCAATAGTGTTAAAAATTGCATGGTATTTGTACAGGGACAGGCAAGTGGATCAATGGAATAGGATTGAAGACCCAGAAATGAGCCAACAGAGTTATGGTCACTTGATCTTTGACAAAGGACCAGACAACATCCAGTGGAAAAAAGATAGCCTTTTCAACTAATGGTGCTGGTTCAGTTGGAGGACAGCATGCAGAAGAATGTGAATTGATCCATTCTTATCTCCTTGTATTAAGCTCAACTCCAAGTGGATCAAGGACCTTCACATAAAACAAGACACACTGAAACTAATAGAAAATAAACTAGATAAGACACTTGAGGATATTGGCACAGGGCAAAAGTTCCTGAAAAGAACACCAACAGCTTATGCTCTAAGATCAAGAATTGACAAATGGGACCTCATAAAATTACAAAGTTTCTGTATGGCAAAGGACACTGTCAAAAGGACAAAACAGCAACCAACAAATTCAGAAACTTTATTCAACAACCCTACATCTGAAAGAGGGCTAATTTACAATATATACATTGAAATCAAGAAGTTATACCCCAGAGAACCAAATATTCCTATTAAAAATGGGGTACAGAGCTAAAGAAAGAGTTTTAACCTGAAGAAAATTGGATGGCTGAGAAGTACCTTAAGAAATGTTTAACATCATTAGTCACTAGAGAACTGCAAATCAAAACAACCCTGAGATTTCACATCACACCAGTCAGAATGGCTAAGGTTAAAATCTTAGAAGACAGCAAGTGTTGGCAAGGATTCGAAGAAAATGGAACACTCCTCGACTGCTGGTGGGATTGTAAGATGGTACAACCACTCTGGAAATCAGTCTGGCAGTTCCTCAGAAAACTGGGCATGACACTTCAGGAGGACCTTGTCATACCACTCCTGGGCATATACCAAGAGGATTCCCCATCATGCAACAAGGACACATGCCCCACTATGTTCCTAGCAGCCATATTTATAATAGCCAGAAGTTGGAAAGAACCCAGATGTCCCTCAGTAGAGGAATGAATACAGAAAATGTGGTCTATTTACACAATGGAACACTACTCAGCAATTAAAAACAATGAATTAATGAAAGTTTTAGGCAAATGGTTGGAACTGGAAAATATCATCCTCAGTGAGGTAACCCAATCACAAAAGAATAAGCATGGAATTCAGTCACTGATAAGTGGATATTAATTAGACCAGAAGCTCTGAATACTCAAGACACAATTAGTATATCAAATGATTCCCAAGAAGAAGGAAGGAGTGTGCCCTGGTCCTGGAAAGCCTTGATCCAGCAATGTAGGGGAATACCAGAACACAGAAATGGGAGGGGGTGACTGGGGAATGAGAAGTGGATATTAGCCTAGAAGCTTGGAACACCAAAGACACAAATCACATATCAAGCGATGTCTCACAAGAAGAAAGGAGTGGACACTGGTGCTAGAATGGACCAAAACATCATTGTGGGAGAGTACAAGAACAGTAAGGTGGGAGGGGGTGGATGAGGGAGCAGGGGGAGGGAAAAGGACATGTGGGACCTTTGGGGGTGGAGAACCAGAAAAAGGGAAATGAATTGTAAATATAGAATATATACAATAAAAAAAAGGAAAAAAAAAGAAAAAAAAAAGAGGGCTTATGGGACATATTCGCAGGGGGAAACCAGGAAAGGGGAAATCATTTGGAGTATAAACAAAGAATATAGAAAAGAAAAGTAATGAGTGCTAAGAGAGAATTAGCCTTTCCCAAAGATGAAACCTAATTAGTTTTCTGATAGAAAAAAAAACTGTTAAAAATGTTAACTCTGAAATTATATATGCATCAAGTGACAAAAATGGACTTATTAGCTTATATTTCTATATTTATGCATGTGTGTATGTGTATTATAAATGGAGAAGAAGATACCATCAGTTTGAGAGGGAATAGGGGAGGTTGTGGAAAGGAGTGGAATTAGAGAAATCAGACATAGGTGAAGTTGAAAGACAGGAAATAAGAGAAATTATATGAATACATTTAATTTTTTGAATTGTAAATTTTGGTTAAAGAAATAAAAGTGAATATAGCGCTAATGGTCATTGTTCATGCAAAATGTCTTCCTCCCAGGTTTATTTCTATTATTCAGAGTTTTGGCCAGACCAACCATACTCTATCTACTCACTGGAAGCATTCACCAACTGCATGTTACATGCTTTATGTTTGCTTGAGGCAGTCCCAGTTCTCACAATGCAGTGTCAATGGTCATCTGTACCACTTTTGAATAAAATCATGCATAAGTCTAAGTTTTCTCTGTTGCTTCTAATGCCAAGATTTACTAAAACCAGAAAACAGCTAAAATATCAAAAATTTCAGTTTGCAATACTCATGTTAACTTTATATTACATTCATCAAGACAATATTGTATACAATCTGTTACATGCCAATTATTTGGGCAAAATATATCTTTGAATAGTTTTTATTTCATTTCTACAAAGTCCACATAGTGGACTCTTTTTTCTTATTTTAATATATAAAATATTTACTACTAAAGTTTATCTGAGGTCACAACCAACAGTGTTCCATTCTGCTCTACAAGTGAGAATACCATGTATTCAGCAAATGACTTGGAATCATACATTTAGCATTTTTTCTCTTTTCTGTTCTACTTTTCTGCTGTCATTGGCTTTGTGTTTTATTTGAAAACATCTTCAACAAAATCATGCCCTCATTTTATTTATTTGTTTGTTTGTCTGTTTGTTTGTTTATTTATTTATTTATTTTGTGGGAGAAGCTGAATCACCTTTTGGTATGCTTGCCCACTGTGGCAAATTTGTCCGAATGGAATTATTAATTTGATGTTTAGGTATGTATTGCTGTCATAAGACTCTATACAATGGTTTTGAAAATTTTCCCTGACTGGTGGGTCAAATACTAGGCTTTATCAAATGCACATTTCATAATATAGTGCATGATGCCTGAGTTTACAGGGGCATTGTGTTCATATTCAATAACACACTATAATCCTAAAAATAAAATCCTGGATTACTTTTAAGGATTTCTTAAAAGGAAAGTTTCTTCCTACTTATACTTGTTATTCCAAAACCATAAGTCATCTTTAAGAGGAGGGTGGTATTTTCTAAAAAGGAGAGTCTGTAAAAGAGATTTGAGAAAATGGAAAAATGATCAGGAGAAGTAGTATATACTAGGAATCTCAGCACTTGAGAGCCAGAGGTAAAATAGTTAAAGTTTAAGGTCATCCACAGCTATACAACAGGTATAGCTTTCATAATTCATAAAAAAAGGAAAGTATTGCTTACTTAAATGTCAAAATTGAAGTAAGCATGAATGATATCTCTCACAGATGAAAAATATCCTCTAAAGAACCTCCATACCTATTGATGAGGGTGCTCCCTCAACCATCCCACTCATGGTTTCCCACTCTGGTATTTCTCTACACTGGAGCGTCAAATACTCTCAGGCCCAAAGGTCTCTCCTCCCACTGATGTTCAACAAGGCCTCCCTCCTCTGTATTCTTTGGTTGATGGTCCAGTACAATGGATCTACAGGGTTTCTGGCCTGTTGACACTGTTGCTTTCTCCATGGTATTCAAATCTCTTCATTTGTTACATTCCTTTCTCCAACTACTCTGTAATGGACATCAATGCTCAGTCCAATTGTTGACTGTAAGCATCCACCTCTGTATTTCTCATACTCTGGTGAAGCCTGTCAGGAGACAGTCATATCACTCTTCCATAAGCAAGCACTTTCTGGCATTCCAAATACCATCCAAATTTGATGGCTGTATCATGGATGGATCCCCAAATGGGACAGTCTCTGGATTGCCTTTCCTTCAGTCTCTGCTCCACAATTTGTCTCCATATTTCATCTTTTTGAATTTTTTATTAGATATATCCTTTATTTAACATTTCAAATTATTTTCCCTTTTCAGGATCTCCCCTCCCCAAAAGTCCCATAAGCCCTCTTGCCTCCCCCAGTAGCCCAATCAACCCCTTCCTGCTTCCCTGTCCTGGTATTCCCCTACACTCCTCCCTTACCAGGACCAGGAGTCTCTCCTTCCTTCTTGGGAATCATTTGAAATGTGAACTTTTTCTTGGGTATTCTGAGCTTCTGGGCTAATATCTGCTTATCAGTGAGTGAATACCATTCATGTTCTTTTGTGATTGGCTCACCTCTCCTGAGTTTTTGATCATAGCCATTCTGACTGTTGTTGGGTGAAATCTCAGGGTTGTTATTATGATTTGCATTTCCCTGCTGACTAAGGATGTTGAAGTTTTCTTTAAGTGCTTCTCAGCTATTCTATGTTCCTCAGTTGAGAATTCTATATTTAGCATTGTTCCCCATTTTAATAGGGTTATTTGATTCTTAGGTGTAAAAGTTCTTGAGTTCTTTGGATATTAGCCCTCTATTAGATGTGAGATTGGTAAAGATCTTTTCACAATCTGTTGCTTCCCATTTTGTCCTATTGACAGTGCCCTTCACCTTACAAAATTTGCAATTTTATAAGGTCCTATTTGTTGATGATTCTTGATCTTAGACCATAAGTAATTGGTATTCTGTTCAGGAACTTCTCCCCTTGCCCATGTGTTTGATACTTTTCTCTAATTTCTCTTCTATTAGATTCAGTATATGTGGTAGTATGTAGAGGATCTTGATAGACCTGGATTTGAGCTTTGAACAGGGAGATAAGAATAGATCAATTTGCATTCTTCAATATGTTGACCACCAGTTAAACCTGCACCATTTGTTGAAAATCTTGTCTTTTTTTGCACTGGATGCTATTAGATTCTTTGTCAAAGATCAAGTGACCATAGCTGTGTGGGTTCATTTCTGGGTCTTCAGTTCTATTCCACTGATCTACCTGCCTGTTACTGTAACAATGGTCTACTCAAAGATAACTTGGTCAAGACAAAATATAGAAATTAAACACCTTTTAGAATTTAATGAAAATGTAGGCACAACATACCCAAAATCTTGGGACATAATGAAAGCAGTGCTAAAAGGAAAGGACAGCTCTAAGAGCCTCAAAAACCAATGGGATTGAACATACCCCAGCAGCTTAACACCACACCTGAAATCCAACAACATATCAAAATAATCACTCATCATGATCAACTAGGCTTCATCCCAGGAATGCAATGATCATTCAATATACAGAAATCCATCAATGTAATCCACTACATAAACAAACTCAAAGAAAAAAGCCACATTACCATTTCATTAGATGCTGAAAAAGCATTTGACAAAATTTGAAACCCCTTCATGTTAAAAGCCTTGGAAAGATCAGGGATTCAAAGCACATATCTAAACATAGTAAAAGCAATATAGAGCAAACCAGTAGACAACATCAAACTAAATGGGGAGAAATTTGAAGCAATCCCACTAACATCAAGTACTAGACAAGACTATCCCCTCTCTCCCTATATATTCAATATTGTACTTGAAATTCTAGCTAGAGCAATTAGACAACAAAAGGAGGTCAAAGGAATGAAAATTGAAAAGGAAGAAGTCAAAATATCACTATTTGATGATGAAATGATAGTATACTTAAGTGATTTAAGTAAAATCTCCACCAGAGAACTCCTACATCTGATAAACAACTTCAGGAAAATAGATAGATATAGAATTAACTGAAACAAATCCTATCTTTCTAATTCTCAAAGAATAAACAGGCTGAGAAAGAAATTAGGGAAACTACCCCCTTCACATAGTCACAAAGAATTCAAAATATCATGGTGTGAGTCTAACCAAACAAGTGAAAGAACTGTATGACAAGAACTTCAATTCTCTGAAGAAAGAAATGAATGAAAACCTCAGAAGATGGAAAGGTTTCCCATGCTCATGGATTGACAGGATTAATATAGTAAAATTTGCCATCTTGCTGAAAGCAATCTATAGATTCAGTGACATACCCATCAAAATTCTATCTCAATTCTTCAGAGTTAGAAAGATTAACTTGCAAATTCATATGAAATAACAAAAACCCAGGGAGTGGAAACTATTCTCAACAATAAAAGAACTTCTGGGGTAATCAACATCACTGTAGTACAGCTGTACTACAGAAAAATGGTGATAAGAGTTTCCTTTTGACCATATTTTTACCTGATTTTGTTGCTACTTGCTTTATTAATGATAGCCATTCAGACTAGGGCTTGTGGAATTTCAATTTAGTTTTAAAATTGTGTTTTTCTAATAGTTAACTGAGTTGAACATTTTCATCTCTGTTAGGCATTTACATATATTTTTTTCTATTATACATTTTAATTTTTATTGGCATGTGTGTCTGTACACTTGCATGTAGGTATAAACTGAGGACAAAAGCAAACATTTTATCTCCAGATGCTGTAGTTACATATGTGAATGAATCACTGGTAAAGATCCTGGGAAGACTCTATGCTCACTAGAAGATTATCAAGTGATATCAAACACCAAGCTATCTTTTCAGAGCCTTTGCTTCCTTTTTGAGAAACTGTCTTCATTAGTCCATTTAGTAACTGTGCCTAGATATTTGTCTGTACAGTCCAAGTCAACATGTCACCAAACTACTTGCACATCCATATTTTCTGTAGCAATAGTCACAATGTGTAAATTGTGGAAACAACTGAGGTTTCCAACAGCAAAATGAATGAAGTAAATGTGATATATATATGAACAATGGTGCTATTTTCCACCATTAGAAAAAAAATATATTGTTTGCAGAGGGGGAAATGTATGTAACTGGTGATTGTCGCTGAAAGTAAATAAAATCATGTCAGAAAAGACAAAGCTCTTGTTTTCTGTTTTGAATTGCTAAATTTTGTTATAGACACAAAATTATTCACAACAATAAAACATGAACATAGAACCAAAATGAATTATTGTGACAGTAGTTTTGACTCCACATCCCCCTAAAGTTTTGGCAGTTTTTATACAGCTACACAAAAAAGAATTGGTCTTGAGCACCATGAAGTTCAAAACTGTCCTGGAAAAATGAAGAATAACAGGAGAAAAGTGGTTTTAAGAGTTGAGGAATAGAGTTGGGAATGAATATATTCAGATATATATCCTTGTTCAGTAATTACCCAGTGACCTATAACCCTTTGCAATATCTCTTCATAGCAAAGCAATCTAAACATTGTCTAGGGTTTTGTCATTTTTGTGGAGCTGAGAAGAATGGCAACTGCCATGGTTTTGAAGACCGTTTCTTTTTCTGTGCAACTGAATAGAGAATTTCAGAAGTTAAGATCAAAAATAGATAAATGGGATCTCATAAAACTGGAAAGTTTCTGTAAGGCAAAGAATATAGTCAATAAAACAAATCGGCAACCCATAGATTGGGAAAAAATATTTTCAATATCCCCACATCCGATAGAGGGTTAATATCCAAAATATTTAAAGAACTCAAGAAGTTAATCAATAAAATAACAACCCAATCCAAAAATGGGTTATAGAACTAAGCCAATATTTCACAACTAAGGAATCTTGAATGACTGAGAAACACCTAAAGAAATGTTCAAAGTCCTTAGTGATCAGAGAAATGCAAATCAAAGTGACCCTGATATTTCACCTTACAGCAATCAGAATGGCTAAGATCAAAACCTCAGGTCACAACACATGTCAGAGAGAAAGTAGAGAAAGAAGATTACTCCTCCAATGCTGGTGGGGATTGCAAAGTGGTAGAAACACTATGTTAATCAATCTGAAGTTTCCTCAGAAAATTGGAAATAGATTTACCCAAAGACCAGCTGTACCATTCTTAGGACTATACCCAAAAGATGCCCCATCTTGCCACAGGTATGAGAACTTATAAAACCCAGGTTCAAATACCAGTTTTATATATAACAATTTGAGAATTGGGACAAAATATCTGCATGCCTATGAAGCAATATAAAATCTTGTTAAGGATCATGGGAACAGAACTTTGTTTAGAAGATGAAGATGGAGGTTGGTGGCTTAGAGCAGTTCTACAGTACTTACCAAGCTTAGCAATACGAAGGACCAGTGTTCAATCCTCTGCTCCAAAAAAGGAGGAGGAGGAGAAGGAAGAAAAGGAGCAGGAGGAGGATGACTAGGAAGAGGAAGAGGTGAAAGAAAATGACTAGGACTAGGAGGATGGTATGGAGGATGGTTTTTAAATAATGTGAGAATTTCCCAGAGTTCTATCACACAGTGGAACTCTTTAACAACAAAGAGTGAGAAAGCAAGATAACTTCTCTGTGCTCTGAAAAAAATGAAGCCTATTAATTCTGCTTTGAATGATTAACAGCCCATTTCAGGGAAAGTAATACTTTCTTCCTTTTGCTACCTAGAATAATGCTTTCAAAACAGTGAAAGTAATACATGAATTCAAATGGCCTGAGACAGAACAAGAGCTGTCTCTGGATTCTATTTCTTCTAGGGGCATCAATATTAATATAGTCATATTTTTCAGGACAGTGAATCACTAAATCTGCAGAGCCCCAAGGGATGGATTAACTGCAAGCCATCATCTATAGGATTGCACAGTGATGCATAGCTCTCTTGGGATCCGTGATATATAGCCCTGCTGGACAAAAATCCTAAAGGATTAATCTCTACATTCCAGTGTGAAGCAGTCACCTGAGTATGTTCAGGATGCACAGACACATAGTAGTGTAGAGGGGAGGTTGTCTGTCCTCACAGCCTGTGGAATTCTTTCCATTCATCTGAAATTCCTTCATCATAATTTATCCTTGCACCACAAGCATCAATCTGATGATGATTCTGTGTTTGAGATCACTATAGGCACAGAGCTAAGGCACTGCTGTGCTATGGTAGAGAGCTAGAAAAAAGGATATAAGGTTAGAAGTAGAAATTGAATTAGAATTAGAAACAGTATATTCAGTGTATTAGCTTTACATACCCCATTTAAGCATAAAGTTCATGTTAATGTTCCATAAAAACAAACTTGGTGACCCCCAGGAAGACAATGGGTTCTTTGTTCATCTTCTCATTGTGGACATATGATAAGCCTCCTTTATCTTCTGTTCACTGCTATTATGTCTTTTATTGGCATATTTGGGCTGAGCCTGACTTATTTGGGTTACAAGAGCTCAGGATATGACACAATGAACTCCAATGACAGAATGTTTAAGTTCTAAAGTTCTTCTTGTCTATGCATCTCCTCCTCACTTTAACCATACTTCCAGTATCTTGCTACATTTATTTTAATCCCTGGCAGTCCAGTCATCCTTAGCTGCTCAATAGTACTCTCCCCAGTCCTTGTCATTTTATGGCTACCAGTGGCCATGGTTCTACATATACCCTAATATTTTGCAAAAATAAGGATATTGTCTTTTCAAAAATGACATCACTCTGTTCATGATGGCTCATACTCCACATGAAGCTGATCTCTGTACCTGAATGCAAGTTCTTCTCCTTGTGAGACCCATCTAAGGACATTTTCTTGTCAGTTCCATTTCCACAAACTGACCCTTCTCTTTTTTATGTTGTAACAATCCATCCTCCTTTCTGAAATATTCCACTACGATGAAAAAGTGTCTGCTTTGGACACAATGGAGTACTATTCAGCCATTAGAAACGATGAATTCATGAACTTCTTAGACTAATGGATAGAGCTGGAGAACATCATCCTAAGTGAGGTAACCCAATCTCAAAAGAACACTCATGGTATGCACTCAATGATAAGCAGATATTAGCCTAGAAGACTGGAATACCTAAGACACAATCCACATATCAAATGATGTCCAAGAAGAAGGAAGGAATGTCCCCTGATTCTGGAAATGCTTAATGCAGCAGTGTAGGGAAGTTACCAAAACAGGAAAGAGGGAAGGGGTGGATGGGAGAACAGGGAGAGGGAAGAGGGTTTATGGGACTTTCGGGAGGGAGGAGCCAGGAAAGGTGGAAATCATGAAATATAAATTAAGAATGTATCAAATAAAATAAATAAAAAAAGAAAAAGAAAAAAAATAATCTCACTGGAAACCTAGTCTTAAAACAGAATTATCTTTTGTAATCCATTATGTGTTGCAGGGCAAGAATGGCAGAGAATGAGTTTACATTATCTTTGACAATTGATGCAGAGAAGCCTGCTGTCATCCTCTCAAGAATTGTTACAGTGGGACACCAAAGACACAATTCACATACCAAATGATGTCTGACAAGAAGAAAGGAATGGACACTGGTGCTGGAAAGGATCAAAGCATCAGTGTAGGGGAATACCAGAACAGGGAAGTGGGAAGGGGTGGATGAGGGAGCAGGGGGAGGGAAAAGGGCATGTGGGACCTTTGGGGAGTGGGGAACCAAAAAAGGGAAATGAAATGTAAATATAGAATATATCCAATAAAAAAATTTTTTGATCCAAAAAAAAAAAAAAAAAAGAAAAAAGAAAAGAAATGTTACAGTGATGTTGAGGCTGAGAACATATACTAAAAGGATTAATACTGTCTATTCAATTTTCCAGTTATGGAAAAATGTGGAGGCAATAACTGCCTAAAAACTCAGGAAACCATAAATTACTTCCAATCAGAATACAAAAAAAGAAAACAAACAAACAAACAAAAAACAAGAAAATGAACAAAAACATTTCTAATTCACAATCTCAGGAAGAGTTCTGATACTTCAAAATACCTTTTCCCAGGGAGTGAATAAGGTAAAAGGAAGTAAGGTTCTCTTGGTATCCAAGTAGAATTCAAGGTTATACTCAAGCAGAACTTTGAAGAATATCCTTTTCCTTCTCTACTTTTTAAAGAACAGGTCTTAAGTCATATAGCCTAGGCTTGAACACTTGATACTACTTCCTCTACCAACCAACTCCAGAATTACAAGTCTGGAGTTGTATCACAAAAACACATAGAGTTTTTGTGGTGCTGGGATCTGTCTCTGGATACTGGGAAGCCAGACAGGCGCAAACACCTGAGCCATATCTCAAGACCCTAGAAGCAACTTTAAACAAAGATTTGGTTGATTTTCATTTCTCTCATCTAAAATAGAAAATATCACATTTTCACAACAAGGTTGAAAATACCTGACTTATCCTTTTTTATTAGATATATTCTTTATTTACATTTCAAATGATTTTTTCCATCCTGGATCGCCCCTCCCTAAAAGTTCCATAAGCCCTCTTCCCTCCCCCTGTTACCCAATCAACCCCTTCCCGTTTCCCTGTCCTAGTATTCCCCTACACTGCTACATTGAATCTTCCCAGGACCAGGGGTCTCTCCTTCCTTCTTCTTGAGAATCATTTGATATTGTGTCTTGGGTATTCTGAGCTTCTGGGCTAATATCCTCTTATCAGTGAGTGCATACCATGTGTGTTCCTTTGTGGTTGGGTCACCTCACTCAGGATTATCCAATTCCACCCACTTGCCTAAGAATTTCATGAATTCATGGTATTTAATAGCTAAATAATATTCTATAGTGTAAATATAACAAATTTTCTGTATCTATTCCTCCATTGAGTGACATCTGAGTTATTTCCAGCTTATGACTATTATAAATAGGGCTGCTATGAACATAGTAGAGCATGTGTCCTTATTACATGCTGGGGAATCGTCTGGATATATGCTCAGGAATGATATAACAGAGTCAGGATACCTGACTTATCCTAAGCAGTGCATTTCTCATGGTATAACAGAAAACTGGAGCCACAAATTTGGGATCTGTTACTTTCATTAAGTGCAATGAATTGTCATTTATTGGAATTTATCGAAGCCTGCCATATGTCAAGCACTTTCTCAGAAAAAAAAAAGAAAAGAAAACATCAGTCAGTATAGCAGTTATCTCTTCTCCTTATAGAATGGGCTGGAATTGCGGGCAAATGAAGTCATGTGTAGATCCTTACAGGAGTGGTAGTGATCCAAATATAGGTCCTTATGCTTTCTTTGCTTTTTGTGACCTTGTGGGTGATGTTGATAGTCAGCTTTTAACTTACCTTCAAATGTATTTTACCATGATGGGCCTGCTTGTCTTCATAACCTTTTTATTCTGAAAACTCTCTCTCTCTGTGTGTGTGTGTGTGTGTGTGTGTGTGTGTGTGTATGCATGGGTGTGTGTACATATATGGGGTTTGTGCATGAGTGTGTGCCTTCAATATTTATCTGTGTTATGAAAACTATTTCTACATCTATCCCTATGAGAGAACTATAAAATAAAGCAGGACTGACATATTTCAAAATGAAAGAACAAACAACAGTATTTATTTCTCTGTTTATAGACCATAGTACATCCATCCTGAGAGTTACAGCCAAATGGCAGTCACGGTACAGTGCTCAGATCTGGTTTTGCTTGTCTTTACAAAATCTGTGCTACACAATTCTAGTTTTTTTTAATATTAAACTTGTGCGACAAGATAATATGATGAATACAATATTTTAAATTTGTTTGTTTGGGTCAAGGATATATCCAATCTTAATTTGTTCTAATTTTTAGTAAGGATATGCTAGGTATTTTATGTATCCTCATGTGTTGATCTTCAACTCCTAAAATCTGTCATTACTGTCATTTCACAGATTGTAAACAAAGCAAAAGACAGAGAGGGAAAATTATCCCAGTGTCATACATAGTATGTCTTCCATGTACATTTTAGTTATGATCCATTTGTAAAGAACATATAGCACTGCCTGTGAATTTTGAAATATTTTGATAGATAAATACATAAAGCATAAGCATGAATACTGTATAATTTAGATGAATTTCCCCCAAGCCACTCACTTGTTGTGGATGGTCCTGGTGCTCTTCTTGTATACCAAACTACTAATAAAAATAGGAGGCAATTACTGGGTGAGTAGGCAGGACTTCCAGTTGGACGGAAGAAGGGATGAAAGAGAACAGAATTAGGTCTCGTTGGAACCAGGACAGCAGAGGGGTAAGATGTAGATGCTAGAGTTTCCTAATATCATATGAGATCCTCAAGGATCTGCCACTGGAGGGATCAAATTTTAATAAGGCTTACAGGAGTGGGTTTTAGTTGTTATACACAGAGACTGAGTTACTATTGTTTCTAAACTAAGTTTGTGTTGTGTTTTCCTTCACATGGCAGCTCATCTGTGTTCAAGAGAGAAAGGTATGGTGGCCAAGAATGGGTTTGCCTGAGGTGTTCCACAAAGGCAGTGAGGGGTTTGAAGCACCAGATAAACATGGTAGTGACTTACCAGTGGGAAGCTAGTGAGCTGGGTCGAGAGGCTATGGAGTTCAGAGTCAGAATCTGCAGGAGATTAAAAACTAGTCAGTTATTGCCTTCTAGTTCATAGGAAGCCAGGCCACTAGAGCAGAGGCACAGTACGGGATTGAGCCAGATTGACTATTTAATGTTTCACATAACACTTACTAGACAAGATAACCAAGGAATAAAAGAAAGTGAGGGGGGTGAGAAAGACAGGAAGGAAGGAAGGAAGGAAGGAAGGAAGGAAGGAAGGAAGGAAGGAAGAAACTTAGATGGTGATTTCAGTGGCTCAACAGAAGCAACTCCATGCAGTTTTGCAGTCAAGGAAAGAGTATAGATGTCTGTGCATGGTGTCACTTGGGCCAGGGTGTCAGATACCTACACATCATATGTCTGTCTCTTAGAAGGTATCTCATAGTAATTGAGGACTCTTGATGCTCACAACTTCTGCAGTAACCACTCCACTGTTATGAAAAAAATTTTAAAGAAGTCAATACAGCTATGTTTCTAGAAGAGTGGTGTTGAATGCTAGAGTAGCCATGAGAGGTGGTACATAGAAACAACCAGAGTTTACTAAGCTAATTCAAACCATATGCTTACAAACTTATGTAGACCCAAATCACATCTGCAGCAAAGAAAGCCATTACTTTTCCATTTTATCTACAAACATGTCTGCCTCACCACCTGGTAGCACCAGCTGGCCAATGAATAAGTTCTGTACCAAGTGCCCTTTACTCCTAAAACTGTTGACTGTAGCTGAATAGGAAACTGAGGATCTCTTTTTGTTCTAGGTCCTCAAATTACTGAATTCATAAACCTGGACATACCTCAACCATTATTGTGAGTTGTAGTTTTACCATGCTTGTCTGCTTTTCTTAGCACTTGAATAATTATAGAATCTTCATTTGTTCTTTGACTTATGTTCTTGTGGAGAAGACTCACTATTGATGTAGTAGTTCTCCATGACCTGATGGCTTCCTGAGCTCAGTGGAGTAAGAGGTATTCAATTTCTTAGGGGACTTTACCATATTTGCTTCTGTCTAGAGAGTGTCTTTATTTGGGCAATGTTGGCGAACACAGGTGGCTGGCCTGCTTGAATGGAGACATTATATAGTGTGCAAAGCAAGGCTACATATACATGTCATCAGGACTTCCAGCCCACATGATAATTTTGTGCTTTATAATAAACAATCATACTTTCTGGTTAGTTTGATCCTATAACCAATTAGCCATTTCCCCAAACCCTTAATATGCCATTTATACCCTATTCCTGATTCAAAAAAGTAGAATCAATCATCATAATGCAGCAGTCTGTGAAGCTCGTTTTCACTATGTGGACAAATACCTGAACCCTGTTCTCTGCCCCTGATCATTGCCTCTATTCCATTTGTCCCCTCAGGCTAGTGCCCAGCAGCCTCTGAGTAAAAACCATGGTGAGGGCACACTCTTCCTAAGAAATATAACCATGCTTACATTCACAATGAAAGAAAGGCTTCAATATTTAAGTTCATCAAGGTGGTAGAGACATTACTATGTAAATTGTCTTTCTCACTGACAGTTTCTGGATTCTGCACAAGTTGTATAATTCATAAAATCTCTTTAACTGCAAGATGGATATAAAATACTATCACTGCCATTCTAGTACAAAATGACTACAGCTCTCTTGTACTATCATCTGCTGTGACAACCTAAAGAAAACCTGAAAAAGATTGGGTCCTTTAGCTTTCCATCATGGGAGGGAAGGTCATGTCTCTACTAAAGGAGTATTAAAAGTTAATATGGAGTGAGAGGATTAAAAGTTAATATGGAGTGAGAGGATCACCCATGTCCTCATACTTCCTGAAGAACCAGCTATATGCTGGGCACTTGGCAGAAAAGGAATACCAGAAGTACATAAACACAGGTCTGCAGGACAGAGAAGTTAGAGACAGCAAGACCAGCTAACACCAGAGATAACTAGATTGCCAACAGAAATCACAAGATCATTACCAACAGAAACCAAGGCAAAATGACACCATCAGAACCCAGTTCTCCCACCGCAGCAAATCCTGGATACGCTATCACATCAGAAAAGTAAGAGCTGGATTTAAAACCACATCTCATGATGCTGAAGTAAGACTTCAAGAAGGACATAAATAACTCTCTTAAAGAAATACAAGAAAGCCGGGGCGGTGGTGGCACACACCTTCAATCCCAACACTTGGGAGGCATAGCTGGGCAGATTTCTGAGTTTGAGGCCAGCCTGGTCTACACAGTGAGTTCCAGGACAGCCAGGGCTATACAGAGAAACACCCAAAAACAAACAAACAAAAAAATCCAAACAAACAAAAAGGAAATACAGGAGAACAGTGGTTAACAGGTAGAAGCCCTTAAAGAGAAAACACAAAAAAATCTCATAGGGAATTATGGGAGAACATGGGTCAATATGCAGAAGACCTTATAGAGGAATCACAAAAATCCCTAAAAGAAACACAGGAGAACATGGGTCAACAGGTAGAAGCCCTAAAAGAGGAAACACAAATATCCCTTAATGAATTTCAAGAAAAAACAAACAAGTGAAGAAACTAAACAAAGCTATCCAGGATCTAAAAATGGAAGTATTAAAAGCAGTAAGGGTAAAAAGTCAATAACATATAAAGACATACCTATCAGAATTATACCAGAATTCTCACCAGAGACTATGAAAGCCAGAAGATCCTGGGCTGATGTCATACAGACCCTAAAACAACATAAATGTCAGCCCAGACTGCTATACCCAGCAAAACTTTCAATTACCATATATGGAGAAAACAAGACATTCTATGACGAAAGCAAATTTACACAAAATCTTTCCAGTAATCCAGCTCTACAAAGGATAATGGGTGGAAAATACCAACACAAGTCAGGAAATCACATTGTAGAAAAAGTAGTAAGGTAATCTTTCAACAAACCCAATAGAAGATAGCTACACTGACAGAATTTCACATTTAACTAAGAAGATAACAGTAAGAAACAGTCACTTTTCCTTAATAACTAATATCAATGGTCTTAATTCCACTATAAAAAGGCATAGAGTAACAGACTTGATATGTAAACAGGACCCAATATTTTGCTGCATACAAGAAACCCATCCTAATGACAAAGACAGTCACTATTTCAGAGTCAAAGTTTGGAAAACAATTTTCCAAGCAAGTGTTCCCAAGAAACAAGCTGGAGTGGCCATTCTAATAGGGGGTAAAATTGACTTTCAACCAAAAGTTGCCAAAAAAATGATAAGGAGGGACACATCATACTGGTCAAAGTAAAAGTCTCCCAAAATGAACTCTCAATTGTGAACATCTGTGCTCCAAATCCAATGGCACCCACATTCATAAGAGAAACTTTACAAAAGCTGAAAGCACACATTGCACCCTAAACAATAATAGTAGGAGATTTCAACATCCCACTCTCAACAATGGACAAATCATGGAAACAGAAAACTAAACAGACATACAGTGAAACTAACTGAAGTTATGCACCAAATGGATCTAACATAAATTTATAGAACATTACACCCTAAAGCAAAAGAATATGCCTTCTTCTCAGCACCTCATGTTACCTTCTTCAAAATTGACCATATAACTGGTCACAAAATGGGCCTCAACAGACACAGAAATTTTGAAATTATTTCATGTACCTTATCAGATCACCAGGGCCTAAGACTTGTCTTAAACAAAAACAATGGAAAACACACATACACATTGACTTTGAACAATGCCCTTCTTAATGATACCTTGGACAAGGAAGAAATAAAGAAAGGAATTAAAGAATTTTTGGAATTTAATGAAAATCAAGACACATCATACCAAAATTTATGGGACACAATGAAAGCAGTACTAAGAGGAAAACTCATAGCTCTGTGTGCCTCCAAAATGAAAATGGAGAGAGCTTACCCTAACAACTTGACAGTGCACTTGAAAGCTCTAGAACATAAAGAAGCAAATATACCCAAGAGGAGTAGACAGTAGGAAATAATCAAACTCAGGGCCAAAATCAGCTAAATAGAAACAAAAAGAAACACAGAATGAACAAAACAAGTAGCTGGCTCTTTGAGAAAATCAACAAGATAGACAAACACTTAGCCAGACTAACCAGAAGGCACAGAGGCACTACCCAAATTAATAAAATCAGAAATGAAAAGGGAGACATAACAACAGAGAATATGGAAGTTCAAACAATCATCAGATCCGACTACAAGTGTTTATACTCAACAAAGTTTGAAAATATGGATGAAAAGGACAACTTTTTAGATACATACAAGTTGTTAACATTTTAGTGGTTTATCTTTTTATTTTTTGCCTTAATAAACATTGTTACCAAAGACAACTTAGAAAATAAAGGGTTTATTTCAGTTTAATAATCTGAGATCAAACTGTATCACTGAGCAAAATTAGGGCAGTAACTCAAGACAGAAACACTGAGGCAGGAGCTGAAACAGAAACAATGGAGGGGTGGAGCTTACTGGCTTGCTTCCTCTGGCTTGCTGAGCTTACTTTCTTTTGTCCAGAAGTGATGAATCTCACAATGATCTAGGACTTCCAGGATCAATTATCTATCAAGAGAATAAACCACATGTCAATTTGGTGGGCATATTATTTCAATTGACATTCTTTTTTTCCAAAATAATTCTACTTCATATTAAGTTGACATAAAACTAGCCATCATACACTTGAAGTAATTTAGATTAAGAGTGATCCATGATTTGAATTCTCCATTTCTCCTGTGGCTCCTTTTGGCCTGTAGTTCATGATAAGTGGATAATCATGGTATAACTGCTACGTGTGTCTGTGTTTCTGTCCTGATTTCTATATGTGCTGCTACCCATAAAAGGGGCTATGCTGTGTATTTATTGAAAAGATGGCATGGGAAAGCAATGAGGAAAACATCTACAAAATTTTTAGCAGAGTTTTAAAAGGGAAGAGGTTAGTTTACTGACACAGAATTGTACTCAAGTCCTCACAAAAATATTATCAACCTATAAGCGCATGGTATTTCTAATTTTTAAGGGATATTTGTTATTTGGTGTTGCTTTAACCTGTTGGCAGCATTCATCAAATGATTACTAAGACATACACATACATACAGATATTATTGAATGTCAGAAACACATAAATTGATAACTTAAAATTATAGAGATGTATTATCACAAATGTAAAAGCTGGTTGCATGGGCTATCACAGGCCTTATAAGATGGGTTACAGTACTCTCTCAAGAGAGGATACAAGCTGAGCACACAGTGTGTCAGTGGACTGATTAACTTCCTTAAATGATCAGAGGTACATTATCAACTATGCTGAAGGTGGGTCAAAAGGGCAGTCTCTTACAATGGTAGAGAGATTCTCAAAAAAATTATGTTAACCTAATAACCATGATAAATTATAGAAAACAGTCTAGACAATAGATTACAAATTCAAGGAACATTGTTCTAGGTTCGGATCTGTTGCTATGAAAAACACCATAAACAGAAGGAATATATGGATGAAAAGATGTATTTCACCTTACAGTCTATCTGAAGGAAGGTAGGATTGGAAGGCAAGTATGTAAAACTCATAGCCAAGTTCAACAGTAACCATGGAGAGATATGGCATACAGTCTTACACTTGCTACCTTAGCTTTCTAAGCTCAGGTAACAAGCTCAGCTAACTGTATATTTCAGGACCACCTGCTTAAGAATGGTTCAAAGTGGTTTAAACTCTTCTATATCAACTAGTAATAAAAACAATTGTTCAGAAACATGCTCATAAACTAAGTGGTCTGAGCAATCTGACAAAAGAGACACTTTCTTGGTTTCTCTAGGTTGTGTCAAGTTAATAATTAAATCTATCTAGGACAGTATACATGAGAAAACCTACTGTAGATAAAGCATGACTACTAAATTTTATTTGTGCTATTCTTAATGTCATCTCTTTCTCTGTGGAAGTTTCATTCTCATGTACCAGGTATTAATAAAAGGGGAGATGCCTACCAACTGAGAATTTATGCTCACTTTTTAGGCAAGGAGCCTAAAGCCTTTTGTGATTGTAACCTCACTTAGGATGTTTTTTATTAGATATTTTCTTCATTTACATTTCAAATGTTTTCCTCTTTCCTGATTTCCCCTCAGAAAATACCCTGTCCCATCTCCCCTATCCCTGTTCCACCCACCCAGCCCTGCTTCCCTATTCTGGTATTCCCCTATACTGAGGCATAGAACCTTCTCAGGACCAAGGGCCTTTCCTCCCTTTGATGCCTAACAAGGCCATCCTCTGCTACACATGTAGTTGGATCCATGGGTCTCTCCATGTGTACTCTTTGGTTGGTGGTTTAGTCCGTGGGAGGTCTGGAGGTACTGGTTGGTTCATATTGTTGTTCCTCCTATTGGGTTAGCTTCTTCAGCTCCTTGAAGATAGCCAATAGTTGGTTCATCTTGTTGTCCCTATTTCTTTAAGGGAGTTATATATGTCCTTCTTTTTTTTTTTTTGATTTTCTATATTCTATGTTTACATTCCAAAGGCTTTCCCCTTTCCCAGTTCCCACACACCATACTTCCCATAGTTCCTCTACCCCCCAACTATTCCCCAATCATTTCCCCCTCCCCCCTCAGTTTCTTTACTAAACTGGATACAATCTTTACAGGCCCAGGGTCCTCTCCTTTCTTCTTCTTGGGAATCATTTGACTTGCTATTTGTGTCTTGAGTATTTAGGGCTTCTGGGCTCATTAATATCCACTTATCAGTGATTGCATTTCATGTGCATTCTTTTGTGATTGGGTTAATTCACTCAGGATGATATTTTCCAGGTCTAACCATTTACCTACAAATTGCATGAATTCATTATTTTTAATTGCTGAGTAGCATTCCATTGTATAAATATACCACATTTTCTGTATCCATTCCTCCTTTGAGGGATATTTGGGCTCCTTCCAATTTCTGGCTATTATAAACAAGGCTGCTATAAACATAGTGGAGCATGTGTCTTTATATGTCCTTCTTAAAGTCCTCTATCATCATAATGAGATGTGATTTTAAATCTAAATCTTGCTTTTCTTGTGTTGGGGTATCCAGGAATTGCTGTGGTAGAATAACTGGGTTCTGATCATACCAACATGCATTGGTTTCTATTGCTAATGCCCTTGTGCTTTCCTCTTGCCATCTGTTTATCCTTGGTGTTACCAGGTCTTGTTGTTTCTCACTAGATCTTGTCCCTCCAGTGGGACTGTGAGTCTGATGATCTTATGTGTTTCAGCACTTCTGGGAGTCAAGTTCTCTATGGGTGGGATTGGGGTGCAGATATCTATGGCATAGGTTTAGTTCAGGGTGGGCAGATGGGGTGGGAGTAAATGGAATCTGGAAGGATCCTATCCCTGTATGCATGTCTCTAACTGTTCAGCAGTTCCGGGTCATTGTGGTCTCCGGGTGGGTCCCACTTAGGCCAGGTAATGTGGCAGTACTGATGGTCTCACCTGTGACCATAGGTGTGTCAGCACTACTGGGGGAAAAGCTCCCTCAAGAAGTGATTGGAGTGCAGATTGCTATGGCACAGGGTCAGTTTTGAGCTGCACATGAAAACAGGAAGGCTTATTTATTTATTTATTTATTTATTTCTCTATGTCTTTATTTGAACAGCATCTGGAACAAGTTAACATATGAAAGATTTAATTGTCTTATATTAGAATATGTTTGAATAACATACATGATATTATATTGAAATAGGAGCAAAGCTAGAATGTTTACATCTTAAATAAGGCTTGTGCTTCAATTGATTGTGAGTCAAACTTGTGAGTTTTATTCAGTGAATCAATGCAGCAGTTTGTTATGCAATTTAAAATGACACAAAAATATCATTATTCACTAGATTTCCAAAAGTGGTTGTCCATGGTACATCTCTGTTTTTCAATGCCAGCAAGTATAAAATTGGCTTATATGTTGGAGTTGTCTGAAGAGTTAGAGTCTCAATGTTTAGATGGGTAAAAAATTAGTAGATAAATAATTGTAAATATATAGTTAAATAATAGATGTTTAAAAAAGTGAGTCAATTTGAAGATTTCTGCATTCTCTTTCTATTTTTTTTTTAATTTTTGGTACAGCTCTAAGTACTTAGGTTAGGCTTCTGCAAGCAATATATCTTTTAGACACAGGTTTTTATTTACTGTAAGATTAGAGTTTGAAAGCAAGCATGCTCTAAACATAAGCCACATAAAAGTACAATTAGTTATTGTTATTTTGTACCAGATTATCCAAATTCTTCCAGTACAAACAAAACACCTCTTTGTTATATGCTCTCTTTGTTTATGAGTTCACCTTTTGTACTTTCAGTATTGTATTATGAGAACTCCAAAATCAATGGCAATAAGGAAACATGTATTTATGCTACAGTATAAACTGTAAAATAAAATATATGAGTATTATAGCTTGTGCATGGTCCTACGCAAATCACAATCAAAACTCATCTTTATTTTATACTATCTCACTGGTTCATGAGCTATAGCTTAGATATTTGCAAATCTCAAAATTCTGTGTTAAAATTTAATTGGCAACAAAGGCATTAAAGGAGAGGAGCCAGGAGATGATGAAGCTTGGGGTGGGTTTTCCATAATAACAATGGTATATTCTAGAAGAATTACAGCAGAGATACATGCTCATTCTGCCACCTAAGAAACTCGACAAAGACAACATTCATGAAGCAAAAGGAAGTCCTTGACAGGCATTTAATCTGTTGATACATTGATTTTGGACCACACAGACTACAAACTGTAAAAATGAATGTTATGTTATTTCCAAAAACAAATTCTTCTTAGGTATTGTGTTATTGTATCCTAAACTGAGTAAGAAAACATCGATATATTCATAAAAATCTAAAAACAGTAGATTTTCATTTTCTTCCTCTAAATGGAAGAAACAGGAGTAGAAGAAATTTCCTTTGCCTCTGACACAGAGAAGTAGGAAAACTGAGTTTGGGGTTTATTAAAGTGGAAAGAGAAGATGACATACTCTCTAGAGCCCAACACTCTCCAGTTGTTGTGTCACATTCTCTAAAGCCTACCACTATATTGGCTCCTAGAAGTCTTTCTTTCAATTGTGTCTCTGCCTCTTTTCTGTTGGCTATCTTTTTGCTTACTGTCCTTGTCTTCTCCATCCTGTTTCCACATTCATCTTCAACTCTACTTGACAACTCTGGGTAGCAAAGATCAGCCATCCTCAATGTCATGTCTTACTTCCTCTTTAATCTCAAGACAATGAACAGCTGCAAATGACTCCTAAAAAAGAGGGCTCTCAGATTCTGACCTGCTTCCTCCACAAAACAGGGTCACATGATAAATGATCCCATGTTCTCTCCTTTCCTATTTTAAGAGATCAAACTTACTACCCATTTATCTCTATTGCTAACTCTAAGCATGCCCTGCCCGTAGTCTGTACTCCACTTTTTCTAGAGCATTATGGTTCACTTTCTCTCTAGTCAAAGGACTCCTCATTGATTAGCCTTCTGTGAAAGCAATTCTGGGACTAGAAAGACAGTCCAGTGGGTAAAAAGGCTTATTACACTAGTTTGTGTACCACAGTCATAATCCCAAGTTCCCCCATAAATAATTTCTAGTATGATCACATGTACAATTGTGTGAGGGGTAGAAAATTAATTTAGGCTTATTATATGTAAGTCTAGCTCCAAGTTAAATGAGAGATGCTATATCAAGGAATAAAACTGAAATATGTTAAAGCAGTGTATTCTTGTCTAATTCTGCCCTATACATACATGCATACACACACACACACACACACACACACACACACACTCACACAAAGACACACAAGAAAGCAGCTTTAATTCACCCCCACACAATCTATCTCCTTTACCTACTTTTTTCTTCACTATCTTGTATAAATGTAAGCTCCATCAGAATTCCTGGTACTTATCAAATATTAAATTATTAATTATTCAATTAATTCATGTCAGAACCCTCAAATGTAGATGAGTTTGACTCATTTTTCAAATTTAATATATTGTATAGTTAGGAAAGAGTTGACTACAAATTCAGCATCAACACTCCAATATTACTTCTGTTAATGCTAAGTCCTCTTGCATAGGTCTCCGGGATTGAAATCCCTGTGCCAGGGTTGTGTTGTTGTGTCCTGCAAAAACAGTTTGGAAAACATGACTTCACCTTTATGCTTGAAATATTGGAAGATGGCTGACTAGAATATTACCTCCATAAAAGCACAATGACCTGAGGTAGATTCACAATGTTTGGGTGAAGAGATAGACACCCTTCCCAGAAGCATGGGTGGAAGTTTGGGAAGATTTTCTTTATTCATTGATCATCCAGTTCAGTCCATATACACACAGGCACACACACACACACACACACACACACACACACACACACAAACACACACACACACAGAGTGAGACAGAGAGAGTGAGAGAGAGACACAGAGAGAGAGAGAGAGAGAGAGAGAGAGAGAGAGAGAGAGAGAGAGAGAGAGAGAAGCAGATAGATAGGCAGACAGACAGATAGAGAGTAATGAACGATGGGGAAAAGTTCATTAATGATAAGAAAGAGGGGGGATATTTTACTTCTGTGTTCCTCTTCCAAGACATTATTTCTCTCACCAGGCAGATGAACATGCTACAGGTTGAAATCCAGTGAGCTTTCTCTGGTGGCACCTCCAGTTTGCACATGTAGAACAGACAAAAGAGAGTGTGTGTATGATGGTGAAAGTGCATAGCTTACTTTTCATGAAGAAAAGTAGAAACCTCTGGGTAAATGGAAATTACTACAGTCTTCTCATGCAGTTTTGACTGCTCATTCTCTGCAGAATCTGTTGTCCTTACTTGCCACCAATTTTCACTGTCCATGCCCCACTCATATGACTCGGCCCTTCTTTCATCAGATAGTTAATTGTGGATCTTCAAAAGACAGTGATCTTGGGATTCTGAGCAGCCAAGAAAAATGAAAAAAAAAAACTATTCAGTTGATATCAATAGGAAAAAAATGAACTCAGCAGATATTTGATTTATCCAACACAACACTGATTTTCTTTAACACAAGTAAGTTACTCATTGAACCACTATTCCTGTTAAGATACCCTCTGCAACAGAGCACAGTTAAGACACCCATAATCCTCCCTCATGTTCTGCCAGTTCCTAAAACAAAGAGAAGGCATGCTGGAGAGATATCTAACACTAAAGAGTTTGCTAAAGTACATGATCTTATCTACCCAGCATCATGCAAAGACAGAGATGGGGAGCTCTCTCACTGGGTCAAACTACTTGCATTCAAGCATGATGTTCCCTGTCTCTAAAGAATAATAACAGTATGCCATCCTGTTTATGCTGCACTTGATTTCATGTCAAAGGCAGACACATGCTGAAATGAATCAGGTGATTGCATGTGGTACCCTAGATATGCTTAAAATACTTCCCTGCCCCCAAAAAAGTATATTGAGTGTAATAGATAAAAGAAGAATCTATGCTGTTGGTTATTAATATAGATGAATGAGAGGTGCTAAATTTCTGTTATAAATTGCTCATGCTGAAAGTTAAAAATACTTACTTTCAAAGTAATTATTAGCTGTGTAATATTAGACAAGTTCTAAATTTTTCAGAAGTCTGATTTTTCTCAACAACAAAACAGTGATAGCAATTTTTTGCCTCTTGTGATGGCTTTGAAGAATACTGAGAATAACAGATATAACAGAAAATAGGCTTCCAGTAAAAGTAATGCAAAATTCCTTGTTGAAACCATGGAATTTCTAATAGTTTGCTGGAATTAGTCATTTTCAGTGAGTGACTTCCATACTCACAGTTCTAGCTATTCATTTGCCTCAACTTTTTAACTTTTAAGAATTCTAGGATGTGAAATCCATGGCATCCAACAGATATTAGATCAGGGGATTCCCTAGTCCCCTGAATATGTTACTTCTTCACAGTAGTCCTTTATGTCTAAATCCCTAGTAAATAACAGGACACCTGCACAATGAGTAGAGTGAGACTGTTTTCTGGCTTCCAAAGACCGAAACCATGGATGGTACCTAAAAATCCCATAGGCTGTTATGTATGAAAATATATAAAGTACAGGCTCCCAGAAGTAAAAAGATTTTTTTAAGAGGTATTGATGGTAAAAATCAACAAATGAAATAATTAACATAAGACATAGATCACAGTACACTGGAGAGGTACAAGTGTCAGCATTCCCAGAAACAATGATTGATAGGGACATAGATAAACTATAGTATATAGATAGGTTATGTGAAACTGTGAGGAGAGAGCTAGAGTGAGAACAAATGATGTCAGAGTAAGAACCAAAGAGAATAGAGTGAAAAAGTGAAAAGAATAAGAGACAACAAATTCAATCCTGCTACCAGATAGGGAAGAACCTTCTCTCCAATCCTGCAAACATGGAACATTCATTCCTTCAATCCTGATATCACAGAGCATTCATTCATTTATCTTGAAGCTTTACATATTTAAGACTAAATAGTTAAGACTTTGTTAGAAATGTTGCAAATGTTTGAAATTTCTCTCCAGGACTGTGATGACAGGGCAGTCAACAATATGCCTGCCTTGCAAGCATGTGGATCTGAATATGATTCCTCAGAACCCATATTTAAAAATCAAGACATGGTGTTGGTGGTACATACTGGTAGTCTCAATCCTGGGGAATCAGAAAGAGACAGATCACTGTCACTTGGTTTACAACCATCCTAGCTTTCTTGATTAGTTACAGCAGAGTTTGAGACACAGTCTTAAAATGAGGAAGTTACTGCCTGAGGTTCAAGACCCCAAGTTATTCTCTGGTACCCACACTTATACACAGACATATATATACACACACTGACACATTATACATGCACATAAGCACACACACACACACACACACACACACACACACACACACATTTCCCTATAAAGATTTGCAGAAGTTATCTCTAGGCATGTTCACCTTCTAAACTGAGAGTTGTATATTCAAGCAGATTCTCATAAACTACATTTAGGAGACATTTCATATTTTTTAACTCTTAGTAGAACAGTATTTAATTAGGACTGGCTTAGAGGTTCAGAGTTCAGTCCATTATCACCAATATGGAATCATGGCAGCATCCAGGCAGGTGTGGTACAGGAGGAGCTAAGAGTTCTACATCTTCATCTGAAGGCTGCTAGAAGACTGGCCTCCAGGCACATAGGGTGAGTGTCTTAAAGCCCATGTCCACAGTAACATACTTCATTGCACATGGTCATGACTAGGAGACATTTCCAAAGAAGGGAATTCAGTGGCAAGGCATGAAGCTTGGGTCAATGAAGTGGATATTCAGACCAGTCACAAACAGGAAGGATAGGCCAGAGTTCAGAAGGCCCAAACTCATTGAGGATAGCTTGTACAACAAGGTTCAAAAAATGACATTTGCTCTGAGCTAGGAATTGATACTTCAAGTTGAATTTTAATAAAGGAAAAGAAGAGATAACAGGGTATGAATTCTAGAACTATATCTCCTTAGAGAGAGAAAAAAAGTCTCTTACAAAAGCAATATCAAACTTTGGCCTAAGTGAGGATGCTCCAGTCTCATTTATAAGGTGGGAAGAAGAGATAGAGAGGGAAGTTAGTGAGAGAGGAGATGGGAGGACATGGAGACACATCAGATATGGGGAGAAACAGGAGACCCAGGGGGCCAGGAGAGTAAATATACCTACGGAGCTAAGGGAACCTCTAGACAGTCTCAGAGTTCTGGGAAGGCAGAGACTTAGGAGTCAATACGGGTAACATTACTTAAAAGGCCTAATCCTGGGGATATGGAATCTGAGAGACCATCTCCTGTAGCCAGAAATGAGATTTCAATAATATGAACTCCTCAGGTCTTTGACTCACTAAGGAACTTTATCAAACTTAATCAATCTCACTGTACCACCATTTATTATGCTTTAAAATTACAATTAAGTTTCTAACTTTAAAGAACCACCATAAGAGTCATAGAACTGATAAAGTAACTGTTAATCATAGAAAATTTAACTTCTGTGAACATATTAAATTAATCGCATAAGAGGAAAAGAATACAGGATACTGAGCAACAGAAATATTAATCTCTAAATAATGAAGAAATGGAAATTATTATAAATGACTCAAGAATATATAGATGAATAAATAAATCCATGCCTTTGGTCTCAATACTTGGGGGGAAAGGCAGAGGCAAAGTGGTTCCTTGTGAGTTCAAGGCCAGCCTAATGTACAGAGCAAATCCAAAGAAACTCTCCCTTAATAAATAATAATTGCTTAAATTATCAAAATGAGGGAGGTTATAAGTCCTATGATAATTATAGTATTACAAACCCTCTGTGAGCTAAGTCAAAATAAAAAGAACTAAGGAAAAAAGAGAAACTGATAAATTGGACCAATCTATACTCTTAAAGACTTCAAACTGCTGTACCAAAGGCTAGTTATGTTGGGAGAGAAGTTTTGTATCTCTGTTAACATAAAAGTAGAAAAAATATTTAGATTCCTTCTAATTTACTAAGGATCAGATTTGATAGAGGGAGACATCCTGAAAAATCTAATCTTCAGAAAGGTATAAATCAAAAGGACCAAATATACTATTCACTGTTAATGGATTTGCTAAGTCCTCTACTAAAACTCTAAATCTGACTGGGAGATTATATATATATATATATATATATATATATATATATATATATGTGTGTGTGTGTGTGTGTGTGTGTGTGTGTGTGTATATATATATGTATGTATGTATATATATATATATATATATATATATATATATATAATCTCCCAGTCAGAATCTCCCAGTGTGTATATATACACACATATATATATAATGTGTATATATACATTATACATGTATATATATATATATATATATATACATACACACACACACTAAATTCTTATAATTTTTTACTACAAACTATCCTTTCTTGTGGCAAAACTTGAGATTTATATTGCAGTTTTAATATTGATCAAACTAACTTCTTAAAAAGGGTTGTCTTTCACATGCTTAAACAAACAGCAAAAAATCATCCTTAGTTGATCTGGGCACTCTCCCCATTCCAAATGTCTTTTTAGAAGATGTATTGCTTGTAAGTTATATATATTTCAGAATGGAAGACCAAAAGTGCAGAGCCTTGACCAGACTCTTCCTCAGGGATGATGAGATGCTGAGGCCTGCTGTTTCAATTCACTGATTGATCCTGTGTCTAACTGATGGTGTTTCCAGCTATATCAGCTTCAGAAATAATTGCTATTCCCAGATAACCTGAGTTCATCCAGTCTTTCAGTCTGTTCCAGTCGTTGGTTAAGTTAAGCCCTAAAATTCCTCAATACATAGAGACTAGGCAACAAATGATGCCAGATTACTTCTAATTTTATTTGGCCCCTAAAAAGGAATTCTTCACATTAATTCTATAACAATCAATTTTCAAAAGACTGTCATCCCAATTGCTTAAATCGACAGAAATGGTTTTGCTTACTTTATGAGTAAAAATATGTAGTCATTTTAGGAAAAGATTTACAAATAATTATGATCTTGGAGAGGGATGAAACTAAATAGGGAACTGAGATACAAGGATTTCTATATTTCCTTTTACCTCTGCCAGGTCTGGTATGGGTGCATAACGGGAGGTGTGACAACTGTTCCTGCCCCTGGAGTACCACCATTTCACTGATCCCATGACCTCAATGTGTGCTGATCATTGCCATTACCCCCAAATTGATCTGCTGTCTTTATTACTCTATTGTCAATCTTTCTTTCTGTGGACTATACTTCCTCTATTACTCGGCACTAATCATGCTACAGTAAATAAAGCAGATGCAGGTTTTAGGACTGTGGCATGGAGATGATTTTGAGGTTGTAGACGATGAGGATTGGACCCTCCACTTGGCCTTCAGGGTCATGGGAAGTGATCTAGGCAATATAATCACAACAGCCATAAAAGCCTTTATGGTTCTTATTGGAAATGGTTCATGGCCAGACTTGGCCTTAAATTTGGAATTCTGAGGAAGCACATGTACCATCTGGTCCTATGACTGCTGAATTGATTAACCAGGATGAATTTAGAGATATGAAGGATAAAGAGTTGCATTGATTTTAAGAGGACAGGGTATGTGGAGAAAAAGTGGGAATTTTTATATAATTTAAGAATAAATAGTATTAGAAGGAGAGAACATGAGGCAATGGAATTGTTAGGATAAGAATATAAAGATTAAAAAACTAAAAGATGATGTAGAAGCATATAAAAGTTAGTGCTCTGTTTTTCTAGCTGACTGAAAATTGAAGATAACAATGCCTGGAAAGATATTAGAGAGAACTAAATGTTTTACTATTTTACTTACAGAAATTCGAAACTTTGTAAGGTATCATTTTAATTTTAGTAGTTTGTAATATTTCAATTTTTACCTAGAAGCAGTTACTAAAACTTGCTATCTGCTGTTCCAGAAAACTAGAAGAGCTGTGGCCGTAAAGAGCAGGCTGTGTAATCCTGTAAGGAGATGTGCTTTTGCTTTGTGCTTGGTTCTACTCTAAGGAAATGGAGGCTGGGACTGCTGATGCAGAACTTATAGAGTTTATGTAAATTTAAGAATTCTTGATAAATATTCACAATGATCAAAGCCTTGATGATGGAGCTTTAGCAAATAAAAGACTGGCTTCAGGCTTTCTGTGAGGGAAGAGGGGAAATGAGAGAGATGACAGAATTAAGCTGAAGACTCAAGCCATCAAGATATTGAGATGAAGTTGAAGAATAAAGAACAAAGAATCCTCAAGGAATAAGGGGAAAATCTGAACCAGCAGCTTGTATCTATTACTGACTCTGAACCATTATTGAGTCAGCAAACTTCCCATTTCTGCCTTTCTCAGGACCATGTTCAGGCTGAGGCCGAAACTAGGCACTTTTCTTTCTTTTATTTTTTAATTTTATTTTCTATATTCTTTTTTTTTTACATTCCAAAGGCTTTTCCCTTTGCCAGTTCCCCCCCACCATACGTACCATAAGTCCTCTTCCTCCCCCCAACTATTCCCTAATCACCCCCACCACACCATTTCTCTGTTCTGGATCTACAAAACTGGATCCAAACTTTTCAGGCCCAGGGTCTTCTCCTTTCTTATTCTTGGGAATCATTTGACTTGCTAATTGTGCCTTGAATATTTAGGGCTTCTGGGCTCATTAATATCCACTTGTCAGTGATTGCATTTCATGTGTATTCTTTTGTGATTGGGTTAACTTACTTAGGATGATATTTTCCAGATCCAACCATTTGCCTACAAATTGCATGAATTCATTATTTTTAATTGCTGAGTAGTATTTCATTGTATAAATATACTACATTTTCTGTATCCATTCCTCTTTTGAGGGATATCTGGGCTCCTTCCAACTTCTGGCTATTATAAACAAGGCTGCTATAAACATAGTGGAGCATGTGTCTTTATTGTATGCAGGGGAATCCTCTGAGTATATGCCCAGGAGTGGTATGCCAGGGTCCTCTGGAAGAGACATGCCCAATTTTCTGAGGAACCGTCAAACTCATTTCCAGAGCGGTTTTACTATTTTGCAATCCCACCAACAGTGGAGGAGTGTTCCTCTTTCTCCACATCCTTGCTAGCACCCGTTGTCTCTTGAGTGTTTAATCTTAGCCATTCTGACTGGTGTGAGGTGGAATCTCAGGGTTGTTTTGATTTGCATTTCCCTGATGACTAATTATGTTGAAGATCTCTTAAGGTGTTTCTCGGCCATCCAAATTTCTTCTGGTGAAAATTCTTTGTTTAGCTCTGTACCCCATTTTTTGATAGGGTTACTTGGTTCTTGGGGGTCTAACTTTTTGAGTTCTTTGTATATATTGGATATTAGCCCTCTTTTGGATGTGGGGTTGGTGAAGATCTTTTCCCACTTTGTTGGTTTTTCATTTTGTCCTTCTGACAGTGTCTTTGCCTTACAGAAACTTTGTAATTTTATGAGGTCCCATTTGTCAATTCTTGATCTTAGAGCATAAGCTATTTGTGTTCTGCTCAGGAACTTTCCCGATGTGCCCATGTCCTCCAGTGTCTTCCCCAGTTTCTTTTCTAATAGTTTCAGTGTGTCTGGTTTTATGTGGAGGTCCTTGATCCACTTGGAGTTGATCTAAGTACAAGGAGATAAGAGTGGGTCGATTCGTATTCTGCTGTATGTTGACTGCCAGTTGAACCAGCACCATTTGTTGAACAGGCTATCTTTTTTACTTTTCTATCCTTCATATTTATGTTTTTCCTCATTTATTCTTTAATGATTTTTACAGTCCAGACATTATCCATCTACTGGTGCACCTCTGACTATTCCACATCCCATACCTTCTATCCCCCACACACCTCTCCAAGAGGATTTCCCTATCCTCCCTCCCTCTCCCACCCCACTAGTTTTCTCCATTCTCTGAGGCCTCACTCCCTAAGGTTAGGTGCATCTTCATTGACTGAGTGGAGACCTGACAATCCTCTGCTGTATGCGTGTTGGTGGCCTCATATCAGCTGGTGCATGTTGCCTAGTTGGTGGATCAGTGTCTGATAGATCTCAGGGGTCCAGGTTAGTTGAGACTGCTGGTCATCCAATGAGTTCACCTTCCTCCTCAGCTTCTTCAAGATTTTCCCTAGTGCAACCACAGTGGTCACCAGCTTCTCTTCATTACATGAGTTTAAATATCCACTAATGTCCACATTTGACTCTTTCAACTGCTTGTGGGGTCTTTTAGAGGTCAGTTATAATAACCCTTTTTTTTATGAGTGTACCATAGCCTCCCCTTGAGCTGGATCCCAATTTGGACATGTCACTGGACCGATGATTCCCCAGGCTCTTCTCCATATTTGTTCCTGCAGTTTATTTTCAGGCATTAACAACTCTAGGTCAGAGTTTTGGACTGTTACATGGCAACCCCAACCCTCCACTTGATACCTTGTGTTTGACTGGAGGTAGGCTCTATAAGTACCCTCTATGTACTGCTGGACATTTCATCTAAGGTCCCTCCCTTTGAATACTGAGAGTCCCTCACCTGCCAGGTCTCTGGTACATTCTAGAGGGTCCCCACACATACTTGCTGCTTCCCAGTGTTGCCTGTTTTCATTCTTTCTGAGGTCCCTCAGGGATTCAGCTATTTTCCCTCGCCTAATAGCACTTCCCTCTTCTACTCCCTGTGGGAGAAGGTCCCTCCCTCCACCATCCTGTGATTGCTTTCTTCTCCCTTCCAAGTGGAATTAGGGTGTTCTCACTTGGGCCCTTCAGCTTATTAAGCTTTTAGAGTTCTGGGCATTTAATCTTGGATATTCTATACATTTTTGACTAATATACACTTATTAGTAAGTACATGCCATGCATATCATCTTGAGTCGGAGTTACTTTACTTAGGATTATGTTTTCTAGTTCCATGCATTTGCCTGCAAATTGCATGGTGTCCTCATTTTTAAGAGCTGAATAGTATTCCACTGTAAAATGAACCATACATATAGTATCAATGCTTCTGTTGTGGAACATCTGTTTTTTTCCAGCTACTACCTATTACAAATAAGACTGCTAGTTGAAAAGAAATGGGGAAATATAGGATTACTCTTAAAAAAATAGACAAATCCGGAGTGGATTATTGAATTTACTCTTGAACAACAACAGAAGAAACATTTTATTGCCATAATCTTACAATGAAAGTTATCTTTAGATTTTAATGTAAAATTGAGGTTATATTTTATTGCATCAGTACAGAATTGTCTGTATTGATACTGGTTTGAATTTTTCACTTGTATAAATCTTTGTATGTAATTCAAGTTTATAGTCAGTCAAACTCAGAGTTGTGTCTGATATTAATAAAGGTCTTTGAAATATATATCCTGGGTTGAACAGATAGTATCTAGCTGGAGACAAACAATGCTTGCTTGTTCAAATGTGCTCTAAACATTATCTGATATGTTGAAAGTAGAAAGATGGTCTTCAAAAGCCTTGCAGATCCATAAGAAAAGGCATTTTAAATGATTTCTTTGTTAAAAGATCTTTTGACTATGAGACAGTTCTGTTCCTGATAGTACCTCATTTTACTTAAAAGGAGTTGATGAGCATTAGCAAACTCCATTTGGAGTTGCTTCTATTATGGCAAGCTAGTCACTGGGTTACAAGTGCCCTAACTTCATCTACAGACAGAGTGCCATCCAAAAAATACAAATGGACTCAGGATTGTCTTAAATTCTGCCAAAGTATGTCAAGTTAGTCCTTCACAATCCCTGCTTCACTTAAGTTTTGTCAGATGTTCTTGGCAAGAAGCCTGAAGATAGATGTTTCAATGTTATAAAGAATATTGGAGACTGTCCAGACTGTCAGCTATCTCTGGAATTTCAATAATTTTGAGAAGCTGTATTTCTATGCTTACTTCATAGTAAAGTAATATATATTTCTTCTCATGTTTTGTATGGAGTTGTCAAGACAGTTATAATCTCACAAATTTATGTAGTTTGGCATTTATGAAGATGTTTTAGGTCCAAGAAGTTATTTTTATGCTAATAATCCAAGTTAGATATAATACTCTGAACTTATATGGATAGAATATAAAATAGATTACTTTTTTCTGGATTGCAAAATTAAATAATAAAGAAACTGGATTTTTTAAAAATGTAATTCTTACTAATTTTCATATATAAAACAGCAATAAAAATCAAATATTTAATGATAATAAATCCTACATTTTAGAGTATTACCTCATATATTATCATTTATTAAATATTTATGTAAAGTTTTTACTAATAGGATTAGCTTTTATACGTTTAATTTTTTGTACTTAATCACTTTACAATCCACTCACTGCACCAACCTTCATTATCATCTGCCCCCACAATCCTTTTCCATCCTCTTGTCCCTTATCTTTTGAGCTGATATCTCCCACTCCAGGCACACCAAGTCTCCCACTGAGGCCAGACAAAGCAACCCAACAAGACAGGCAACATATCACATAGACAGGTAACAAGTTTTGGAATAGCTCATGCACCAGTTGTTTGGAAGCTACATGAAAACTATGCTATACATCTGCTACATATGTGTGGGGAGGCTTAAGTCCAAACTGGGTATACTCTGGTTTGTGCTTCGATCTATGAGAGTACCAAGGGTCCAGGTTAGCTGACTCTGTTGGTTTTCCTGTGGAGTTTCTATCCCCTTTGGAGCCAAAATCCTTCTTCCTGTTCTTCAGTCAGAGTCTATCTTATTGCTCCATTCTCTGTTTGGTTGTGAGTGTCTGTATCTGTCTGGATCAGTTAGTGCATGGAGACTCTCATAGGACATTCAGGCTAGACTCCTGATTGAAAATATAACAGTGTGTCAGGGATTGGTGCTTGGACATAACACTGGTCTTAAGTTGTGCTCATTATTGAATAGTTATTCCCTCAGTCTCTGCTTCATCCCCAGTGCCTGCATTTCTTATAGACTGAGTACAATTTGATAGGAAGTATTGTGGATGGATTGCTGTTCCTGTGGTTCCTCTGGGCTTCTTGCCTAGCTAAAGGAGTTTGCCTCTTCAGGTTCCATAGCCCCAATGGTGAGAGTCAATGCCAAGGTAATTCTTGGGCACCTCCCTCATCCCAGGTCTCTGACACGTCCCTGAGATGTCATTCCATCTCTGGACCCCAGTAAGTTGCACATTTCTGTTCATCCTCATGGTCATCTGGACATGTCTCCTCTCCTTTGCCATACCTAATACTGAAACACCTGATTCCTCTCCCTTTCCCCTCTACACCTGAGTTCCCTCATTCCATAGGCTTCTAATGACTATTTTATTCTTTCTTCTAAGCGAGCTTCAAACATCTTTGCTTGTGCTTTCAATCTTGTTAGTTTCTTTGGGTCTTTTGAATGTAGCTTGTATATTCTGTGTTCTATGGCTAATATCCACTTATAAGTGATGACAGACTACACATGTCTTTTGTGACTGGGTTACCTCACACAGGATAATATTCTCAAGCCCCATCCATAGGACTGCAATAGTCATGTCTTTGTTTTCAGTAGCTGAATAGTATTCAATTATATAGAAGTTCCACATTTTCGTAATCCATTCTTCATTTAACAGAATTCTAGATGGTTTCCACTTTCTGGTTTTTATGAATAAAGCTGTTATGAACAACTTTGAGGAAAAGTTTTGTGGGATGGTAGAGTATCTTTAGAGTATATGCTCAGGACTGGTATAACTGGGTCTTGAGATTGATTTATTCCCAGTTTTCAGAGAAACTATACAATTGATTTCATAAGTGGCTATCTAAGTTTGCACTCTCACCAACAATGGAGAAAGATTCCCCTCAATTGCCCTTTCTTGACTTTGAACATTTCTTAAGTTCTTCAAACCCTTTTAAGATTACTGGGTAGATAATTCTCTGTTTAGCAATGTACAACTTTTAATGTTTTTTTTCCTTTTTCTTTTGGGGGTTTTGTGTATTTAAATTCATGAATTCTTTATAAATTTTGGATATTAGCCCACTATTAGATGGCTGGTGAAGACCCATTTCTAATCACTAGGCTACTTTTTCTCCTATTAACAATGCCATTGCCTTATAGCAGAGTTGCAGTTTCATGAGGTTCCATTTATCAACTATAGATCGTAGAGATCTTATATTCTCTTCAGGATATTATGTCCCATACTAATGTGTTCAAGGATTTTTTCCCATCTTCTCTTCTATTTTATTTAATGTATACAGATTTGTATTGATGTTTTTGAACCACTTGGACATGAGTTTTGTGCCAAGTGATAAATATGGATATTTCAGCCCATTTAATTTGATGTTGGCTATCCATTTGCTGTACATTGCTTTGCTTATGTTTAGGTATGTGCCTTGTATCCCTGATCTCTCCAAGACTTTTTATTGGATATATTATTTATTTACATTTCAAACATTATCCCCTTTCCTGATTTCCCCCCTCCTCCCAGAAAACCCCTATCCCATCCTCCCTGCCCCTGCTTCTATAAGGATGTTAATTGGTGTTACATTTTGTCCAAAGATTTTTTAGCATCTAATGAGATCATCACAAATTTTTTCTTTTCTTTTTTTTATTATAATAGATTAGGTTGATTGATTGCTCTATACTGATCCATACCTGAATTCCTGAGATGATGCCTTCTTGATCGGGGTGAATGTTATTTTTGATGTGATGTGATTTTTATTTGATTTGTGAATGTTTTGTCGAGTATTATTGTATTGCTGTTTATTAAAGAAATCACTCCTAAGATTACTTTCATTGTTGAGCCTTTGTGTGGTGTAGGTGTCAGCATAATAAAATGAATTTGTCATTGTTTCTTTTGTTTTGATTGTGTGTGATAGCTTGAGTAGTATTACCAGTTGCTCTCTTTAAAATGTTTGGGAAAATTCAGCATGAAAACTATCTGACCCTGGGAGATTTTGAATGACTGCTGCCATTACTTTGGGGATTATAAAGCTATATTAAATGAAGAAATATAGTCTTCATTTGTGTTTCAAATGTTATACACGATATTGCTTTCGCCCTCTGAGAAAAGCCCAAACCCATCCTCCCACCCCTGCCTCCAAGAAGATGACCCTCTACCCAAATCAATCCCATCTACCTCCCTCCATTTCCCCACATTGGGGCATCTATCAAGCCTTCATAGGACCAAGGACCTCTCTTCCCATTGATGCCCAAGAAAGTTTTCCTCTGCCACACTTGTGTCTGGAACCATGTGTACTCCTGGGTTGATGGCTTATTCCCTGGGAGCCCTAGGTATATTATTGGCTGACCTCGTAATTCTTCCCATGGGGCTGCAAAACCCTTCAGCTCCTCCCACCTGCCCTCCAACTACTCCATTGGGGACCCTGCACTTAGTCCAATGGTTGGCTGCTACCTCTGTGTCTGTATTACTTTGGCAGGGCCCTTCCAGAGACCAACATAACAGGCTCCTTTTGGCAAATACTCTTGTCATCCATAACAGAGTTGGAATTTGGTGACTGTTTATAGGATGAATCCCCAGGTAGGAGAGTCTGTGGGTGGCCTTTCCATCAGTCTCTGCTCCATAATTTGTCTCCATAATTGCTCATGTGAGTATTTTGTGTCCTTTCTCAGAAAAATCAAAGCACCCATATTTTTGTCTTATTTCTTGATTTCCCTGTGATCTGTGAATTTTATCTTGCTTATTCTAAGCTTTTGGAATAATATCCACTTATCAATGAGTGTATACCATGTGTGTTCTTTTGTGATTTGGGATACCTCACTCTGGATGAAACTTTCTCTTTCCATCCATTTGCCTAAGAATTTCATGTATTCATTTTTTTTAATAGCTGAATAATACTCCATTGTGTAGATATACCACATTTTCTGTATTCATTCCTCTGTTGAAGGACATCTGGATTCTTTCTTGCTTCTGGCTATTATAAATAAGTATTCTATGAACATAGTGAGCATATGTCCTTATTACATGTTGGAGCATCTTCTGGATATATGCCCAGGAGTGGTATAGCTGGGTCCTCAGGTAGTAGTATATCTACATTTCTGAGGAACTGACAAACTGATTTCCAGAGTGGTTTTTCCAGCTTGAAATCCCACCAGCAATGGAGGTGTAGTCATTTTTCTCCACATCCTCACCAGCATCTGCTGTTACTTGAGTTTTTGATCTTAGCCATTCTGACTGGTGTGAGGTAGAATCTCAATGTTGTTTTGACCTAAGCCAAGTTTTGCTGAATGAATTTTCATGATTTAAGTCAGCAACTCAAATAGTATTTTTATCAGTTAATTTATTAAAATAAGATACAGTAATATAATAATTTCATACTTATTTACATCCTAAGGAATGACAATAAGTAAATATTTGTCATATTTATTTTTATAAGTAATATATTGTCTTTCTTTAAGAAAAGAAAATAATATAATATGTGCATTAAAACTTCACTTCATAACATATAATAGCCTCTAAGCCATGATGCTTAGTATATTGCAGTGAAATGTACATGTGTTTTGTGTTGAAAATGAAGTTTCTGGCTAGTCCTGCAATGCAGCACATGTGAGAATTTCCAAAAACATCTTGGCTTTTTTTACAATTTATTTTTAAGTAATTATTGGTTCTGTGGATTCAGAGTCCTTTTATGTTTTATGACTCCCTCACTCAGTATATGACTTTCATGTGGTTTTGTAACTAAGAGTTTTAAAATCTAGACTCAAGCTGGGTGGAGTAACTTCTATTCAGGAGGCAGAATCTGGAAGATATTTGTAAGTTCCAGGATAGCCTGGTCCACATAATGAATTCATAGTCAATCAGGGCTACACAATGAGAGGGTGGAGGGAATAGTATGGGCTTTAGGCTGATATGCCCATGGAATAATTATCAAGATGAAGTGGTGCGAGCCAGGTATAGTGGCACATGCCTGTAATCCCAGCACTTGGGAGGCAGAGGCAGGAGGATTTCTGAGTTTGAGGCCAACCTGATCTGCAGAGTGAGTTCCAGGACAGCCAGGGCTATACAGAGAAACCCTGTCTTGGAAAAAAAAAAGAATGAAGTGGTGCTGTTAAACCTGATCCTTACTTCATCAACTTACCTGTTTTTCCTTAATTAGCAGAGACAGTGAAATAAATTTCCTTGAACTAACCGAATCAATGTTCTGCTGGTTTCTATACTTCAATGAACATATGAATATCCTATGCAATATTCATAAAATATACATTCCTGACGGAAACTATTTCAGATTCTTCACTTCACTTTATTGGCTCATGAGCTTCTAATCTAGTATTCTGTGTTCTATCTGTCCAGCAGCTCCAGGCTCAGCTTTTTTTCAATGGAATAACTTTTAGAGTGATGTCTCAGGACATGTAGGTTCTTTCTTTGGTCTAAACATACACACACACACACACACACACACACACACACATACACACACTCATATTCTCATCCAAACATGTACATGCAACATCATATACATATACAAAATGAAATTACAATTAAATTTTTAGGTAAAATATTTAATATTGTTAGAAAATAATATTAATTAAAACAGTATGAAGATTAACATAACCCTTACTCTGCTGGTTAATGTTGATTGTCAACTTGAGATGCAGTAGAATCTGTTTTCTCAATAGTCTCAGATACAATGTTCTGTGGGAATATTTGTGGAGAATAACACTGGTTATTTTAATTGAGAAATAATGATCTGCCCACCGTGGATGGAACCATTCAGCAGAAAAGGGATCTCAGACTATGTAAGAGTAAAGAATGCAAGTTAAGCATAAACATTAATGCATTGCTCCCCATTCTTACTGACAGAACAAAACATGACAACCTGCTTCAAGAACCCGATGACTTGACTTCACACAGTTGTAGACTGTAGCCTGAAATTGCAAACAAAATTCATTTTCCCTTCCAGTGGCTTTTGCAATGTATTTTACTACAAAAGAAGTGAGGCTAAGACATATACCAAAATATTGTGTAACTTTTTCTGGGGAGGCATGAACTAACACATATTTACTCTTACATGAGACTCATGAGAGAAAAAGTTAACATTTCCATCAATTCCAACATCATGAACATGTTCATTTAAATTACTAATAGGAACATAAAAGGGAGCTACTTACAGAAATGGTGCAAGTGCAGATGTATCACAAAAAATCTCACCTCAGCCTGGGTAGTAATTAATAAAATCTGCATTTCTGGAGTTTCCTGCATATATGCAAGCAGCTTGTCAAGTCAGAGTCTCCTTTTCTCAGCAGTCCTTATCAGAACAGGGAAGGTCTTTTAGAATGCTGTTGTTTCACAAAATTGTTTTCTGCTTATATTTTAACTTTTTTTCTAGGATAAGATGGTTTAGTTTGGAAGGTTTTTATAGTTTGCTTAAGGAGACTAAAGAAAAACATTTCAACTCAGCGGAAATATCTTCATAAAAAGTCCATCTCACAACATAAGAAACACAGAATTGCAAAGAGCACACTTAACCTTGCCAAAAGCTAAATAAATATATTAGTTTCAAAAGTTGTATTTTATGTACTACTAATGTACATTTTATTTCTTATAAATGAAGTGTATCTGTCCAAATAGTGTTAGAAGTATGCTTAAAATAATCATAAGTTGGAAATTTGATAATTTCAGGGAATACAAGTTTATTGTTCCCAATTTTCAAGGAGTAACACGCTAGAAATTTGAAAATACAAACTTGAATTCATTTGTTATATTTTATATCGTTAAAATATACCATTACTAGTTAATTAAAATACATATTTTTAACAAATTATGTTTATTTTTAGCCTGTAACATCATCTACAAAAACAGGTCTTCCACAATATAACTGTCTCTCAATGCTAAATAGCTATAGATTGATTATGAAACTATAACTGGCCTTCTACCCTGTCAGAACATTGAGATCAAGTTAAATATTGCTTGAGTACATAGGAAGCACCAAACACACCTTCCAAACTTAAACAATTATTAGAGAGAGAAAATTACCTGAACAGCCCTAAATTCTCAGAACATTGGAGCATCTGTCTTTAGCCATCTAGCCCAGAACCATCTGGCAGATCTTTCAAGAAGAAGGATATATGAAGGACCATCTTACCATGTTATAACAGAGCTTATTAGTCAACTATCCCACCTGTTTTCCTATTGTTCATTATATTATCTGTAGAAGATATAGGCTATTTCTGCTCAGTAGCTTCCTTGCCAAAATAAGTAACCTTGCCTGAAAGTAAATATGTTTGATTCTTTTTTTGAAGGAGAATGGAGAAGCTGTAAGGAACAAAGATGTATGATGCTCAAAAGTTCTTTAATAATGATATAACTTTAAATGCCACATTCTGTGGATTTCTGATGTTTATAAGACTATCTCTGTACTCTTACACATTTCTATTTGAGTAAACTAAAATCACTTTATTATAATTAAATCACAATATAACATAACCACGAGTTTGTTATCTAGCCCTTAACTTGTTGATTAATCATATTAAACAGATTGTAAAGCAGCTATTAGAAATACCAAGTCTAGTTTTGTAGACCCAGAACAGAGAAATCGTGGGGGGGATGATTGGGGAATAGTTGTGGGGGAGAGGAATTATGGGACGTATGGTGGGGGGGAACTGGGAAAGGGGAAAGCCTTTGGAAAGTAAACAAAGAATATAGAAAATAAAAATTAAAAAAAAAAAGAAATACCAAGTCTAAACTTCATATTCTTAAATGAGTTGCAGAGGTACAATACCTATCTAAGGATAAAAATATTAATCTCAAAGTTTGTATCAGTAAATAAATTATGGCAATGAAAGCCGTACATCTATGTCAATATAAACTCTGTACCATTATAAGTAATTATAACTTCAATTTGTATCAATTATAAAGATTTCTCTTAGTTAAGATTATGGCTGCACAATGCTTTCTTCAAGAATAAAATTTAGTAATCCATCCCATCTATTTCCTCCATGTTCTAAATTATGACCACTCTCAAATTATCTCTTAAAATGGCAACCTGTCAATTATTTGCAAAATAACCATTACCAGACATCCAAACACAGGGAATTGGACTAATGACTCTTCATAGCTTTTTTCCTGGTGAATAGGAGCAATGTGTATATCTCTAAAGGGGTTGTGGAGAGGTAGTCAAATTAGAAAAACTGGTTACACTTCAGAAAGCTAGCTTTCACATCTGTTATCCAATTTCTGTGTGTTTGGAAGGTCCATAGCTTGACTGAAGTTCTGACTGGTTCCATCTGTAAGGTTGGATGAAGCAAGGTTATCTGGAATCAGCATCCATCCAAAGGCTGTTGTGGAAACAGGTTTCTGGACAGGATCAGGAAGCAGGGGCTGGAACAGGAGGTCAGTTTAGCATCCCAGTGGATGAATTTTGACAGTGCTGTACATTCTGCAATACATAAATCTCATAACAAAAATGTTAGTACCATTAAGATTTTGTATGGATTGTGTAGTGTGCACAGATCAGTTAACAATGAAATTCTGCTCCTTGTTTGAGTAGGTGAAAGACAGCTGTCTATTTTATGAGTTAATTTCATCAATAACTAATTGTATTATGTTTTCATTCATGCCATGTGAAGTATTGCATGATGGATCTTTACCTGTCCTGTTTGATTTTCTCCAACTTTTGTAAGTCTTCAGGGTATCTTCCCCTGCAGTATCTGATCCATATCACTCTGGAAGGTGACTAGCTCCTATTCTCTGTTCCTATCAATACAGATGTAGAGCTTTTCTCCCAAAATACCATATCCTTGTTTCAGTGACCAGGATTCATTGAATATTCAGCTTGACCTCTCTTCCAGGGGAATATTAATATAATCACCAAACTCATAATCACACTGATTTTGAAAAATAAAACAATTCAAAGTAAATAAAGCAATCTGAAGAACTCTTAACCAGCGAGACCGTGCTTTTGCTGTTCCCTGCCCTAAACGTCATGAGACCAAGGCCTAAATTATTTATATAACGTAGACTTAAATTCCCATGAGGTTATTGTTTAAGCCAATTTATAGGCTCTACTTTTCATCATACTACACTGACAATCCCAGAGATTCCACATCTGCGACAGACATTCAAAGGTCCTGTGAAATTGTCCTGGAAAGACTTTTGCTTGTCTTTGATTATTTGTTCATTTATTACCTCTCACTTGTCTCTTCTGTGGAGCTTAATGCCTGCTGTGTCGACCATCTGGCTCTTTGCCTTTCATCTTAAGCACATTGTATCTGTTTCAAACCATAGGAAGAAAGCCTCATTGTGGCTCAGACAAAACCTGGATATTCTCATTTATCCTTAAAAACAAATTGGATTTACAATTCTCTATCCTTTATTTGGTGGCTGCAACCAGGTAGATAAATTGTTTGCTTCTTATGGTCTCCTCTTAGATGGTGGCCTGGGGTAAATCCCTGGCAACTGCAGTGTTCCTTTGTTTCAGTTTCACTAGCTGAGCCATGTGACTAGACTCTATAGCTCTGAGAAACCAGTGCCCCACTCCCAAATTAAATTATATTGTTGTGTGTGTAATCCAGCTGATAACTTTTTTAATAGTGGAATCTCTCCTTCCATATTGCATGTCTACTAGAGTGTGTAGCTCCTACTAACCGATTTTAAGCTCTGTGTGGAACATGCCCCCATCCAGGAGCCACCCATATCCATGGAAGAAACACCCCCACACACATACATTAACTTATTTGTAATACACCTTTGAGGTCAGGGACAGAGACGCCTAAGCCTCCTGAGGATAATGTGCCCTTATCTTCAATCCCAAATCAACACCTATAATTCCACCTTCAACTTATTTGCTCAGTTACACTTACTCCCAACTCGGCACCCTAAATCTGCACGCAGTTTAGTTACATTTCTAATCTCCTGAATGTTGCTCCAGGCACAATCAAGGAAGTGGTCAATGGCCACTCTATCCAAGATCTCACATGCCTGGTGATTCTTTCTTCCTCCAAAGAATGGCAAATCTCTTTTTAATCTCCTGCATCTGCTAGCATACTCGTGGAAAATTGCATGTTCCACCCAATTGACTGCTATCATTTTTATTGTTCAACGTTGAAATAATTGGTGAACAGGACCTTCAGTATTTATGCCTGATCAGAGCATTAGAACTACCTCCAACACTTGTAGACATGGTACCAAAAATGTGAATTATAAAAGCAAAAATGGATGTAACTGGACTGTATCAAAATTAAAAGTTGGAGGGAATAAAAAGAATTATCAAGAAAGTGAAACAACCTACAAAACTAACATAAATATTTGTATATCAAATATCTGATAACTGTTGAATATGTAGAAGAATACTTAAAGAACTACTGTCAGAAAGCAAAGGAGGAGGGGGGAACTGGGAAAGGGGAAAGCCTTTGGAATGTAAACATAGAATATAGAAAATAAAAAAAAAGTAAAAAAAAAAAAGAAAAAAAAAAGAAAGCAAAGGAGACATAACTCATTTTAAATTAGTGAAGTACTTGAATGGATTTTTCTACAAAGACAATACAAATAGTGAATAAGCTACAAACAGCTTTTCTAACCACAGAGAGAGTTCTGAGTACTCTTTATGAGTACGTTTATTCAACGTACTCTTTATAAGTACGTTGCCCACATAGGTACATGTATTTGAACACTTATTCCTCAGCTAATGATTTTGGGTGAGATTATGGAACATTTAGGAGGTGTAGTCTTGTTCAAGGAGTTATGTTTCTGAGAATAGGCTGTGAGGTTTTATGACCTAGCACTTCTTGATTCCTATGTGTGAATAAAAATAAGGTCAGCTGTGTTTCTGCTCCTGTGGTCATACTGTTACTGCCTGTTTTTACTCCTTCCCCACCTTGAGGGACTTATCTCACTAGAACCACAAGACAAAATTAACCTTTTTCTCCTCTACTTTGACTTTAAATGTGACACTTTATCATGGTAGCAGAAAAGGAAATAATACTGCTGATTACAGAAAAAAAATAAGAAATGTTGACAATAACTTTAAAAAAATAGGATTCTTTTACATTGCTCTTGTGAACATAAAAATACTTTAGCCACTGAGGGAAAATTTATTTGGTTAAAAGTTTAATATAGGTGGGGCTAGAGGAAATGAGTCATTTGGTAAACTCCACTTTAAGCATGAAATATTGAGTTCAATCCCCCAAAACCCATGTCAAATAACCAAGAAATAGAGGGTGCTTGAAATCTCAGTACTGATAAGGTAGAAAAAAAAGTGGATCCCTAGTAGTTCACTGCATTTACTTTAACCAACTTGGATTGCAAACTTGGTGGATGGCATCTAAGAAATGGCAACCTTGGTAATTCATTGGCCTCCACATGATTATGTATATGTATGTATATACATACATATATATATATACCAAAAAAACCAGTTATATACTTGTATACATACATACACAACTATGAACTGTTAATTCAATTGAAGTATATGGCATTATTACAAATAAATGAAACTATAGGAGAATTTGGCATACAAAAATATGAAAGCAGGTTCAAATATAACTTATCAAAGATTAGCATGACTAGAGAAACACATATTATGCTTAAAAAGCAAAACTTAAAAACCTTGATAAGGCATCCATTCATAAATTGGAAGTTCTGCTACAGGAAAGCACTTTCTCTTTGAACACAAATGAAGCTTCCCAGAACAAATCATGTATTAATCTACCAAGGAAATTTCAGCAAGTTCTCAAAGCAAAAATCAAAAAGGCTACATTCACTAAACAAACTCAATCAAAGGAGACAGTAGTAACTTAATTCTAATCTAAAGAAAATCCATAGATCAGGTTGCTAAGATCATGTATTTAATTAACTACTAGGCTAAAGGGGAAATCAATATTAAACCTTCAACAAAAAACCATTATTTTAACAAGGCAAGGTGGAACTTTGTTTCCATAGCTCCAATAGAGCAACACCAAATAGTGACAGTTGGACTTCTTCCTTTCCAATTTGTGTCCCTTTGACCTCCTTATGTTGTCTAATTGCTCTAGCTAGTACCTCAAGTACTATAGTGAAAAGATATGGAGAGAGGGGGCAGCCTTGTCTAGTCCCTTATTTTAGTGGGATTTCTTCAAGTTTCTCTCCATTTAGTTTGATGTTGGCTACCAGTTTGTTGTATATTGCTTTTACTATGTTTAGGTATGGGCCTTGAATTCCTGTTCTTTCCAAGACTTTTAGCATGAAAGGATGCTGAATTTTGTCAAAAGCCTTTTCAGCATTTTATGAAATGACCATGCATTTTTATCTTTGAGTTTGTTTATGAAGTGGGTTGCATAGATGGATTTCCATATATTGAACTATCCCTTCATCACTGAGGTGAAGACTACTTGATCATGGTGAATGATCATTTTGTGTGTTCTTGGATTCACTTGGCAAGAATTTTATTGTGTATTTTTGTATAGATGTTCATAAGGGAAATCAGCCTGACGTTCTCTTTCTTTGTTGGATCTTTGGTTTTGGTATTAGCATAATTGTGGCTTCATAGAACGAGTTGGGTAGTGTTGCTTATGTTTCTATTTTGTAGAATAGTTTGAAGAGTATTGGTGTTAGTAGAAAAAAAGATAGCCTTTTCAAAAAACAATCCTGGCTCATTTGGATGTCAACATGAAGAAGAATGTGAATTGATCCATTCTTATCTCCTTTTACTAAGCTCAACTCCAAGTGGATCAAGGACCTCCACATAAAACCAGACACACTGAAACTAATAGAAAGAAACCAAAGAAGAGCAATGGGGACATGGGTAGAGGGGGAAAGTTCCAGAACAGAACACCAATAGCTTATGCTCTAAGATCAAGAACTGACAAATGGGACCTTATAAAATTACACAGTTTCTGTAAGGCAAAGGACAGCATCAAACGGACAAAACGGCAAAAAACAAATTGGGGAAAAATCTTCACCAACCCTACATAAGACAGAGAGCTAATATCCAATATATACAAAGAACTCAAGAAAACCTAATAACCCTATTAAAAATGGGGTATAGAGCTAAACAAAGAATTTTTACCTGAAGAATTTTGGATGGCTGAGAAGCTCCTTGAGAAATGGTCCACATCATTAGTCATTAGGAAAATGCAAATAAAAACAACCTGATATTTCACTTCACACCAGTCAGAATGGCTAAGATTAAAAACTCAGGAGATTGCAGGTGTTGGCAAGGATGTGGGGAAAGAGGAACACTCCTCCACTGCTGGTGGGATTGCAAGATCGTACAACCACTCTGGAAATCAGTCTGATAGTTCCTCAGAAAACTGGGCATGACACTTCTGAGGACCCTTCTATACCACTCCTATGCATATATCCAGAGGATTCCCCAGCATGCAATAAGGATACATGTTCCACTATGTTCATAGCAGCCTTATTTATAATAGCCAGAAGCTGTAAAAAACCCAGATGTTCCCTCAGTTGAGGAATGGATACAGAGAATGTGGTATATTTACACAATGAAATACTACTCATCAATTAAAAACAATGAATTAATGAAATTCTTAGGCAAATGGTTGGAACTAGAAAATATACTAAGTGAGATAACTTATTCACAAAAGAACACACATGGAATGCAGTCTCTGATAATTGATATTAACCCAGAAGCTCAGAATACCCAAAACACAACCCAGATATCAAATCATTACCAAGAAAAAGGAAGGGGAGGACCCGAGTTCTGGAAAGGCTTGATGCAGCATTGTAGGTGATTCCCAGAACAGAAGAGTGGGAGGGGGTTGATTGGGGAACTAGATTAGGGAAGATGACTTATGGGACTTAGGGGGTGGGGGGAACCGGGATGGGGAAAATCTGGAATGTAAACAAAGAACATTTAAAAAATGAGAAAAAAAAAAGAAAAGAAAAGAAATAGCTACTTAAGAATAACTTTGGACTTTGACTTATACATTTTCAAATTGCATTTCGAGAGATGGCTCAGTATGTACTGCAGTGAAAGAAGATATAGAAACTGATTACACCATCCACAAGGCAGTTCACAGCCATCTGTTCTCCCATTCTAGGGATCTAATAGACTCTGCTGGCACCAGGTACATACATAGTATATATAAATTCATGCAATCACACACACATATACACCAAAGGTGAAAATATTAATAATAAAACTTTTAAAAGATTTTAATTATAGGTTTTTCAAAGTTATGAGGAGAAAATGGAGTCATATATCCATTCTGACTGTAATTTTCAATACAATATAATATGAATTCCTTCATTATTGCAAAACTTTATGATAAAATAAGCTTTGTATGAGATAATGTTTAATTGAAAAAAACACTAGTGTGCTATTAATATTTAAACTAAGCAATTTTGAGCTGTACTGTTCAAGACAATAATGGTGTATATGTACTTTGTAGTTAAACTGTCTTCACATTAGCGTAGCAAATGTACTTTAGAAGCAAAACTGGATTTAGTTTATACTAGTAATATAATGACATAACCCTACAGTGAGTTGAGACTCTTCTGCATTTTATTACAAGTAGACATAAAAATAGTTCACAATGAGAGACAGTGAAAAGAGAGCTGATTTACAACTTGGGCACTCTTAAACCACAGCAATAAGACAGGATGTACTCATGGTATAATGCTCACAAGACAAAGAACTTTCACAGACATGATCGTCAAGACCCTCGTTATCCTTAGTGTCCTATGTGGATAGTTTTACCTATGTCTGTTTCCTGAGGAGAATTTTCTTCTGAGCCTTTGAAGTGACTAAAGGATTAAACCTCTGCTAATCCTACTCAGCCTTCTTCTGCTTAATCCTTTTCAAACTTCTGATCCTCACACAGTAACACAAAAACCACTTAAAGGATCAGCACATCTGCACATACTCCCTCACACAGTGATGACTCTGAAAATGACACTATGGATTGCTTTGAAGGATGAGCGGGCCTTCTAGGTTTGAGACTTTTCCACAAACTCTTTGCTTGTTAGTCTCTCTGACCTTAGCAGGACCTTGAATGTGTGAGGAGACAGGGTAGATGTAGAGATCTTCCCTATACTAATGAGTATAGGAATATAGATTTTAGGATTTTTATCTCAAACCCTCATATTTACATGGCAAATGCCTTAGCTGCTGAGCCATCTACCTAACCTCAATAAGGTTGTGAAAAAGGAATAGTTTTTGAATAATTATTTATGTGACTGATAATTTAATTAACTAATTTGTCATTTAATTATAACTTAATAGAGATGAATATATCAATCTGTTTTCAAGAACATTATATCAATACATACCATGAGTTTGATAACTTGACAAGAAAGATAATTTTAGATAATTTTTGCATTAAATATTTATTTGTAGATAATTGGACACACATACATAACACAGCACATGCATACAAGTCAGTGAACAACTTGAAAAAGACAGTTATCATCCTCCACTATGTGGACTTAAAGGATTAAAGTCAGGTCATTCATCTGGAAAGTGTGGGAATCAAGACCCATATTCTATAATTACATGGTGAGAGAAAAGCTACTCTTACTATATAATTCTGCAGAAAGAGACACAGTACAGAGAAAGGTCAAAAATGTTTAGCATTTTGTCTTGACACAAGACAATGATTTTGAAGGCTCTGATACCAAGAAATTGCTGTTCTTTTTTTCCCCCTTGGCTTAGCACATACTGGATTGAAAAATCTGCATACAATAGACCTATTGCCAAACCCTCATCCTATTGGTTTCAGACTGAAATGCTTTTCTAATGAATACTTGTATCTTGAGACTTCCTTCTTTTGACAGTTGGCTCAGCCATAGAAAAACTTGCCAACAGCTTTCCAGCTCTCTGAGGAGTTCTAAGATAAACAAGCTCCAGACAGCAACTGCTGCTTATCTCTAATGTTTTGATGATGCCTAAGCAGACTTTTTAACAAAAATGCACCTAAGAAAATGTATTTCGTACAGCCCTGAACACATTTGTCCTTGGAGCCATCTCAGTGGCTCTAGATACAATGTTTTGTAAAATAAAAGATGTTAGCTTTCTACTTTTAAATGTGCTGTGATATTAGCCAAGAGACTCTACTTTATAGATGAGGTTGCTGAAAAAGTTCCAGGATGTGACAGAAGAGTTACCTATAATTGTACTGTACCTTTTTCCCCCATTGGACATGGCAGTGTCTTTTGGACAGTTTTTCTTTGGACATTGACCAATTGCCCTTTTGGGGACCATTTGCCTAATGTTAGTAACCATTGCAACAAACTTGACAATAGCTAGATAGGTACTGGTTATAAAGCTGCTAATGGTCTTAAAAAAAAAAGCTAGGTTTAAGGTCCAACCATGCCTTTCCCTTCCGCCCTTTCACAGCTACACATGTTCCTGAAAAATCCCGGCGTATATAGAAAGTGTATGAAAAGGGGGTCTCTGCAATGCAGCCTCCATGATGTCATCATATACAACCTTTTAGGGAGGTATCTATTTTGTGATCCTCTGCATACATGTAAGTAAACCCAATGAATAAAATCATTCTTCTGGTCAGTCGCTGGTTCCTTAACTTAAAAGAAGAGGGTTTGCTTCTACTATTCTCAGGAGGTTAACAGAACCACTTGATGGAGTCTCTCATTAGTCACCTGTCCCTCTACATACAGTGACGATGTTCCATGAAGAAACCTGGCATTGGCTGACCATTATTTCTATATAAAATGCTAACTTTGCTTACTAGATCATATTTTCTTTCTGTATATGTGTGTGATGATATGTGAGTATGCTGTATGGGCTGTTTGTGTGTTTGAGTGGAGGCATGCATGTACCAAAACATGGTTTATTTGTCCACACCCAGTGCTTGAATGAAGGCCAAATGACAATATGTGGCATCAGTCTTTACCTTCCACATGATTTGAATTAAAGTCCTTTCCAATAGGCCAGCTGCCTCCCCATTCCCTTCTGGGATTGTCGTTCTCCCTATGTCCTTTTTGCCTTGCACTAACAGAACTGGAATTACATATTGGTGAAAACCTCTGCATTTTCATAGGTTCCTGAAATCCAAAATCAAATCTTATGTTTGTGTGTCAAGACTATACTTACTAATCCATTTTGCCACCTCATATTCTACAATATTATCTACTTTTAGAACTATGCCAGTATTGGCTAGACACTTTAATTTTTATACAAGAAACACTAATGCATTAAAGCTATCTGACGAGACCCAATTCAGATCTTAATTCCTTTAGAAGTTTTTTTCGTTGTCACAATTGTTTCCCTGTTGGATTTCGCTCAATACCTGATAGGAAAATGAATTACACGTGATTGAGTAGTCTATTTAAAATCTCCAAAGACAGTGCAATCATCCTCCGCATAATGCAGGATTTCCTCCTACGAAGCTGTCAATGTGGGGATATTTACTGAGACTTCTATGTGAACAAGGGGGCTCTGGTCCTCTGTCATAGTACAAAGTAGACATTTTCACATGAAACCCTTGTATATAAACCATATCCCCTGAAGACAGAATCCACCCTTAGGTTCACAGATTCCTGGAATACATACTGAGAATAAGAAAAACAAAGACCTTAGAACAGCTGATGTGCCACTATGTAGTAATGGCCAACTTGAGAGAATCTAGAAATATTATCTTGATTATATTAAATGATGTCAGAAAATGCATACACTATGATTGTCAGCATGACCTGCATGGGATAATGGACTATGAAGTGGAGAAGTGAAGATGAACATCAGCATGAATTCATTGTTCTCTGTGTCCACATTTCAAGTATGATATGAGCAATTGCTTCTTGACACCTTAAATTTCTGACCTGTAAGACAAAAAAAAACCCTTACTTTCCCTTAAGTTGACTTTTTCCAGATTGTTTTATCACAGAGGAAAAACTAAGCAATGTGTTAATTTAGCACTGGACATCCTTTGCTCTACACCCCAGATGAATAATTCTCCTCCAGTAGTAATCAACTGCCTATAGCTCATCTTTTGGGGGTAGAAACTTGCAAACCCTTTCCCATTTATGCTAAAAGTTCTTCCTTTTGATTGTATGATATTGTGCAAATCCTGTGTAGACTAATGAATTTATGAATACAACAGTCATGCTATTTTTATAGGACAGCATTTTATAACACTCTTCTCCATCATCTGGATTTAAAGACTTTTCACCCCTTCTACTATATTCCCTCACCTGCTCTTCTTAAATTAACCAGTCATACACCTCCTGAGTAAAGCCTGCCTCAATTACAAATACAGTTAAGGAGACTTCAGCCCTCTGCAGAAGAGCACACCTACTATTCATACTGTACATTCAACCTGGACATGTATAGAAGCATATAAACAAACACTATGAGGAAAGTCCTCCAGGAATTTCTCCTATAATGACCCAAAATATTAATGCTTGATCATAAAAGCTTCATAAAATTCAACAAATTCTCTGACCTGTTCCTTTACTTTACACATTTGATTCACTTTATAACCATTGAAGATTTCCTTCCTTGTCACCTGTGTCTCCAGGAACCATCACAAGTGTGAACTCTGTTGCTCCTATGACATAGAACAGTTTCGCTGTTCCTCTTTATAGTTTTTTATTTCTCATACACAATCATGCTCTCTAAAGACATTATGCAGCTTAATATTGTCAACTTGACAAGATTTAGAATCACTTAGTGCAAAATTCCTTGAAAATCTGGAATACATTTCTAGATTGGATTAATTAAGATTGGAAGACACAATCTTACTATCGTGAGTACCATTCCATGTCTGCGGTCCTAGAATCAGCATTCATCACTTTGTGATTCTTGACCTTGAAAGCAATATCACTATCTGACTCAAGATCTTGGCAATTTTACTTCCATGACAAGATGTACTGTACCCTCAAACTGTGACTGAGAGGAAAAACCCTCCTTCCTTACTGCTCTTTTGCCTTGTAACTTGTCATAGCACAAGGAAAATATTTAATGTAATCTCCCTTTATTTGTAATAAATCTAATTTATTTTATTTTTAAATTAATCATTCCATTTGCTTACATCTCAAATTGTGTCTTGGTTACCCCTCCACAAACCCCACATCCCACATCTGTTTTCTCACTCCTCCCCTATGCCTCTGTGATAGTGCTTCCCATCTACTCACCTTCTCTCACCCCAATGCTCCATAATCACCCTAAGCTGTGGCATCAACCCTCCATAGAACCAAGGGCCTCCCATCCCACTGATGTCAGGCAAGGCCATTCTCTGCTACATATGTATCTGGAGCCATTGATCCCTCCAGGTACACTCCTTGGTTGGTGGTCTAGTTCCTTGGAGCAGTGTATGGTCCAGCCAGCTGATTTTGTTCTTCCTGTTGGGTTGCAATTCTCTTCTACTCCTCTAGTCCTTCCACCAGCTCTACAACTGGAGTCCCTGAGCTCAGTATGATGGTTGAATCAAAGCATTCACATCTGCATTGATCAGTTGCTGGCTGAGCCTCCCAAGGAAGAGCCACATTAGGTTCTTGTCAGCAAGCTTATCCAGGCAATAGTAACATGGTAGGTGCTTGTTTTCTGCAAATAGGATGGACGCTCAGGTGGGACAGTTCACGGATAGCCCCTTCCTTCAGTCTCTGCTCCAATTTTTGTACATTTTCTTCCTTTACACAGGAACTTCTGGATTTAAAACTTTGAGATGGATGGGCCATGCCTATCTACTGGAGATGATCTCTTCAGGTTCTATCTCCTCTTTGTTGCACATTTCAGCTAAAGTAATCCCTGCTGAGTCCTGGGAGCCTCTCATTTCCCTGGCATCTGGGACCCTTCAGGGCCTAAACCCAGTTTTTCATCCCCTATTGCTACATATTTACCAGTCCTATTTAATAGACAGATAATGCCAAATACATACAAAGAACTCAACAAGTTAGACTCCAGAGAAATAAATAACCCTACTAAACATGGGGTACAGGGCTAAAAAGAATTGTTAACTGAGGAATCTTGAATGGCTGAGATCCACTTAAGGAAATGTTCAACATCCTCAGTTATCATCTCACACCAAGAAGAATAGCTAAGATAAAAAAATGCAGATGACAGCAGATGCTGGAAAGGATGTGGAGAAAGGGGAATACTCTTCCATTGCTGGTGGGACTGCAAACAGGTAAAACCCCTTTGGAAATAAATCTGGTAGTTCCTGGGAACATTGGAAATGGTCCTAACTAAAGACCCAGCTATACCAATCCTGGGGCATATTCACAAAAAATGTTTCAACAAATAACAAGAGCACATGCTCAATTATGTCTGTAACAGTCTTATTTATAAAAGCCAGAAACTAGAAACAGCCCAGATGCCCCTCAACAGAATAACGGATACAGAAAATGTGATGCACATTATTCTTTGAATAATGTAATACTACTCAGCTATTAAAAACAATGACTTCATGAAATTCACAAGCAAATGGAAGGAACTAGAAAATATCATCCTGAGTGAGGTAACTAAAACAAAAAGAACAGAGAAGATATGTATTCACTGATAAGTGTATATTAGCCTAAACATTCACAATTCCCATGATATAGCCCACAGAAGAAGAAAGAGCAGGATGTGGATCCTTGTCTTGCATTGAGGCAAAAGAGGATGATCTTGGAGATAGAGGGAGGGGGAACCAGGGAGAAAGAGAGGAGGGGGAGAAAATGAAGGAGTCATTATCATGTACTGGATGGGATAGGAGAGAGGTACAGAGGGTCTGGAATTTGAATAATGTAGACTACTAATTTCTCTGAAACACAACCTAACAGGTATAAAACCCACCCATGTCTCCTAGGACTCTAACATGCCCTTTTCCTGGTCATTTTTCAAAACTTAATCCAGATAATAATTGTGGATCACTATCTTATTCTTCATTATTGCCACTATCACAGTTTTTGGTGATTTAAAAACCTTTGGTCTATGTTCCAAGCACTCTTCATTTTCTTTGACATAAGTTTACATTCTCTGTTTGACAAGTTGTCACCTGCCTAGACTCATTGCTCTATTGTGACATTGTATTTTTATATACTTTCAAAGTGTTAGTAAATCCTGAAATCATTTTTAAAATTATGTGAAATACAATAAAGTAGAAGATGACAGTTAAGCATCCAATGTTGAAGTGTATAAACCTGTGACTTATTTGAGATGCTTTACTTAAGATAATTGTCTGTATACCTAGTCAGATTTGAATGATGTCTCACTTTCATTGCATCACAGGCAAAGAAAGCATCTGCCAACATGCACTGCAGAGATATGTATAATCAATTCTACCTGCCATGCTGAATCACCAATGACCATCTACCATCAATGCTTTGGGTTGTAGGGACCTTATTCATGACCATTCCTTAGGCCTATTTCTATCTCCCTCTATTTCTATCTCTGTAGTACCGCTTCATTTATTATATAAATATTCATCACCACATAATGAGTGCTATGGATGGGCAGATCTAGGTGACAATGTACTAAGCTCAGTAGAACATAGCATTGTTTATTGATATCATTTTAGATTACTGTATGAGCCAGTAGTATTATGAAGATGATGATTTAAGTATAGGCTTTTCTTACATAATTTGAGATAAAGTTTGGTAGGTTACCTTGCCCTCACTATATCCAAATTTCCCTCAAATGTTTGATCTTCCTTCCAAAGCTGTTGTAGTGCTGACATTAGGGTTGTTTACCATCACATCCAGCTTTAAAATCAGCATTTGCTATTGTTGTTATTGTTTTGATACTGGATCTCAAGCATTCCAACCGAGCTTTGACTTCTCCATCCTCATGCCTCTATCACCCCAACTGCTAGGACTTTGTTCTTTGTATCACATGTACATTATATTTTTGATAAAATTCACTCTTATTATTTAATTTCTAGTTTTTCTCCTATCCCCAATATCCACCTTTTCCCTCCCAATTTCATAGACACATTTTTATAAAACACACTGAGCTCATTTAGTGATGCCATGGGCTTAGGACCAACTATCAGAGCATGGGTAGTCTCTCATGAACTTTATCCCTAAATTGACTCTTCATCCATCAATTGCTGATTTCCTCACTCAGTCTTATATCCCAGCCACAACAGTTGTCATGCCAAGCCTTTTTGTCCAAAACACCTAGACTACATTTTTCCCTTTGTTTACCCAGAAATGTATGCTCATTTTTCCCAGAAGCTCCTTTCATGTTATACAACTATATCCAAATTCCTCTTTAATCTTGGCATCAATACTATGATATAGAAACTGGTGATCAGAATGTACTGATTAAATTATCAAAGCTGTTAAATTTATAAGACTGAATCATGATGACAATTAGATAAGAACTACTGCCATTTCTGTTTGATTGTGTTCATCACTGGAACTGCACAGCACTTCATCTCCTCCCTCACTCTTTGTCATATGTCTACTATACAAAATTTCATTCCCATAATTTAATTCATCAAATTCAAGACAACAGAGACAGATATCCTCAATATACTGCTATGCCGTAGAAAAACTCTAATATTCAACTTCAGCTATAACTCTCTAATAACCCACCCAGACCAAGTGAAAAAACAAACAAAATAAAAACTCAAGATCTTTCTGAATTTTACATTTCAAAGCTGCCATGTATAGCTCATTAGAATAATAATCTAATAAACCTTTGAAAGACTAAGATCTCTTTGTCTCAATCATGTTATAAGAATGAAGGGTTTATTATGTCAGTGGCTTTAAGTAACTCTTGCAATGGAATGCAAAGAACTCTGCCAGTACCCTAGCTCTTGCAATTTGGGTGTTGATACATATTTGCAATGTTAGGTGATAACATTTAATGAGAGAATCATGTTAGCTCTGATCCTAAAGAGTTATTGAAAACTTCGCTTTATTCTTCCTTTTAGATTCAATTTCAGTTTTCACTAAACCCTTTTGTTTCATGTTAGATGATCATTTAATATATTAGATATTTTCTTTATTAACATATCAAATGTTATCCCCTCTGAAATACCCCCTATCCCATCCCCCCTCTCCCTGCTTACAAACCCATGCATGCCCTCCTGCTTTCCTGTCCAGGAATTCCCCTATACTGGGGCATTGAGCCTTCTCAGGACCAAGGGCCTCTCCTCCCTTTGATTTTCAACAAGGCCATCCTCTGCTACATATGCAACTGGACCCATCCATGTACACTCTTTGATTGATGGTGTAGTCCCTGAGAGCACTGGGGATACTGGTTGGTTCATATTGTTGTTCCGCCTATGGGACTGTAAGTGCCTTCAGTTTCTTGGGTCCTTTCTCTAGCTCCTCCACTGGGGACCCTGTGCCCAGCCCAATGGTTGGCTGAATGCGTCCACCTATGTGTTTGTTAGGTACTGACAGAGCCTCTCATGAGAGAGCTATATCAGGCTCCTGTCAGCAAGTGCTTGTTGGCATCCACTATAGTGTCTGGCATTGATGACTTATATGGGATGGATTCCCAGGTGGGACAGTCTCTGGATGGTCTTTCCTTCAGTCTCTGCTTAACACTTAGTCTCTGTATTTCCTCCCATGGTTATTTTGTGCCCCCTTTTAAGAAGGACCAATGTATCCATACTTTGGTCTTCCTTCTTGAGCTTCAATTGTACTGTGAACTGTATCTTGGATATTCCAAGCTTATGGGCTAATGCTCACTTATCAGTGAGTACATACCATGTGTATTCTTTTGTGATTGGGTTACCTCACTCAGGATGATATATTCTAATTCCATCCATTTGCCTATGAATTTCATAATTTCATTATTTTTCAAAGCTGAGTAACATTCCATTGTATAAATGTAACACATTTCCTGCATCTATTCCTCTGTTGAGGATATCTGGGTCAAGATACAAAATGCAGCAGGGAAAAGGAAGACAAGGTATGGAGATCACAAGGATGGAGCAGCCTGATTTTTTTTTGCTTCAAATGACCCTTTGCTTCATTCAGAGCTGAGCATTAGTAGCACAGCTGAAAGAGCCTTCTTCATCCATACAGATAGTTTACTCCGCTGTATGTCATCCTTAAAAATATTTAATTTTTGACACAAGATCTTTTGTTACCTACATCCCAAACAAACGTCAAATTTTTGTTTGATTTGTCTTAGACACCTGAGTCATAGAAATATTAAAAAAAATAAAATGGAGCGCTCTGCTGAGGCAGACTATTACAAGGTCTGACACAGTGAAGACACCATTTCCTGATACATTCTAGAGAACCATCTCCACTCAGGGCATCTTTGGAGGGCCAGAGATGTTACAGGGGTTCCGATGGGACTCACTACCCAGCAACCACCAAAATCTCCTTCTTCCTCAATACCACTCCCATTCCGTTTCTTCTGCCCCTTCCATCACCTATCCTCTCTGAGGGGGAAGAGTCTTGCCAGGAGTGACACAATGAAGACTCCACTTCCTGATACATGCTAGAGAATCAGCTGAACCCAGAGCATTTGGTAAGAACCCCCACACATACATGTCTGGAGGCCCAGAGCTGCTCTCGGGTGCTGTGCAGTACTTGATACACAGCAACCACCAAAAACTCCCTCTCCTGAATACCACTCCAAGTCTGTTTCTTCCAACTCTTCTACCACCTATCCTCTTTGCTGGGCCAGACTCTTGCAGGGTCTGCCACAATGAAGATATCATCTCCTTATGCATCTTAAAGAACCTGTTGTACTCAGGGCATTTGGTCCCTCTACAGGAGTGTGGAGAGGCCTGGAAACACAGGTAAAACCTCCCTTGCTGCTTAGAATAAACCATCCAGAACCCTAAGGTTCTCAGGCTCCAGGCTTCTGTTCTCTGTCTCTAGTTTGAGATAATCCTCTGCCATAGTGCACCATATCTACGTGGAGTGGGAGACAGCTAGACTCCGAGGTCGGTGGAGAGGCCTGAGAGTGCAGAGCTGATCAAGGGCCACAGAGCTACAGACACCACCACCACCACAGTGGAGCTGGTCTCCCAGGAGTGCCTGCATACCTATGTGCACAGAGAGAACAGGAATACCAGGAGTACAGATACACAGGCTTTTAGGACAGATAAGCCTAAGTAAAAGACATCAAGACCAGTTAACACCTGAGATAACCAGATGGCAAAATACAAAAGCAAAAACATTACCAACAGAAACCAAGGACATATGGCAACATCCAAACACAGTTCTCCCACAAGAGCAAATCCTGGATACACCAACACACTGGAAAAGCAAGAGTTGAATTTAAAATCACATCTCATGATGCTGATAGAGGACTTCAAGAAGGACATAAACAATTCCCTTAAAGAAATATAAGAGAACATGTGATGAGAGATAGAAACCCTTAAAGAGAAAACACAAAAACCTCTAAAAGAAATATGGGAGAACTTGGGTCAACTGGTAGAAGTCCTTAAATACAAACATAAAGATCCCTTAAATAAACACAGGAGAACATGAGTCAACAGGTAGAAGACCTTAAAGAGAAAACAAAAAAAAAATCCCTTGAAGATTTCAGGAATACACACACACACACACACACACACACACACACAAAGTGAAGGACCTGAACAAAACCACCTAGGATCTAAAAATGGAAGTAGAAACAATAAAGAAATCACAAAGTGAGACAACTCTGGAGATAGAAACCCTGGGAAAGAAATCAGGAGTCATAGATGCAAGCATCTACAACAGAATATAGGAGATAGAAAAAAGAACATCAGGTGTTGAAAATACCATAGAAAACTGACTCAACAGTCAATGAAAATGCAAAATACAAAAAAGCTTGTCATCCAAAACATCCAGGAAATCCAGTATACTATGAGAAGGCCAAACCTAAGGATAATAGGTATAGAAGAGAGTGAAGACTGGCAACTTAAAGGTCCAGTAAATATCTTCAGCAAAATTATAGAAGGAAACATCCCTAACCTAAAGAAAGAGATGCCCATGAACATACAGGAAGCCTACAGAACTCCAAACTGAATGAACCAGAACAGAAATTGCTCCTGTCACATAATAATCCAAATAGCAACTGCACTAAACAAAGAAAGAATATTAAAAGCAGTAAGGGAAAATGGTCAGTACCATATAAAGGTAGACCTATCAGAATTACACCAGACTTCTCACCAGAAATTATGAAAGCTAGATGATTTGGCAGATCTCATACAGACCCTAAGAGAACATAAATGTCAGTCCAGGCTAATATACCCAGCAAAACTCTCAATTACCATAGACAGAGAAAACAAGTCATTTCATGACCAAAACAATTTACCCAATATCTTTCCACAAACCCACTTCCACAACAGGTAATGGGTGGAAATACACCAACCCAAGGAGGGAAACTCCTAGAAAATACCCTAGAAAACCCAAGGAACACCCTAGAAAAAAACCAATAAAGTAATTTTCTTGTAACAAACCCAAAAGAAGATAGTCACACAAACAGAATTCCATCTTTAACAATGAAAATAACAGGAAGTAACAATCACTTTTCCTTAATATCTCTTAACATCAATGATCTCGATTCCCCAATAAATAGATAAACACTGACTAACTGGATATATAAATAGGAACCAACATTTTGCTGCATACAAGAAACCCACCTCAGTGACACAGACACTCATTACCTCATAGTCAAAGTTTGGGAAACAATTTTCCAAGCAAATCATCCCAAGAAACAAGCTGCAGTGGCCATTCTTATATCAGGTAAAATCGACTTTCAACCAAAGGTTTTCAAAAAAGGTAAAGAGGGACACTTAGTGCTGGTCAAATGAAAAATCTACCAAGATGAACTTTCAATTCTGAACATTTATGATCCAAATGCAAAGACACCCATACTCATAAAAGAAACTTTACTAAAGCTCAAAACATACATTGCACCCTATTCAATGATACTGGGAGACTTCAAAACCCCACTCTCAGCAATGGACAAATCAGGGAAACAGATACTAAACAAAGACACAGTGAAACTAACTGAAGTTATGGACCCTAAAAAGAACAAAAATGCCAGCACAGCAATATTCTCAATTACTATACCCAGTGCAACCAAGATATTCCATGACAAAACCAAATTTATGCAATATATTTCCACATATCCAGCCATACAAAGGATAACAGATGCAAAACTCCAACAAAAGGATGGAAACTATTCTCAAGAAATAGCAAGAAATAAATCTTCTTTCATGAAAGCCAAAAGAAGATAGCCATAGAATTTAAATTCTACTTTAATAACAGAGACAACAGGAAGCAAAAATCAGTGGTTCTTAATATCTGTTAACATTACTGGTTTCAATTCCCCAATAAAAAGATATAGATTAATATCCTGGATATGTAAACATGACCCAGTATATCACTGAATTCAAGAATTTCACATCAGTGACAAAGATGGACACTACTTCAGAGTAAAAGGCTATAAAAAGTCTTGCAAGCAAATGGTCTCAAGACACAAGCCAAAGCAGTCATTTTCATATTGAATAAAATTGATTTCCACCAAAAGTTATCAAGGAAAAGGAGGAAAAATATTTCATACTCATCAAAGAAAAAAGTGTACCATGATCAATTCTCAATTCTGAACATCTATGCCCCAAATGCTAAGGCAAGAACATTCATAAAAGAAAATTTGCTAAAGCTAAAAACTCATTGTACTGCACACAATAATAGTGGGAGAATTCAACGCCCTACTCTTGCAATTGGACAGATCATGGAACAGAAACTAAACAGAGACACAGTGAAACTAACAGAAGTTATGAACCAAATGCATTTGACTCTCTATTGAGTATCTCATCCAAAAACTGAAGAATATAAGTTTACAGCACCTTATAGTATTGTCTATAAAATTAACTATATAATCAGTCATCAAACAAGCCTCAAGAAATACAAGAATATTGAAATAATCCCATGTTTCCTATCAGATCACCAAGGAATAATGCTAGCCTTCAATAACAGCAACAACAAAAAACCCAGAAATCCCACATAAACATGGAAGCTGAATAACTCTCTACTCAGTCATAATTTGGTCATGGAAGAAATAAAGAAATTAAAGGCTTTTGATAATTTAATGAAAATTAAGGCACAAAATACTCAAACTTATGGGACACTATGAAAGCAGTGATAAGAGGATAACACACAATTTTGAGTGCCTCCATAAATAAATTTAAGAGTGTATAGATGAGCAGCTTAATGGCAAATCTGAAAACTCTAGAACATAAAAAAGAAAATACATCCAAGAAGAGTAGAGGGTAGGAAATTATCAAACTAAGAGCTAAAATCAACCAAGCAAAACCAAAGAGAGCTATACAGAGAATTAATAAAACCAGAAGCTTATTCTTTGGGAAAATCAACAAGATATATGAACCCTTAGTTATCAGGAAAATTCAAATCAAAATGACTTTGAGATTCCACCTCACACAAATAAGAATGGATAAGATCAAATTTTCAGGGGACAGCAGATGCTTGGGAGGATGTGGAGAAAGAGGAACACTCCTCCATTGCTGGTGGGATTGCAAGCTGGTACAACCACTCTGGAAATCAGTCTGGTTTTTCCTCAGAACATTGGACATAATACTACCTATGGACCCAGCTATTGGACATATACCCAAAAGATGTTCCCACATATAATAAGGACACTGTAAGGAACAAGTTGTAAGACCCTATAACATGAGTGAATGTAACCATGGAGAACAAGCCTACAGCATGTATGTGGGAGTATAATAAGGTTCAACCTATAATAAGGTTGAAATAAGGTAAATGCCCTATGAAGTAACTATGATTGGCTAAAATGTAACAACAGAAATCAAGCCTAGAGTATCTGTATGATAGCCTCAATGCCTGATGAAGTAATTTGTGAACACCTTAATTATGATTGGTTGAAAGTAGCTTAAAATCTGTGTTCTGGCCACTGCAACTCACCCACTCCCACAGAGATAACAATGCTAAGATGGAGTCCACCAACCGCGATTCCTGCCTCCGAATGTCCCCATAGGAGACGAGCCTGTAATGGACCTAGATCCAGCCAGACCAAAAGCAGAAGGACATGTCCCAGACTTTACCTGCTGTGTCTCTCTTAAGCCAGACTATAACGTTGGGCCTGAGTGGAGGTTAGTGAAGTGTGTGTGTGTGTGTGTGTGTGTGTGTGTGTGTGTGAATAAATCAAATCCTATTTTGCCATCTAGTGTCTTATTTGAATAAAAAAGCTGTTTAATCTGACCTCAGTCAGAGATTCCCTTTTCCCCTCAGTCCCCAGTCACAACATTTCATTACAGTTCAAGATGATTTGCAACAGACACATGCTCCACTATGTTCATAAAAGCCTTATTTATAATTTCCAGAAACTGGAAACCACCAAAATGTACCTCAATAGAGGAATGGGTATAGAAAGGCAATTTCCTTACACAGTGGAGACTACTCAGCCACTAAAAACAATGACTTCAAGAAATTCTTATGCAAATGGATGGAAATAGAAACAATCATCCTGGAAGAGGTAAGTCAGTCACAAATGAATACACAGTGTATACTAACTGATAAGTGGATATTAGGAAAGAAATCTCAGAATATGCATGACATACCTCACAAACCATAAGAAGATCAAGAAAAAGGAAGGTCAATGTGTAGAAGCTTCAGTCCTACCTACTAGGGAAGAAAGTAGTCAGGAAAGATAGAGAATGGGAGGGACTTGAGAGGAATAAAGGAGGGGAAAGAGATAAAAGTAGGCAGGATCATGTGTTAGAAAAGACAGTGTAGATGTACAGAAGGTCAGGAAATTGAACAGAGCTGTGTAGGTATGAGGGCTATGGAACTGAGCCTAGACAACAGAAAGTTCCTGATGCCAGGAAATGAAGAGTTTCTAGGACCCAAGAGGGATGACATTAGCTAGAACATCCAACAAAGGGGAGAGTGAACCTATAAATATATGGAGTGGTTATGCATGGCCCCCAATTGAGGGATGGGGCCACCTACCCTTCTAAAAAAATTAAGCCAGAATTGCTCCTTTCTAAAGGAAATACAGGTAAAAACAGTGGAGCAGAGACTGAAGGAAACATAATCCAGAGACTGCCCTACATGAGGGTCCATCTCATATATAGCCACCAAACCCAGATACTTTTGCTGATGCCAAGAAGTGCTGATATTGCTGTCTCCTGAGAGACTCTGCCTGAGCGTTACTGATACACAGGTGAATATTTTAAGCCAACCATCAGACTGAGAATGTAGACCCCAATGGAGGTTTGGGGAAGGATTGAATGAGCTGAAGTGGTTTGCAACCCCATAGGAAGAATAGAAATATTAAACAAACAGAAACTCCAGAGTTCCCAAGGATTAAACCAAAAAAGAAAGAATATACATGGAGAAACCCATGGCTCCAACTGCATATGTAGGAGAAGATGGCTTTATGTGGCATCAACAACAGGGGAGACCCTGTGGGTTACTGTGAAGGCTTGATGTCCCAGCATAGGGGAATGCTAGGTGGTAAGGTGAGTGTGGTTGTGTTGGTGCCAAAACACCCTCATAGAAGCAGTAGGGAGGGAGTGTTATAGGGGATTTCGGAAGAACAACTGGGAAGGGGAATAACATGTTAAATATAAATAAATAAAATAACCAATAAAATATTTTTAAAAAATATTTTAAAACTGATTAAAAACAGTCCTGCCTTTTCCTCTAAGTTATGAATACTAGGCAAGTACAATACATGTAATTTCATAGTAGACTTTCTTCAATGATACCATTCTTCTTGTCTTTTGGTTTTCAATATAATCAGTCTTTTTGTGACAGTTTTCTTACTAGTTTAAAATTACTAGCCTGTTTATAGCATTGTAGTATGTCTCTCCAAACCTGCTACCTGCTGATTCATATTTCTTTCTAAATTGAAGGAGTTTTAGTTCTCTCTCTCTCTCTCTCTCTCTCTCTCTCTCTCTCTCTCTCTCTCTCTCTCTGTGTGTGTGTGTGTGTGTGTGTGTGTGTGTGTGTGTATGTGTATGTGTGTGTGGCCAGTGGTTGTTGATATCAGGTTCATTTTATCAATTGTTCTCTACCTTACTTTTTGAGATCATGTCCTTTATTGAACCTGGAGGTTAAAGTTTTAGTCAGTCTGTCTGGAAAATAAATTCCTTCTGGCTCCTTTTGTTTTTACCTCCCTAGCAATGGAGCCATGCTTTTCTTCTGCGTGCTAATTAAATGAAGGTTCTCTTGCTTACTTGATGAGCTCTTACTGACTAAGATATCTTACCAGACTAACATTTCTGGCTTTATTCCTATCTGCCTGTAGTTTACTTTCATGACACTCTCAATCTATATTTTTCCTGTAGCTAGTTGATGTGGAAATGTTGTAACTCACTCCTGGGATCTGATTAACCTTTGCTTCTTTTAGTGGGCCAGGAATTACATCTGTTTTTGTATATAATTTAGCTCCAAGCTCAGCAGCATTTGGTGCCTTGATAAATCATTACTGAATTAATGGAACGAAAGAATTGCAATCATCTAATTACTTAGCTATTTTCATGTCTCCTTCAATACAGATTCCTCAAGAGCTAGTGTTGAACATGACAAACACCAGATGATTTATAAATGCACATTATTGGAATGAACAGGCTGTGTCTGTTTGGTGTCGTTATAGCATCCCATCACGGAATGTGAAATGACTGAACATCGATGAGCCTGAAGGAGGAGTGGCAACAAGTATGGCTTTATGAAAGCAGCTGCCGCCATTTCTTGGAGAAAATTAATAGCAGAGAGATATAATGTTTTGTCTATAATGGCATGTACTAATGATCATATAACTAAGATTGTTAACTATATAACAATCTATTATCACAGAAAAAGCAGAATAACAGCCAAGGTAATAAATTCTCAAAGAAAACAGCCAGTAAAAGAAGAGCTATGTCACTCACTGAACCTACACTAGCTTTCTAGGGAGCATCATGAATACCTAAAGACATCCTTTAGATTGTCCTTTACATAAATAAATTTAAATAAAGAACTTGAAAATTCTCACTGAAATATAATAGAATGGGGGCTGGGGAAGTGTCTCTGAGTATAAAGTTCTTGATATGCAAACATAAGGTTTGAGTTTTGATCCCCAGAACCCATGGAAAGAGGTTCTGCTGCTGCTGGGCATAGGGACATATGTCTGAAATTCATATGCTGAGGAGACAGAGGTAGGAAATCTCTGGGGATTGAAGGTCATTAACACAGCTGAATCAGTGAGCTCTAGGTTCAATGAGAAATGTCTGATAAAAATAACTTTGTTGACTTAAAAGAAGACAAATATTGGTGGAAAGTATAACTTTACATTAAAATATATTTGCAGTGAAATCTAGCTGATGGGAGACAGTCCAGGCCTCTCTTCCATGGTAGAATACATACCATTCAATACTGCTAGAATCATTAGGCTACCTGCTGAGCAGGGTGGAGCTGAGGAGCCCAGCACTGGCGGAGTAGAGGAGTCAAGGAGTCATCTCTAAAACTTTGGAAAGGAGAGTCTCACCCCAAAGCCTGTCAAACCCCAAATAAAGTTTGAACCTTGAGCAGGAAACTTGTCTTGGCTTCATGTTTCTCTTGCCATCCCATTGCTTATTCCCAGCTTTCCTTTCCAAAGAACCTGTTAAACATTCGAATGTAGCCACAGGTAGCTACATCTTATTGCAATATTTTTTATAAAATGATTATAAGCACTAATCAGAGAAGATGGGAGGATTTGATGGAGACACTGTCCCAGGCATAGCACACAGTGTTGTCATTGGTTCATTCTTTCAATACTGCAACAAAGTATATGACAAAGACAATATAGAAAGAATTGAGCCATGGTTGAGATGGCATGGAGGTAGGAGGATGAGGCTGCTGGTCACATTGCAGTCACAGTCAAAAAGCATAGATGCTAGTTGTCAGCCAACTTCCTTCTTTTTATGCAGTTGTACACAGCCCACAGTGCTATCAAAATTCATGGTAGGTCATCCAACCTCAATTTACTTAATATAATACCCCACAGTTATGTTTCCATGGTGATTCTAAATCATGACAGTAATAGGCATTAAAATATGTGGTTAAACAATGCAAGGCCCTAAACTTCTCCAGAACTCCATACGTTTTTGCAGTAAATAACTCCACTTCTCATTTGGAAATGCCATACTTCACATAAACAGTGATTTATGAGGTATAGCTTAATAGAGCACCATGTTTGTGGTGAATAATTGCTTAATTCTGAGAAGCAAAGGAGAATTGAGAATAATTTCTGTGGGCCAGAGAATCAGATTAGATGAAGAATAAGCACATAAAATACAAATGCCATTATCGGACTGGTGACCTCATATGCAGGGTCATTGTGCTGTCAATATTGATTGAAAAACTACAACCCCTTAAAAAGTTCTTCCACTTATTTCTCTCTCAAGGTTGTAGGTCTGCAAAAGTGTGATGCAATATTTCCTGCTAAGTGAAATTGAAATATTATAGAATTGTGCGGAAGAATTTTAAGGATTCCTCAAAGTTTATTCTTTTACAGTAAACACCTTGAAATCCATAGTCGTCTATCATTGATTACAGAATACCATTGACCTTTTTGATGTTACATAGTCTCCAATAGTATAAAAATTTTCTGATTATTACCCAATCATGCTTAACTATTTGTGAAATAATGAGATCTTCTAGGGGTACATAAGTGCCTTGGTTTTCTACTTGCATCCTTTTCTGCTGTGTTTATGTATGTATGTTTAATATATTAAATATTGTATTTCCAAATGAGAAAAGGAGGTGTATGCACATGTGTGAATATACATGTGGATGCTAAAAGCCAACATCCCATGCCTTCCTTGACTGGCTTTTTCCTTATTATTTGGAGACAGGTCTCTCACTGCCATGGAATTTTTGACAAAACCACCCATGCTGTCTTATAAACTCCAAGGTCTCCCTTTTTCTTGATGCTTTGATTTCACATATGTATTGCTTCAGTGGATTTCCCATTCTACTGGAATGTATAGTCAGGCTCTCATGCCTGGTCAACATGAGTTGTTTCACCAGCCACAGTGATATGGATCTTCTATCTTCTGTAAGAGAATTATCATACTGCATCAAAGATCTCTGTGATTTTCTTTTGCAGGGTAGATGATAAACTATAATACTAAATAATATTAATGATTATGATAATAATCTATAAACAATGATAATTTAAAAATAATTCACTATAAATTGAATTCAGTTTATAAAGCATTGTTTACCTCATGTATGATAACATGAGGATTTGCCAATCCCTGATGACTACACAAAGATCTGCAAATTAATTATTAACATTCATGGCATGGGTCAATTATTTTGCCTAGCTAACTGCTAGAAAATAAGCATCAACACATTGAAAATGGTAGATGAAAATCCTTAAATGAGTCTTATAATGAGTCTGATGTGAATATGTTGTTTCCTTTATGTGAATGTCATGATTTGCCTCTTCACACTCTGCCCATCACCTTAATTTTTCTTTCTTACTTGGTTGTATACAAAATTCACTATTTCCCGATTAAATCACCGTTTTCTCCCTTTCTCTAAGTTTGAGAGACTTCCTCATTTCCAAAAGCATACCTAAATAACAACAAAACAAAAAATATAAATGAACAGACAGCAAAGCTGAAGTTGTGGATGTTAATAAAGTGCTTGCTGTGCAAGAATAAGAACTTGAATTTGAGTCCCAGAACACATTAGAAAAAAAGCTCAATATGGTAGGAAAAGTAGTGTGACTGGTATGATAGTTGTTTTAAAGGTAACAAAGAACATTGTTGTTTTAAAGGTAACAAAGAACATTATGCTTGGTTTTAATGGCTGATCCCCACTGGAGGTTATTTTTTCTTGTGTGTTTTGTATTGTAAACCTGGTCAAAGCCAATAGAATTGGAGATCTTAGGCTTTAGCATAACCTACTATGCTTTTCTCACTAAATAGATATGATATACTTGTCAAAATAAATTGCGGTATCTTTAACTGCGAGATTTCACCTTTTAATTTGAGAGTGCTAACTAAATCGATGCAAAATTAAAGGTTTAGGAAATAGTCATCATACCATGTGTGTTCTTTTGTGATTGGGTCATCTCACTCAGAATGACATTCTCCAGTTCGACTGACTTGCCTAAGAATTTCATGAATTCAACGTTTTTAATAGCTGAGTAGTATTCCATAGTGTAAATATACCATATTTTCTGTATTTATTCCTCATTTGAGGAACATCTGAGTTCTTTCCAGTTTGAAAATAATCTGAGTTCTGATTATTATAAATATGGCTGTTATGAGCATAGTGGGACATGTGTCCTTATTAAATGCTGGGGAATCCTCTGGATATATGCCCAGGAGTGGTATAATGGGGACGTCTCATAGTATCATACCCAGTTTTCTGAGGAAAGGCCAGACTGATTTCCAGAGTGGATGTACCAGCTTGCAACCCCACCAGCAGTGAAGGAGTGTTCCTCTTTCTCCACATCCTCGACAGCAACTGTTTTCTCCTGAGTTTTTGAACTTAGTCATTCTCACAGATGTGAGGCAAAATCTCAGGGTTGTTTTGATTTGCATTTCCCTGATGACTAAGAATATTGAACATTTCTTTTTTTTTTTCTTTTTTTTTTTTTAATTTTTATTTTCTATATTCTATGTTTACATTCCAAGGGCTTTCCCCTTTCCCAGTTCCCACCCACCATAGTTCCCATAGTTCCTCTCCCCCCCAACTATTCCCCAATCATTCCCCCTCCCCCCTCAGTTTCTTTACTAAACTGGATGCAATCTTTACATGCCCAGGGTCCTCTCCTTTCTTCTTCTTGGGAATCTTTTGACTTGCTATTTGTGTCTTGAGTATTTAGTGCTTCTGGGCTCATTAATATCCACTTATCAGTGATTGCATTTCATGTGCATTCTTTTGTGATTGGGTTAGCTCACTCAGGATGATATTTTCCAGGTCTAACCATTTACCTACAAATTGCATGAATTCATTATTTTTAATTGCTGAGTAGTATTCCATTGTATAAATACACCACATTTTCTGTATCCAATCCTCCTTTGAGGGATATTTGGGCTCCTTCCAATTTCTGGCTATTATAAACAAGGCTGCTATAAACATAGTGGAGCATGTGTCCTTATTGCATGCAGGGGAATCCTCTGGGTATATGCCCAGGATTGGTATGCCAGGGTCCTCTGGGAGTGACATGCCCAGTTTTCTGAGGATCCGCCAAACTGATTTCCAGAGTGGTTTTACCATTTTGCAATCCCACCAACAATGGAGGAGTGTTCCTCTTTCTCCACATCCTCGCCAGCACTTGTTGTCTCTTGAGTTTTTAATCTTAGCCATTCTGACTGGTGTGAGGTGGAATCTCAGGGTTGTTTTGATTTGCATTTCCCTGATGACTAATGATGTTGAACATCTTTTAAGGTGTTTCTCGGGCATCTGAATTTCTTCTGGTGAAAATTCTTTGTTTAGCTCTGTGCCCCATTTTTTGATAGGGTTATTTGGTTCTTTAGGGTCTAACTTCTTGAGTTCTTTGTATATATTGGATATTAGCCCTCTGTCGGATGTGGGGTTGGTGAAGATCTTTTCCCACTTTGTTGGTTGCCGTTTTGTCCTTCTGACAGTGTCCTTTGCTTTGCAGAAACTTTGTAATTTTATGAGGTCCCATTTGTCGATCCTTGATCTTAGTGCATAAGCTATAGGTGTTCTGTTCAGGAACTTTTCCCCTGTGCCCAAGTCCTCCAGGGTCTTCCCAAGTTTCTTTTCTAATAGTTTCCGTGTGTCTGGTTTTATGTGGAGGTCCTTGATCCACTTGGAGTTGATCTTAGTGCAAAGAGATAAGAGTGGGTCAATTCGCATTCTTCTGCATGTTGACCTCCAGTTGAACCAGCACCATTTGTTGAAAAGGCTATCTTTATTCCACCGGATGGTTGTGGCTCCTTTATCAAAGATCAAGTGACCATAAGTCTGTGGGTTAATTTCTGGGTCTTCAATCCTGTTCCATTGATCTGCTTGCCTGTTGCTATACCAATACCATGCAGTTTTTAACACAATTGCTCTGTAGTACTGCTTGAGGTCAGGGATATTGATTCCCCCAGAAGTCCTTTTATTGTTGAGAATAGTTTTAGCTATCCTGGGTTTTTTGTTGCTCCAGATGAATTTGAGAATTGCTCTTTCTAGATCTATGAAGAATTGAGTTGGGATTTTGATGGGGATTGCATTGAATCTGTATATTGTTTTTGGCAAGATGGCCATTTTTACTATATTGATCCTGCCAATCCAGGAGCAAGAAATATTTTTCCATCTTCTGAGGTCTTCTTCGATTTCTTTCTTCAAAGACTTGAAGTTCCTGTTGTACAGATCTTTCGCTTGCTTGGTTAGAGTTACGCCAAGATACTTTATGTTGTTTGTGGCTATTGTGAAGGGTGTTATTTCCCTAATTTCTTTCTCAGCCTGCTTGTCCTTTGAGTACAAGAAGGCCACTGACTTGCTTGAGTTAATTTTATAACCTGCCACTTTGCTGAAGTTGTTTATCAGCTGTAGAAGTTCTCTGGTTGAGTTTTTTGGGTCGCTTAGGTAAACTATCATATCATCTGCAAATAATGATAGTTTCACTTCTTCCTTTCCAATTTGTATCCCTTTGACTTCCTTATGTTGTCTAATTGCTCTTGCTAGAACTTCAAGTACTATATTGAAAAGATATGGAGAGAGAGGGCAGCCTTGTCTAGTCCCTGATTTTAGTGGGAATGCTTCAAGTTTCTCTCCATTTATTTTGATGTTGGCTACTGGTTTGCTGTAGATTGCTTTTACTATGTTTAGGTATGGGCCTTGAATTCCTGCTCTTTCCAAGACTTTTAGCATGAAAGGATGCTGAATTTTGTCGAATGCTTTTTCAGCATCTAATGAGATGACCATGTGGTTTTTTTCTTTCAGTTTGTTTATGTAGTGGATTACATTGATGGATTTCCGTATATTGAACCATCCCTGCATCCCTGGGATGAAGCCTACTTGATCATGGTGGATGATCGTTTTGATGTGCTCTTGGATTCGGTTAGCAAGAATTTTATTTAGTATTTTTGCATCTATATTCATAAGAGAAATTGGCCTGAAGTTCTCTTTCTTTGTTGGATCTTTTTGTGGTTTAGGTATTAGTGTAATTGTGGCTTCGAAGAATGAGTTGGGCAGTGTCCCTTCTGTGTCTATTTTGTGGAATAGTTTGAAGAGTATTGGTGTTAAGTCTTCTTTGAAGGTCTGGTAGAATTCTGCACTAAAACCATCTGGTCCCGTACTTTTTTTGGTTGGGAGGCTTTCTATAACCCCTTCTATTTCTTTAGGGGTTATGGGACTATTTAGCTGGTCTACTTGATGCTGATTTAATTTTGGTATTTGATATCTGTCTAGGAAATCGTCCATTTCCTCCAGATTCTCCAGTTGTTTTGAGTATAGACCTTTGTAGTAGGATCTGATGATCTTTTGAATTTCCTCAGTTTCTGTTGTTATGTCTCCCTTTTCATTTCTAATTTTGTTAATTTGTATACTGTCTCTGTGTCCTTTGGTTAGTCTGGCTAAGGGTTTATCTATCTAGTTGATTTTCTCAAAGAACCAGCTCCTGGTCTTGTTGATTCTTTGTATGGTTCTCTTTGTTTCTATTTGATTGATTTCAGCCCTGAGTTTGATTTCTTGTTTTCTACTCCTCCTGGGTGAGTTAACTTGTTTTTCTTCTAGCACTTTAAGGTGTGCTGTTAAGCTGCTAGTGTATGCTCTCTCCAGTTTCTTTTTGGATGCACTTAGACCTATGAGTTTTCCTCTTAGCACTGCTTTCATTGTGTCCCATAGATTTGGGTAGGTTGTACCTTCATTTTCATTGAATTCTAAAAAGTCTTTGATTTCTTTTTTTATTTCTTCCTTGACCAAGGTGTCATTGAGTAGAGTATTGTTCAGTTTCCATGTGTATGTGGGCTTTCTGTTGTTTTTGTTGTTATTGAAGACCACTCTTACTCCATGGTGATCTGATAGGAGGCATGGGATTAGCTCGATCTTCTTGTATTTGTTGACATCTGTCTTGTGACCGATTATATGGTCTATTTTGGAGAAGGTACCATGCGGTGCTGAGAAAAAGGTATATTCTTTAGCTTTAGGATGAAATGTTCTATATATATCTGTTAAATCCAATTGGTCCAGAGTTTCAATTAGTTTCACTGTGTCCCTGTTTAGTTTCTGCTTTCCTGATCGGTCCATTGGGGAGAGTGGGGTGTTGAAGTCACCCACAATTATTGTGTTAGGTGTAATGTGTGCTTTAAGCTTTAGTAAGGTTTCTTTTACAAATGAGGGTGCCCTTGCATTTGGAGCATAGATGTTCAGTATTGAGAGCTCTTCCTGGTGGATTTTCCCTTTGGCCAGCAAGAAGTGACCTTCTGGGTCTCTTTTGATGATTTTAGGTTGAAAGTCAATTTTATCTGATATTAGAATGGCTACTCAAGCTTGTTTCCTGAGACCATTTGCTTGTAAAATTGTCCTCCAGCCTTTTACTCTAAGGCAGTGTTTGTCTTTAACACTGAGATGTGTTTCCTGTATGCAGCAAAATGTAGGGTCCTGTTTCCGTATCCAGTCTGTTAGTCTATGTCTTTTTATTGGGGAATTGAGTCCATTGATGTTAAGAGATATTAAGGAATAGTAATTATTACCTCCAGACATTTTTGAAATTATATTTATTTATCTTATTTATTTTTTATATTCGAGAGGTTATCTTCTTTTGGGTTTGATGAGAGGAGGTTTCTATCTTGCTTCTTCCCGGGTGTAGTTTCCGTCCTTGTCTTGGTGTTTTCCCCCTATTATCCTTTGTAGGGCTGGATTTGTGGAGAGATATCTTGCAAATTTGGTTTTGTCATGGAATACCTTGATGTCTCCATCAATGGCAATTGAGAGTTTTGCTGGGTAAAGTAGTTTTGGCTGAAGTTTGTGTTCTCTTAGAGTTTGCATGATATCTGCCCAGGATCTTCTAGCTTTCATCGTCTCAGGTGAGAAGTCTGGTGTTATTCTGATAGGTTTTCCTTTATATGTTACTTGGCCTTTTTCTCTTGCTGCCTTTAGTATTCTTTCTTTGTTTATTACATTTGGAGTTTTGATTATTATGTGACGGGATGTATTTCTGTTCTGGTCCAGTGTGTTTGGGGTTCTATAGGCTTCTTGTATATTCATGGGCATCTCTCTCCTTAGGTTGGGGAAGTTTTCCTCCATAATTTTATAGAAGATATTAGCTGGCCCTTTAACTTGTAAATCTTCACTCTCGTCTATACCTATAATCCTTAGGTTTGGTCTTCTCATAGTGTCTTGGATTTCCTGGATGTTTTGGGTTACCACCTTTTTGCATTTGGTGTTTTCTTTGACTGTTGAATCAATGGTTCCTATGGTATCTTCGGCTTCTGAGATTCTGTCTTCTATCTCTTGTATTCTATTGTTGATACTTGCGTCTAAGGCCCCTGATTTCTTCCCCAGGTTTTCTATCTCCAATGTTGTCTCCCTCTGTGATTTCTTAGTTGTTTCTACATCTGTTTTTAGTATCTGGATGGATGTGCTCAGATCTTTCGTTTGCTTGATTGTGTTTTCATGTATTTCTTTAATAGATTTTTGTGCTTCCTCTTTCATAGCTTCTACTTGTTGGCCCACGTTCTTCTGTAGTTCTTTAAGTGACTTTTGTCTTTCTTCCTTATTGTCTTCTTCTCTTTGATCCATCTTCTCCTGAATTTCTTGAAGTAATTTTTGTATTTGCCTCGTAAAGGCTTCTAACTTTTGATCCATTTTCTCCTCTATTTCTTTACGAGATTTTTCTATGTGTTCAGCTACCAGCATCCTGACCAGTGATTTTATATCCAAGTCTTGTTTTTCTGGTGTTTTAGGGTATCCAGGGATTCCTGTTGTTGGAGAACTGGGTTCAGATGCTGTCATGTTGCCTTGATTTTTGTTAGTAATGTTCCTTCGTTTTTCTTTTGCCATCTGGTTATTTCTGGTTTTAGTTGGCCTTGTTGTTAGTGGCTGGTGTTTGAATCTCCTGTGAGGCTGGGCTCACCTGTTGTTTCTCTACTGGTAAATATGTGTGACTGCTACTTTAAGGGATCATAAGCTGGCTGCCACCCATGCGATTGTAGCCCCTGTTGGAGTCTGTCTACCTGGGCTTCTCCAGCTGTGTCCTGGTTGCAAGGAACTCGGCCTGCTTGGTTCCGAGACCCTAGCAGATCCCCCTGTGCGGGTAGCCCTGGAAGGGGTGTTTACCTGGGCCTTTCCAGCTATGTCCTGGTTGCAATATGGAGGCCCGCAGCTACCGCTGGTCCAGGGGCCGGTGAGCTGGTTGCAGAAAGCAGCCTCGGTGCTCGCCAGAGGGCACGGGGATGTCCCGCAGAGCCTAGGCGGAACTCAGCCTGCTTGGGTCCGAGACCCTAGCAGATCCCCCCGTGAGGGCAGCCCTGGAAGGGGTGTTTACCTGGGCCTTTCCAGCTATGTCCTGGTTGCAATATGGAGGCCCGCCGCTTCTGCTGGTCCAGGGGCCGGCGAGCTGGTTGCAGAAAGCAGCCTCGGTGCTCGCCAGAGGGTGCGGGGAAATGAACATTTCTTTAGGTGTTTCTCAGCCATTTGGTATCCCTCAGGTGAAAATTCTTTGTTTAGCTCTGTACCCCATTTTTTTTTGTTTGTTTGTTTTGATTTGTTTTGTTTTTTTGTTTTGTTTTGTTTTGTTTTTTGTTTTTTCGAGACAGGGTTTCTCTGTGTAGCTCTGGCTGTCCTGGAACTCACTCTGTAGACCAGGCTGGCCTTGAACTCAGAAATCCACCTGCCTCTGCCTCCCAAGTGCTGGGATTAAAGGCATGGGCCACCACCGCCCGGCTCTCTACCCCGTTTTTTGATAGGGTTATTTGGCTCTCTAGAGACTACCTTCTTGAGTTCTTAGTATATCTTGGATATTAGCCATCTGTCAGATGTAGGGCTGTTAAAGATTTTTTTCCCAATTTGTTGGTTTTCATTTTGTCCTATTGACAGTGTCCTCTGCCTTACAGAAACTTTGTAATTTTATGAGGTCCCATTTGTCAATTCTTAATCTTAGATCATAAGCTATTGATGTTCTGCTCAGGAAATTTTGCCCTGTGCTCATGTGCTAAAGGCTCTTCCCCAGTATCTTGTATACACTCACTGATAAGTGGATATAAGCCCAGGCACTCAGATACCCAGGAAACCATTCACATATCAAATGATGCCCAAGAAGAAGGTAGGAGAAGCCCCTAGTCCTGGAAAGGCTCAATGCAGAAGTGTAGGGGAATACCAGGAAAGGGAAGGGGTAGTTTGGGGAATTTGTGGAGGAAAAGAGGCTTATGGGACTTACAGGGAAGGGGGATCCACAAATGGGGAAATTATTTGAAATATAAATAAAGAATATATCACAAAAAAGGAAATAGTCTTCAAACAATTTTTGTGTGATTGATTCACTATTTCAGTAATACTTGCTCACAAATACAGATATTTCTAACAGCATATAACAAGTTAGCCAATTCTTACCATATGTTTATGAACCTAGACTCTTGAGCATTCTGAAATTGGAGTAGAACAGAAAAGCTGGACCACTGAAGTTATCACCCATCACTCTCTGCTTCTTCGAGTTAAATTAGAGTTTATCACAGAAACTGGATAATCACAATATATATTTCATTGGGCTTTTTGGAAGTCAATTTAATGTATGAAAGCATGTAGAGATAACACTGAATGCATTTTAGTAGCCTTGGCGTGAATTCAAGTAACTTGCACAATAATAGAAAATTAGAGTTTATCTTGATAATGTGATAATTGTGTCCTAGAAAACTTTGCAGCATATTTCCAGGCATTCAGTGAAGGAGACAGACAACACTTTTTTTGTTTATTTATTTGTTTTATTTTTTATTTTATTAGATATTTGCTTTATTTACATTTCAACGGTATCCCCTTTCCTTCTTTGTAACCTACCCATCCCGTTCCCCTCCTTCTGCTTACCAACCACTCCCTACTTTCACAACTTGGCATTCCCCTACACTTGGGCATATAGCCTTCATAGGACCAATGGCCTCTCCTCTCATTTCTTTCCTTTCTTACTTCCTTGATTAAACTGGTATTTGGTTACCTGGCAAGATCTAGTAGGAGCCCACTTGATATTAAGAAATTAGATATTATCAATAATATTAAAGTGAAGCTGTTCACAAATTCCTCTTTTTTTCTGTTCTAAATCTGTACTACTCTGTGTCACAAGAAAATGCTGGCACAAGAAAATAAAGAATCATTGACTCAAACGACCCCATGAATTTTATAACCAAAATTTCTGTGTGATTTCAAAAAAAAGACTGGGGCTGAATCAAGTCCAGGTGAGCACTCTGACTCCCAAGCCAAGGTCTCCCATGCAAAAACAAAACCAAACCAAACAACAACAACAACAAACCAGCCTATCAGTTTTGTATCTCAATTGTGTGTTTTCTTATCTTCCTACCAGGTATCCTTAGACCTTGATAACCCCTGATTTTTATTGTGGCTGGACACCAGCAGAAGCCTATAAAACTCCAAATAAATTGGAACAGAAAAGAAATTCCTCCAATCACATAATATCAAATTATCAAATGCACTAAAAAAAGAAAGAATATTAAAAATAGTAAGGGAAACTGGTCAATTAACTTATAAAGACAGACCTATCAGAATCACAAAAGATTTCTCAACAGAGACTCTAAAAGCCAGATGATTTGGGGCAGATTTTATACAGACCAAAATTGAACAAAAATGGCATCCCAGGTAACTATACCCAGTGAAAATCTCAATTATTCCCAGCTCAGCCTGGCTCCAGAATATTGCATTTCCCCACTTTATGGCAGCACTTCTTTCCCCCATGCACCCTCCCGATTGGTAGTTGGACTGGCAGTTGCCAGCTTTGGGAACAGACAAAAAGCAAACATACACTAGCCTCTGTATCACTGACTGAGGCTAGCCTCCCTCACCCCCTTGATAGATAAGAAGCATTTCTCTGGTGCTGATGATTCCTGCTCTTGAAGGGAAGAAGGACCAACAACAAACAACAAACCAGCCTATCAGTATTGTTTCTCAATTATGTGTTTTCTTGAAATGATAAGAGGCCCACTCTTGGATCATGAGAAAAGTGCAATTAAATGTTCCCAGGCAGCTGTGACAAATAAGTACAAATAGACCAACTCCTGATAGCACCATAAAGTTACTTCCCAGGTGCAAAAGGTCCCCTCCCAGCTGTACAGTTCCACTCCACTGTCTGAACAAACTTTATCAGATTTGAAGGGTGGCTTTCTCTTGTCACCTCCCCAATCACTTAACCTCAAAATTCGAGGATCTCTGCTCGAATGCTTATATATACTCTGACTCCTGGATGCAGCATCATATCCCTAACCTGCACAAAGAGGAAGGAATGGTCTGACTAGAGAAATAAAGACTCTCTTTGGTTTTATATCAGATATGCAATTCCTGCCATTCTTCTGGATTCCAGAGAAGTGAGCACAACAGATAAACTAGTGGTCAGCATTGAGAAAAACACAAATGTATCCATTCTTATCTCCTTGTACAAAGCTCAAATCCAAATGGATCAAGGGATTCCAAATAAAACCAGATACACTTAAACTAATAGAGAAAGTAAGATAGAGCCTTGAACACAAGGACATGGTAAAATTTCCTGAACAGAACACCAATGGCTTATGTGGTAACATCAGGAATTGACAAATGGGATTCATGAAATTGCAAAGCTTCTGTAAAACCAAAGACAGTGTCAATAGGACAAAATACCAACCAACAGATTGGGAAAAGATATTTTCCCCTCCTATAAATGATAGAGAGCTAATATCTAATACACACAAAGAACTCAGGAAGTTAGACTCCAGGGCACAGAGCTAAACAAAGAATTCTCAACTGAGGAGCATTGAATGACAGAGAAGCACCTACAGAAATGCTGAACATTTCTAGTCATCAAGGAAATGCAAATCAAAACAACCCTCAAATTCTATCTCACACCAGTCACAATGGCTAAGATCAAAAATTCAGCTGACAGCAGATGCTGATGAGGATGTAGAAAAAGAGGAACACTCCTCCACTGATGGCAGGATTGAAGTTGGTACAATCACTCTGGAAATCAGTCTGGCAGTTTCTCCAGAAATTTGACATTGTACTACCTGAGGAACCAGCTACACCACTCCTAGGCATGTACCCAAAGGATGCTTCAACTTATAACAAAGACCCATGCACCACTATGTTCATAGCATCCTTATATACAATATCTAGAAAGTAGAAATAACCCAGATTTCCTTCAACAGAGGAATGGATACAGAAACTGTGGTGCATTTACAGAATGGATTGCTACTCAGCTACTAAAAACAATGACTTTATGATATTTGCAGGCAAATGAATGGATCCATAGCTCCCAGGGACAAAATGCCAATGAAAGAATACACTTGGAGGGACCCATGGTCCAGCTGCATATTTAGCAAAGGATGGCCTTATATGGAATCAAGCAGACAGGAGGCCTTTGGTCCTGTGAAAGCTTGATGCCCCAGAATAGGGGAATGCTTAAATCAGGTGATGTAGGAGTAGGAGGGTGGGTAGGGTAGCTGTCTCATAAAAGCAAGGGGGGAGGGTTTGTGTGATGGGTGTTAGTGGAGGGGAAACAGGAAAGAGATAACATTAGAAATGCAAATATATAAAATAAGCAATATTTTTTTAAAAAGATCCTTTTGAAATGTCATATGTAGAATATTAAGTTATTTTACACATGCTAAAACTTGTTTTCTATGCAGCCAAAATATTAATAGAATTTTCTCTTTTTTAAAAATGAAATGGAAGATAATATGTGATTAAAAAAAAAGAAACTAGATTAGCCAGACATTGGTGGCATAATACTTTAGGCCCAGCCCTCAGGAGGTAGAAGCTGGCACAGCTCTGAGTTTGAGGTCAGCCTTATCTCCATAGCTTATTACAGGGATGCCAGGACTACACAGAGAAACCATGTCTGGAAAAAACAAAATAAGAAAAACAAAACAAAAGGAGAAGAGATAAAACAAAAATAAAGAAGAAAAGAAAGAAGGAAGGAAGGAAGGAAGGAAGGAAGGAAGGAAGGAAGGAAGATATATAAATTTGACTGAACAACCCATGGGCAGCAAGCCAATAAGCAATAACCCTCCATGGCCTCTGTATCAGCTTCTGGATCCAGGTTTCTATGGTGTTGGAGTTCCTGCCCTGACTCTTTGATGCTGAATTGTGGTCTGTACTTGGTAAGTACAATAAACCCTTTCTTCCCCAAGTTGATTTTTTTCCTGTAGTTTCAGCCTACAAAATATAGCCCAACTAAGACAGCCAGACAGAATTAGTGATGGGGTGACTAATAACACTCATGTAACATGTAAAATCAGCTTCAAACTTCATACAGAACAACAAATCAGAAACTCCAAGGTGAGTCATGGGCACCTATAATTTTTCTGAATCTACACAAGGCTTTGGGTAATAGTTTTCCAATATTTGAACAGTTTACAATGAAAATGAAATTAACTACTTCTTTCTCTAGCAAGATTAATGAATAACAGTATGGTGTATGTGTGATAAAGCCTGTTCCCCATACTTTCTGAATTCTTCTGCTGTGTGATTTGTTTTGAGATCTGCTTCCATCTATTCCATGATTCTGACTAATTTTTTTTATTAAGACTTGTCTTAGTTAGAATTTAATGACTGTGAAGATACTCCAAGATATAAACAACTCTTATAAAGGAAAGCCTGTAATTTGGGATCTTCTCACAATTTCAGAGGCTCGGTGCATTATCATCATGGCAAATTGCATGGCAGTATCCAGCCAGACATGGGGCTAGAGAAGGAGCTAAAGAGTTCGACATTTTGATATGACTGCAGCCAGGAAAGACTGTTTCTTCAACACTGAACAGATTGAGCACTGTACATCAAAGCCCACCCCACTGTTACAAACTTTCTCCAACAAAAGCACACCTCCCACAACAAGGAAGAACCTGCTAATAGTGTCACTCCTTCTGGACAAACATTCAAACACATGAGTCTATGAGAGTCAAACCTAATCAAACCACAAGTCTTTTAATGAAAATCAAAGTGATGGTATCAACACTGATAGGGGCAGGAAGAAAAGGGAAACCCCACAAGAAAACTTAATTAAGGTTCAGGAAGGACTAGGAGAATGGCTGAGCTAGTAACATGTTTGTCTAACATGCTTAAGAGCCTGAATTTAATCTGAGAAATCACTTATTTTTTTTTAATCTGGGCACTGTAGTATATATTTTCTTTTGCTCTTTTCTTTATAGAAAATACCAGGGTGGGGGAAACAAAGGCAGGGATTATGGCTAACACAGGTCTGGAGTTCCCATTCAAGGGCTGGGAAGGGAAGGCATACCATATAGAGTTACAATTTCTAGCTTTAAAAGAATGGCTTTCAAATGTTAATGCAAGATTAAATCAGACAAAATTAAGGTGTACAATTACAAACTCCATCATTTAAGATAGGTGATAAAATACTTTGTCTAAATTGCCAAGTATGATGGACTGAATGTTATAAATACACATCATACCTTATAATGTACATAATTATTATAATTATGTTCAGTGTATATTAGAAAGAAAAGAGCCATTTTAACTAAACTCCTTGCATTATGTTAATTTTGTACCCAAAATTGTTTACAGGAGAATTGACACACTCTCATATTAAACACTGAGAGACCCTGCCCCCAGTTGGTTCTGAATGGTTAAGAAAAACTTTGAGAGCCAGTAGGGAAGAACAGACAGAGGTGGGACTTTTAAGATTCCTTAGTTAGAGACTGAGGCAGATAATACTACCCTCTGCCTCTGGATGCTTATTGATGAAGTGACCTTGCAGTCATCAGACAGTACCCAGGGAGAACTTGAGAAATCTCAAGAAGGAAGCGGACCAGAGAGGACTTTCCCAGAAAAGGGTCATCTCAACCCTAAATTAGAAAGATATAGAGATACTACTGATGAGTTAACATTAGAGGAGGAAGCTCATTCAATCAAAGGAGCTGCCAAATATTCTGGTGAGTATTGGCCTCCTAGCATGTCTTCTGCTCTGCCTATAGCCTCTACTGTACAAGATGATACCCAGATGGATATGTAACTACAAAAATTAAAGTTTGAAATTCAGTTGCAGAAATTGACTAATGAGCTACAGAAGCTAAAAAGGGTATCAAGTGAAGGAAGGAGCAGTGATCCTTAGATGCACCAATCACCACTAGAATGAACTGTGAGTCAGGCTCATGGGAAAGGACAGGGTACATCTGATGCGCTTGTCTTCCCTGCCATTGAGATCATGGACCAGCAGAACAGTAGAGTTAGACAATATCAGACCTTGGATTTCAAAGTAATAAAAGAATTAAAAACAACTGTGGCCCTATGGCTCCTTTTACACAAGCTTTGTTGGATAGTGTGATGGAGTCAAGTGTAACCCTACTAGATTGTAAGACTCTATGTAAGGCTACTTTGTCAGGAGGAGATTTCTTGCTTTGCAGTTATAAATAACATGAAACTAGTAAGAGAACTGTGGGGATGAATGCTCAGGCAGGTAATCCTGATTGGGATACTAACATGCTACTAGGAGAGGGTCCATAGGAAGGCAATGCTAATCAGATTGGGTTTTCTGTTGGAGTGTATGTGCAGGTTTCAAAGTCTTCCCACCTCACTGACTAAAGGGAATCTCAGTGGTAGTTTAGCATTAGACAAACTCCTGATGAACTTTTCAAGATTTTGTTAAAAAGTTACTGAAATCAGCTAATAGAATTTTTGGAGATTCTCAAGCAAGAAATCTGCCTGTCACACAGTTGGCTAATGAGAACGCTAATGCAGCTTGTTGTGCTGCCATTAGACCTTACAAAGGACAGACAAACTTTGCTGTGTATATTCGCTTTTGTGCAGAGATTGGGACTTTATAAAATTAAGGTCTAGCCATGGCTACAACTTTGCAAGAAACCACTATGCAAGCGATATTCTCACAGAGACAAGGAAATAAAGTGTGTTTTAAATGGTGAGGGTTGGGTAATTTTAATAATGATTGTCTGAGGAACAGAGGCACTGTAAGCTGGCAGTTTATGCCCCAGAAGTTTGTCCTCGATGCAGGAAAGATAATCACTGGGCCAGAGATTATAAATCTAAGACAGATATTCAGGGCCATCCTTTGTGGGAAAACAGGCAGAGGGGCCAACCTCAGGTCCCCCAACACCCACAGCAAGCTGCTTATGGGGCCATGAAACTGCTGCCAGGCCAGGGAAATCCATTTTTTAATTTATCAGGGCCACACCAGGAAGCACAGGACTGCAAATCTTTTCAACCTCCCATGAAGTATTAACCCCAGAAACGGGAGTTCAGACCCTGTTTTAATATGGGGAAGAGGTTCTGTTTGTGTCTTTTCACAAAAATAAGATGCAGCAGCAGAAGATGCCTGCTGGAAAGATTGGTTCATCACATGGACACAGATCCCGGATCTTCTAGTAAGTATGATTCCAATCACTAAGAATGGAAAAAAAAAAAAAAACTTAAAAAAAAAAAAAAAAGCTGGCTTATCTGGCACTTACCTGAAAAAAAAAAGTCTCTCTGTTGATTCTCAAAGCCATATTACCCATACTTGGAAGCCAGCCTTTCTGTCTGATAGTTGCTAATTTGCAAGTGAATTGGATACCTTGGGATTTCCTCAGACATGTTAATCATGCTTTGCTTCTAACTTCAAACCTTGTATTTTAAGCAGGCTGGTTGTTTCCACCCAGGCTCACCTGGCTCAGAAATTCACCAAGACAATTTTCCTGAGTGCATATTTTTAGGTCCATGTGTCTTTGGTCTGATATTGGAAAAAGGGTGTGCTATGAAGGCCTGCAAGCCAGAGACAGGTAAATGAAATTCTATGAACTTTCGTCAATGTAAGACAGGAACTTGTGCTTATAGGCCATGTTTATTCATAATAAATGCTAAAGTCCATGTTTGTGCAAATAAACACAAACATGCTTTTCCAAAGATGGGTAAGAGAAAGAGTCTAGAATTGTGACATAAGACAGGTGGGGTTGCCAGACACCATAATTCCCAGACAGGGCTATAGAGCATAAGAAAATCTTTTGACCCAGTCCAGTCATTTGGTAATAATCAAAAGGGAAGAATTATGCCTTTGCCTCACAGCTCTTGAGTGTGAGTTCCAGATTCCAGACCCCTGTTAGCCATTATCCCCACCCCCCAACTAGGGTGAATTGCTTAGACCAAGGTGAAATTTGTTGTTTCTCCAGATCTACAAATTCCTGAAAGCTTCTTGACCTGCCCAGCCACCTGAGTAGTTGAGCCAATGCCCAATGAGCAGTCAGACCAGTTGGAATGGGGGAGGGGTATCACCTGAAAATATAAATACTGTGTCCTCCATTAAACCTTGGTACCATGATCAGCAACTGTTGTCTTGGTCTCATTCTTTTCTCACCACCTTCCCATACATCCCCAGCTTCCCTTCCAGGTAACCCATTCGATGTAACTGAGGGCAGTTATACTATAGAATGGATACCTAGGTGTGGTATTCTCTAGATGGTCTTTCCCTCAGATTATGCTCCACATTTTGTCTCTGTATCTCCTTCTGTGGGTATTTTCCCCCCTTCTAAGAAGGACCAGAGTATCCATACTTTGTTCTTCCTTCTTCTTGGGCATCATTTAATATGTGAATTGTATCTAGATATCCATCCCATATACAGTTACAAATACCAGATAGTACTATCGATGTCCACAAGTGCTTGCTGACCAGAGCCAAATATAGCTGCTACATGGAAGGCTCTGCTAGGTGCATGACAAATACAGAGGGGGACACTCTCAGCCAGCTACTGAACTGAGCACAGGGTCACCCAATGGAGGAGCTCGAGAAAGGACCCAAGGAGCTGAAGGGGTTTGTAGCACCATAGGAGGAAGAACAATATGAGTCACTCTGTACTCCCAGTACTCCCTGTACTCCCAGGCACAAAACAATCAATCAAAGAGTACACATGGAGTTACCCATGGCTCCAGATGCATAGGCTGCAGAGGATGGTCTTCGTGGACATCAAAAGGAGGAGAGGCCCTTGGTCCTGAAAAGGCTCAATCCTGGGGTATAGGAGAATACCAGGTCAGGGAAGCTGGAGAGGATTGATTGGGAATGGAGGGAGGGAGGGGAAATGGCTTATGGGATTTTTCAGGCAGGGGGACCAGGAAAGGGGACATCATTTGAAATGTAAATAAAGAATACATCTAATAAAAAAATAAATCTAGACATTTAGTTAATATAAAACAACAAGTTTCATCCACCTGGGCGGAAAACAAGTTTCATCTTGAGACTATGATTACACTTTATTACCATCAGAAATCTGAGAAGGAATTAAAAATTACATGAATATGTAGGAAGAATAAAGGCATTTTTTCCAAAACTTTAGCAAATTATAAAGACAGATGATTGCCTGGACAGTCCTCTAATTTCTTGAAACAACAGAGCATTTGTCTTCAGCCTTCTGGCCTTGAACAATCAAACAGACCTTGAGAAAAGGAGGAATTATGAAGGACAAGTTTATCCTTTAATGGCAGTGCTTAGCTGTTGAGTATCTTATATCATATGTCTTTCTTTGACAGTAATTTTTGTCTGTAGATACATTAGGGCAATTCTTGTCCTGTGGCCAACTTGTCATAATTGGAGCAACTCCATATGGAGGTATTGATATTTAATATCTTCTTTGAAGTGTGAAGGGGATACTATCAGGAGCAGACATTTTTAAATAAATACCAAAATAGTCTTAGTCAAAATATCTATTAATAATAAATGATTTTAAGTGTCATATTTTGTGAATTTCAGATGTTTTTGAAAACCATAATATTTCTCAACTATTGAACCTTGACTCTTCTTAGGAATTTACTATTTGAATAGTATTTGATAGGAATTACTATTTGAAAACATTTTATTATAATTAAATGAGAATCTAATATTACAATAATTTAATATCTGACCTTTTATTACTTAATCATTACTACGAGTTTGTAATAGAAGCTATGGAAGAATGAAGGATGAGTTGTATAGGCAGTATCTTAGAGTAACAAACTTAATTTAAATGTTTTTATCAATATACAAAAATATATATCAATGAAAACTTAAACATGTATTAACATATAAATTCTGTACCAATGTAAGAAAATATAACTTCAGTTCTGCATAAAGATGCAACTATTTCTACCATGGTAAGATTAAGATCTTCAGGGGTGTTTGTCTATCATATCTGATACTTATGACTTTGGAAGAGGTCAAAAGTCTTTTCTTCTTTCCTGTTAATACAAATACAGAGCCTCTCTCCCCAAATAGCATGTCCTTACTACATCAACTCCAAGTCATGAAAAGTACAAACTAAGTCAATTTAGCTGCCTCTTTATTTTCTTTAGGACTACTATAATTTGATCTCTCGCATAGATGATTTATAATACCATAATTATTAAACATAACTGTATTTTCATAGCTAGAACAAATCAATGCAATTAAAGCAGCGTTATACAAATATTATCCTTTGAGACAGTGTCTCTTCATATCTTCTGATTTTGTTCCATCATTAGAAATTAAAAGCTTGAATTTATTAATCTATGTATGTTTAAAAACATTTAAATCAATTTTCATTTATTCCTCTCTTTTATGGTGATTAATCTCTATTTAGATGTATATAATTATATCACTTTTTAGATAAATTGAATCAATATTTTTCCTAATTAACTTAAATTGAATTAATTTCTTTTTAAAGTTTAAGCCTATTTTAAGGGTGACAATGTGTCATATGCCAGGCTAAACAATACCAGTATTTCCACAGAGCGCCTGTTAACCACCAGTTGTTTGAGAGAGCATTGACTTCTCAAATTACCATTTATTTCTATTCTTTGTGTTTGATTGCAGGAGGCATGTAGTCTTGCTCTCTGACCTCTGAGCAACCTGTCTCCTTTCATATCATGGGCTCCTAATATCATGAAAACTCCTCCATATGAATGAAGACTCTAGATAGATACCAGCTCAAATTCTCTCATTCAAAGACATGTGTTGTCTTCCGAAACAGGGACCTTGCCATCAGTTTACAGAGAACTACTTTGATTGTAATCCTGGTGGTTTGGGCGTTCTAATTAGAAGACTTGGGCAGCAAGTTGATTAGATATAACCCATTCTTAGCACTGAAAGCTTCATTTGATAACAAGAGAGATACAACTGAGGCTGTGTTATGCACATTATTTGGAAGTTTCCTTTAGATTGTAATGTGCATTTGTAATTCCAGCATGGGGGAGCTAGAAAAGGGAAGATCCCTTTGGGTAGTCTCTGAGTCTGTCCTTTATGTGAGTTTCCGGTCATGTGAGACAATTTGGTTGAGGGGAAATGTGAGTGATGACTGATTAGCCACACTTGATGTCATACACACACACACACACACACACACACACACACACACGTACCCACATATACAATAGACACACACAGACAAACACAGATGAATAAAACAGATATATATGGAGGTCATACTTGTAATCTAAGCTCTGGGAACACAGGGAAAAGATCTTTGGTAGCCAAATCATCAGGCTCTAAGTTCCACCAGAAACTCTCTTTCAAAAAAAATAAGATAGAGACTAAGGAAAATCCCTGAGCTCAAACATACAGGCCTTCTTATATCTTTGTACATAATCTTCATACACACACACACACACACACACACACACATATATATATATATATATATATATATATATATATATATATAATATACTCCCATTCACAAGAACACATAGACACACAGACATATTAGAAGGTGCTAGGTTAAATTTCAAATCAAACATACATTGTGATCTTATGACAGCAAAGATTAAAAAAAAATTCCATCAGAAGCTCCCACATCCTTCACACAGATTACCTGGAGTCTGGCATTTAAAGTCATCTTGTCATTACATGACAAAAGGAGAATATCCAGGCCAGGGTTCTTTTGCTAAAGCCAAATTCAGAGGCAATCATTCTGATAGATAACTTCAGACATAGAGTGTACCTGCAGAAACTCACTACAATATAGCATGTGGAAAAAATATTAAGGAAAGATTCAAACAAGAAAAACTGCAAGTTGGAAACCATCCTTGAAAAGGAGAGTAATTCTTTGCCAATAAAAAGGTGACAAGTAAAATATTAGAAATCAGGAAGTCACAGTTGATTGAGTTTGACAGAGAGCAGATTCACAATTAAAGAGATCCTTCTTCCCATTACCTTTGCCTGCAGCAATTCTGCCATTAATGGGGAATGAAGTCAACTACTACATGCCTATTTTGTCTAGAAGGCACAAAAACCCAGAAAAGCCCTTGTTCAACATTCCCAACATGTACATAATAACCTGTCTCTATTTGTCTTTTCTTTCTGTACAAACGAGCAATTTGTTCCAGAAAATGGGTTTGTATGAACACAGGAATATTCAACATTCAGAACAGATCATGAGGGACAGGAATCCTTTGAGCATCAAGGTCTGAAGGAAAAATGGTTGGCATCAGAAGCTTTAACAGTCTCCAAGGGAAAATCCCCAATGTCAGGCATGAGCATAGAGCAAGGCAAGATAAGTGGCTACTTGTGCATAAAGGAAACTAGGGCTGTTAGGAGGGAAATTGGCTCCTAGCAAGACTCACCATCATACTCTCTAAGACAAGACATAAAGTAGAGCACTCAGGCATACTCAGCTAACCAAAATAGGATATAATGATAATGCTGCAGTTAAATGGTGGTCAGCATATAGGGAAAGTCACAGCAGTAAAATCCAGAAAAGTTAGAACGGGGACCATGTAGGATGTAATGCACTTTAGGTGGTAAAAATGGACTGTCCTGCTCATATTAAAATGACTTCTTGGGTCTCTCCCAAGGAAAGCATGTACATTACTATGCTTCTTTCTATGGACTTTTATATCTTTAGAAGAACCTCAAGCCCTGTACATATCCTTACATCTTTATGTTGGCTTACAATGCACTACATTCTGGGAAAATCAAACTGAGAAATCCATACCTCTTCGGTAGGAGTTTCCATTCTGACAGAAGACCAAGGAAGGGGTTAAAAGAAGAGAAATAAAAATCTCATGATTTTATGGGTCAAGAAACAAGCTACTCAGCTTAGCTGTCTCTTTTTCTACAATATATTTTCTTTCATCTTGATGTAAACTAAGCTCCCCTTCCCACTCCTCACTCCTTCTCTTCCATGTCACGTCACTTTCTTTGATGTCTGCTCTTTTCCTTGTCTGCAACCTCATCTCTCCTATTTTTTTTTGATAAACTTAATAAACTAGGTTTACAGCAGAGTAAGGGTTTACTGAAGAGTCCCAGAAAAGCTATAATTCTTCACAGCTAACTGGAAGGTTTCAGGAGTACTTGGCGAATCATAACAACATGGCACACAAACCCTACCATCAGACAAAGTAGGACAGATGTCACTGTGGCATTGTCCATAAGAAAAGTTGATATAGACGATATTATTCTCAGGGTTCTGTGGGCTAGATTTGGACACTGAGGTGAATTGGACATAAAGAGACCTGAGCAACAGGGTCCAGATGAAGCTCAGTGCAGCACAACTTCCCTATGAAAAGCTTTGAAGTGTGAAGTCCAAGGATGAAGTGAAGAAGCAAATCCCTTGACTCAAGGAAGAACCATGCCGGGTGATTTTGAGAACACCACCTGGAACAAATTAGAACCTGGATTCTATCAGTATCAGGTCCAGAGGTGAGGACAATTTTCTATGACTTGTCCTGGAAGAAACATTACTAACCATATGCTCACACCAAATAATATACTAACAGTAAACCAAAGTCTAACTTAGAAAGCTAATGAGTTTATTGAACTTACTTAGAGAGCATGAGAAAGTGGTTATTCATAGAAACATGAACTACTCAATGGTAGTTGTACCAAGAGAAAACCCACACCAGATAAATGACAATAAAAGATGCACCATTGGAGCTACCTGACCTATTTGCATATAACTTCACTGATAGAAAAGTTGCTTCTACATCAATTATTACTGCTCATAAAACCTTGGAAAGATAGCTTCTGTATCTTCTAAATTTCAGGAACTTGTTAAAACTTATGCACCACTCTGGCTTTTATAAATTTTCCTTTCACAAAACAGGGTATTTCTAAACCACCTCATTGTTTTCCTGATTTTAACTAGGATAGCTTAGCCTGTAAAGAAGATATGATAAGTGTTTTCATTACCATGTGAAAATATCCTTATCAAAAACCTTTCAAGAACATAATAAAAATGTGTCTGAACAAATTACTATGTAAGTGCTATATTATCTGATGGTGGGAAATGTCTTTGAATATCACTTCTAAGCCCTTCTAATCCCTAATGTAGAGAAGCACCTTTTTGGTCCTCAAAATGAATGAGAAAGTAGTGGCTGAGGAAATCTGTGTTTCATTAAGCTACAGTGTAGATGTGTTCTGTATGGCAGCCAAGGATTGCATAGTTAGACTCTATGTAAAATTCAAAGAGCTGTGCTGGCAGACCGTTGCAAATTATGTTTTTGTAAACATAGACCATTATTTTAAAATTATTTAAAGACATATCAAAAGCAGTTTGAAAAGTGCCTGTAGGAAGATAATCTACTATATTTACTTACCATTAGTAAGTTCCTTATGAATATCTATAGTCAGAGGATCCTGGCTTCTCTTAGAGCAAAGCATCAGAGAATAGTGTGTTTGTATGAAAGCATCCAACTTTGAGGCTTGATTGATAGCTCGGTCTATAAAGTGCATGCCACATAAGTAGGAGGACCATAATTTGGAGTGCCAGCACCCATGTCAAAAAGAATCCAGGGTACAACAGCATGCTTGTCATTCTATCACAGAAGAGAAGAGCATGGTACCAGGATCTCCAGGTCTTGCTTGTCCCAGAGAATTAGTGAGTTTTGTGTTCAGTAAAAGAATTTAGCCTCCTTGGGCATCTGTCCACATCTGGTACATTCACACAGGCATTCACACAAACACAAAAAAAATAAAAATAAGTATTGAAAAGTAATTTCCTTTTTAAATTTTTTCTCAGTAATAATAAATTTACTGAGATCAGAAAATTGACAATGATATATCTGATTTTCTTTTTTTTAATTCAATATATTATTTATTTACCCCATGAAAATGGAATTACAGATACTCGTGAGCTTCTTGCTGTGGGTGTTGGGACTCAAACATGGGTCCTTCACAAAATCAGCAAGTGCTCTTTGACTGTTGAATCATCTCTCCAGCTCCAAGAAAAAGAAATATCTTATTCTCAAGGAATACACATATATACATGCATTCACACACACATATACACACACACACACACACACACACACACACACATACGTGTGTGCATGACAGAGAAAGACAAGACAGTCATGAGCAGAAATGAATCCCAATGATAAAGACTAATTGTGGCAAGCAGTGCCTTGAAGTTTTGCAGGGGTGCTATGTATATGTGTGTACTACCAAATTTTTGTATAAATATGATAATTTAAATTTTAGCAAAATAAAGTTTTAAAATAAAAAAAGAGAGAAAGAATCTAAATGACTCCAGAAAGTTAGAGGTTAAAGCAATTGAGAAGCTCTCATGGTATGTATACTGAACTCTAACATCTGAGCTCAATATAATTATAAAAAGTAAGAAAGGGACTAGAAGAGGGAGAAAGGGACAAACAGATACAAAAAGAGAAGGACAGAGAGTGAAAGATAAAAGGTGAAAGAAAATTTTAAGACTAAGTCATTTATATTTAAGAGAGTCCTATACTACACAAGATGTATCCTAGAAGAGACAACATAGATGAAATACAGAAAGGCATAATTTTTCTCCTAGATCCAATGACTGAGTGCCCTACTGTGTCTAGATGTAAACATGAGCACAACAGGCATAACAAGGACATTTTATCTCTGTACTTAGCAATGGACCTGATATCCAGTAGGTACTAGAAATGTTAAGTAAATGAGTGAGTGTATATGCAGTCTAAACTTTGGCTTCCCTGTCCAGGCCACAAGGATGATGATTATAAATCCAAACTCAACAAATATCAGAACTTGATGAGATAAGTAAGCAGTACAAGTCTACTTAGCAGTTCATGTCCTTGGCAACTGCTTGTGTCACATTCTACTTTTAACTCAAATTTCCATATTGTGACTCAATCTATGAGGGTCCGTCTTTGCTTGTATACTTGATGTTACTCGGTAGAAGCTATAGATAATGTTGTATATTGTCCTACCCTATAATGATACTGAAGATGTGTTGCTGAATGCATTCTGGAGAACACACCCCAAAGACATTTCTCTTAACCCAAATTCTTGTGACCATATGCTACAGTGTATCTTGTAAACTCTAGCTTTTGTGAAAATGTACTTGAAATCATAGACAGAGATTAGAATAGCATATAAATGTTTTGATTCAAAAATGTTAGATGAACAAAGGAAGAAAAGTGAAGTATGGGAGAATGCACACAAAATATGCAAAACCAGGTCAGTGTATACTCGGATCTTGGGCTGGGGGAAGCAGCTCTGGTGAATCATACCACTCATTGCTGTAGAGAGATGCAGGGAGCTGAGGCTGTTAGTATCCCAACTTTTCATCCTTAATGCCTGTCCCTTCAACTGCTAAAGAGTTCAGTGCTCCCTGGTGGTTAGTAGAAGCGTTTGTCAAGATGAATAATTCATTCAGAAACATTTTGCATCTTCTGAACAATTGGCTCATTCACAATGTAATTTTGCTAGAAGCAAAGAGCTTCAAGCACTCCCCAGATATTATGTAGTGCTCATGCCCAGATTTTAATAATACTTGCCAACCTCTGCATGTTATCATCATTTCAGATGAAATCAGGATGCCCAGGAACTTCCCCAAGGCAAGAAATGCTTAAATATATTGCTTATCTTCAGCATGAAATAAAACTATTTCCAGACTCATGTTTACCTTTATCAATTTGGTAAGAAATGCATGATTCTTTCAACATCTATACTAGTTATTACAATTTAAGGCAAATTAGTAAGGGAAATACTAATCTGAATGGGTAAGCCAGTGAAGAGAAAACATTAGGTCCAGTCTCTTTCAGATATACTGCACCTTAGGTTTGAAGACAGTGTCATTTATTCAATCCTGGTGGCCACTAATTAGGGACAAATCCTATAATTTTTCCTCTCAGCACTATAATGACAAACACATGCTAACATAGCCAACTTTCTTTATAGAGATACTTTGAATCAAACACAGGTCCTGCAAATTGGATAGCATTGCTTCACCAAATAAGCTACCTTGTAACCCCTGGCCCTATTTTGGAGAAGCAGTTGAAACCATTTGGAAGAGAATTATTATCAGTAAAATGATTCATGAGCTTCAATGTAACCATTCTCTTGGTTGTTAATGGACCCCACAATGGGTAAGGCAATGGAAGACCTCTATGCCCTAGGCATAGAGTTGGGTCAAAAATTAAAATTATAGGGTAGGACCAAATGCATAAACACCCACAACCGGTGACTCAATTCCAGTTTTCCTAGTACCTTAAAGAAAACCATCATGGAAGGGCTATCATGAAGATGAGACATACACACAAATAATAAATTAGTTACATTTTTCATTGTTATGACAAATTACCTGACAAAATCAACTTAAAGGAGGGTTTGTTTGGCTCATAGCTTGAATGTATGATCCACCATGGTGAAGTTGTCATGGCAAAAGAACCCAGAAATTGCTGGCCACGTTGCATTCATTCAGGAAATAGAGATAATAGAATGTTAGTACTTAGCTTAAGTACCCCGTTTTCTCTGTAAGAGGCCTCTACAGAGTACCTATTTACATGAGAAATGTGAAAATTAAATCATGTCCTCATACTTGTGTAGAAATATCTGTATTCAATGAGCTACCTTCCCAGGATTTTGTGGAATCCAAGACTTATTTCTTTGTATGTAGTCTTTGATCCCTGTCATGGAATGGTGTGTCTTCTCTCCTCATTAAAAACTCTTGGAAAACATATCAGTCCATGTTCAGAGATGTGTTTTTACCATGTCTTTAAATCCAATCAAGGAAACAGTGACGATTAACCATCACAAGTCCATTCTTGCAAACTTGACACCCCAAATTATCATGTTCAGTTTAATATTTTTAACATTCCTCATTTGGCCTATATAGTCTCTTTTTTCTTCTGATAATGCAAAATACTTTTGCCCACTGCAAATGTCACTATACTATGTAATAGTCCCAATGCTGCTCAAATGTCCAAAGTATTCAGAAACTCAAGATAAACTCTTAATTATAAATCTTTGTGAAATAAAGAAATATGGATTAAATAGTTCTAATATAGAATGTTACAAAGGAAACATTAGAATTCCGCAGGGGAGACATGGGGAACAAGGACGATTAGAGCAAATTTGTGATAAAATATCTAACAAAAGCACCAAGGAAGAAAGAGTTCATTTTGACTTACCCTCTGTGGGTGTGGTCCTTGATGACTATGCCGTTGGTGGTTTTAATTTTGCTGTGAATTCATACTAACAGGAATAGGAACCAGCTGCCCATACTCATCTTCACTCAAGAAGCAGAGAGAGATGGGTGCTTATGCTCACTTCATTTTATTCAGTTTAAATTCTTACCACATGAAACAGTATCACCACATTTAAGGTTATCAAGAATACCTCCATCCTAAATAGGTCCAATCACAAGAAGACAAATGCATGAACATTGTTCCCCTGAATTTCATTGAGGAATTGTATTAGAAGGAAAGTATGTTGGGAAGTAGGGATGTTCTTAAGGTAGAAAAAAAAACAAAACAGAAAATGATAAAAAAAAACTTTTAAAAATGTCTGGTTAGTTGTTTTGAGTGTGAATATAGTCCTTTTATCCATGAATAAAATCAAAGGTGGGCAGGCATGTAACATTTCCCATCTGACCCAACACTGTCATTTTCCCAAACAAGATTAAATAGTTGCCAAGGTGTCTAAACATTCAAAATCAACTCCTATGTTCAAGATTATCAACCTGGGCTTGACCCCAAAATCCATCTAAATGAAGAAACAAAGAGCTGATTCCTTGTTGCTATTACCTGATTTACACTCACACACACACACACACACACACACACACACACACACACACACAGTGTGTGGCATGCAAACACACATACAAACACATATACACAAATATACACATGCATGTATATACATACAGACACAATAACAATAAAATATTACATATTACAAAAAGGAGATTGGACTGAATGATCTATCAAATATTCAACTTCTTTTATTGATATCTACACAAAATACGATAGGTGTGTGTGTGTGTATGTGTATGTTTAAGTATATTTAAAATTTTAATACTTTAATCACTGATAGAAGCTAAAAAGAACATATGATACTGTATTTGGATAGAATCCTATAACTCTTTAAAAATGTTCTTTTTTATATTCATAGGTTTCATTTAGGCTGAGAGAACAGAAAAGTCTATTTCAAAATTACCCACTCAGAAAAAAATAGGAAGATATTCAGAAGGATGTGATTTAATTATGTGTTCAAATTCATGGAAAATGCACTGAATTGAGAGATTCTTAATTGCCACTCGGGGTGAGTAGCCTTAACCTAAATGGATTATCAAGCATTTTCATTATTTAAAACAAATTATGAAGTGAAGGCTGGAGAGATGCTGTAGCACATGGGGCCAGGCTAATGAAGCCAGCACTTGTCATCCTAGCAGCAAGCATGACAATAATGCTTCCACCACAAAATATGTAGTTTTCTCATCAAAACCATAAAGGATATTATGCTGAAGGAAATTATGGATGACTAAATCCCACAAACTTTGAGTTACTCCAAACTCCATGGTCAAACATGGTAATGGAGTCATTTTATTTATTTATTTATTTATTTATTTATTTTCTACATTCCTTGTTTACATTCCAAAGGCTTTTCCCTTTCCCAGTTCCCCCCCTCACCATATGACCCATAAGTCGTCTTCCCACGCCTATTCCCCAATAACCCCCTCCATCATTTGTCAGTTCTGGTACTCTCCTACAAAACTGGATCCAGTCTTTTCAGGACCAGGGTCCTCTCCTTCCTTTTTCTTGGGAATCTTTTGATTTGCAAATTGTGCCTTGAGTATTCAGAGCTTCTGGGCTCATTAATATCCACTTATCAGTGATTGCAATTCATGCATATTCTTTTGTGATTGGGTTAACTCACTTAGGATGATATTTTCCAGATCCAACCATTTGCCTACAAATTGCATGAATTCATTATTTTTAATTGCTGAGTAGTATTCCATTGTATAAGTACACCACATTTTCTGTATCCATTCCTCCTTTGGGGGACATCTGGGCTCCTTCCAGCTTCTGGCTATTATAAATTAGGCTGCTTTGAACATAGTGGAGCATGTGTCCTTATTGCATGCAGGGGAATCCTCTGGGTATATGCCCAGGAGTAGTATGACAGGGTCCTCTGGAAGTGTCATGCCCAATTTTCTGAGAAACTGCCACACAAATTTCCAGAGCGGTTTTACCATCTTTCAATCCCACCAACAGTGGAGGAGTGTTCCTCTTTCTCCACATCCTTGCCAGCACCTGTTGTCTCTTGAGTTTTTAATCTTAGCCATTCTGACTGGTATGAGGTAGAATCTCAGGATTGTTTAGATTTTCATTTCCCTGATGACTAATGATGTTGAGCATCTCTTAAGATACTTCTCAGCCATCTGAATTTCTTCTGGTGAAAATTCTTTGTTTAGCTCTGTGCCCCATTTTTAATAGGGTTATTTGGTTCTGTGGGGTCTAACTTCTTGAATTCTTTGTATATATTGTATATTAGCCCTCTGTCAGATGTGGAGTTGGTGAAGATCTTTCCCAATTTTTTGGTTGCCGTTTTGTCCTTCTGACAGTGTCTTTTGCCTTACAGAAACTTTGTAATTTTAAGAGGTCCCATTTGTCAATTCTTGATCTTAGAGCCTAAGCTATTGGTGTTCTGTTCAGAAACTTTCCCCCTGTGCCCATGTCCTCCAGGGTCTTCCCCAGTTTCTTTTCTATTAGTTTCAGTTTGTCTGGTTTTACATGGAGGTCCTTTATCCACTTGTAGTTAATCTTAGTACAAGGAGATAAGAGTGGGTCAATTCACATTTTCATAGTAGCACAACAAAGTACACCAGTAAATTGGGTCAGAGTGAATTGTTCAGGCTGTTAGTGACATAAAACCAGGATAAACTTTTACATAGAACTATGATGACTTCTTAAGGCATTTTTCACCTGTGGTTGTTGAAGGCTGGAGATCTGTTTATGCATTCAAAATGAGGTTGCCAAGAGGATATTTGGTCACAGAGAAGAAGAACATGAATAGCTACTAAAGGAACTAAATACAACCAAGACACTGGTTGACATTCTGTGAAAGTCCAGTTTACTATGATCAGTCAACTAGTTTTGTAATTTAATATATTCATGGATTTCTTTCATCTCTCAAGTCTTCAGTCAAGTCATTAAGTCCATGTATTGTCAACTTTCATATGACTTCCTCTGTTCCAGGAGATGCCAGATGTGGACTCCTTATACCCCTGTATTAATGAGTTCCATCTACTTATTTTACCATCATGGATCTGGTGTAAAATGTGAATGCCTATCTGGTGACCACACTCTATCTTCCTTATGACATTTTCTCTAGATTTGTCTTCTTCCCACTACCCTGCCATGGACTGTGTCATCAGACTTTGGGCTTACTGTAATTTTCAAACAGGTAGTTAAGGATTATCTTTCCAAATCATTTAAAGGAATCTTCAAACTCTTTCACAAACATGCCTTTGATTTTTTTCTCCAGTGTGATTGATTACAATACCAGTAAGAGTATGATCAGCACTAACCACCAAAGAGAATGATTACAATTTGTACCAGTGGTGAAATTCATGGGCCAAGTCTGGATAAGTTACCAATCCTATCACCATTGCTATATTTTATTTCCACTCTGAGAGAGACAGTTGTAGAAACAATCTCAGGATTTGTCAACAGTGAATATTAGATAACCTTTCTCTGACATACTCTAGTAAACACATCATTCTCTGTGTGCATTTGCTGGGAGTGTCTATCCTTGTACCTACATTTCTATCCAATCTCACCTTTAAGAACCATCTTCCCTTCATTATTAATAGACTCTGCAGACCTGCAACCAAGTGTAGCCTAGCTATGGGAGATTCTACTTTGATAAAATCTTATCTACTGATGGAATGGAAAAATAACTCTGACAGTAAAATGCATCCCATACATGCATTGAGACCTGCATTTGATCTCCAGGACTCATGAAGAAGACCTGATCATGGTATCATATTCTAAATATGGTAATCCTAAATGAAGGAACACAGCTACACAAATAATTGAGGCTAACTAGCCAGCTATCTTAGCTGAATCAGAAGATTCAATATTCAAGGCCAATGCAAGACTCTGAGGTAACCCATCCAAAGTTCATCTGTAGTCTGCAGAAGTATTAGCTTATTGTAGTTCTTTAAAAAGACTTGATACTGACTGGTGTGTGGCCTCCATATATTCATGTTTGAATGCATGGTCCTCAGTTAATAAATTGTTTGGAGAGGGTAGACTGGTGTTGTCTTATTGAAGAAGGTGTATGGAAGGTGTATGTCTCTGACGGTAGGCTTTGAGGTTTCAAAAGTCCACTCCAGTCTCTCTCTCTCTCTCTCTCTCTCTCTCTCTCTCTCTCTCTCTCTCTCTCTCTCTCTCTGTGTGTGTGTGTGTGTGTGCGCGCGCGCGCACCTGCATCATGAGATTAAATGTATGCTCTCAGAGATGACACCAGTACCATGCCTATCTGCCTTCTGCCACACTCCCCACCAAGATAATCATGGAATAACCTTCTGAAACTGTGAGGAAGCACCCAGTTAAATGCTTTATACTTATAAGTAGCTTCAGTCATGGCACCTCTTCACAGCAACAGTGACTAAGACCCTGACCGACATCTTTCTGGTTTCTGTATACAAAGATGAAATATGGGTTTTATTCTTTACCTTCTTAATGCTATCACCCTTAATACAGTTCCCCATGTGTATTGAGAATTTTGGTTTTATTTTCTTTATGTATTTTGTATAATACCAGGAGGGGGAATATAAGTCTTATTCAGCTTATTCAGATTGTACACAGAAGTTAATTATGAGTTGCCACATGCCTCTAGCAGAGGCATGTTTCTGCAAACTGAAAATAGTTTACATTTAGAATTCTGGAGACTCTTGAGAGTATAAAGTGTAACAGTGATAGAGGTTTCTGCAGGTGGTGTTTCCCAAGCTGCTGACCCTGCTGTTGCTGTTACCTGCTGTTGCATGATCCTGCTGCTCATAGTTATTGCTTTTGCTATTTTGCTGCTTTAGCTGAATTGCTGGTTTGCTGCTTGTTGGATTAATGCATTTAAGGATGGAGAGATATACTGTTGACAAGGATGGGAATTGCCCTTAGGAAGTGGTCTAAATAAATCTAGTATTTCTTTTCCCTACAACATTCATTCTCTCTGACCTAGTTAGGTGTTTGAAAGGATTGGGGTGGAAAAGTATGGAAGGTAAAAGAACACAAAAAAGAGGCTAAAATGTACAGTTACACTTATATAGTGGTAATGTTACTATTTTTACTTATATTACTATGTCCTAACTGTAATTTCACTACTGTTATGAATCATGAGGTAAATATTTTTGGAGATAGAAGTTTGACAATGGAGTTATGACTCAATAGATGAGAACCAATAATATAAGTGATCTTTGTGAATATTGTTGCATTTGTTTATAATTATATCAGAATCCATGTTCTAGTAGTAACGTCATTTCCTATTTGGTAAAATATTAGGGTGAATATATCAATCTGAAATAACAATTTATACACCATTCATAATTCAGAAGTTCAGAGACCAGATTATAAGAACATCCACAGTCATTCAATCCTAAACCACTCTTCTTTTTGAGAGTTGTCACATTTCAGCAGTTATACAAAGGGAGACACCTGGTCTTATTTCTCTTCATGGTCCAAGAGAAATAAGAGGATAATTGCAGTCCAACAATAACAGATGCCCCATCCATACACTTTTTGAAAATCTCTCACTAATCATAGATGTCTCTCCCACTCATTGATTTCATCACTCTCCTGGCTTCTGCTGGAACACATGTCATGCCCAGGAAAAAAACATTAGCAAGAGAAAGAGTTTAGATAGGAACTAGGTTAGCTTTTTGATACACACACACAAAATAAAATCTAAGAAGGCTCATAGAAAATTGCTTCCTTGTACAGGAGAGTTCAGTTTTCAACATCTTTCAAGAAACCTTCAGATATTTACAAAATTTAGGAATATGTTTGACCTGGATATAAGCTACATACAATGAACTAACAATATTTTTTCTGACAATGTAAAATTGCTTTACAAATAGGAATTACTACAAGATTTTTTTAAGTTTAAGTTATTTTATTTATCACATTTATAAACTCCTAACCAGCTGGTTAACAGAAATCTTCATTTTTCTGAGCTTTCCAAAAGTACCACCTTCACTTCTGCTCACAGCCTTCAAGTTTCCAGCATCAGTTCTTTGTAGTGCATTATCATAATATTTGTTGACACATTTTACAGGTAATAAAAATCACAGGAGAAAGAATATTCTAATAACTGGAATAGAACAACCCACCCTAACTGTGGAAGTCACCATCCCATAGGCTTAGTTCCTAGACTGAATAAAGAGGAGAAAGGAAACTGAGCACCAGTATTCATCGCTACAATTTCTGAGTGGGGATGCCATGTAAATAGCAGCCTTATTCTCCTCCCATCATGATTTCACTACCATGAAGGTCTCAAACTGTGAGTGAAAATTAATCCTTTTTTCCCTTAAGTTGCCTTCATTATGCATTTTGAAAAATCAAGAAGATAATGATTAATCCTGTGTTGCAGAGGTGTACTTATATGTACCACATTTTCTAAGACCCTAATATTCTCCTGTACCATGTGGGAATAGGACAGAATTCACATCACACAGACTCTTTCACTAGCTTTGTTTCCTTTTAAATTTTTCAGATATTTGAAAGAAACAATAGGCAAAAGGTATTACTACTTCTGCAGCTAGCAGGCAATGTAAAGCATTATGCTGTCTTCAAAAAATGACTCTTGAGTCAGAGCTTTTGATGATTAACAGCTAAGATTATCAGCAGTTATTTCTTATGTTTGTCATTGAGGTCTGCTTAGTTCCACCTAGAGGAATGAGACTGAAGTTTGCAAAAATCAGTGAGAAGGAAAATATGGTCAGTCACAACTGCAGATAGGTAAAGTGTCCTGAGGAAAACACCACAGTCTCTCTCACTAACCACCAGCTTCAAACAAACACAACACAACACAACACAGCTGAGTTTGTAACATCAGTCTCCTTAGAATACAAAACATATCCCAATTACATTCTCAGATTTTGTTCTTTTTCCATACTGGATTCATCAGGTAAATAAAATATGCGGTCAGAATGTGAATTCAATTCAACAATAAGTACTTCAAACTGCTGCTCCAGAAGATATGCCACAGAAGAAGATATGCAAAGAATCTATGACAATAACCAGTGGCTAGGCTATATGAGTGAAGGCTTGAGAGAAAGGAGGAAGTCATAGAACTGTTTTTGTTTGTTTGTTTGTTTTGTTTTTAAATAAATTTTATTAAATATATTCTTCATTGACATTTCAAATGCTAAAACCTCTTCTGGATTCCCCCTCCTGGAAAACCTCCAACGTCTTCTCCCACACTGTGGCTACAAGTATATGTCCCTCCAACTGACCCACTCCCACCTACCTCCCCCCCATGATTTCCCCATGCTGGGTCATCTATTGAGACTTCACAGGACCAAGGACCTCTTATCTCACTAATGCCTGACAAGGCATTCCTCTGCCACACTTTTGGCTGGAACAATGTGTATCCCTTGTATGATGGTTTAGTCCTTGGGAGTCCTGGGGTGTCTGGGTGGCAGACATCATTGTTCTTCTCATGGGACTGCAAGTCGCTTTAGCTCCTCAAGTCTGCCCTTCAATCTCTCCACTGGGACCGCATGCTCAGTTCAATTGTTGGATGCTAGCATCTGCCTCTGTATATGTAAGCCTCTGACAGGGCACCTCCAAAGACAAATATAACAGGCACTTCTTGTTGTACATAATAATGTCCAGTTATGGTGACTGTTTATAAGATGAATGCTCAGGTAGGGCAATCTCTGGGTGGCCTTTCCTTCAGTCTCTGCTCCATATTTTGTCTCTATAATTGCTCTTGTGAGTTTTTTGTTCCCTTTCTCAGACTAACCAAAGCACCCTCACGTCAGTCTTCCTTCTTTTTGTGCTTCCTGTGGTCTGTGAATTGCAACTTGTTTATTTTGAGCTTTTAGGCTAATATCAACTTATCAGTGAGAGAACACCATGTGTGTTCTTTTGTGATTGTGTTACCTCACTCAGGATCACACTTTCTAGTTCCATCTATTTGCCTAAGAATTTCATGAATTCATTGTTTTTAATAGCTGAATATACTCCATTGTGTATATATACCACAATTTCTGTATCCATTCCTCTGTTGAAGGACATCTGGGTTCGTTCTAGCTTCTGGCTATTTTAAATAAGGCTGCTATGAAAATAGTGGAGCATGTGTCCTTATTACCTGTTGGAGCATCTTCTGGTTATATGAACAGGACTGGTATAGCTTGTTTCACAGGTAGCACCATTTCTAATTTTCTGAGGAACCACCAAACCGATTTCCAGAGTGCTTTTATCAGCTTGCAATCCCACCAGAAATGGAGGTGTAGACATCTTTCTCTACATCCTCTCTAACATCTGCTGTCCCCTGAGTTTTTCATCTTAGCCATTCTGACTTGTGTGAGGTGAAATCTCAGTGTTGTTTTGATTTGCATTTCCATGATAACTAAGAATGCTGAACATTTCTTTAGGTGCTTCAGAGCCATTCGAATTTCCTCAGTTGAGAATTCCCTGTTTAGCTCTGTACCCCATTTTTTAAAAGAGTTATTTGACTCTCTGGAGTCTAATTTCTTAAGTTCATTGTATGCACTGGATATTAACCATAGAATTGTTACTGGGAGATGTAAGGAAGATGGATCACAAAAGGAGCACAGAGTAAGCAGACATTTGTGTGCTGAGTGACTACTTCCAATGAACAGTTGTTGCAAAATTGGTCCCAATAAAAAAAATGAGAAGACACTACAGTTAAACATTTCAGTCACTTTTGCCAAGCGCCCTAATATCTATCCAGTGGGATCTTACAAGAATGACCAGAACATATTTTATTTCTCTTTTTTTTATTCTATATTCTTTGTTTACATTTCAAAGGCTTTCCCCTTTCCCAGTCCCCCCCCCAACATACGTCCCATAAGTCCTCTCCCCCCCAACTATTCCCCAATCATGCCCCTACCATTTCTCTGTTCTGGTACTCTCCTACAAAACTGGATCCAAACTTTTCAGGCCCAAGGTCCTCTCCTTTCTTCTTCTTGGGAATCATTTGACTTGCTAATTTTGCTTTGAGTATTTAGGGCTTCTGGGCTCATTAATATCCACTTATCAGTGATTGCATTTCATGTGTATTCTTTTGTAATTGGGTTAACTCGCTTAGGATGATATTTTCCAGACATAACCATTTGCCTACAAATTGTATGAATTCATTAATGAATTCATTATTTTTAATTGCTGAGTAGTATTCCATTGTATATATATATATGTGTGTGTGTGTGTGTGTGTGTGTGTGTGTATATATATATATATATATATATATATATCACATTTTCTGTATCCATTCCTCCTTTAAGATATATCTGGGCTCATTCCATCTTCTGGTTATTATAAACAAGGCTGCTATGAACATAGTGGAGCATGTGTCTTTTATGTATGCAGGGGAAACCTCTGGGTATATGCCCAGGAGTGGTATGCCAGGGTCCTCTGGAAGGGACATGCCCAATTTTCTGAGGAACCGCCACACTGATTTCCAGAGCGGTTCTACCAACTTGCAATCCCACCAACAGTGGAGGAGTGTTCCTCTTTCTCCACATCCTCGCCAGCACCTGTTGTCTCTTGAGTTTTTAATCTTAGCCATTCTGACTGGTGTGAAGTGGAATCTCAGGGTTGTGTTGATTTGCATTTCACTGATGACTAATGATGTTGAACATCTCTTAAGGTGTTTCTCGGCCATCCAAATTTCTTCTGGTGAAAATTCTTTGTTTAGCTCTGTACCCCATTTTTGATAGGGTTATTTGGTTCTTTGGGTCTAACTTCTTGAGTTCTTTGTATATATTGGATATTAGCCCTCTGTCCGATGTGGGGTGACCAGGACATAAATTAAAATTATTCATCAATTCATCAACATGGACTTCCACTGCTCTTATTTTTAAATCACTTCTTTACATAAAGGAAAATCATTCCCTAGTATGGCATTAATACAGAGAAGCAGCCAGACACGTTGCACTTTTACTTCCACTGAAGAGCTATGAATTTATTCTCACTCTAATGATGTTGTTGTAGATTGTGATTGGTCCTCTCTGACACTAACACTTTTAGTGGAATATTTTCCCTAAACTTACTCAATGTCTTTACCTCCAAACTGTCACTTCCATGAAATATGTTTTTTTTTAAATAAAGTCCATTTTAGTATAAAAAGAAATGTAGGACTAAGGAACTATCTTAGTCAATAAAATTATTGAGAAGACCAATTCAATCCCCAGAAACCACTGAGTACAGAGGTCTACATTTTAATCATAACTCTGGAGAGGTAGAGAGAGGTAGACTGTCTGGGGTTTGCTGATCATAAGTGAGTCTATCTTAAAAAAAATAAGTAGACATCACGTGACTGACTCTGGCTCTCTCGTGGACTTCATTCCCATGGAGTATCCATATCCATGTGTCCATGTATATGGAGTATCAATCCATACTTACAGACACAGATGGGAAAAAAGTCAGAAAGACAGGGGCTTTGTACCCTTCATATCACCCATTATTGTGACTTTCTCCATTATGCAGAAACCAGTATCCTTCTCATATATTGCACTGGAACTCAACTGTTGCACAGCCTTGGAATAGCTACTATACATAATTTAAACATGATCTTTATGAAGCTTGTTGTCTTAGGGTTTTACTTCTGTGAACAGACACCATGACCAATGCAAGTTTTATAAAAGGCAACATTTAATTCGGGTTGGCTTACAGGCACAGAGGTTCAGTCCATTGTCATCAAGGCAGAAACATGGAAGCATCCAGGCAGGCATGGTACAGGAGGAGCTGAGAGTTCTACATCTTCATCTGAAGGCTGCTAGTAGAAGACTGACTTCCAGGCAACTAGGGTGAGGGTTTTAAGCCCACACACACAATGACACACCTACTCCAACAAGGCCACACCTCCTAATATGTTCACTTCCTGGGCCAATCATATACAAACCATCATACATGTGAACTAATAACTAATCACAGACACTTTCTCTGACATCAAAATAAAAAGATAGCAGTCCCAGCAGTACAAGTAGGAGTCATGATTCATAGTGTAATTCCAGATACAAACTGGCAAATTCCTCTTACTGTCTGTAAACATGTAGTCAGAAGGTTGAACAGCCTTTGTTTCTGAGGCAGCAATGTTTCCCTAAGGAACACAGCAAGGGCTCTACTGAACAATATCGAGCAGAGCAATTAGCCAAATGGTCAGCTAAACGGTGAAGATAGTAGATAATGTATATTATTTAATAATATTTCCTGGATATGATGGATAAATAAAAGGTAAATAATTAATGCAATACAAAAAAAATAACACAAATCCATTTTCTGATGTCTTCTTCCATTTCCTTCTTGAGAGACCTGAAGTTCTTGTCATACAAACCTTTCACTTATTTGGTTAGAGTCACACCAAGATACTTTATATTGTTTGCAGCTTTTGTGAAGGATGTTATTTCCCTAATTTCTTTCTTAGCCTGCTTATCTTTTGAGTATAGGAAGGCTACTGATTTGCTTGAGTTGATTTTATAACTGGCCACTTTGCTGAAGATGTTTATCAGCTGTACAAGTTCTCTGGTAGAGTTTTTTTGGGTCACTTAAGGATATTATTACACCATCTGCAACTAGTGATAGTTTGACTTCTTCCTTTCTAATTTGTATCCTTTTGACCTCCTTATGTTGTCTAATTACTCTACCTAGAACTTCAAGTACTATATTAAAAAGATATGGAGAGAGGGGCAGCTTTGTCTAGTCCCCAATTTTACTGGGATTTCTCCAAGTTTCTCTCCATTTAGTTTGATGTTGCTACCAGTTTTACTATGTTTAGGTATGGGCCCTTGAATTCCTGTACTTTCCAAGACTTTTAGCATGAAAGGATGCTGAATTTTGTCAAAAGCTTTTTCAGCATTTAATGAATAGAACATGTGTTTTTTTTCTTTGTTTCCATAGTGGATTGCATTGATGGATTTCCATATATTGAACCATCCCTGTATCCCTGGGATGAAGCCTACTTGATCATGGTGCATGATTGTTTTGATGTGTTCTTGGATTTTGCATCAATATTCATAAGGGAAATTGGTTGGAAGTTCTCTTTCTTTGTTGGATCTTTGTGTGATTTTGATATCAGCATAATTGTGGCTTCAGACCTCAGAAAGTGGAAAAATCTTCCATGCTCTTGGATTGGCAGTATTAACATAGTAAAAATGGTTATCTTGCCAAAAGCAATATACCGATTCAATACAATTCCCATCAAAATCCCAACTCAGTTCTTTATAGCATTAGAAAGAGCAATTCTCAAATTGATCTGGAATAACAAAAAACACAGGATAACTATAACTATTCTCAATAATAAAAGAACTTCTGGGAGAATCAGTATCCCAGACCTCAAGCAATACTAAAGAACAAAAGTTTTAAAAACTGCATGGTTTTGGTACAGTGACAGGCAGGTAGATCAATAGAATATAATTGAAGTGCCTGAAATGAACCCACACACCTATGGTCACTTGATCTTCAGCAAAGGAGCTAAAACCATCCAGTGGAAAAAACATAGCCTTTTCAACAAATGTGCTATTTCAACTGGAGGTCAGCCTGCAGAAGAATGCAAATTGATCCATTCTTATCTCCTTATACTAAGCTCATCTCCAAGTGGATCATGAACTTCCACATAAAACCAGATATACTGAGACTAATAGAAAAGAAACTGGGAAAGATTATTGAGCATATGGGCACAGGGGATATTTTTCTGAACAGAATAAGAATAGCTTATGCTCTAAGATCAAGAATTGACAAATGGGACCTCATAAAATTACAGAGTTTCTGTAAGGCAAAGGACACTGTCAGTCAGACAAAACAGCAACCAACAAATTGGGCAAAGATCTTCACAAACCCTACATCCGGCAGAGAGCTAATATCCAATATATTCAAAGAACTCAAGAAGTTAGACACCAGAGAGCCAAATATCCCTATATCAAAATCGGGTACAGAGTTAAAGAATTTTCACCTGAAGAATTTTGAATAGCTGAGAAGCACCTTATGAAATGTTCTTAGACAAATGGTTGGAACTGGAAAATATCATCCTAGGCGAGGTAAACCAATCACAAAAGAACACACATGGAATGCAGTCACAGATAAGTGGATATTAGCCCAGTAGCTCAGAATACCCAAGACACAATTCACATACCAATGATTCCCAAGAAGCAGTAAGGAGAGTGACCTGGTCCTGGAAAGGCTTGATGCAGCAATGAAGAGATTACCATAACAGAGAAGTGGGAGGGGTTTGATTGTGGAAGGGGTCAAGGGAAGAGGGCTTATGGGACTTATGGGGTGGTAGGAACTGGGAAAGGAGAAATTATTTGCAATGTAAACAAAGACTATATAGAAAAAAAGAGACCAATCTAGTTAAAAAAAACTTATAAAAAAAAAAAACTCACAAATCCAAAGTATTCTCTATAATGTCATCATTTCATTCCTAGTAGCAAAAGGTACTGAATACTAAGTATGTAAGCTCAAATCATCCCATTTGCTGAAGAATGTGGCTCTGGTCAGGTATTATTTGAAGGCAAAGAGAATTTGAAATGAATAATGAATAATAATAAATTTCATATATCAAATATGACTTTTAACCAATTCTGTCAACTAGAGTATAAGAGCTATTTAAGTTCTTAATTACTTACATATTTATGTCAACTAATTTTCTAGCCTTTTATTCACTTTGCTTTTATATGATATGATTAGTCGTGGTTTAATCTTAAAGTTACAGAATACTAAAAAAAAATTAATACTGATTCATTAGGATTTCAAATTAAGCTCCATCCTTTAGACAAGCACTGCCTGTTTGAGAAGCTAGTTTCCTAGATGGTCTTCATATATTTTTCCTATGAAGATTCTGTGAAGAGTAGAATTTCCAGTGATACTGGAAGGCAAATAGAAGTTGGGGCATACAAATGGAAGTTGTTTCCTTCAACTTTTAAGTGCTGTGATGTCAAGCATGCAGCAACACTTCTTTATCTTTATCCTTTAGCAAAATTATAGAAAATACCTTTGTTAGTGCATAAATAATAAGATAACATATGAATCCAAAAGAGGACAGGTAGTTGGATTCTTGCATTTATGCACAATGGATAGATGTATGGATACATGGATGCATAAATATGTTGCCAGACTTTTGGCTAATTTATCAGTGTCTGTTTTTATCCCCAACACTAAGTAGGAGAGCAAAAATATTAGATAAAAAGAAAGGGGCCATAAGTATTGCTCATTATTACCTGCTCATTAAAAGCATCAAGTTTCTTGAAAGCAGATTTGATCTTCGGTGTCAGGATATCACCAACCAGCCATCAGTCATACACAACTAGTGAACAGCAATTAGCACACAATACTCAGCGCCCCTCAAGGAGTAACCAGCAGGCATCAACAGCCAGTCTACACATAGCAAACAGTAAACAGCAAACAACAAATAGCAAGGAACAACAGCATCAGGAGGAGGAGCAGCAATAACAACCTTCTTGGGGCTCTTCCATTTATACCCTCTCAAGATTCTTCTAGAATTTCAAATGTAAACTCTCTGGATCTAACAATATTACATATATACCAGAGCATGAGACAAGTCACAATTGCCTGATGGGCAATAGATTACAATAGACCAGCCACATATCCCAGAATTGGAATTAAAACAAAATATCCCATTACATTTCTGTTTACAAAGAAGCAAAAGTCTCACTACATGAATGAATGATAAACAAAGGGGTAACAGATACATAGGTGAAAATAGCCTAATACAAGAGCATTTTCATATATACAAGGAATTTAATTCCCAAAGTAAATTATTTTATTCAATATATTCTTTATTTACATTTCAAATGATTTCCCCTTTCCTGGCTCCCCACTCCCCAAATGATGGAAACAGGCACCCACAATAAGGGGCTGAAGCAGCCATCTCACAGGTGCTTCTGAGTCATGTATGCAATTGACTCAGAACCATTCCTCACCGGCTGCTCCAGGTACTGACTACACAAGCAACTGGCTACATCGTTACTTACAGGAACCTCATACAGGAACAAGGTAATTGACCTTTACCCAATCTTCCTCGCCCTGGCATTCTGAGGATGTTTTCACCTGACTGTTCAAGTTTCACCATTTCGCCGCTTCCCACCCCCCTCTTCTCCTTACTGCTTATAACCCCTTTCCCTTGTTACAATAAACAGACCTTGACAACAGTTCTGCTTGGTTTCTTCCTTTGTCCCACTCATTCTTCTTTCAGGCTGGATCCACCGAGGACCCACAAATAACTGAGTCCCGCAGATCAGGACAACAAAAGGTCCCATATGCCCTTTTCCCTCTCACTGTTCCCCCATCCACCCATTTCGACTTCCCCGTTCTGGCATTCCCCTACACTGATGCACTGATCATTTCCAGAACCAGGGGACAATCCTTCCTTCTTCTTGGACATCATTTGTTATGCGAATTGTGTCTTGGGTATTCCAAGATTCTAGGCTAATATCCACTTATCAGTGACTGCATATCATGAGTGTTCTTTTGAGATTGGGTTACCTCACTAATATGATATTCTCTAGCTCCATCCATTTGTCTAAGAATTTCATGAATTCATTGTTTCTAATGACTGAATAGTTTGCCATTGTGTATATATGCAACATTTTTTTGTATCCTTTCCACCACTGAGGGACATCTGGGATCTTTCCAACTTCTGGCTATTATAATAGGGCTGCTATGAACATAATGCAGCATGTATCTTTATTACATGCTTGGGAATCCTCTGGGTATATGCCCAGGAGTGGTATAGCACTGTCCTCCAGAAATGTCATGCCCAGTTTTTTGAAGAACCCCCAGACTGATTTCCAGAGTGGTTGTACCAGCTTGCAATCCCACCAGCAGTCTCCTGAGTTTTTAATCTTAGCCATTCTGACTGATGTGAGGTGAAATCTCAGGGTTGTTTTGATTTGCATTTCCCTAATGACTAATGATGTTGAACATTTCATAAGGTGCTTCTCAGCCATCTGAAGTTCTTCAGGTGAAAATCCTTTGTTTAATTCTGTATCCCATTTTTTATAGGGTTATTTGGTTTCTGGGATCTAACTTCTTGAACTTTGTATATATTGGAGTTTAGCTCTCTGATAGATGTAGGGTTGGTGAAGACCTTTTCCCAATTTGTAGGTTGCCACTTTGTCCTTTTGACAGTGTCTTTTGCCTTACAGAAACTTTGTAATTTTATGAGGTCCCATCTGTCAATTCTTGATCATAGAGCATAAGCTATTGGTGTTCTGTTCAAGAACTTTCCCCCTGTGCCCATGTCCTCACGGGTCATTCCAGTTTCTTTCGTATTAGTTTCAGTGTGTCTGGCTTTAAGTGGAGGTCCTTAAACCACTTGGAGTTGAGCTAAGTACAAGGTGATAAGAACGGATCAATTTGCATTCTTCTGCATGCTGACCTCCAATTGAAACAGCACCATTTGTTGAAAAGGCTATCATTTTTCCACTGGCTGTTTTCAGCTCTTTTGTTGAAGATCAAATGGCCATAGATGTGTGGATTCATTTCCTGGTCTTCAATTCTATTCCATTGATCCACCTGCCTCTCATTGTACCAATACCATGCAGTATTTAACACTACTGTTCTGCAATATTGCTTGAGATCCAGGATACTGGTTCCCCCAGAAGTTATTTTATTGTTGAAAATAGTTTTTAGCTATCCTGGGTTTTTTGTTTTTCCAGATGGATTTGAGAATTGCTTTTTCTAACTCTATGAAGAAGTCAATTGGGATTATGATGGGGATTGCTTTGCATCTGTATATTGCTTTTGGCCGCATGGCCCTTTTAACTATATTAATCCTGTCAATCCAAGAGCATGGAAGACTTTTCCATTTTCTGAGGTCTTCTTCGATTTCCTTCTTCAGAGACTTGAAGTTCTTGTAATACAGATCTTTCACTTGTTTGGTTAGAGTCACACCAAGTTACTTTATATTGTTTGTGGCTATTTTGAAGGTTGTCATTTCCCTAATTTCTTTCTCAGCCTCAGCCTGCTTATCCTTTGAGTATAGGAAGGCTAGTGATTTCCTTGAGTTGATTTTATCACCAGCCACTTTGCTGAAGTTGTGGATCAGCTGTAGGAGTTCTCTGTTGTTTTTTTGGGTCACTTAAGTATACTATCATATCATCTGCAAATAGTGATAGTTTGACTTCTTCCAAACTTCTTCCAATTTGTATCCCCTTGACTTCCTTATGTTGTTGAATTACTCTAGCTAGTACCTCATGTACTATATTGAAGAGATATGGAGAGATAGGAGGCAGCCTTGTCTAGACACTAATTTTAGTGAGATTGCTTCAAGTTTCTCTCCAATTATTTTGATGTTGGCTGCTACCAGTTTGCTGTATATTGCTTTTACTATGTTTAGGTATGGTCCTTGAATTGCTGTTCTTTCCAAGAATTTTAGCATGAAAGGATGCTGAAGTTTGTCAAATGCTTTTTCAGCATCTAATGAATTGACCGTGTGTGTGTGTGTGTGTGTGTGTGTGTGTGTGTCTTTTTTTGAGTTTGTATATGTAGTGGTTTGTGTTAATGGATTTCCATATATTGAACCATCCCTGCATCCCTGGGATGAAGCATACTTGATCATGGTGAATGATTGTTTTGATGTGTTCTTGGATTTGGGTGAATAAAGAATTTTATTGAGTATTTTTGCATTGATGTTCATAAGGGAAATTGGTCTGAAGTTCTCTTCCTTTGTTGGATCTTTATGTGGTTTTGATATCAGCATAATTGCGGCTTCATAGAATAAGTTGGTAGTGTTCCTGCTGTTTCTATTTTGTGTACTAGTTTGAAGAGTATTGGTGTTAGTTCTTTTTTGAAGGTCTGATAGAATTCTGCATTAAAATCATCTAGTCCTGTGCTTTTGGGGGTTGGAAGGCTTCCTATGACCCCTTCTATTTCTTTAGGAGTTATGGAACTGTTTAGATGATCTATATGATCCTGATTTAATTTTGGTATTTGGTATCTGTCTAGGAAATTGTCAATTTCCTCTAGATTCTCCAGTTGTGTTGAGTGTAGTCTTTTGTAGTAGGATCTGATTTTTTTTTAATTTCCTCAGTTTCTGTTTTAATATCTCCCTTTTTATTTCTAATTTTGTTCATTTGAATGCTGTCTCTGTGCCCTTTGGTTAGTCTGGATAAGGGTTTATCTATCTTGTTGATTTTCTCAAAGAACCAGCTCCTGGTTTTGTTGATTCTTTGTATGGTTATCTTTGTTTATACTTGATTGATATCAGACCAGAGTTTGATAACTTCCTGTCTTCTATTCCTCCTGGGTGAATTAGCTTCTCGTTATTCCAGGTCTTTCAGGTGTTGCGTTAAGCTGCTAATGTATGCTCCATCCTGTTTCTTTTTGGGGGCACTCAGGGCTATGAGTTTTCCTCTTAGCACTGCTTTCATTGTGTCCAATAAATTTGGGTATGTTGTGCCTTCATTTTCATTAAATTCTAAAAAGTCTTTGATTTCTTTCTTTATTTTTTCTTTGGCCAAGTTATCATTGAGTAGTGTAATCTTCAGCCTCCATGTGTATATGAGCTTTCTGTTTTTCTTTTTTCTTGTTGTTGTTGTTGTTGTTGTTGTTATTGAAGACCTTTCTTACTCCGTCGTGATCCAATAGGAGGAATGGGATTATTTTGATCTTCTTATATTTGTTGAGGTTGGTCTTGTGACCAATATGGTCGATTTTGGAGAAGGCACCATGAGGTGCTGAGAAAAGGGTATATTCTTTTGCTTTAGTATGAAATGTTATATATATATATATATGTATATATATATATGTATATATACATATATATATGTATACACACACACACATATATATATATACATACATACACACACACACACACACACACACATATATATATATATATATATATATATATATATATATATATATATAAAATGTTAAATCCAATTGGTCCATGTTATGAATTAGTTTCTGCTTTCCTTATCGGTCCATTGAGGATAGTGGAGTTTTGAAGTCACCCACAAATAATATGTTAGTTGCAATGTTTGCTTTGAGCTTTAGCAACGTTTCTTTTGCAAATGAGGTTACCCCTGCATTTGGAGAATAGATGTTCAGAATTGAGAGGTCTTTTTGGTGGATTTTTCCTTTGATCAGCAAGAAGTGTCCTTCTGTGTCCCTTTTGATGACTTTAGGTTAAAAATCAATTTTATTTGATATTAGAATGGATACTCCGACTCATTTCCTGAGATCATTTGCTTGTACAATTTTCTTCCAGCCTTTTACTCTAAGGCAGTGTTTGTCTTTGACACTGAGGTGTGTTTCCTGTGTGCAGCAAAGTGTAAGGTCCTGTTTTCATATCCAGTCTGTTAGTCTATATCTTTTTATTCTGGAATTGAGTCCATTGATGTTAAGATATATTAAGGAATAGTGATTATTATTTCGTGCCATTTTGTATGTTATTTCTATGTTCAAGTGGTTATCTTCTTTTGGGTTTGATGAAAGAAGGTTACTATATTGCTTTTTCCAGGGTGTAGTTTCCCTCCTTGAATTGGAGTTTTCCTCCTATTATCCTATGTAGGGCTCGGTTTGTGGAAAGAAACTGTGAAAATTTGGTTTTTGCATGGAATATCTTGGTTACTCCATCTATGGTGATTGAGAGTTTTGCTGGGTATAGTAGTCTTTCCTGGCATTTGTGTTCTCTTACAGTCTGCATGATATCTGCCCAGGATCTTCTAGATTTCATGGTCTCATGTGAGAAGTCTGGTGTGATTCTGATAGGTCTTCCTTTATATGCTACTTGGCCTTTTCCCATTACTGCCTCTAATATTCTTTCTTTGTATAGTACATATGGGGTTTTGATTATTATGTGATGGGAGGTTTTTTGTCTTGTCCACTCTGTTTGGAGTTCTGTAGCCTTCTTGTATATTAATGGGCATCTCTCTCTTCAGTTTAGGGAAGTTTTATTGCATAATTTCTTGAAGATATTTGCTGGCCCTTTAAGTTGTAACTCTTACTCTCATCTATAGCTAAATTCCTTAGTTTTGGTCTTCCCATTGTGTCCTGGATTTCCTGGAAGTTTTGGGTTACAAGCCTTTTGCATTTTACATTTTCTTAGACTGTTGACTCAATGGTTTCTATGGTATCTTCTGCATCTGAGATTCTTCTATCACTTGTATTCTGTTGTTGGTATTAGCATCTAAGTTCCCTGATTTCTTCCCAAGGTTTTCTACCTCCAAAGTTTTCTCCCTTTGTGATTTCTTAGTTTCTTCTACTTCTGTTTTTAGACCTGGATGGTTTTGCTCAGTTCCTTCACTTGTTTGTTTGTGTTTTCCTGTAATTCTTTAAGAGATTTTTGTGTTTCCTCTTTCATGATCTCTGCCTGTTGACTCAATTTCTCCTGCATTTCTTCAAGTGATTTTTGCATTTCTTCTTTATTGGCTTCTCTCTGTGGACCCATATTCTCCTCAATTTCTTTAAGAGATTTTTGTGTTTCCATTGTAATGGCTTCTACCCTGTTCATGCTCCCTTGTATTTATTTAAGAGATTTTATTTATGTCCTTTTTGTGTTCCTCTAGCAGCGGCATGACCAGTGCTTTTAAATCCAAATCTTGTTTTTCTGGTGTGTTGGGGTATCCAAGAATTTCTGTGGTTGTAGAATTGAGTACAGATCCCACTATATTGCCTTGATTTCTGTTAGTAACATTCCTACATTTTCCTTTTGCTATCTGTCTATCTCTGGAGGTAGTTGGTCTTGTTGTCACTGGCTGGTGTTTGAACTTCCTGTGAGTCTGGTGTTTTCAGATCTCTCTGTTGTCTGGGATCTAAGAAGGCAGAGTTCCCCTTCTCAAAGTCAGAAGAGATGGCTCCAAAGAGAGGATCTCTGTGGCCCTTGTCAGCTCTGGATGCAGGCTCTGCTGACTGTCTCCTCCTCACAGGCCAGTGGGTGTTATGCTGGCCTCCTGCACTGCCCAGAGATGGTACGCCATGGTCTAGGGTGTCCATGATCCACAGGCAGAAACCAGAAGGCTCCTGCCAGAGGTCTCTGTATTGGATCCTCCGCTCAGCAGGGCAGTACCCACCTGAGCAAGCTCCCTCCTTCTTACCTGCTGGACATACCCCCAAGTAAAATTGTAATGAATGGAAATCAAGTGATGGTTTGAATTTTGTTTTAAAGATAATGAGGAAACCTCAAATGTTCAGAGAATATTTACAAGTAAAAGAGGGATCCCCAGAGAAAGAAATATTTTATTTGCTAGAGAAAATGATGATAATTATATGAGTTGAGAATAGGAGAAATGTGGACTTTACAAGACTAAAGACATATTAAGAAAGGAGGGGATATGTTCATGGCCGTTTGGAGGGGCAAGGTGAGTATCCTTAATCTGCCAATTGGGGCCCGGGCCTGTGAGAGGTCTGACAGAGCAGAAGCAGGCATGTTGCTCTTCATTGAGCAGGTGACATCTAAAGGCACTGCTTTAAGTCCTAATGCCAATGTATGGCAAGAACTTCCTTCTGGAAATCTGGATGGTACTCCTGTAACCTAAACTTGGAACAGCAGGCACACCTGGATCTCATCCTTAGGGAAATACAGAACTTTCAGAAGATAAGTGTAAGGAATATTAAGTAATAAGTTCTCCATCTTGGGAAACCACAAGAAATACCACAGAGCTTGAAGAGTCAGCTGATGGAATGACTTTAGGTCTGGAAGACCTGAGTTACTTATATGATGTTTCTGGAGAAAGCAGTTCAACAATTTCTACTAAAGATTTGAAGACTATCTGAAAAAAATAATTGAAATTTTGTTTCTCATGAGAAAATTTATCAAAGGACCTTTACTAGATATCTCAAATGGATAGTTATCAGTTTGTACCAATATGGACAGTTGCCAACATAGAAGAAATAAAAAAAATATAATGACTACAGATCCAGATTTCATTCTTGAAGTATTGAGCTCTTCCCTGAAGGTACAAGCTGATGAGAAGGGAGAAAAGGTGAGACCAAGCCATAAGTATTGTATTTAGATTCTCGGAGAAATTCCTTATAAAACACCTGTAGAGGAAGTGAAAGCTTTGTTTAAAAATGAAAACTCTTCCAAAGTGATAAACTGTGAGTTTGCATACAAACTCTGGCATAGCAAAAGTTATAGCACCTGGCATATCACTTTCCAATCAGACACAGATGCACAGAAGGCTTTTAAATGCTTAAGAGAAGAAGTAAAGACATTTTAGGGCAAGCCAGTCATAGCAAGGATAAAATCCATCAATACATTTTTTTTTTGCTAAGAATGGTTATTTATTAATGAATTCTAGAATGTACACTCAACCTCTTTAGAATCCAATCCTATATTCCTCACCAGTCTTTACACAACCAGGGCATAATCCTCATCCCCAGTATTGTGCCTCAGGCATGGTCTCCAAGCCTTGCACCTTAGTTTGAAACACCACTGGCTCCTTTTCCCAATGGTAATTTTGTGACTGAGTTTAGTTTACCAGAATGTTATAAAACAAATGCTGCTGCTATGAATATAGCAGCAATCCAGTGACTATACCAGTGTCTCCTCCAACTACTACAAAGCCATCAAAGGCAAACACTGCTTCACCTTGCAATAGTAATGTACATATATCTATAGTTGTGGCCCTATAGGAAACTCGAATGTTAAGGTATGCCGAAGTGTGCCAGAAGCCTCCTAAAGAGCTATCTCCAGTTCAGCCACTGCATGAACATCGGTTCACTGTAGTATCTACCCCCAGAAATAAAGAGAACGGGGCTCCTGAGAAGCCTGCTGAGAAGTCACATGAGAAACCAGAAACGAGGGCTAGTAAGGATCATTCTGACTTCAGAAGCAACACCATTCCCAAGGGAGCAGCTGGAAAAATCATGGAACAGAGATGTTAGTTCATCCATAGGACTATACCTCAGGGAGTGACTTGATGTAATGGGAAAGAGCAATACGTGCCACCCAGATCACCAAAGTAAAACAACACTTTACAGAACCTACTCAGAAACTTCTCTTACCACTTAACTTGAGCCTCTGTTGAACTGTTTAGGAGGGGAGGAAATATCCAGGAATGAATAGGAAGTATGTCCTAAATATTACAGATTTTGGAATTGTGAGCAGGAAGAGCCCAAAGTTCATCTTTAAATGATCTTTAAATTATAAATATTATTTGTATTTTTGATTTTGATTTTTATTTGCATAGGTTTTCTGCCTGGAATTAATTTTGAGGGATTAGATTTAGCTTGGGAGAAAAGACAAAAGGCATTGTTACATCCTTCAGTATACAAGATGAGGGAGTGAGAGAAAATATTTTTATAGAAACATTTCTGTAAAAATTAGAAATTATTATTTTTAATCTATCGAATGTTTGGCTTGAAGAATACTACCACTGACTAAATGGCCTTGTGTTGCAAAGTAGATGAGTGGTGGGAAGTCTGTTCTGCGTCTGAGTGTATGCAAAGGTGATGTAAGCCAAATCTGTTGTCATGTTAGTAGATCATTTCAAAGCTGAATATAATACTTGAGAAAATTTTCTCTGCAGTTTGGACTTTTTTGTTTTTACTTTACTAATATTGTATTTAATAAGCAACCTATAAGGCTCGGATTTTGTATGAAGCTGTGACTACCAAACAGTTTGATATTCAAGGAAATAACGGAGATTATTGAAGAAAAAATTGAAAAATCTGTTTTAGACTTGGATACTGGATAGGCCAAATACATTTCAGAGGCTCAAATTGCCCTGTGACATTTTTTTTTCCTTTTAATTTTTTTTCTTACTTGCTTGTTAGTCTTAGTTCTCTGACTATCTATTTACTGGACTGTAGATTTCTTACTATTTTGACCAGTTTAGTCAAATCATATAACTATTCTAAGCTGCATAATGAAATATTGAAAGATTTTATGCAATTAGAATTTTAGGTCCCAGGATGGTATTTAGCTGCCAGTAATTTGTTTGTTTTGGTCTTACAAAAATGGAATAGTGCTTCTGGGTGTGGGGCATAAAAATCTTCAGCCTTGGCCTCTAGAGGCATGCCAGGCAGATTTCAGCTCAAGTCAATGCAGGACTCTAATTCAAAAAAAGAAAGAAAGAAAGAAAGAAAGAAAGAAAGAAAGAAAGAAAGAAAGAAAGAAAGAAAGAGAAAGAAAGGAAGAAAGAAAGAAAAAAGAAAGAATAGAAAGTGAAAAGAAAGATGAGACTGTGTAACTGACTTCTTAAATGGTCTAAAGAAAAATGCAAATATTAATTTTGAGAACTTCATTGTTTATAATGTTTATCATCTTTTTTTTGCTTCCCCCAAAACAGTATAGTTTAGCATTTGCAGCCTAAAAACAACATTTTTTGATATAAAGTGAAAAGGTGTTTGAAGAAAATAAATGCATAATTTCTTAGTGAATAAAGTTATAGCTGTTATGCATTAATAGGAAAAGTTTCCAGCTGGTATTTAGAAAAGAGCTCAAATATGAAAAAAACATGTTGCATTAATCTGTTTTAAGTGAGACCATTTTTATAGTTTTATGTGGGGTGGTGGTTTATTTTTCTTCTTAGGGATAGTTTACAATAGTAAGAACTGTCCCTTATATTAGAGAATTACATATGTACACTGGAAAACCCCAGTGTAAGTAATGCATTTAAAATGAATGTAAATGCAAGTTAAAATTACATTACTGTGAAACTTACCTTCCAAGTTTAAATTGTCAGAGATTTGTGTTGGTGGATAATTCTTAGAGCTTTGAAAACACTGTACAACCCATGTAAACCAGCATTATTATTTCTTTGTAACTTATTATTCAGCTTGGCAAGCACTTTTTATTTGGTAGGTTAATAACATGGTATAATATATTTACATAGTAGAAAGCAATTATTTCTACATACAATTTTTATAAATATCTGCTAGATGAAACATACAATAAAAGTACCTGTACTAAAATTTGGGAGAACTTTAGGTTCTTTCAAAAGTATTAATAATCATTAACTATAATCTATAATAAAAGTATTTATTCTGGTTTACTTAGAAATGATAAACATTTAAAGTGTTAGCCTCTTATGAATGCAATGAATTAATAGAATAAACATTTTGCAAAAAAAAATAGCTTGATAAGTATTATAAACTTTATTTTTGCACTTAAAATAATTTTTTTCTTGTTTTCTCTAAATGCGTCACAGACATAGTTTCCAATTCCTTGCAAGTTTATATGACTTGCTGAAAATCCATTACTACAGTTTGGTCTTTTTAACAGTGCTTCCCTTGAACCCAGGGCCTTACACAGACCCCCGGAGTATTATAGCACTGAGCTATACCTCCAACTTCTAAAGGTCTGATTGAAATCCAAGAAAATTTTCCTCTTAAGGCAAGTATACTTTTTTTCTCCAAATACTGAGTGTAGAAATTTGTTAAAGCATTGGATTTTTATTTCAATTTTCCTAAGTATTTCTACACAGCTACAATTTGATGGGGTTGTATGTGGGGAGGGGTAATGAATATGAATGTGTAACATATATTTTCAGTGCGTATTTAGCAGATATTTTATTGCAGTGTGTGTAAATGATGCCTATGAGTTATGTGGAACCAGCTTTTCTCCATTGTCATTACTAAAGTCCGTTGAGTTGGTGGTCACTATACTTCAACTATTTATTGGTTCTATAGATGGGGGAATTTAAATGTCAAACTTTCTTCTTCACTTACAACTTGCATTACCAAAGGCCAAAAGTAGATAAAATGATGCAGATTGTATCCTAGAGTAGTATGTCGTAGCTCCCACTGCATAAAGAGAGCAGAATTCACACAAGTTCATTATGTTGCACTTCATGAAGAAGGTGCTTAGAGGAGCTGGCATGACAAAACCTTTTTGTCTTTTATCTTGTTGATATCTAATCTTTAATCAGGATAATCTCATTTTCGCCAAACACTCAATGGTGTTTAAAAGAGTTCTATTTACATTTTTATCCACTTGTATTATGAAGACAGATGAAATCTTGCAGTGATAGGGTTTGCGGTCTTACCTGCTTATCTTTTATATAATCAAATGATAAGGTTTTAATTTATTAAAGTTAAATAGAATTTAATTTTAATTATTTTAATTAATAATTATTTTAATTAAATAGAATTTTAATTTATTTTTGTTCCTAGAGTTAAGGTAGCTTTAATATTATTTCACATTCCTGTTTTCTTTTTATTTTTTTATTGGATATATTCTATATTTACATTTCATTTCCCTTTTTCTGGCTCCCCATCCCCCAAAGGTCTCACATGCCCTTTTCCATCTCCCTGTTCCCCCATCCACCCCTTCTTACTTCCCTGTTCTGGTATTCCCCTACACTGATGTTTTGATCCTTTCCAAACAAGGATCTCCTTCCTTCTTGTCAGATATCATTTGATATGTGGATTTGGTCTTTGGTGTCCCAAGAGTCTAAGCTAATATCCACTTATCAGTGAGGGCATACCATGGGTATTCTTTTTGAGACTGGGTTACCTCACTTAGTATGATGTTCTCCAGCTCCATCCATTTCTCTAAGAATTTCATGAATTCATTGTTTCTAATGGCTGAATAGTATTCCATTGTGTATATATACCACATTTTTTTGTATCCATTCCTCTGTTAAGGGACATCTGGGCTCTTTCCAGCTTCTGTCTATTATAAATAAGGCTGCTATGAACATAGTGGAGCATGTATCCTTATTGCATGCTGGGGAATCTTTTGGGTATATGCCCAGGAGTGGTATGGCTGGGTCCTCCGGAAGTATCATGCCCATTTTTCTAAGGAACCACCTAACTGATTTCCAGAGTGGTTGTACTAGCTTGCATTCCCACCAGCAGTGGAGGAGTGTTCCACTTTCTCCACATTCTCGCCAACACCTGATATCTCCTGAGTTTTTAATCTTAGCCATTTTGACTGGTGTGAGGTGAAATCTCAGGGTTGTTTTGATTTGCATTTCTCTAATAACTAATGATGTTGAACATTTTTTAAGGTGTTTCTCAGCCATCTGAATTTCTTCAGGTGAAAAAGTCTTTGTTTAGCTCTGTTCCCCATTTTTGGATAGGGCTATTTGGTTTTCTGGAGGTAGCTTCTCGAGTTCTTTGTATACATTGGATATTAGCCCTCTATCAGATGTGGGGTTGGTGAAGATCTTTTCCCAATTTGTTGGTTGCCGATTTGTCCTTTTGACAGTGTCTTTTTCCTTACAGAAACTGTTTTCTTTTTAAAAAAGAGATTTCCTTTGCAAAGACTTAAGGAAAGAATTAAATTTCACTTAGGGTAAAGAGAACAAGAAAATATTACTGAAGAGTTAGGAGCACTTTGTCTAGTTTTATTAGTTGTGTGACCTAAATAATCAGTCTCTTGGTTTAAATATTCACTGATTTTACTTTGGCACAGTTGAATAGCACTGGGGTTCAGTTACTGATGCTTGTGTTGGCAAAATATATTAACCATATTTTAAGAGTATCATTCTGGCTTTTTATGGAAAAAATAAAAATCAAACAGTATATTTTTGAGGTTTTTTAATGTGTCAGTATATAAATATATAATATATGATGGATTTTCTTTCTACTTTTTATATGTCCTTACAATTTGGTGGCTATTACTCTAACTTTAGACTCTTTGGCTTATACTAAGTAGCTAGTCTTGACTTTCAAAAATATGCATGAAAAATTTAGTTTTCATTAGCCTAATGGGGACATTTTGAATTCTCTTAAAATTTACCTGATTATTACATAACAATGTTTATTTTTAAAATTAACAATTTGTTTTGTCTTATTTCACATTACACAGTCCTAAAAGTGTGGTTCTGATGTCTGAACTGTGAACCAAGTATTTTTATTTCAGTTCTATAGAACAGAACACTGATTAGAAATTTAAAAAGATACCCATATCAATGTTCTGTTTATCTTTTTCTAGCTGATGCTGGTGTCTATTGAGTGACATATCTCTTAAGTGTTGGGGGAGTGGTGTGTCAGAACCAGTTATCTGGCTTCTGTTCTTCTGTTGTGTCCATAGCTTAGATTTATCCTGTTGTCCAAACTGTCCCCCCCCATCTGTTCCCCCACAAATGGTGTGACACCTACTCAGGAATAAACTGTAGAAATGAGCATCTTTGTATTTGTATTGTTGTCAACATTGCCAAGGTACTATGGGAAATTAAAATTACAAAATTAGAAAAAAATAAAATTATTGAAAAACAAAAGCACAAAGAAAAAAGGTAAAAGAAAGGAGTGCTCTGATTCCTTCCTAAACACTCCCATGGATAATGGGGCTCTTCAAAACACAGAGCATTTTAGTTAGTAGGAAAAATTAAACATGAAAGGGGACAGTCCCTGAAGACTATTAGTGTCCACACAACAACTAGATGACAGGTAAGGAGAATTGTTATTATATAGAAAGGATTCTCAGACAAACTAATAGGTTAGACAAAGGAATACATAGCTTTCTCCAAAGTACTTCCTCCTGGATTTTTCCATGGCTGTAATAACAGAAGATTACTTGCAAGAGTTGCAGGGCTTGACATCCACTAGTAGGGAGCTATTTTTGGCTGAGGCACCACTGTCTCCTCTCTCTAAATCCCAACACAAGAGTTCTTGACTAATCTGCATAAGCAAGACTGAGAATGATAGCAAAAGTATACCCTAAATAAAACAGCTTATAAAGCAACTGTCAAGTATCTGCCATGCTAATTTTATCTGCTTGTATTCTCACATGGAGTCCAAATTGGCAACCATCTCACTCAGTAAAGTGGTTTCTAGATTAACTTTTATGAGAAAGTATAGAAAGTTCAGTGAATGGGTAGGGATGCCAGTAATTGAAACAACCTCAGAAAGTCAGAGGCTCTGCCTATGATCTTTTCTTATCAAAGACTACCTCAGCTCTGCAGTACTCCTGAGATGAGGGCATAAGGAGCAGTTTTTCTCAGCATCTTACTAGAAAACCATCAAGAAATGGTAGTTACATTCAAATGTGTCCCTGTGTCACGAGCTTTCCAAGCAATACCAGAGTGTACATATATAACAGAAGGACCTTTTTCTTCCTTGAGGTACCTAGGTATCTGGGCTCAGGTTAAAAATCTAAATAAGGGGTCAGAATGGTCACCTGTCATCTAGTGTCAGATACAAGGGTTTGATGGGCAAAGAGCCAAGCCTAGTAAACAAATTCTAAGTTCCAGTAAATTGTTATATCTCAAAAATATGATAGACAGTGACTAAAGGGGACACCAAAGGCTGATCTCTAGCCTTCTATACTTCACATTCACACACACACACACACACACACACACACACACACACACACAAGCACTGACTGATTTATCGACAATTGATTCAATACAGCCAAGGAAATACCTTTTGTTTGATTTAAGTTCTGGAAATATAAGGCACGTAATGTGCAGCATGAAACTTCTGTGTGCATTACTTTATAGGGCGGGCTGAGAAACCATCAGTTTTATCTTTGATGAAGAAACTGGAGCTTAGAAAGGGAGCAGAGCTAGTGGGCAACACAACCCAGCATCAAATCATAATCTATTCTTTCCCAAAGTATATTATGTCTATTTCCACTAAGATGCTACACAGAAGGTACATTAGGATCATCTAGGGGTTGTTCCACATAAAGTACATCAAGAAGGTAACTAATAAGTTATCTTCCTTGTTTATACATCAAAATTTCTCTCACTAGTTTGTTAAGGAAAGAAACACTTATAGGTGTTCCGTGCTGGATGGTATAGACCATCATAGTGGGAACAGCATGATAGTTGGAAAATGAGACACATGCTTAATATCAAATCCATGTCCAGGAAGCATGGAAATGTGAATTCTGGCCTTGGACTAACTTCCTTTTTTAATTCAGTCTGGTACACCAGTCCAGCTATAGTATTGCCAAATTCAGGGTAGGATTGTTTGTTTAATTAAAGCTTTCTGTAAAGGTGTTCATTAATGCATACAGAGCTTTAGTATAGAAGGTCAGAGAATGAAAATAAGACACTGTCCACATTAGAACAGAACTGAACAGAGGGTCTACTTCATAGAGCTCTGAAGAAGAGTTTGACAGGACACACATGTAAATCTGGAAGAGATAAATAATAGGCACTATTTGGTTATTTTTTTCTTTTATTAGATATTTTCTTTATTTAGACTTGAAATTTAATTCCATTTACATGTCTCCTCTTTAGAACACACTATCCCATCCTCCCTTCCCCTGCCTTTCTACCACCACCCGCCCTCTCCCACCTTGAGACCCTGGCATTATCCAACATTGGGGCATTGAAACCCCTCAGGACCAAGGGCCACTCCTCCCACTTATTTCCAACAAGGTTGTTCTCTGCCACACATGGGGCCTGAGCCATGGGTCCCTTCATGTTTACTCTTTGACTGGTGGATCAATCCTTGGGAGCTCTACAGGGTCTGGCCTGTTCATATTGTTGCTCCCCTTAAGGACCTGCAAAACCCCTCAACTCCTACAGTCCCTTGTCCACCTCCCCCATCAGTGACCACACACTCAGTCCAATAGTTGGTTGCCAACAGCCACCTCTGTATTTGTCAGGATTTGGCATAGCCTTTCTTTATTATTATTATCATCATTATTATTATTATTATTATTATTATTATTTTCTTTTTTATTGGATATATTCTATATTTACATTTCATTTCCCTTTTTCTGGTTCCCTGCCCCCCCAAAGGACCCGCATGACCTTTTCTCTCCCTGTGTTCCCCCATCCAACCTTTTCCACTTCCCTGTTCTGGTATTCCCCTACACTGATGCATTGAGCCTTTCCAGAAGCAGGGTCCACTCCTTCCTTCTTCTCAGACATCATTTGGTATGTGAATTGTGTCTTTGGTGTCCCAAGATTCTAGGCTCATAATCTCTTATCAGTGAGTGTATACCATGGGTGTTCTTTTGAGACTGGGTTACCTCACTTAGTATGATGTTCTCCAGCTCCATCCATTTCTCTAAGAATTTCATGAATTCATTATTTCTAATGCCTGAAGAATATTCCATTGTGTTTATATACCCCATTTTTTGTATCAATTCATCTGTTGAGGAACATCTGGGCTCTTTCCAGCTTCTGGCTATTATAAATAAGGCTCCAGAACATAGTGGAGCACGTATCCTTATTGCATGCTGGGTAATCTTCTGGGTATATGTCCAGGAGTGATATGGCTGAGTCCTTTGGAGGTATCGTGTACAGTTTTCTGAGGAACCGCCAGACTGATTTCCAGAGTGGTTGTACCAGCTTGCAGTCCCACCAGCGGTGGAGGAATGTTCCTCTTTCTTCACATCTTTGCTAATACCTGCTGTTTCCTGAGTTTTTTTTATTTAAATTTTTATTTTCTATATTCTATGTTTACATTCCAAAGGCTTTCCCCTTTCCCAGTTCCCCCGACCATACATCCCATAATTCCTCTCCCCCAATTATTCCCCAATCATCCCCCTCTCCCCCACCCCCCCCCAATTTCTCTGTTCTGGGACTACAAAACTGGATCCAATCTTTTCAGGCCCAGGGTCCTCTTCTTTCTTCTTCTTGGGAATCATTTGACATGTTAATAGTGCCTTGAGTATTTAGTGCTTCTGGGATCATTAATATCCACTTATTATCAGTGATTATTGCATTTCATGTGTATTCTCTTGTGGTTGGGTTAACTCACTTAGGTAGATATTTTCCAGATCTAACCATTTACCTACAAATTGCATGAATTCATTATTTTTAATTGCTGAGTAGTATTCCATTGCGTATATATACCATATTTTCTGTATCCATTCCTCCTTTGAGGGATATTTGGGCTCCTTCCAATTTCTGGCTATTATAAACAAGGCTGCTATGAACATAGTGGAGCATGTGTCTTTATTGTATGCAGGGGAAATCCTCTGGGTATATGCCCAGGAGTGGTATGCTAGGGTCGTCTGGAAGTGACATGCCCAATTTTCTGACGAACCACCAAACTGATTTCCAGAGCAGTTTTACCATTTTGCAATCCCACCAACAGTGGAGGAGTGTTCCTCTTTCTCCACATCCTCACCAGCACTGTTGTCTCTTGAGTTTTAAATCTTAGCCATTCTGACTGGTGTGAGGTGGAATCTCAGGGTTGTTTTGATTTGCATTTTCCTGATGACTAATGATGTTGAAAATCTCTTAAGGTGTTTCTCAGCCATCCGAATTTCTTCTGGTGGAAATTCTTTGTTTAGCTCTGTACCCCATTTTTTGATAGGGTTATTTGTTTCTTTGTGGTCTAACTTCTTCAGTTCTTCGTATATATTGGATATTAGCCCTCTGTCGGATGTGGGGTTGGTGAAGATCTTTTCCCACTTTGTTGGTTGCTGTTTTGTCCTTCTGAAAGTGTCCTTTGCCTTACAGAAACATTGTAATTTTATGAGGTCCCTTTTGTCAATTCTTGATCTTAGAGCATAAGCTATTTGAATTCTGTTCAGGAACTTTCCCCCTGTGCCCATGTCCTCCAGGGTCTTCCCAAGTTTCTTTTCTAATAGTTTCAGTGTGTCTGGTTTTATGTCGAGGTCCTTGATCCACTTGGAGTTGATCTTAGTACAAGGAGATAAGTGTGGTTCGATTTGCATTCTTCTGCATGTTGACCTCCAGTTGAACCAGCACCATTTGTTGAAAAGGCTATCTTTTTTTCCCCTGGATAGTTGTGGCTCCTTTATCAAAGATCAAGTGACCATAAGTCTGTGGGTTCATTTCTGGGTCTCAATCCTATTCCATTGATCTACTTGCCTGTTGCTGTACTAATACCATGCAGGTTTTAACACAATTGCTCTGCTTGAGGTCAGGAATATTGATTCCCCCAGAAGTCCTTTTTATTGTTGAGAATTGTTTTAGCTATCCTGGGCTTTTTGTTGCTCCAGATGAATTTGAGAATTGCTCTTTCTAGATCTATGAAGAATTGAGTTGGGATTTTGATGGGGATTGCATTGAATCTGTAGATTGCTTTTGGCACGATGGCCATTATTACTATGTTGATCCTGCCAATCCAGGAGCAAGAAATATTTTTCCATCTTCTGAGGTCTTCGATTTCTTTCTTCAAGGACTTGAAGTTTCTGTCATACAGATCTTTTGCTTGTTTGGTTAGAGTTACACCAAGGTACTTTATGTTTTTTGTGGCTATTGTGAAGGGAGTTATTTCCCTATCTTCTTTCTCAGCCTGCTTGTCCTTTGAGTACAAGAAGGCTATTGATTTGCTTGAGTTAATTTTACAACCAGCCACTTTGCTGAAGTTGTTTATCAGCAGTAGAAGTTCTCTGGTGGTTCTAGCGAGAGCAATGAGACAACATAAGGAAGTCAAAGGGATACAAATTGGAAAGAAAGAAGTCAAAGTATCATTATTTGCAGATGATATGATAGTTTACATAAGGGACCCAAAAAACTCCACCAGAGAACTTCTACAGCTGATAAACAACTTCAGCAAAGTGGCTGGTTTCCTAAGTTTTAAATCTTAACTATTCTGACTTGTGTGAGGTGAAATCTCAGGGTTTTTTTTTTTTATTTGCATTTCTCTAATGACTAATGATATTGAACATTTTTTTAGGTGTTTCTCAGCCATGTGAATTTCTTCAGGTGAAAAGTCTTTGTTTAGCTCTGTACCCATTTTTTTGATAGGGTTACTTGGTTTTCCGGGGTCTAACTTCTTGAGTTCTTTGTATACATTGGATATTAGCCCTCTGTTGGATGTAGGGTTGGTGAAGATCTTTTCCCAATTTTTTGGTTGCCAATTTGACTTTTGATAATGTCTTTTTCCTTATAGAAACTTTGTAATTTTATGAGGTCCCACTTGTCTATTCTTGATCAGGCTGCTATGAATATCATGGAGCACGTGTCCTTGTTACATGTTGAAGCATTCTCTGGGTATGTGCCCATGAGTGGTATAGTTGAGTTCTCAGGTACTACTAGGTTCAATTTTCTATGGAACCACCAGAGTAGTTTCCAGAGTGGCTGTACCAGCCTGCAATCCAACTAGCAATGGAGGAGTGTTCTTCTTTCAGCACATCCTCACCAGCATCTGTTGTCACCTGAGCTTTTGAACTGAGCCATTCTGACTTGAGTGAGGTGGCATCTGAGGGTTGTTTTGATTTGTATTTTCCTTGTCACTAAGGATGTTGAACATTTCTTTAGGTGATTCTCAGCCATTCCAGTTTCTCAGTTGAAAATCCTCTTAGTTTGATTTGCCATTTTCATAGGGTAATTTGCTTCTCTGGAGTCTAACATCTTAAAGTCTTTGTATATATTGGATATTAGTCCTCTATACAATATAAGAAGGTTAAAGATATTTTTCCCAATATTTTGGTAGATGTTTTGTCCTATTGACAGTGTCCTTTGCCTTATAGAAGCTTTGCAATTTTATGAAGTCCTATTCATTGATTCTTTTTTGTTGTTGTTTTTTACCTGCATTATTTTAATCATTTTATTTTATTTTTTCTTGTTTACTTTTTTTAAATTTTTATTTCTATATTTTATGTTTACATTCCAAAAGCTTTCCCCTTTCCCAGTTTCCCCCCACTATACGTCCCACAATTCCTCTCCCCCCAACTATTCCCCATCATTCCCCCCTCCCCCACGATTTCTCTGTTCTGGGTCTAAAAAACTGGATCCAATCTTTATAGGCCCAGGGTCCTCTCCTTTGTTCTTCTTGGGAATCATTTGACTTGCTAATTGTGCCTTGAGTATTTAGGGCTTCTGGGCTCATTAATATCCACTTATCCGTGATTGCATTTCATGTGTATTCTTTTTTGATTGGGTTAAGTCACTTAGGATGATATTTTCCAGATCTAACCATTTACCTACAAATTGGATGAATTCATTATTTTTAATTGCTGAGTAGTATTCCATTGTATAAATATATCACATTTTCTGTATCCATTCCTCCTTTGAGGGATATTTGGGCTCCTTCCAATTTCTGGCTATTATAAACAAGGCTGCTATAAACATAGTGGAGCATGTGTTTCTATTATATGCAGGGGAATCCTCTGGGTATATGCCCAGGAGTGGTGTGCCAGGGTCCTCTGGAAGTGACATGCCCAATTTTCTGAGAAACCACCAAACTGATTTCCAGAGCGGTTTTACCATTTTGCAATCCCACCAACAGTGGAGGAGTGTTCTTCTTCCTCCACATCCTCACCAGCACTTGTTGTCTCTTGAGTTTTTAATCTTAGCCATTCTGACTGGTGTGAGGTGGAATCTCAGGGTTATTTTGATTTGCATTTCCCTGATGACTAATGATGTTGAACATCTCTTAAGGTGTTTCTCAGCCATCCGAATTTCTTCTGGTGGAAATTCTTTGTTTAGCTCTGTACCCCATTTTTTGATAGGATTATTTGTTTCTTTGTGGTCTAACTTTTTCAGTTCTTTGTATATATTGGATATTAGCCCTCTGTCGGATGTGGGGTTGGTGAAGATCTTTTCCCACTTTGTTGGTTGCTGTTTTGTCCTTCTGAAAGTGTCCTTTGCCTTACAGAAACTTTGTAATTTTATGAGGTCCCTATTGTCAATTCTTGATCTCAGAGCATAAGCTATTGGTCTTCTGTTCAGTAACTTTCTCCCTGTGCCCATGTCCTCCAGGGTCTTCCCAAGTTTCTTTTCTAATAGTTGCAGTGTGTCTGGTTTTAGGTGGAGGTCCTTGATCCACTTGGATTTGATCTTAGTGCAAGGAGATAAGAGTGGGTCAATTCGCAGTCTTCTGCATGTTGACCTCCAGTTGAACCAGCACCATTTGTTGATTCTTAATGCTAGTGCATAAGTCACTGATGCTCTGTTCTGGAACTAGTCCCCTGTGCTCATGTGTTCCAAGCATTTCATAACTTTCTCTTCTATTAGATTCAGTGTATCTGGTATTGTGTGGAGGTCCTTGATCCACTTGGACTTGACCTTTGTACAAGGAGAAAAGAATGGATCAATTCACATACTTCTACATGTTGACTGCCAGTTGAACAAGCACAATTTCTTGAAAATAATGTATTTTATCCACTGGATTGTTTTAGCTCCTTTGTTGAAGATCAAGTGGGTTCATTTCTGGGTCTTCAATTCTATTCCATTGAGCTACTTACCTGCCAATGTATCAATACTATGCAATTTTTATCACTTTTCTTCTGTAGTACAGCTTGAGGTCAGAGATGTTAATTCCCCAGGAAGTTTTTTTTAAAGTTAAGAATAGTTTTCACTATACTGGGATTTTTGTTATTGCAAATGAATTTGAGAATTTCTCTTTCTAATATTATGAAGAACTGAGTTGGATTTTGAAGGGGATTGCATTGAACTTGTAGATTGCTTTCAGCAAGATAATCAGTTATACTATATTAATAAAGCCAATCCATGTGCATGGCAGATCTTTACATTTTCTGACATCTTCGATTTCTTTCTTTATAGACTTGAAGTTCTTAATATAGCGATCATTCCCTTGTTTTATTCAAAGTCACACCAAAATATATTATATTGTTTGTGAATATTGTGAAAGGTGTTATTTACATTATTTCACTCTTTGGCCATTTTTTTGAGTATAGTAAAGCTACTGATTTGTTTCAGTTAATTTTCTATCCAGCCATATTGCTGAAGATGTTTATCAGGATTAACATTTCTCTGATGGAATTGTTGGTGTCACTTACTTCCAAATAGTAATATTTTGACTTATTCCTTTCCAATTTGTATCACTTTGAAATACTTTTGTTATCTAATTGGTCTAGCTAGAGCTTTACATACTATACTGAATAGATAGAAAGAGAGTAGGCGACCTGTCTTATCCCCTCAAGTTTCTCTACATTTAGTTTGATGTTGGCTACTAGTTTGCTATATATTGCTTTTACTATGTTTAGTGTGGACCTTGGATTCCTGATCTTTCAAAGACCTTTAACATGATCTCCTGGGGAAACCAATATATTCCATGACAAAACCAAATTTACACAATATATTTCCCCAAATTCAGCTTTACAAAGGATAGTAGATGAAAACTCCAACACAGGAAGGAAAAATATACCCTATAAAAAGCAAGAAAATAATCGACTTTCAACAAACCTAAATGATAGCCATACAAACATATTTCCACTGCTAACAACAACAACAACAAAATAACTTGAAGCAACAATCATTATTCCTTAATGTCTCTTGAAATCAATGAACTCAAATCCCCAATAAAAATACATACCTAGATTTGCAAACAGGGACTCACCATTTTGCTGCATACAAGTAACACCCTTCAGTGTTAAAGACAGACACTGACTCATTAAATGCTGGAATATAATTTTCGAAGCATATGGTCCCAAGAAAAAAACTGGAGTAGCAATTCTAATATTTAATAAAATCAACCTTTAACCAAATGTTATCAAAAATATAAGGAAGAACACTTCCTACTCATCAAATGAAAACTTTACCAAGAAGAACACTCAATTCTGAAAAATCTATTCTCCAAATGCAAGTGTACCCACATTCATAAAAGAAACTTTACTAAAGGCCATATCTGATGAACATCTTAAAGCATCCATCTTAAACCATCCATTTCTCCTCTCCTGTTCATGAAGAAGAATTTTCTCCTGGAAATTTGGCATCAACGGGGCAACATCCAAACTGGGAGATTTTGTCATATGCTTCTTCTATTCTGAGGTATTTAAGTGCAAAAACAAGACTCACTAGCATTCTTTCCCCACTCCAGCCCCTACTTCTTAGACTGCATATCACAGATACATTCTGTGATAATGTAACATGCATCAGCTCATAGATTTGACAAACTGTAGAAAACACAGGCTTCTGCTGAACTATTTCACCGGAAGCATGAAAGGTAAATAAATGTCTATTATGTTGAACTGAAGAATTAAGAGAGGTGCTCTTACTGTATTGTAACTTAGGTTAGCTGAGTTACATGTTTCTAAGTAAGGCATAGTTTCCTATGGACAGCAAAGGTCATAGGCAGTTTAAGATCACCCTGGCTTTGGCCATTTCATAGTCACTGCCAAGAAAGTTACTCTGACAAAGATCAGAAGAGTAGGTGATTTGAATTTATTATCCTTTTGTGTATGTAGCATATATCTGGCTGCATTCACATGTAATAGTAACAGCAGGCAGTAAGGTACATGTTTTTCCTCTCTTTCCTTAGGGTAAAATTAATATTTATCAAATATTACTTTGTACTCTAATAATTGTTAACACAATTATTTCTTTTTTCTTTCCTTTTTACTTTGTATATCCCCCTATCTATCTATCTATCTATCTATCTATCTACCTATCTATTTATAGTTTTACATTAGTAACAATTGAACCCCAGGTATTCCTACATGCTAAGCAAGTACTCTACACTAAGCTAAATCTGAAGGCCCTTCTGTATGTTTTATTTGAGAAAGTGTTACACGTAGTTGAAGAGGTTGACCTTGAACTTACACTGTAGGCTTGAAAGATCTTGAAATATTTTTCCTCCTGGCATGAACTCCAAATTAATGAGAATATAGTTGAAATAGTTCCAATTGTACAGTATTCTTGCAATTAAAAATAGACATTATACATAGATCAAGATATAATATGGCCATTTAGATACATAATATTTATTGTTAGCTCTTTAACATAAAAATATTTATAAGCTACAGTTTGTGGGTACACTAGTATTTAAGATGATATATATATAAGTTACACAATAAATCCAGATGATGCTGATTCCAAAAATGTGGCTTTATGACATAATATGATATTCTAAATTAATAATTTAAAAGTTAACAAGTATGAAGATTAAACCAACAAACATACACCTGGAAATAACATGGTATCTTCTTTTATTAGGAGAACTAAATATCCTGGGTAATTTGAAGAAAAGATAATTATTTATTTTATTTCATAAAAAGAACAGTTGAATATTGAGAGCTGAGCTACCATAAAACACAGAATTATTTAAACTCCCGATACATGAGGTTAGCTCCCCCTTTTCTGTCTGTGTGATATTGATTATAGTACAATTACCTTTCCTGTTAATTTGTGAGGATTCAGTAAGCCACCTTAGGAGAGGATATGGACCAAAAAAATTGTATGAGTGTGTGTGTGTGTGTGTGTGTGTGTGTGTGTATGTGTGTGTGTTGAAAAGAACAGAGAGAAATAAGAAATTCCTTGAGGCAAAGGGAAGCATTTTCATCCTCTTTTCCATTGTAGAATTGTAGAACCAGGAACCATATCCTCTTCAGGCCATACCAACTCCTTGAAAGGGAGTTGTTGATAAGAACAGCATCACTGAGAGAAAGATGGTTGCACCCTAATAGTTCACTGAATTTCTTTTGAGACAGGCATGATTCTACATCTTAAACATGAGGCTAATTCCCATCTTTGAGACCCACAAAGGAGATAAGGCAGACCATCAAGTACTAGCTGGAACAGACGTTATAAAAATAACCACAAATAATTTCTGCCTTGAGACCCCAAAGCCTGCTGGCAAAGGCTGTGCACATTCCACATGCAATGTTTTATCCAAAGTTTCTCAGGGTTTCTCCAAACTTCTTTTCCAAAGACACTTCTTTACCTTGGTGTCATTAGCCATTCCACTAAAAAAAGGTATTGTAATAACAAAAGTACACCACTTAGATTTTTTTATTGTTTTGTTATTCTCTGAACCAGGAAGACACAAGTACAAATGATGATACCCTTGGTAATGAATAGAAAACTTTGTATCCATCCTGAGAAAGAGGCCAGCAGAAATAGTGGTGTCTATATGTTACAGATAAAGAGAGAAGCACAGATCTTGTTATGGCAAGAAGGTTTCTCATAAAAGCTGTTTTGGAAACTGTTATGTGACTATTCCTGGGCAGATGTGACCAAACAGTCTACTCATTCTAATGTGAGCACTGCTAACAGACCAAAGGAATGTTTTCAGACAAGTTTGGCTCAGTGAGTCAGTGAGTTGAATGTGGAAGCAGATGACAGGCGACAACATTAGAATGCCTACTGCATTCACGAAATCTACATTCTTGTACAGATCACCGACAGCACAGCTGATTATATGGCTTTCTCTCCCAACTGTTTCCTTGGGAGGGGTCTTCTGTATATTGTAGTTGTTACCAATGGAGGGGTTCTTCCTACAATGTAAGTTCCAGGAGCTTTCTGAGACTTGTGAACTTATTTTCACTTCTGAAGCCTTATGTGTTTTCTTTTCTTCATTAGTCTTGAAAAGTCCTGCTGAAAATGGAAACATTTGCATTAGATGAAATAGCTACATTACAGGAATGCATCAATGTTAGGAGATGGGAGTTACCAATAGTTACTTGTCATGACATTCTCACACCAAGTAATGAGGTTGAAGATGTGAGTCTTCTGGGACTATCTCCGATAATTTTTTTCTCATCTGATGCCTTCTGCCATGTATGACATGGTAGAAGACTCCTATCAGATGGTCACATTTTTATATTGGACTTTACAAACTTCAGAACTCTAAGATATAAATTTCTGTTCTTTCTAAGTGTTATGCCTATGATATTTTATTATAGGTGCACAAAAGAAACCATCAGGCCCTTCAACAGAAGTCAAGTGTCTGCCCCATGGCCAAATTTGAAAGGAATTGAGCTGAAAAAATGTTCTATAGACCACATTTTATTTTCTGTTCTCAGTTTTTGTTATGACTAGGTTCCCGTGTTCACCTACAGAGGACCTGAAAGGTGTAAGTCACAATTGCATAAGAGCATACAGGTATTAGTTATTTTTCTGCTGTTGTGATATAATCCCTGTATAAAAGCAATTGGTGGGAGTATTTTGACTTACAGTTTCAGGAAATCACACCACAGTGTGTATGGGATGAAAGGGGAGGTATACAAGAAGAGAGGGAAGCCAGTTAGCCATAGAATATTTGTATTAAGGAATCAGAGAATGTAAAGAAAGTGTTCCAGACTATAAAACTCTAGGTCTGACCACAGTGGTATGCTTTTTTCAACCATTACCTACTTCCAAAAATTTCTTCAACTTTCCCAAACAGTATCAACAGTAGCAGACCAAATTTTCATTTATTTTCCCATGTCATGGAGACTTGATATCTCTTAAGAATGAGCTAGTGGAACAAAAGACAGAAAGTAGGTCATAGACTTTCATGAAGAAGGTCTATTTTGTGTCCCTTCAAAATGATGAAAAAGACCATTTCCTTGTGTTAATGGAGTTCTCCTAGAATTTTATATGCACTTTGATTGCTTTTAAATTTTTATCATAGGTTATTTCCTCTGCATTTTCTCTCACAGCTTAAAAAAAAATAGCCAATTTTTCCCTAGTTCTTGGTCCTAGAGGATTTCCTGTTCTTTGCTTTGTAAAGTCAGTGTCTGTTTAAAAAAACCAGGAAAGAAAAACTTGGTCAAGAATAGTGAATCCCTGGTCATTTGAAGATGTGCCATAAAGGAACATGACGCTGGAGCAAAATTTCTTTTGTGTTCTAGTGTTTTATTGTTTAATAATTCATGCTGATTTCTCTTTAATTTTAGTTTTTAATGTTTCTGTAGTTAATATAAAAATAATGGTTAATATAAAAATAATGATTTAAAATGACTTAATAATTAAATTATTTTAATTAATTTTATCTCCTCCACAATTTTCAAGATGATCTGTGCCTTGTTTCTCATCATGTCTCAACTATATGACACCTGGATTTAAATGTCAGAGGTATAAACAGGTTCCTCCACTTGTCATCTATGACCTTCTCTTCCCAGAGATGTCCTGCCCACACACATCTGTTCACACACACCCCCCACACACACACGATTATACTTTACAGTTACATACTCAGATATGGTTTATCACACCAAGGATTTATATGTTAGAAGACCAGTCCCCAAATGTGCCAGTATGAGATATGGTAGCTACAGTGAAAGGTGGAGCTTAACAGGAGGTGATTACGTCATTGCGGGATTAATATAGTAGTTCTGGTACAACTACACTCAGTGCCTACAAAAGATCAGGACTGGCCTTATGGTCTCTCTTTGTTTCTGTCTTGCAGAATAAGCTCTTCTTCTTTTCTAAAATTCTGCCACCATGATGCCCTCTGTCCTAAGATACTCTTCAGAGCTGAACAGAATACAGGCCAATTGGACTTGAACCCCCAAAGCTATGAGCTATATAATATTTCCTTCCTTTGCTTCTTATATATGACTACATAAAGTCTCCTTTGTGCATGTTTGTGATGTACTATGAGCCAATATGTCCCCATAGCCCTTTACCCTGACCTATGACCTCCTTTCTTCGCATTAGTTCTCCTTTAATCTGCTTCTGCTTTTGTGCCATCTGTACAGGTATGCTTTTATGAATCTATAAGGTCTAAGGCTCATAAATGGAAAAACAAACAAACATAAACAAAACACAAAGCAACAACAGCAACCCACAATCAAGACATGACATTTCTCTTTTTTGAGACTACCTTACTTTTCTTAATATTATTATCTCATGTTGCATCCATTGTTCTACAAATTGCATAACTTCATTCTTTGTTTTGGCTAAAACAATTCATATTTGTACATACGTACCACTTATTTTCTCTCTCCATTCCTCTGTAGTTGAACACCTAGTTATGGGTTGGTTCGCATAACTTAGCTACTATGAATAGTGCTTATTTAAGTATAGGTAACTAGCTTGTCTTTGAGCAATTCAACTAATGGAGCTCCCCACACATCCTCAACACGTTTCTAGAGATCAGTACTTAGAACACATCAGGATGCAACAACACTAAGTCATAGCTCTCAAATTGGTGTTGTGATACAGAATAGTGCCTCATTTTTTCCATTTAAACAGCCTGTGCTCAGCACTTTTGTGAGGAGCAGAATTAATACAACCTTGGTCCATTTTGGATACAATGATACCTTAGTCAGAGTCTCTATTTAAATGTTGAAATTTAGTTACTGTTGTCTTCAACCAAGCAGGACATCCTAAGCTTTAAGTTTCTCTTGAAAATGCAAAATTTGTATTATCACTCATTTCTCCATAATAAAAGTACTACATGTTCAGTCTAGGACAACTAGAAAATGGAAAAGACTAAAAAAAAAAAAATCACCCCCCACTCCACTGAAGAGAAAATGGAAAGAACATATGGAAACTCACACTGTAAAAGGTGAACAGGTTCCACTTGCTTTACCCTGAGGACTCGATAATTGCTGTGAATTAGTTCATGTCCTCTCTTTGTCTGTATTTAGAACTTGTGATGATGTCAGCTTATTCTTGTTTTGCTCACCTTGTATTAGTGTGTGGTTTTTGATGTTTAGAGTCTTTTCAAGGACATCAAGCCCATTTATGAATGCCAATACAACTCCTGGCTCATGAGGAATGTTTTTCTCTTTACTCATTGAACATTGGCTATAACTTGTGATTGTTTATCATGATTATTGTTATAAAGTGTATAGGTATGACTCCCATAGATACATGTGTTGGAGTGCTTGATAATAGAGAGTGGAACTATTAGGGGAGTTGGCCTTGCTGTAATAACTGTTGTCTTGTTGCAGGAAGTGTGTCACTGAAGAAGCAGGTTTTAAGGTTGAATATATGATCAAGCTATGAGCAGTGTATGACACAGTCTTCTTTTATTGCCTGCAGGCCAAGATATAGACCTTTCAACTCCTTCTCTATTACCATGTTTCCCTGCATGCCATCATGATTTCTACTAAGATGATAGTGGACTAAACCTCTTAAAATATAATTCAGGCCCAAATTAATACCTTTTTCCTTAATACATGTTGCCTTGGATATGGTGCCTATTCACAGCAATAAAATTCCAAGTACATCTGTTATGTACTTATTTGGATATAGTATCAAGTAGGAGATAGGTCTTTTCATGGATCTATAAAGGAATTTCTGAGAAGGACTAACTAAATGGAAAAACTCCCCCAGAGTGGGAACACCAGAAATACAGAGAGATCCATATAAACAGAGGTATCAAGAAAAACAACTGTTCCTTTTCTGCCCTACCTTATGGCCAGTGAGTGGATCTACTACATTGTTGATATTACTGGTACTATTGCCACCCTTAAGTGACAATAAATCCTAGCTTCTTTAATCTAATAACTTGAGATTCAGAAGCTCTCCTGGAATTCTCCAGGCCTTTAGCACCAGAATGGGACTGCTGAGACTTCAGCCCCATAAACTTAGCCACTACCAGATTCACAAACTCTTCGATGCAGAAAGTCATTGATGGACTTCACAACCCATATCATATAAGTTTATCTAACAAATCCCCTTTGGTAGTATATTATATTCATTTTGTTGTTTCTTTTTCTCTAAAATTGCTAAAATATAACCATATTTATTGTAAGATGGAGAAGTCAAATTTGACATAGGCTAAAAATTCTCCAAGTACACACAGCTATAAACTGACATAAAAAAGGCAAATGTCATTTAAAAACTTTCAGTCTGAACCCGTGGATAGTGCATGTGATGACTTTCACCTTTATTTTGTTTTTGTGTTAATGACTGTAGTTTTAGCATGAATAGATCATAGTACTAAATTCGAAATGTCACAAAGTCATCTGTAGAGATTCTTTAATCTGTGTATGATTCCTAAGCACCATCTCCTCTCAGGACACTTTACACTGTGACATTGTGGTCTGTTGTTGTCTCTTCCCCCCTTTCAGGATTTGATCTAGGCATTTCAGCCTCTGCTTCTGAGCAGTTCTCAGCCCTGTGAAATTCCTGGCCTTTGTTCTGTATAGAATAACACAGCCTCACCTGGAATCCACTCAGAAGCATTCCGGACCTGCAGTTCTCTGATCTCAGCAGACAACCTGCTGTGACTGGAGCCAGCAAAGGTCTGGAGACTTCACCTCAAGCCTGGGAGGAGGGAATTCTCTAGACTATATACTGCCTAATATTTATTAAAGCTTCAGTCTTGAAAGGCGATCTCTTCTTGGCCCAATTTTTTTCGCCACTGCCCCATCCATCCCATAAGTTTCTCTTGCAGGAACCAGTCTGCAGTAGCTTCAGATAGCTAGAGAAGCCAACATGCTGCTCCTGATAACATATAACACTTTTCAGTATGAGGAGAAATCCAGACCCACTCCAGAATATCATAGAGCAAGAAACAGCCACTGATTTATGACTTGGTCAATTTCTTTTTTTTGGGGGGGGGAGGGGGTAATGTGCCTTCTGTTGATTGTTGAAATCCTAACACATAGCTTCATTTTTTTTTACATTTTTTATTGGATATATTCTTTATTTACATTTCATTTTCCTTTTTCTGGTTCCCTGCTCCCCAAAGGTCCCACATGTCCTTTTACCTCCCCCTGCTGCCTCATCCACCATTACCCACTTCCCTGTTCTGGTATTCCTCTACATTGATGCTTTGAACATTTCCAGCACCAGTGTCCACTCCTTTCTTCTGGTTGGACATCATTTGGTATGTGAATTGTGTTTTTGGTGTCCCAAGATTTTTGGCTAATATCCACATATCAGTGAGTGCATACCATGGGTATTCTTTTGAGACTGGGCTACCTCACTTAGTTTGATGTTCTCCAGCTCCATCCATTTCTCTAAGAAGATCATGAATTCATTGTTTCTATTGGCTGAATAGTACTCCATTGTGTATATATACAATTTTGTATCCATTCCTCCGTTGAGGGACATCTGGGTTCTTTCCAGCTTCTGGCTATTATAAATAAGGCTGCTATGAACATAGTGGAGCATGTATCCTTATTGCATGCTGGGGAATCTTCCGGGTATATGCCCAGGAGTAGTATGGCTGGGTCCTCCGGAAGTATCATGTCCAGTTTTCTGAGGAACCTCCAGACTGATTTCCTGAGTGGTTGTACCAGCTTGCATTCCCACCAGCAGTGGAGGAGTGTTCCTCTTTCTCCACATCCTCGCCAACACCTGATGTCTCCTGAGTTTTTAATCTTAGCCATTCTGACTGGTGTGAGGTGAAATCTCAGGGTTGTTTTGATTTGCATTTCTCTAATGACTAATGATGTTGAACATTTTTTAAGGTGTTTCTCAGCCATCTGAATTTCTTCAGGTGAAAAGTCTTTGTTTAGCTCTGTACCCCATTTTTGGATGGGGTTATTTGGTTTTCTGGTGTCTAACTTCTTCTTTGTATACATCTTTTTTTTTTTGTTTTTTGTTTTGTTTTGTTTTGTTTTTCGCGACAGGATTTCTCTGTGTAGCCCTGGCTGTCCTGGAACTCACTCTACAGACCAGGCTGGCCTCGAACTCAGAAATCTGCCTGCCTCTGCCTCCCAAGTGCTGTTATTAAAGGCATGTGCGACCACCACCTGGCCTGACTTGGTCAATTTCTTACTCTTGTCCTACTTTTCTAAAACAACTTATTGCATTTCCGAAAGCCCAATACCAATGAAATGGAACCTGTTCCCCAGATGCTGCTCAGCACAGAAACAATATGGTACAGATCAAAATTGTTGACCCCAAGGGATTTACTGCATAATTGAGAGGTAAGCATAGATGATTCTGCCAGGCAAGGATTGGGAAGGAAGCTGCAGAAGGATTAATGAAGAAAAAACAGCCTCAATTCTACAGTATGTCAAAGAAACTTTGAAAGGGAAGCAAGGAACTACAGAGAGGAAGTACTATGATCTAAGCCTTAGTGTTAGACATGGCCACACTATTTTGGAAAGCAATTAAATTTTTGGAAAGTGGTAATAATTTCTCAAAGACACAGTAATAAATACTAAAGCAATTTGTTATTCTGTACTACCACCTACCACAAAACCTAATGATGTGTTTCAGGTTTACCTCACATTCTTTGACTCACTACTGCCCAATAATTCCCTAATCACACCTACCAACAACTAGTTGGGCCGAGAAAATGAGGTTTGTGAGCTGCTCTCACTCTGCCATATCTACCACTAATATGAAAGAAAAACAACTAGCCCTGGTTCTCAACCTAGAGAGCTCCCTTCTGCGGGGTTCTCAGATAACAGTCTTTTTCCTGGTTCTCCCACTTTCTTGTCTGTTTTATCCTTTTTGTGATCATTCATTAGTTAGGGCATTGGGAAGGAAAAGTACAGATAGAATAGATACATATTATAAAGAAGGAATTTATTAAATTGCTTCACACAACACAGGCTTGGTAGTCAAATATGAACTGACTTTGTGCTGAACATATGAGAAACCAGTAGCTGCTCAGTCCAGGTAGATATAAACCTCAGCAACTCAACTCTAGCACTAACACTGAAATACTCAAGTATTCTAGTAGTTGATGACTATATTCAGGAGCTAAAGAAGCTCTGTCCTGATGAGAATGAAGGTTGGAGCAGCATGGAAGCAACAGGTTAGATGTGAAATCAACAAGAAATGAGGGAAGGCAAGAAAGCAGCACAGTCTTTTCCTGGGAACATAGTATGTGGGAGCTTGCAGATGGTTCCGAACAATTTGGCTCAAAGATGGTTCCCCACAGTCCTTCCTAGAAATTTCCTTACAGATGTGTCTCTTCCCTGATTTCACACTTAATAAATCTGACAAACAAGATTAACCAACACAAAATATGAAAGACCCTGACAAACACAGGAGGCTTCTGATGGCTCCTCTGTAACACAAGGAAGAGAAAGTAAAATGGCCTAAAGCTGCTTGTTTTTCACCTTCCTTCTTTCCTTATTTTCTTTCTTCCTTCCATCCTTCCTTCCTTCCTTCCTTCCTTCCTTCCTTCATTCATTCATTCCTTCCTTCCTCACTTTCTTCCTTCCTTACCCATTCTTCCTTTTTTCTTCCATCCCTCCCTCTCTTGCTCCATCCTTCCTTTTTTTTTTATTTTTGCTCTTCATAGGAAAAAAAGAAGCAAAAATACTAGAAATACAGCCAAGTGTCTTGTCAGATTCATCCTTCTGTGGCAAGCTAGAGAAAGTATTTTCGTAGCTAAAGGAGATCAAGGGGATACAAATTGGAAAAGAAGAAACCAAAATATTTCTCTCTATGGATGATAAAATAGTATACATAAAGAACCCTCCCAAAAATTCTAAGAAATAACTATTGCAGCTTATAACCAGCTCCAGAAAAGTGGCTATATACAAAGTTTACTCAAATAAATCAGTAGCCCTTATTCATAAAAATGATAAATTGGCCAAGAAATAAATTATGGATAAAACATCCTTTACAATACCACAAATAATATAAAGTGTCTTGATATACCTCTAACCAAGCAAGGAAAAGATCTATATGGTAAGAACTTAAAGGCCCTTAACTAAGAAATTGAATAAGACATCAGAAGATAAAAAGGGCTCCCATGCTCACAGATATGAACGATTAACATAAGGAAAATGGCAATCTTAACAAAAACAGTCTACATATATAATGAAATCTCTATCAAAATCCCAACACTATTTTTGTACAGACCTTGAAAGAGGAATTTTCAATTTCATATGGAAAAATAATTCCCTCACTGGCCAAAACAATCCTAACTAATAAAAAACCTTCAGGAAATATTGCCATGCCTGACCTCAAAGTCTAATTCAGAGCAAATATAATAAAAACTGAATGTTATTGGCATAGTAGCAGACACATTGTTCAATGTGCTAGAATTGAAGATTTAGAAATAGATCCATACACAATTGGACACTTGATTTTTGATAAAGAAGCCAAAACAATACAATGGAAAAAGAAAGCATCTTTAACAAATGGTGCTGGTCTATCTGGAAATCTGCTTGTAGAAGAATGAAAATAGATCTACATTTACTACCCTGTACAAATCTGAAGTCCAAGTAGATCAAGGAGCACAGCATAAAACTAAACAGACTAAATCTTAAAGAAGAGAACGTTGGAAGTACCCTTGAAAACATTGTTATACTCAGGTTCTATGAACAACAGTAGAGAAACAGGAGTTCATGTAACTAAAAAAACAAAAAAACAAAAAACAAAGAAAACAAAACTTCTATATTTCCAATGGGACAATTGTAATATCTGTAGGATAAAAGAGCTGCCTCAGGATTGGGAATGGATCTTCACCAACCCTATATTTGAGAGAGGACTAATATATATATATATATATATATATATATATACATATATATGTACACACACACACACATATATATATATATAACACACACACACACACACACATATATATATGTATGTATGTATATATATATATATATATGTATGTATATATATATATATCTTAAGATGTGTAACACCAATAACCCAAAATAACCCAATTAAAAGATGGGGCACAGACCTAAGCAGAGCATTCACAACAGAGAAATTTCCTCAAGAGCACTTAAAGAAATCTTGAAAGTCCTTAGTCTGCAGGGAAATGCAAATAAAACCTCTGAGATTCAGTCTTATACCAGTCAGAATGTTAAGATCAAAGTCTCAACTAGTAGCACAGCCTGGCAAATGTGCAGAGCAAGGGAAACACTCCTCCATTGCTGGTAGGAGTACAAACTTGTTCAACTACTTTGGAAATCAATTCGTCATTTTCTCAGTAATGTGGGAATAGTTCTATCTCAAGACCCAGGTAAGCCACTCCTGGGTCAATAACCCAAAAAGTGTACAAAATTCCTTAAAGGCACTTGCTCAACTATGTTCATAGCAGTTTAATTTATAATATCTATAAACTTAAAACAAGCTAGATATACATCAACTGAAGAATGAATAAAGTATATGTGGTGTATCTACATAATGGAATACTATTTGACTATTAAAAACAAAGATATCATAAATTTTGCAGTCAAATGGATGGAACTTGAGAATATCATCCTGAGTGAAATATCTCAGTCCCAAAAGGACAGGAGTGTAAGTGTGGAATGTACTTACTCATAAGAGGATATAAACCATAAAATACAGGATGCCCATGCTACACTTCACAGACCTGAAGAAGCTAAACAAGAAGGGAAACACAAGCAAAGATCCTTGAATCTCACTTAAAATGGTGAATAGAATCGTCATTAGAGGTGGCTGTATGGAAGGAACTGGGTGAGTTAGGGATAGGGAGGAGAATGAGGGAGTTCAGAATCAGGTGTTGAGATGGACAGGATGGATGGCTAATAAGCCATGAGAGTGAATGGAAATCTGAAACTGAGGAGGGTAAGGAGGCAGCAGGAATCCCAAAGAAGTGACAGATAGCTGGGATAAGAGAAATTTCCAAGTATCAATTGTCATGTTCTTAGCTATGATTCACAGCAATAGAGTATGGATAGTAAAGAGTATGGCCACCTCATGTGGCCAGCAAGGAACCCCAGTGGAGCTATAGTGACAAAAACCCAACCACAAAATAGGATACAAAATTTATTCTGTCTACAAAAATTGCAGGGACAGAGACTGGAACAGAGACTTAGGAAACACCCAACTTGAGACACATCTCATGCACAAGCACCAATTCATGACACTATTAATGATTTTCTGTTGTGCTTGCAGATAGCAGTCTCTCATAGTTTTCGTGTGATAGGCTCCTCCCAGCAGCTGACTCACATATATGTACACCACCGCAGTCCAAGACTGGATGTAGCCTGGGAACATTTATGGAACAATAGGGAAATCAAAAACTCAATCATCAATCAAAAGAAATACTCATTCTAGTCCTTGGCATCCTCACACATATGTAGCAGATGTGTAGTTTAGTCTTCATTCATCCTGAAACACTAGAGTGGGATCTATTCCAAAATTGTTGCCTATCTGTTGGATATGTTCTAGCTGGACTTCCTTGTTTGGCATCAATGGGAGAAAATGCACTTAACCCCACAGAGACATGGTATGCCAGGGTTAGGGGAAACCATTCCAGCTCAAAAGATAAGTGAAAGGATGATGGGGAAAGATTGTGTGAGCAGATGACTAAAATTGGTACATAGAGTGGAATGTAAAGTGAATAAGTAAAAATATAATAATAATAATAATAATAATAATAATAATAAATATTAGTAAAAGTTAAAGAAACAAAAAGAAAATATTGACAAAATTAAATAACACATAACAAAAGGAAAGCATTTGAACTGTTTTTGATACTTAAAAACTATGAGTTGATATGGAACATTCATTGCTGGTCTCACATTTACATCATTCACTGTCTTTCTCCAAAAATGCAGGTTCTAATAATGGAAATAATTTGTGAAGCCATGGATGCATGGAAGAAAACATTGAAGAGTAATGTCCAAACATACCTTTGACAACTCAAGTCCACACCTCAAAGCACCAAGAACAATTTCCACATGTAAATCTTTGTTGTCCAGGTGTTTTCAAAAGTGAATGTAAGAGGGGTTAAAGGGGTGATTTAGAAGGTAAGAGGATGTATTGCTTCTACAGAGGACCCAATTTCATATTCCAACATGGATTTTATGTAGTTCACAATAGCTAATCGAGTTCCAGGATAAGATCTTTTTACCTTCTTTGGGTATCTGCATATACAAGCACAAATCCACATGCAATCAGACATTAATTAAATTAAACACACATAATTTAAAAGAAGTATGCATTTAAAGTGAATCTAAGATAAATTGCATGGTAGAAAGGAACACTAAGTTCATGGTGTCTTCCTCAATCCCCAATCCTTGTGAGTGTGGCCTTTGTCAAGCTAGATAGATAACCTAAAGTTATATTTCTCTGCCACACTTAGATTTGCCAGCCCAATCTCTCCTACTTATTTCTACATTAGGCTAAGGGCATGTAATTGATACCTTTAAAATGTCCAGTGTTCAATATATGAGAATTGGTATCAATTGATCTGATTTCTGAGAAACTGTGATTATCCTTAAAGATGTAGTTCTAACATGCAACTAAGGTTACGCATCATTCATTTAAGATCAAAACTCAAGGAAAATGATCATGATTCTTCATATAAACTATCATCTCTAAGTATATTTCTACCTATAGAGGACATTGTCTGCTATTCATATACATCCTGTCATGGAAAACAAATGGCAGCCCCAGTCCTGACAGCAATAACAGAAGACACCAAAGTACCTGATACACAGGATGGGCCAGTGAACTGCAAAATTAAACTCCTCATTTTAAAAACTATTTGGGTGTTAAGGAAGAGAATAAATAACCTAATACCATGGCCACTTAAAAAATGCACCCTGACTGAGAATTAATTTGACTATTTCAGACCAATGGGGGAAAATGAGCTTTATAATTGAAATGGTAATGGAATGAGTTAGGCCTGAAAGATCAGGATGTTCTCAGATGTTGTGTCCTCAAAATGTTGGCAACACAGACAGAAGCTTGTACAAAATGATAAGGAAAACTGACCACATTTTGGATGAAATATTGAGTCCCTAGGCAAAGAAGTGTTCTGGTTTCCTGAATAGAGCTTCATTATGAGACCACCATGGAATTGCTTCATAATTAATGAAAATGCTTGTATGTCCTATTTCATATTGTCCCCTGTCTTCTATTTTCCCCTGTCTTCTTCCTCCACACAAAATGGAGACTGTTTGCCCTGCCCTCATGACCTCACTGATATTAAAAGGGTATATCCTTATTTTCTTCTTCAGTTGATGGTAGTCATATTGTAGTACTGAACTCACTTTTTATATATTTGTTGAGAAATTTTCCTGGGGTATGAACTGAGCAGATGAAGAAAGTGGCTGTCAGGGTAACATATGCACGAGAATGTTCAGTACAGTCTTGTGTGTACTAGGAGAGTCACAATCAGCCAGAGAAGAGACAGTTTGGTGATCAACCACTCAAATGACTCCACACATAAAATAGCTCCTTAAACTGGTGAATAGCTCTTTTTTTCTGAATTAAACCATTCCCATCTAATAGAAGGTTCATTAAGACTCTGGAATGAAAAGAAGTGTTGAAACCTCAGAAAGTAACCACAATTTACAAGGCTCAGAAGGATCCTGAAGCTAATATAATTACAGTTGTAGCAAAAATAGGTGAAGAGATACCCCCTGACAGTTACAGTAGCTCTTCTTCAATTTCTCTGGAATTTTTAGGGATGTAGCTTTCCTGAGTCAATACCAATTCTGGGGTAGGATTTTCTGTGAAATCTCTATCCTTGATTCATCATTGATCCTGAAAATAATTCCAATAAACACACTATTTCAATAAAGTAGATAGGTAATTTTTTTGTGGTTTTGTCATAGATGCTTTATTTGTGGTGAAATGACATTCATCCTGGTCAAATCATTTCAGGGAAACCTGGAAACAAACAAACAAACAAACAAACAAACAAACAGAAAGGGACCTTTATTCTGAGGTCAAATCCTGGAAATACATGTAAGCCCATTTACTGAAAGACCTCACTCTTCTAGCTATACTACAGCCTCATTAAAAGAAGTTTAAAATGAGGTTTGAAACCTGTGATCTGATATAAACCCATCCATGTTCATGGTTCTTGTGGCTATGGCATTTTTCATAGCAATAGAAAGCAAACTAGGAAATGTCTCCAGACAAGATGTCAGCACAAGGGAGGCTTCTGTCTGAAGGAAACATTGAGACATGCAGGATGTCCTTTAATGCCACAGGATTTCCAGATGTTATGACACTTATCTCCCATTCATTTCTAATGTTCCCTCTAAAGCCCTATAGAAGATAGTTTACCCTCATACCTTCAATCATTTTTCTCAGCTGCGCAAAATACTCTGCTAGTAATAAAGCACTGAAGCAGTATAATCACATTCATGTAATTCAGGACAAGCCAGTCAGCTGTTCACTTGTTCATGGATTAGGGTCATACACAGGTCTTATACCTCTCATCTTAAATAATCTGCATTCTTCCTTACTCAACACTTTACTTGTAAAGAATTAATAAAATAATAATATTAACACAGTCCTTCTGAGTGCTTATTTTATATAACTTAATACTCATTTATTCATTTAACCATCCCAAGAAACTAATAAATGAATTACACTACTACTTCTTTGTAAAGGGAGAAATTAAAGCATAAAGAAGTGGAGTGACATATACAGATAAAGACTGAAACTCAGTATAAGGAAAGGAGCCCTAGATAGTTGGCCTTGCAATTTCTTACCTACCATTCTTTCTGGTTTTTTGTTTGTTTGCTTTTGTTAGAAAAATATCTGAAGATCCAGTCATTGGGGAGATAGAACCCTTGGTTAGGGAGATGACTTTATACTTTACCTGCAAGTATGTGGACCTGAGTGCAAGTTCCAAAGCCCACATTTTTAATGTTAGCCATAGTAACACATGCATGAAATTCTATCACTGCAAATTTGGACATGGTGAATTATTGGGGCTCACTGGTCAGTCAGCTTATCCAAATCACCAAGTTCCAGGTAATGATGAACTTATTCTTGAAAAGCATAATAAATTGGTACCTGAGGAACAATACCTAAGTCTGTTTGCCTTCAATAGACATGCACACAAAAGTCAGTATACACTTAAAACAGAGAACACACATGAACAAACAAATCCCTGAGGTTCTCACCTGCAAAGAACCATGTTCTAGGCAGTGGAATGAAATTTAAGTACAGCTCTACCCTACTCTCCCATCCTCTTTACAACAAGCTTCAATTTTCCCTTGAGAATCAGCCCCAGGGCCAGTGAAAGACATAGATATTCATAACGTTAGTTTTTTTGTCATTGCAATGAGGCAATACCTAATAAAAGAGAAAGGCAAAGAAGAAATGATGTATTTGGGCTCTTGTTTTTAGAGGTTTTAGCACATAAGGAAGGGAAGCTTGTGGTGCAGCAGAGCAATTCATATCATGACAGCTGGGAAACAAAGAGGCAGATGGGTAGTTGGGTCCAGGATTAACAGTCACAGCTCCACCCCATGCAACCTACTTTTTCCAGCTAGGCCCTAGCTCTTAAGTTTTCACAACTTCAACAATTAGAACTTCCAACTGAGCACCAAACACTCAACAATTAAAACTGTATCAAATATCTAAGTTTTCCAATCAACACAATCCATGTATCTCCTCACATAGATATGGGATGACTACATTCTACCTCTGATGCCTGCTCTAAGAGAATGGTGTCTATTCTAGAGAACATGATTGCTCTGAGATAATACCTCAAAAGGAGGAGATGTTGCAAGGATTTACACAGACCTTCCTGCCATAAGGACTCATACACCATAGGATACTATGGAATGCTGTGTCTTTTAAAATTTATAAACTACAACAGTGACCACAGCATAAATCCACGAACCTGAATTGTAGAACAAAGACTTTTTTAAACCCAGGCCTAAGCACCCATAAAGAGCCAAAACTGCATAATCTTTAAGGTCTGAATACATCCGTTTTTGTTAGATATAGTTACTCTAGTAAACAGGCACAGACATAATTCAGAAGCTTATCACAGTGCTCAATGACCTGGAGGCTGATTGTCAAAAATCCCAGATTTCTTCTTGGAGACTCTGTAGTAAAGTCTTCTTGTTTAAAATTCCCAGCTTCTAAAAGCTACTAAGATCATGGGTTCCATCCTTTAAACTGGCAGTATAGCATGTGTCTAGCTGATTTGACCATCCTGCAGCTGAAAAACAACAGGATAAAACATGAAGACATCAAAAGCTAGAAGTGTCAAGTCAAGAATATTTGCATGAATCTAACCCAGGCTTCTGTTAGTAAGAGCTGTTCAGCTGCTACAGTTAACTGAGAAGGAGCCATTGTAATGGCAAATGAAGATAGAGGAAGTGACACTGCAGGCAGAGACTCAGAAGTAGAAACAGACAGGAAGAAAGCCATGTCCATTCCTCATCTCCATAAAGCACCTGCCAGTGTCAATCTAGGAGGGAACAGTTAGCCACAAAAAACAAAACAAACAAAACAAAACAAAACAAAAAAACAAACAAAAAACATAATCTGCAAAGAACCAACTATGTGTACCAGAGTCAAGAACAGCATACTTGGTCCTCAGGGAACAAGCGTCATATTTGGCAAACTTGTATGCTCTGCCTCCTTCCAACAACTGTTGAGTTTACTCATGTTAAGAAAAGTGTGTGTGTGTGTGTGTGTGTGTGTGTGTCTGTGTGTGTGTGTGTGTGTGTGTGTGTGTGTGTGTGTGTGTCTATGTGTGTGTATTTACATGTACATACATCTGAGGACAAACTCAGATGTCACTCACTGGGTACTATTGTTTTTGAGACAGGGACTCTTAAGCTCAACAAGTAGGATAGACTGACTGGTTAGAAAACTCCAAGGTTCCTACTATGTGTTTCCCATGTACTGAGTCCCAAGTACATGCCACCACACCCAGATTTACATGAGTAGTAAAAACTGAACTCATGTTTTCAGGATTTCAGGGCAAGCTGTTTATTAACTGAGCTCTCTTCCCTTAGGGGAAAATGAGGACTCATAGATGTTAAAGAAACTTCAAAATGTCACGGGGCTGAAATATATCAGGACTGAGATCTAATGTTCTTTTTTCTATTTTCTATGACTCAGATGCCAAATTCTGAAGCCATATCCCAAACTGCTGGGAGAGCACTGAATAGTAAATATACAACAGTGCAAGTGAGGAGAAACATCACCATATCAAAATCAAATGACTACAACACCTAAAAAGTTGGATTAAGCTCTGATCCTACTGAATGAGAGAGAAGAAAATATAATCTGCCTGCATGATCTTTCAGTATCTAGCCAGTGCTCTTTTCTCCACAGTAACTCCCTTGTAGGTACCTAACTTTCATAGGCATTGCTGTCTTGACTGTGATCATGGACATCAACTCAAATTCCTTATCTGGAGGCAGGGCCCTGACCATCACTTCTTGTCTTCATTGAAAAGTAAGACATACAAACTCTTCTAGTTACTTTTATGTGTGTGTGTGATTTAAACAATCTGACCAAACACAACTTATGAGAAAGAATGTTTTATTTCATTGCAAAAATTAACCTATCATTGAAGTATATCAAAGCAGAAAGTAAATGCCTCAATTTGAATCAAAATCTATTTAGGAATGCTTCGTACTGGGTCACTCACTGACTCATCATTATTTTATTTTGTCATACAGTAAGAGACCACCTGCTTTGAGATCATGCTACAACAGATTTCTCACATGATTCATCAATCTTGACATCATTTAACGGCCATGACGAGAGGAAAATTTGATCAAGGCAATTCCTCAGTTGAATCTCCCATTTCATAAAAGATTCTAGGCTATGTTAAATTGAAAACAAAACAAACCAGATTAGGAAACAAACAAAAAATCACAATGCCATGTCCTCAAAAGATATTTCCAATTCATGTAAGGTTGAGAAGGATTTTCTTTTTTAGCATAAAGTCACATAAATCCCAGGCTTGCTTTGAGAACCACTATATAACTGTCTGTGACCTTAAATCTACATATGACATTCCAGTCTTCAATTCCCTGTTACTGAGATTACAGGTGTTTACCACCATGTCAGATTTAACAGTGTTTATCAAGCCCAAGGTTTGATACAAGCTAACAAAGCAGTCTCACAACTAAGTAACATTGACAGCCAACCAGAATTCCTGATAGTCTTTCCTATCCTTAGAAGGTACACAGAATCTTTCCATGAGAAGATTTACTTCAGGTACCTCAATGTCTCTTGACAGCATAAAGGAAGAAGAAACACCCAATCATAAACAGAAGCATGCATTTACTTGTGCTGAGTTTATTATAAATCCCCCACCACTCTGTGCATGCATACAATGTTTCATGGCACTATTTAATATAGAGACAAAACACCTGCAGAACACTGCATTAAGTACCAGATGGTAAGCCCATCTTCATCAGTCTGTTATCATCATAAGTGGGAATAGGACTCCCAACAGGCTGAGGACAACGTAATCATTAGATTGATAAGAAAGTATCTAATGGGGCCACCATCTTCCCTCCGGTAGCTGCCGACTGCCTGCTGGCGGCTGGGTTCAGGTGCATGGACAGAGACTTGGCCGAGCAAAGAATACCAGGTCAGGCCCTTGCTGGCCCCCAGAGCCAGGGGAGGTCGGCAGGAGCTTTGAGCACCTGCAGCTCAGAGGCTGTCCCTGATCGCTGGGGACCAGCTAGAGGGCATGCAGCCGGCCGCCATCTTCCCTCGGGTCACTGCGGACTGCCAGCGGTGATGGGTCCAGGTGCTTGGACAGAGACTTAGACTGGCAAAGAACACCTGGTCAGGCTCTTGCTCAGGCCCAGAGCCAAAGGAGGTTGGAGATAGGTCTGTGCACCAACAGCTTGGCAGTGCACACAGAGCCAGATCAGCTTGGCAAGCAGTCTCTGCGCCAACCCAAGGGGGCACCAACCTGCTAGTGGGCCAGTGCCTGGAGTACAGCCAGAGGCTGACATCGTGCCTCAGGACACCACATACAGCTAACATGACAGTGCCCTGTGGACTGAGAGTACTACCATCTAGGTTCTAGCAGCCCAACCAGGGAACCTCCAGTTCTGTAGAGAACCAAGTGGTTAGACAGAGCCCTGAGACCTGCCACCATTTTGGAGCTGGTGGCCTGAACAGGTCACCATAGAGAACCAACAGAGGAACCCAGGACACCATAAAGATCTAACAGACTAGCCCAGATCGGTGGAGGAAAAAAAATCTGATTCTTAAGACCTAGCAACTAGGCAGGCCAGGAGGAGACAGCGAGAGGCCAATTGCAGGTCCAGCAGCGAGCCTCGGGAAGACTTAGATCCAGCACAGCAGAGCTGAGGAGGTAACTGAGAGCCCAGTAATTGAAAGATCCACCTCGGGAGCTTGGATGCCCTCTACGACAGCAGCGCCAAACACCAGGCTCACAGGAGCCTTAAACACCAACCACTAAGAACAAGATCACCTAAATCCAGAGATAAACAGATGGCAAAAGGCAAACATAGGAATGTTACAAACAAAAATCAAGGCAATATGGCAGTATCTGAACCCAATAAAGAGGAAATAAGAAAATCAGTTAAAGAAATACAGGAGAACTTGAAACAACAGGCAGAAGTCACAAAAGAGGAAACACAAAAATCTCTTAAAGAATTACAAGAAAACACAAACAAACAAATGAAGGAACTAAGCAAAACCATCCAAGATTTGAACACAGAGGTAGAAACAACTAAGAAATCACAAAAGGAGGCAACTTTGGAGATAGAAAACCTTGGGAAGAAATCAGGGGTCGTAGATGCAAACATAAACAACAGAAATAAGAATCTCAGATGCTGAAGATAACATAGTAACCATTGACTCCACAGTCAAAGAAAACACAAAATCCAAAAGGCTTGTAACCCAATACATCCAGGAAATCCAAGACACAATGAGAAGACCAAACCTAAGGATTATAGGGATTGATGAGAGTGAAGATCTACAACTTAAAGGGCCAGCAAATATCTTTAACAAAATTATGGAAGAAAACTTCCCTAACTTAAAGAGAGAGATGCCCATGAATATACAAGAAGCCTACAGAACTCCAAACAGACTGGAACAGAACAGAAATACCTCCTGTCACATAATAATCAAAATCCCAAAGGTACTAAACAAAGAAAGAATATTAATGTCAGTAAGAGAAAAAGGCCAAGTAACATATAAAGGAAGACCTATCAGAATCATACCAGACTTCTCTCCAGGAACCATGAAAGCTAGAAGATCCTGGGCAGATCTCATTCAGACCCTAAGAGAAGACAAGTGCCAGCCAAGATTATTATACCCAGCAAACCTCTCAATCAACATAGATGGAGAAATCAAAATATTCCATGACAGGACCAAATTTACACAATATCTTTCCACTAACCCAGCTCTACAAAGGATAATAGGAGGAAATCTCCAAAACAAGGAGGGAAACTGCACCCAAGAAAAAGCAAGATAATAACCTACTTCCATCAAACTCAAAAGAAGATAACTACTCAAAAACAAAAATAACATCAAAAATGACAGGAACAAATTATCACTATTCCTTAATATCTCTTAACATCAATGGACTTAATTCCCCAATAAAAAGACATAGACTAACAGACTGGATACAGAAACAGAACCCTACATTTTGCTGCAAACAGGAAACACACCTCAGAGTTAAAGACAAACACTACCTTAGAGTAAAAGGCTGGAGGACAATCTTGCAAGCAAATGGTCACAGGAAGCAAGCTGGAATAGCCATTGTAATATCAGATAAAATTGACTTTCAACCCAAAGTCATCAAAAGAGACACAGAAGGTCACTTCTTGCACGTCAAAGGAAGAATACACCAAGAAGAACTCACAATTCTAAACATCTACGCTCCAAATACAAAGGCACCCTCATTTGTAAAAGAAACTTTACTAAAGCTCAATGCACACATTGCACCTAACACAATAATTGTGGGGGACATCAACACTCCACTATCCTCAATTGACAAATCAGGAAAACAGAAACTAAACAGGGACACAGGGAAACTAATTGAAACATTGGACCAATTGGATTATATATATATATATATATATATATATATATATATATATATATAACATTTCATCCTAAAGCAAAAGAGTATACATTTTTCTCAGCGCCTCATGGTACCTTCTCCAAAATCGACCATATAATTGGTCACAAGACAGACCTCAACAAATATAAAAAGATCGAACTAATGCCTTGCCTCCTATTGGATCACCATGGAGTAAGAGTGTTCTTCAATAGCAACAAAAACAACAGAAAATCCTCATACACGTGGAGGCTGAACAATATTCTACCCAATGATACCTTAGTCAAGGAAGAAATAAAGAAAGAAATCAAAGACTTTTTAGAAATTAATGAATATGAAGGTACAACATACCCAAATCTATGGGACACAATGAAAGCAGTGCTAAGAGGAAAACTCATAGCCATAAGTGTCTCCAAAAAGAAACAGAGAGAGCATACACTAGCAACTTAATGGCGAACCTGACAGCCCTAGAACAAAAAGAAGCTATTTCACCCAGAAGGAGTAGAAGACAGGAAATTATCAAACTCAGGGCTGAAATCAATCAAGTTGAAACAAAGAGAACCCTACAAAGAATCAACAAAACCAGGAGCTGGTTCTTTGAGAAAATCAAAAAGATAGATAAACCCCTAGCCAGACTTACCAAAGGGCACAGAGACAGTATTCAAATTAACAAAATTAGAAATGAAAAGGGGGAATATAACAACAGAAACTCAGGAAATTTAAAAAATCATCAGATCCTACTACATAAGCCTATACTCAACACAACTGGAGAATCTGGAGGAAATGGACAACTTCCTAGACAGAAACCAAATACCAAAATTAAATCAGGATCAAATAGATCATCTAAACAGACCCATAACCCCCAAAGAAATAGAAGGGGTCATAGAAAGTCTTCCAACCAAAAAAAGCACAGGACCAGATGGTTTTAGGGCAGAATTCTATCAGACCTTCAAAGAAGTCCTAATACCAATTCTCTTCAAACTATTCCACAAAATAAAAACAGAAGGAACACTACCCAACTCATTCTAAGGAGCCACAATTACCCTGATACCAAAACCACAGAAAGATCCAACTAAGAAAGAGAACTACAGGCCAATCTCCCTAATGAATATTGATGCAAAAATACTAAATAAAATACTTGTCAACTGAATCCAAGAACACATAAAAACGATCATTCACCATGATCAAGTTGACATCATCCCTGGGATGGAGGGATGGTTCAATATATGGAAATCCATCATTGTAATTCACTACATAAACAAACTCAAAGAAAAAAAAAACACATGGTCATCTCATTGGATGCTGAAAAAGCATTTGACAAAGTTCAGCATCCTTTCATGCTTAAAGTCTTGGAAAAAACAGGAATTCAAGGCCCATATTTAATCAGAGTAAAAGCAATTTACAGCAGACAGATAGCCAACATCAAAATAAATGGAGAGAAACTTGAAGCAATCCCACTGAAATCAGGGACTAAACAAGGCTGCCCCCCTCACCATATCTCTTCAATATAGTACTTGAGGTACTAGCTAGAGCAATTCGACAACATAAGAAAGTCACAGGGATACAAATTGGAAAGGAAGAAGTCAAACTATCACTATTCACAGATGATATGATAGTATACTTAAGTGACCCAAAAAACTCCACCAGAGAACTCCTACAGCTGATAAACATCTTCAGCAAAGTGGCTGGTTATAAAGTCAACTCAAGCAAATCAGTAGCCTTCCAATACACAAAGGATAAGCAGGCTGAGAAAGAAATTAGGGAAATGACACCGTTCACAATAACCACAAACAATATAAAGTATCTTGGTGTGACTCTAACCAAACAAGTGAAAGATGCATATGACAAAACTTTAGGTCTCTGAAGAAGGAAATTGAAGAAGACCTCAGAAAATGGAAAAATCTTCCATGCTCATGGGTTGGCAGGATTAATATATTTAAAATGGCAATCTTGCCAAAAGCAATATACAGATTCAACGCAATCCCCATCAAAATCCCAACTCAGTTCTTTATAGAGTTAGAAAGAGCAATTCTCAAATTCATCTGGAATAACAAAAAACCCAGGATAGCTAAAACTATCAACAGTAAACGAACTTTTGGAGGAATCAATATCCCGGAACTCAAGCAATACTACAGAGCAGTAATGTGAAAAAATGCATGGTATTGGTACAATGACAGGGAAGTGGATCAATGGAATAGTATCGAAGACCCAGAATTGAAACCACACATATATGGCCAATTGATCTTCGACAAAGAAGCTGAAAACATCCAGTGGAAAAAAGATAGCCTTTTCAACAAATGGTGCTGGCTCAACTGGAGGTCAACATGCAGAAGAATGAGAATTGATCCACTCTTATCTCCTTGCACTAAGCTCAACTCCAAGTGGATCAAGGACCTCCACATAAAACCAGACACACTAAAACTAATAGAAAAGTAATTGGGGAAGACCCTTGAGGACATTGGCTCAGGGGGAAAATTCCTGAACAGAACATCAATCGCTTATGCTCTAAGATCAAGAATAGACAAATGGAACCTCATAAAATTACAGTTTCTGTAAGGCAAAAGACACTGTCAAAAGGACAAATTGGCAACCAGCAAATTGGGAAAAGATCTTCACCAACCCCACATCCGACAGAGGGCTAATATCCAATGTATACAAAGAAATCAAGAAGGTAGACCTCAGAAAACCAAATAACCCTATCCAAAAATGGGGTACAGAGCTAAACAAAGACTTTTCACCTGAAGAAATTCGGATGGCTGAGAAACACCTTAAAAAATGTTCAACATCATTAGACATTAGAGAAATGCAAATCAAAACAACCCTGAGATTTCACCTCACACCTGGCTAGGATTAAAAACTCAGAAGACATCAGGTGTTGGCGAGGATGTGGAGAAAGTAGAACACTCCTCTACTGCTGGTGGGACTGCAAGATGGTACAACCACTCTGGAAATCAGTCTGGTGGTTCCTCCGAAAACTGGACATGATACTTTCAGAGGATCTAGCCATACCACTCCTGGGAATATACCCAGAAGACTCCCCAGCATGCAATAAGGATACATGCTCTACTATGTTCATAGCAGCCTTATATATAATAGCCAGAAGCTGGAAAGAACCCAGATGTCCCTCAACAGAGGAATGGATACAAAAAATGTGGTATATATACACAATGGAATACTATTCAGCCATTAGAAACAATGGATTCATGAAATTCTTAGAGAAATGGATGGAGCTGGAGAATATCATACTAAGTGAGGTAACCCAGTCTCAAAAGAATACCCATGGTATGCAGTCACTGATAAGTGGATATTAGCCTAGAATCTTGGGACACCAAAGACACAATTCACATACCAAGTGATGTCTGACAAGAAGAAAGGAATGGACACTAGTGCTGGAAAGGATCAAAGCATCAGTGTAGGGGAATACCAGAACAGGGAAGTGGGAAGGGGTGGATGAGGGAACAGGGGGAGGGAAAAGGGCATGTGGGACCTTAGGTTTGTAGGGAAACCAAAAAAAAAGGGAAATGAAATGTAAATATAGAATATATCAAATAAAAAAATCAAAAAAGAGAAAGAAAGTATCTAATGTACATGTTCTCAAAATGATGCAGGCTGACAGACTCACAGAGCTCATTGCGTAACTCCATAATGGTGCATCAGGAAGGATTTGGCCTCCAAGAAGAAGCCTTCTTCTTTAACAGGGGTACAGAAAACCAGCACAAAAGAACTTTTTTGGACTTAGATTTCAAAGTTTCCTTGTGAATTTCTCCTAGAGCCAAGAGAAAGTTAGATGAAGCAGTTATTTACAAATACTATTAGAAACTAAAGTTGTTATGGCTAGTAGAAATTCCTTCACTCATCACTTGTAAAGTTTGCCTTAGATTGCAAGATATACACTTCAATTATAAACATCTGCTTATATGAGGTATATTAGTTATGTTTCTCATTGCTCTGACAAAAATAACATGAGGAAGAAAAATTTTGTTCGTACACAATTTAAAAGTATAATCCATCATTGAAGACAATTCACAGCTGAAGGGCTTAAGGTGGCTATTCACAATGCATTTGTAGTTAAGACATTCAAAACAATAAAAGTTGATGCTCAGCACAGTTTCTTTTAACTCAGCCTAAGACCATTGTCCATGGGATGGTGCCATCTACCTTTAGGTTGAGTCTTCCATGTTCAGTTAAACCATTCTGATAAATCCAAATATGCCAACACATGTATAATCCAACGTGTTTTATATCACCTCACATGGACAATGAAGACTAATCATCTTGGGAGCCAATAATTTGTCTGGTTTTCTCATTGCTTATAGGTGATTTGTTGTTTCCATTGAAGAGCACAATCTTCTGTGCCCAGAGGAGATCCTGTGTCGTCGCACTATGAACACATCTCCCAGCAGTGCTGACATGCCTGTGAGCACAGGTAAGTTCATCACTTCTTCTCCATATACTATCATATCATCACAAATTGTGAAATTTTGACTTCTTCCTTTCCAATTTGTAACCCTTTGAACTTCTCTTGTTGCCTAATTGGTGTAGCTAGAAATTTGAGAACTATATTCTGAAAGAGTGGGAAGCCTTGACTAGTCCACAATTTTAGTGGGGTTGTTGTAAGTTTCACTACATATAGTTTGATGTTGTCTACTGTTTTGCTGTATATTGATTTTACTATTCTTAGGTATGAACATTACATTCCTAATCTTCCCAAGACTTTTAACATGAAGGAATGTTGAATACTGTGAAATGTTTCTTACCATCTAATGAGATGAATCTTTTTTTTCTTTGAGTTTGTTTATATAATGGATTACATTGATAGATTTCCTGATATTGAACCATCCTTGCATCCCTTTGATGAAGCCTACTTCATCATGGTGAATGATCATTTTCATGTGTTCTTAGATTTGGTTTGTGTGAATTTTATTGAGAATTTTTGCATCTATATACATAAGGGAAATTAGTCTGAAATTCCCTTTCATTTAGGAGTTATGGGACTGTTTAGATCATTTACCTGATTCTGATTTAAATTTGGTATGTGGTATCTGTCTAGTAAATTGTCCATTCCATATATATTTTACAGTTTTGTTGAATATAGGCTTTTTTGGAGTAGGATCTGTTGATTTTTTTTCAATTCTCTCAGTATCTGTTGTTATGCCTCCCTTTTTCATTTCTGATTTTGTTAATTTGGATATTGACCCTGTGCCCTCTGGTTAGTCTGTATAAGGGTTTATCTATAATGCAGATTTTCTCAAACAATCAGCTTCTGGTTTGCTTGATTTTTTGTATAGCTCTTTTTGTTTATATTTGGTTTATTTCAGCCCTGAGTTTGATTATTTACTGCCTTCTACTCCTCTTGGCTGATTGTATTTGCTTTTTTTGTTGTTGTTGTTCTAGAGCTTACAGGAGTGCTGTTAGTGTCTGCTTGCTCCAGTTTCTTTTTGGAGACATTCAGAGCTATGAGTTTTTCTCTTAGCACTGCTTTCACTGTGTCCCATTAATTTGGTTATGTTGTGCCTTCATTTTCATTAAATTCTAAAAAGTCTTTAATTTCTTTTTTATTTCATCCCTGACCAAGTTATTGAGGAAAGAGTTGTTCTGCTTCCATGTGAATATTGGCTTTCTGTTGTTTTTGTTGTTATTAATTTTAGATCATAATCTCACTTTTATGTTTGTTGGGATATCTAGGGATTACTGTGGTGGGAAAATTTGGTTCTGATTATGCCAAGTAACCTTGGTTTCTTTTGCTTATGTTCTTGTGCTTGCCTCTCACCATCTGGTTATCTCTGGTGTTAGCTGATCTTACTGTCTCTGAGTGGAGGTTGTCCTTCCTGTAAGCCTGTGAGCCTATGATCTAAGGTGAGTCAGCACTTCTGGGAGAACAGCTCTCTCTGGTCAGGATTTGGGTATGGAGAGGCATGGCACAGGCTTATCTCCAGGGCACAGGAGGAAATAGGAAGAATTCTGTCTGAAGCTGCTCCATGTTTCCTGTGCCCTGTTTTCTCCTGGCAGATCTTGGACAGGCTACTGGAACAATAGTAGTGGTCTCACCTGTGAGCTTAGAAGTGATGGCACTAATGAGAAATCAGATCTCTCCTGGCAGAATTTGGGTATGAAGAGATGTGACACAGGATTACCTCTGGGAACCAGATGGAAGCCAGAAGAATCCTGCCCAGTTGCTCTGAGGTTTCTGTGCCCTTAGGATCCTTGGTGAATCCTGAGCCTTCTGTGAACTTGGGTATGTTAGCATTCCTGGGAGACCAAATCTCTCAGGGCAGGACTTGGCTGCTTACTTGTTTTGTCTTTGGTTTATTTATTGTTAATTTTTTACATTTCATGTACACCCTTAAACAGTGTCCCCCCATCGGAGAAACCCCCTATCCCATCCTCTCTGTGCTTCTGTGAGGGTGGGAATCAAAGTATCTTTGGAGGTGGTCACCTCCAGGGAATAGAAAGTACAAAATAAGTTTCTCTTTCCATTCTTTCTTTCTTTTCTTTAAAGATGTTGATGAAACATTTTTTATTAGATAAATTCTTTATTTACATTTCAAATGATTTCCCCTTTCCTGCCAGCCCACAAAAGTCCCACAAGCCATCTCCCCTTCCCCATTCCACAATAAACCTCCTCCTGCTTCTCTGTCCTTGTATTCCCCTATAGTACTGCATCAGCCTTTCTAGCTCCATACAATTCAACTTCTGAAACATAGTAACAAATGGTCCTCCTAGGCATTGTTTTCTTCTTGGTACATCTGTAAAAAGAATCTGTCTTATTTTCAGTAATTAACTGTATCATCTTATTTTTTTTTCATCTTACTCTTTCTTAGTTCCTTCCAACCCATGGAATTTAAAATAATTTCAAATAACTTCTAGGACACCAGAGTTCTAGAGAGACAGAGAGTCAAAGTGAGATATCTGGAGCCCTAGACAAAGACAATAAAGAGGAATGGATGGCAAACAAGCAGGGTGAAAGGCAGCTGCAAATTTCTGTACCATCCTGTTATAAAACTTCTTTGCAAATAGGAAAATTTATTATTTAGCCCTCTAAGGAGTAAAATTTTACCCTATTATGATTCTATTATGAGCAAATTTCCCATGGCATTTCAAAAACTCAATGTATATAAATATTTCTGTAGCTCTATTTAATAGTAAAAACAATTGGCAATATATTAAATTGTATCAATTGGTGAAAGTCTTGTAAATTAGTACATATCTTGTGAGTAGAACTAAATATATAATGATATGCAACTTCAATTTTATTGTAATAACTATAATAAATAATACAAATGACAATATAAATTTTTAAATTTTATATTTGAGCCAAAACCACAACTCCTTTTTAACTATATATTTTTTTTTAAAAAAAGTTATACATTTTTTTTATCTTACATCAGAGATAGGGATGGGGTATCACAGTACATGTGTGGGGATCAGAGGATAACATTTACAAACCACAAACTTACACTAACCTAACTACTTTACTATTTTTTTTTCCTTTTCTTTTTTTTTTCCTTTTGTTTTTTTTTTTCGAAACAGGGTTTCTCTGTGTAGCCCTGGCTGTCCTGGAAATCACTCTGTAGACCAGATTCAGAAATCCGCCTGCCTCTGCCTCCCAAGTGCTGGGATTACAGGTGTGTGCCACCACCACCGCCTCTATTTTTCTTATGTTGCTCTGAAAACTCAAACTCAGGTGGTCCAGCTTAGTAATGACAAGTGCCTGTAACTATTGAGATACTGCACAATTCCAGAAATATGTAAATGCTGAAGAAATGCTCAAATACATAGAAACATTAAAAAATGATGAATAGGTACACTAAATCTAGGACTCCACCACTCACTTATTTACCTTTTCAATACTGTGAGTTAGACAGTATTTTGGAACTGCTCACTATCTTGTTATCTGAACAAAATATTCAAAGGTACCTACCAGATACCTGTGTACCACATGAAGAAAATAAAACTATAGATACAAACTGTCCACTGGCCAATCACACTCACACACACACACACACACACACACACACACACACGTACATGCAAATAACAAATGTAATTTTATTGTTTTGTCTTCTTCTTCTTTTTTTTTTTTATCTGAAGATCTAACCCAGGACCTTGAGCTTACAAGTGAACTACCACTGAGGTAAATCCTCAACCCCAATTGTAATTTTAAAAATTAAAAAGAAAAGTTTTTCAATTTCCTTAAAGCTACTAACCAAATAGGGAAGAGCAGTAAAACTGAAGGACAACTAATGCATCATGAATAATCTAAATAAAAACCTAAAAGGAAACTACCCATATACAACCTAAGTAATGAACAAGAGTTACTGAATAGAAAACCTAGAAATATACATAACTTCTTTAAAGTTGAATAAAGAATGTGTGTTCTGTGCTGTGATGGTAAACTTTATTGAATTTGGAGTTACCTAGGAGACATGATTCCAGGCATGTCTGTGATGGTGTCCCAGAGATTAACTATCAGGGAAGAACCATTCTGAATATTTGTAATACTTGGCTTTGTACAGGGATTTCAGACTGGATACAAATAAAAGTGTAGGAAGCCAGCTGAGCCCCAGGACTCATCTCCCTGTACTTCCTGACTGCAGACACATTGCTGTATCCCACTGCTACCCACACAATGATGGAATGTATTCCCTCCAACTATGAACAAAAGAAAATCCTTCCTTTTCAAGTTGCTTTTGTCAGATATTACATCTCAACAACAGATAATTAATGTCGCAAGACGACTACATGCTTCTCACAATGTCTCCAAAGAAAGGAAATTGGAAGTTGCTTAAGAGACGACAAGGGCTATTAAAATTAATGTCAACAGTTTATAAATCTGGTAGAGAACTAAGGCTACAAAGATATGCCTCTTCCCAAGAAAGAAGACAAGCATGGATACAAGGAATTGTCTAGGAACAGGAAAAACTAGGGGAATCTTTCAAGGATTCACATAGAACCCCCTCACACACACAAATGTCTACAGTGAACACTAGTGAAAAATCTACTTCAGCTTAGGAAGGGGGAATGTGTCAGTTTTGAAATATATTAAAAACATTCTACTGTGTTCAACAAAGTAGTACTTATGAGGAAGAATTTTGCCACTGGTGTAAAATGTCTTTCTGTTTATCATAAAAGCATACACAATGATATGATAGTAAATTTTAAAATACCAGATGCATCATTGATTCTTCAGACACCTTTTTACTCAAACTGAATAGCTAAATTTGAGTTCTGTAAGCTGAAACTCTGTGAAAAGTAGTTCTCCTGCTTGCTTCTGTGATGTAAAACCTGATGTTACTTTTCTGAAAACAATTTGGAAGCTTGAAACAAATATCTCTAGACTACAATTACAGTGGCCTGGAATTGTTCCCATGCAAATTTTTCCTAACCAAATAATGAATGGGCACAGAAGCATATTCACTGACAGACATAGATATTTACCACAGTCCTAATGTATCTAATGATAAAAATCAGAGGAAAACTTCCACACCTACTAATAACTTTTAATAAATAAATTGTGACATGTGTATGTGATGGGCTGCTACCAATAATTTAAAATGAGACTGCATGGGGCTTTCTGGGTCTAAAGTATGTTCATGATATATTATCAAGTGAAAGTGAAAAAAGGCAATTTCCATGCATGATACCTATCGTGACTGGTTCTTTTAATTACTGAAAGAGAAAGAACCATTTGAAAACCTACATATAAATTTTTTAACAGTACTTAATTCTTGGGGCTTTTTGTTTACTTCTTAATACTGTATATATATATATATATATATATATATATATATACACATACATATATATACACATACACATATGTATATGTATATATACATATATATATATACATATACATATGTATATATATGTATATATGCATATATACATATATATGTATATAGATATATACATATACATGTATATATGTTATTAAATTTATTTAAGATATCTTGAATATAAACTGATTTATAGAAATACTAAATTATGGTTATTGAATCAAGTTCTACAATTATAACATATTAAATTCATATTAATCTTAATTGACTCAAAACTCTGCATATTTGCAGAGTATAGTATGATTTTTGTTTCAGAATCTGTCCACATAAAATTATCAAATACGGTTATTAAGACCTCTGTTAGGTCTAACGTTAGGTAGTTCCTTGTAGTAGGAACAATCAAGTTTTCTCATGTTGCCAACTGAAATATGCATTTTTGTCAATTGCGATCATCCTACTGTGCAGTAAGATGCCTATTTTTCTACTTCAGCAACATAGAAGATATTTAGGTACAATTTCTCTGCTAATTGAAAACAAAGTAAAATTATTTGGCTCTGTATATGTAGTTTATATTTGCTGGAGAAAGAAGAGACATTTTCTTTGGTGCTGTAGCCATTGGCAATGTGTCCATACTCATATAAGCAACCATAGTGAAACTCATTGGTTCACAGAAGAAAAGTGGAATATGACAAATGGTAAATGTTATTAGTGTAATGCTATCTCTACTGCTAGCAGTTCTTAACTCCAAAGCTCTAACATGAATCAATAGGATAGACCTTTTTCCTTATGGAAATAATGACCAACAGAGGAACATTTCTTTCCAGGAAACTGCTCAACCATCCAGCAAATATATACTGCTATGGCAGCCTTAATACACCTTCCATTTAGAACAGAATTTGAAGAAGGAAAAAAAGAAATATCCATCTGTTTCATTACAACAATTTAATAGGAACAATCAACCATAAAAAGGAAAATGTCAAAAGGGTCATTAAAGCCCTTTAGCAGGGTAAGTGCGTCTAGGTGCAAATATTAAATGAGACAAATCTGGGAAATGTAATAGAAAGGTATAAACTTCTTGCAACAGATTTGGGACTCAGAAACCCTCCATGGCCTCATTTTCTGCTATACAGAATGAAGCTTTGGCTAGTCTTCTAAATAGTAAACAGTCTGCCTTCTATGGCATGTGCATTTCTAGGGTCCAAAGATTCAAAAGTGAATAAATACGCCCAGTGATTATTCTTGATTGTCAATGTGACAGCGTCTAGAGTCCCTTATTAGACAGACCTCTAGTTATATCCATAAAAGACTTTCTAGATTAAGTTTATTGAGGTGGGACTACTCACCATACCTGTGGGCAGAAGCATCCCATGGCCTGGGGTCTTGAACTAAATAAAACATGTCAAGTGAACTCATGTCTCAAGTGCACTGTGTAACAGCATTCATCACTTCCTGTAACTACAGATACAATGTACATACAGATAATTGAGCTGCCTCAAGTTCCTGCTGCCCTGATTTGGATGCCTTTGTCAGGTATTCTGTTGCAGTGATGAGAAAATCAAGTTATTCATCATTCCTTTTTTTTTATAGATCTCACAATCCCACAGAAAGAAAAGTATTGTCTGGGAAGATGACTCATTGTATAAGAATACTTGCTGGCAAAGCAAAAGGAACTAACCCCATGACCCTAGTGTTCATTCAAAAGCCAGGCATGGACTTATATGTCTCTAACACCAGGACCAGAGGATGAAGAAAGGCAGATCCTGAGAGCATGTGAGCCAACCAGGCAAGCCAAAGTCTCATGCTCTACATTCAGTTATAGAGCCCATCTCCCAACATAAGACAGATACAAACAGAGAACAATACCCAGAATTATGACCTCTCAGTGTGCATGCATGGACACCTACACCCTGCAGGCATACAACAGAAAAAGAGGAGAGAGACAGACACAGAGATACAAAGAGAAAGAGCACAGGCTTGCAAGGTTCCTACATGTGAGTACCAGCTCTATATAGCTAGAGAGATTTTACATAGTAGAAGAACATGATAAAGATCCTTGAGAATAAGCAGGCTGTGTCCAAGAACTTCTTTCTTCTACCTCTCAAAATCCCAGGGTGAGGAGGGCTGTGATGATATGTAGGCATCAGGGTGAGTTTTAAGCCAGACTGTCAGATATTCCTATTTCATTTCACAATCAAGAAGTAGCTCCTCCATCAGCTGCACATAAAAAGAACAAGAAAATACAACTGGAGACCACCCAGCTAGAGCCACCAAGTTGTCATGTTGTCATGACATGACAATTTTGCCATGCTGTTTCCATCATTATGGACTAGTCCTCTGGCAAAGTAAGTTAAAATAAACTCTTTCACTTGCAGGTTCCCTTAGTTATGGTTTTTTTATCATAACTATAAGTAAGTAATTTATTTATGCCCCTGTTACATCCTTACTTTGTTTTGGCCTTTCTCTCACATCTCAACAAAATGTAATAGAGCACATAGAGAAAATCTGATTATAAATGTAAAGGTTAAGTATTTGCAGAAACTCTATATAATGTCAGAATATTTTTAGTTTTTCTCTGAATAATATAAAAATCCAAGAAATATTCTGAATTTAAAATGAAAAATATTTAAATTTTACTTGAATTGTTAAGGATTCATGAAAAGTATTACTTCAGAAACATGATATAATTCAGCTATAACTCAGATTCTTTGTATAAAAAATGTGACTTTACCATGAGAGATTTGATGATTTGTTGTTCTTGTGCTTTTTACCATTCCAACATCAATAAATGCACTTACAGTAAATCTAATTAGTAATTTGAAAACATATACATGGTCAGACAAGTACTAGTAAACTAGCCCGACAAACTAATGTGGATGCTGATGAAAACAAACTGCTTTCTTGGCCAGGAACAAAAGACATTCAACCACTTTACAGAGGTCTGCATGACCTTCGAATTGGCTCTCTTCTTTGTAGTTTTCTTCATCTTTTTTCTTTCTATTTTTTGTTTAATTTTTATCCATTTTTCCTTTCATTGTTTTTATAGTACTTGGCATCAAACACAGTATCTGTCCATGCTAAACAAGCAATTGGACTACCACTGAAGTACATCTGTAACTCTTATCATTTCTCTCTTAACTCTCCCACATGTACTTGGTGTGTGAAAAAACCCAGGCAAACAAATGCTTCATAATAAGAAAAGTGATGATCAATTAAGTAATCTGCCCCATCCCAAATTATAAATTCTGAAAACAGCACAAAATTCAATCCCTTGTATGTATGACCTAAACAGACAGAGATCTGGCAGTAGAGGACCATCTACTTTGGCCATGCTCTGCTAACATTATTGGTTGATCATGCTAGAATTTTCCTTGGCGTGGGCATCACCAGATCCTCTGATTATGCTATATCTTTCCTTTGCATGGGTTTCAGAAAAGAAAAGGCAGTAATATTTAGAAACAATATTTATTTAAGACATTGCTTGCTGGGTAATTGTGCAAGAAGGGGGTAATGGGGGCTGGAGCAACTTCCCTGCCTATCCTATTTATGTATGGACAAAACTCAGTCCCAGGGGCTATGTTGACTTTCAGTGACAAGTGTCTGGAACAAATTCTCAGAACTCTTTATCCATGACATATGTTCACAGTGCCCACCTCCTGAGATGGCAAGCTGACTGCCATGGTAGAGTTATACTTCATTTACATGTCCCTGCCAATTAAGGTCAGACTTAATAGAAAGAGGCAGAAGTGTGGCCCTTACCATGCAAACAGATTGCTTGAGTATCCTGGTCCCAGCTGATATTCTTGACAATGACACATTGTGTTTGTCATCAGGATAAGCCTTCTACAGAGCCTTAAGCAAAGAAACAGCCAGAACAATGTTGCAACTGCAGAGCCTTTGAAATAACTTGTTTCTTCCATTTGGGATATGATAATAGTCAAGAAAATTACAGGTACATTTATGGATTGGGTGAAGCATGACATGCATGGGTGGCAGAGGAGCAGGCCCTAATATAAATCAGCTACCAGCAGGTCTTGTTTGACAGTCTGTCTACATGACAGGTCCGCCAACAACAGGAGTCAATGGGAGTTGACCAGGAACCCTTGAGCATGAAGATGACTCACAGTGGGGTCTGAATACATGTTCTTGTTATGAATGTGGTAAATGAATAGGATTCTGGATGTTATTATCTACTTGTTTCCTCATGCTGCTCTGAAGACTTCTGCGACATGGCAAGAATTTATAGGTCCTAATACTAATTGGCAAATAAAATATTTGTAGTGTATATAAGTGTAGTCCCAGCTCTGGAAAGGAAGAGAGGTAGAATCCTAGAGTTCACTGGCCAGCTAAAATCACACTTGTAAAGTGTTGGGTCAGTGAGAGATTCTGTCAGAAAAAAAAGGTAGACAATAACTCAAGAATGACACCTAAGGTTGTTATCTTTAATTCACAGAAAATACATGTACACACATAAAATAATTATTTTAAAATTTCCTTAGGCAGGGATTTATTCATAAGAGGAGCTAGAAGTATAATATATGGGCAATGGTATATCAACTGAGAACTTTCTTAACTGAGGTGATGAACTCTAAGAGCCCAGAGGTTTATTACACTGGCCTCCCCCATTCCTTGATACCACTGTCTAAAACCATATGCTTTCCTATTCTTCTTGGATGCTCTAGAGAATTGTAGAAATAAAACAAGGAAGGAGAGGGAAGGAAGGGAAAATGAAAGAAGGAAGGAGAGAGAGATGAATTATTATGCATGGTTATTGAGTAAAAGCATTATACCCAACCCTCATCTCTTAGGAACTACAAGGGGGAAGAAAAGAACTGATACCCCATAGTTATCAACTGACTACACAAGTACCACCCTCTTACAAACCCACACATATACATAATAAAACTCTTTATGAAACAGTACTCTAAATTTTTAAATTGAGCATGAACATGAAATTTACATTTCAAAATCAATCCTCTAATATAAGCCTTCTAGTTGGAAAACAAAACACAGTTCACTATTTGATCCAACACTTCACTTGTCCATCTTCCCAGACTAATCTTAGATTATACTCGTTAGTAATTAATATGTCTTACTTTAAATACATGCAGAAAGACTCATTACTTTCATTATTGATATTTTAGTACTGTGTGTTTATCTGATCCTAAGGGTGTCTTGCTTTATTTAGATGCAAACCATTCATGAATATTTTTAGATCCCCCCCTAATGCAATTATTCCTTGACATACTTCCAGTGAGAGTTACTTAAAATTAATAAATGGGCAAAGCAGACTTAGCATGAAATTACATATCTTCTCTGGAGCCTTTCTAATTAAATTAAAATGTGTCATTTATACAAGCTTACAATCTTATTGGGTGGGGTTTTCTGGAAGAGATTGCTGTCTTTACTGTTTAATGCAATTGGTAACATCTTAAGACATCTCCACGGTGAGGAGCATTGTCGAAGAATGATGCTTTCACTTCCACTGTGGCATTTTGGATTCTTTGTCAAAAATTAAATATCCATAGATATATGGGTTTATTTTTGGGTACTCAGCCGTATTTCATTGATCGATTTGTCTGTTCCTTTACTAGTATCAAAGAGTTTTTATTACTATTGCTCTGTAGTATACCTTAAGATCAAGAATATTGATATCTTCAGTAGTCCATTTATTGCAGATGATTAAGTTATCTTGGATTTTTTTATTTTTCCATATGAATTTCAGAATTACACTTTCAAGTACTATTAGTAATGGTGTCACAATTTTAATGGGAATTTCATTGAATATATAGAATGCTGTTGGTAAGGTGAGAACTTTTACTATGTTAATCTACCTCCTACGAGCAAGGGAGATCTTCCCAACTTCTGTTTTCTTCCTCAGTTCATTTGTTCAGAAATCTTACATTCTTGTCATACATGTATTTCACTTGTTGATTTGACACTATTTCCATTTTAAGTTCTTAAATTGTTTTATTAATTTCTTTCTTCATTTGATTGTATTTACTTGTAATTTTATGGCCTCTATCATCTTTACAATATTGGATTTAAGGTCTTCTTTTGGTGTTTCAGCTTTGTTAGTACATTCAAAGCTTGATGTACATATTTTTATTGTGTTCTTAAGCTATGTTGGCTCAACGTTATAGACACCAGCAGGACTCCCCAGGGAGGCAGGCAGATCCTGAAAATGTATCTGAGGGAATAGGATGCTGTTTCCCTTTGTTGGCTGTGCCAGCTAAGCTAGACAATGCAGGAAGGTTATTAGTCAGAAAGGTGTCTGAGCTGGGTGCTCCTGTGTCCCTAAAGTCCCCTCAGGATGACAGTATGAATGGTGCAACAGAAGATGGAGGCCTCAGAAGCTTGCACTGCTTATCTCTGCTGGCTGGGCTGTCAGTAAACCCAACTGCCAGAGGATTGGTGGATAAAACTTCTTTACTGAATATTCCTGGAGGCACCTGCAAGCTTCCTTGGGGAAGCTCAATTTACCTGGGGATCACAAGACCCCTTGATATGGTCATGAGAGGTGTTAGACAGACAATGGAAGCCAAATAATCATGCACTATCTCTTTTGGTAGTGTGTGCTCTTTGATAAAAGCACTGCTGTTAGACATGGTGACAGAATAGCAGGATAAAGCATTCACCTTACAAGCATTACGAGGACCAGAATTCAGATCCTCAGAACCCAAATATGTTTTAAGTTGTGGGGACAACCAAGATAGCTGACTGGATGAATTAGCTAGATCTTGGTTAGCTGAAGGATTTGGCCTCATTATAAAGTGGAGGATTGAGGAAGATGCTCAATAATTGTCAACTTATGATCTTCGCAATCACAGCCAAGCATGTACTTTTAGCCACAAATAAATGAATATTTGAATAACCACAAATGAATATTCACACATGTAAATACATTACACACACACAGACACACACAGACACACACACACACACACACACACACACACACAGAGAGAGAGAGAGAGAGAGAGAGAGAGAGAGAGAGAGAGAGAGAGAGAGAGAGACCCATGACTTGGAAGCCAGGCAAAGTAGAATTGAACTTCAGCTGGCATTTACTACCTCAATAATATTGAATCTTTTACTAGAATTTTCTCTACCTCATTGATTTTTGTCAAATTGAGCTGATGACAGTACAACGTCATAGGGAATAAACAGGTTTGCACAATAACTACCATGCTGCTGATAAGGTTGAGTGATTAAACATGTTATTCAAAATTTGTTTTACACTTGTGTATATTGATATAGACACATGCATGAACACCAATACACATGCATGTCAGTGCCCTAGTGAAAGTATTGGATCCAGTAAAGCTGAAGTTGTCTGTGGTTGTGACCAACAGAACTTTGTCAATGGAAAATAAAGTCAAATCTTCTCTAAGATCTAGATTTAAAAAGAAACCATGCCAATGCTCTTAACTAGTGGGCCACCTCTTTGTGTAGGTATTTTTATAACACTAAGGAAAGGCAAAATACTGATATCTCTCTTAGAGACAGCTCCTAACTTGTTTATCTAGAGGTATATATGAGATTATTATGGCCTTGGACCACAGGAATTCTAGCTAAAAAATAACTAAACATGTTTTTTTTTTAAAAAAATAAAACAAAAAACAAAAACAAAAACCTCAAATCATGCACTTTTCCAAAACAAAAAATCTTTTCAGTCTAAACTTTTTAGTAGTAGAGAAAAACCACCAGGAGAAAAACACATTTAGAGTTTTAATTGTCGAGGAAGGATTGATGGGAAAGGCTGGCTTTTAACCTCTGCTTTCAGATTCCCTGAGAGGCGAATGCAGGGACATTGGCTGACAATAAAAGAATGTCCCTAATTGCTTTTCATTATGTTACTTAATGAGAGATTCTCATCAATGGAATGTTTATTTTTAAATTTTTGCATTATGGCAGGAAGTGTGGAGAGAATGTTCTATGTCTGGAGCTTGTTTCTATGGCAGAAGATTATATTTTTCAGAGCATGTGTGCACATGTTGGTAAAGGCCAAATGATAATTTTGAGTGTCTTAGTTAGGGTTTTCCTCCTATGAACAGACACCTACTATGAAAAGACAAAAGTAACTTTTATAAGGGCAACTTTTCATTGAGGCTGGCTTACAGGTTCAGAGGATCAGTCCATTATCATCAAGGTGGGAACATGGCAACATCCAAGCAGGCATGGTGCAGGAGGAGGTGAGAGTTCTCCATCTTTATCTGAAACTCTCTAGGAAAAGACTGGTTTCCTATAGCTAGGAAGATGTTCTTAATGCACATACCCACAGTGACACACTTCCTCCAATAAGACCAGACCTCCAAACAGTGCCAATCTATCGGCCAAACATATTTAAACAACCACATTCAACTCCCTGTCACCCATAGGCTTGTTCAAACATATGTGTCTTTGGGAGCCATACCTAAACAGCATAATGGAAAATATATTTAGTCCTACTTCAAAAGTACGCAGAGTCTACTTGCAGACACAACCAAGTTAAAAGTACAAAGTTCAAATATCTTCTCAAATTAATCCAGTAATTTCTTACTTTAATCCTTAAAGCAAGATACAAAACAAGCTGGGAAAACTCAAATTTCTGCACCTCAAATTCTGATGTCAAAACATTCTTCAGTTCTCCAGCTCCTTTTTCATCTTTGTTGACAAACTTCTCTCCTTGAGCGGCTTCCATTCCCTGTTTGCAGCTTTCCTCAGCACATATTCTATGGCTCTGAGATCTTAAACATCTTACAGTTGTCATGACTAGTTCAACATCATAGCTTCTTGTTCCAATGTCTGAGATCCACACATGGGATCTTTGAAAGAACTTGTGACATAGGACAATCCTGAACTCCTTTGCATAAATCCTATAATCCAGGGCCATCAACTGTAATTGAGGCTGTACCTTCACCTTTGGCCTCTCACAGTGCCAAGCCTCAGCTGCTCTCTCTTACCCCTTCATCCCTTCAGTAGCAGTACCTCCTGGGTGACTCTTACACATTACCAATGTGTAAGAGCTGTGGCACAAGGTACAACCTTGTCTATCAAAGGAACACAGCTTCTTTGTCATCTCAGAAAATACATCCCAGAAGCTTTTACTATAGTGATGCTAATCTCTTCTAAATTGTTAGTAATTTCTTAGCTCCATCTACTGAGAATCAATTGACCTAGTAGTTTTCTTCACTTGAATATAAAGCAAGAGCAAAATGGATGAAGCTGCTGAGTTATCCTGCTTGCTGGATCTGGAACATGGCCCCTTGTTCTATTATATTATCACCAGCTTTCTGTTTTCAATCAATGTATCGTTTGCCTAAGCTTGGTTATCTGGATCTTGCTCTGTAGACTGGACTTGAACCCTGAGATCTGCATGGCTTCTAGTAAATTCTGGGACTGAAGGTGTCATCCAACATGCCAGGATTTAAGCTTTGCTCTAGTTAGAACTTCTTCTTTACTATGCTGGCTTTGAATTCAGAGATCTGCTTGCATCTGCCTCCTAGAATTAACAACATATAACTCTTTGCCTATGCCTAAGATTTTTGGGACCACTATGCTTCAAGATGCACACCAAGTGCCTGTCTATCATTTCTGAATTGTACTTCCTTTCATATTAAAGAACAAGTAAAACCAATAACCAAGTAATAATAGCAGCGAATATAATTATTCCTTGTTCAATGGCAAACACATATATAGTAAACTGAGCTGGGAGGTATTTTGCCATTACCACTACCTTAATCTGTTTATCTCCTTGAACACAGAATTCAGCTCCATTTTACTTCATGGTGTCCCATCATTACTTGACCCATACATCATTGTATATTATTCCTTTCTAAGCTTGCTACACTTGATTAAAACACTCTTCAAGAGACTTAAGCAGAGAATAAAGTCTCTGTTGGACTTTCTGAGCTTTCGTTTATCAATACAATTAATATAAACCTTTTTGCCTAAGCCTCAGGTAGACTCTTCAGACAAGGAGGCTAAGTATCCATATCCTTCAACAAAATAGCACAAGACTAGTGTATTGAACACATAATAAAATTCCTCTCTTCTGAATCTTCTAGACCCAGGAGTCCACATTTCAAATCACCCTGAAGGATTACACATTCATCACCACTTAAATCATTCCACTTCTTTCCAAATCCAAAGTTCCAAAGCTCATATTCTTCAAAAGAAAAGCATGGTCAGGTTTATCAAAGCAATATCCCAGTCACTGGTACCAACTTCTGTCTTAATTAGGGTTTTACTGCTTTGAACAAATACTTTGACCATGGCACCACTTCTATGGACATTTAACTCAGACTGGTTTACAGGTTCAGAGGTTAAGTCCATTATCATCAAGGCAGTAACATAACAATGTCCAGGCAAACATTGCACAAGAGGCACGGAGAGTTCTACTTCTTCATATGGAGGCTGATAGGAGAAGGCTGCTTCCAGGAAGCTAGGAAGAGGGTCTTAAAGTTCATGCCCACAGTGAAACACTTACTCCAACAAGGCTTCAACTACATCAACAGTGTCATACCTCCAAATAGCACCACACCCTGGACCGAGAATATACAAATCATCATAGTGTCATTGCTCAGATTTCATTTTTTTATTTTTTTATATTCTTTGTTTACATTCCAAATGCTGTCCCCTTTCCCAGTTCCCCCTTCTCCATATGCCCCATAAGTCCTCTTCCCTCTGGCCATTCCCCAATCATCCCTCCCATTTCTTTGTTCTGGTACTCCCCTACAATACTGGATCTAGTCTTTTCAGGACTAGGGCCATTTTACTAGCTTGAAACTCTAGGAGTAGGCTAGGGTAGCTTGCAAGTGAGTCATTCATCTACTTGATTCCAGCTTCTGTTTTTCTCTTTGTTTAGATTCCAAAAGTAAACCACTAGATTTGGTTCTCTCTCTCTCTCTCTCTCTCTCTCTCTCTCTCTCTCCCTCTCTCTCTTTCCCTCTCTCCCTCTCCTCTCTCTCCTTCCCTCCCTCTGTCCCTGTGTGTTTCTGTATGCATGCATCACATCTATAGGTATTTGTACATACCTATTCTTATGCAAATTGAAGCCAGAGATTACTATTTAGATGCCTTTCTCTATCATTCTTTCATACAAGATCTCTTCATCCAACAAGAAACTGTCAATTTAAGATAGTGGTTAGACACTGGGCAGTGTTGGCACACACCTTTAATTCCAGCACTTGGAAGGCAGAGGCAGGCAGATTTCTAATATCCATGCCAGCCTGGTCTACAGAGTAAGTTCCAGGACAACCAGGGCTACACAGAGAAACCCTGTCTCCAGAAACCAAACCAAACCAAACCAAAAAAGCAAGAAACAAGAAAGAAAGCAAGAGAAAGAAAGAAAGAAAGAAAGAAAGAAAGAAAGAAAGAAAGGAAAAAGAAAGAGAAAAGGAAGAAGAAAAAGAAAAAGACAGTACCTAGTCAGGAAACCCCAAAGATCCACCTATCTCTTCCTCCTACCCTTCCCCAGTTCTGGGGTTATAGACTCATACTACCACACCCAGAATTTCAGAGGTTCCCTGGATACAAACACAGGTCTTTAGCTTTTCAGGTAAGCACTTTACCATTAAGCTATCTCAAGGCCATATTTCTTTTTGCAATTTTATAGAATTGAGTTTGAGCCTCAAATGATTGATTGCCTCTCAGCAGCCCTGAAGAGTTCAGTGGATAAGAGTTGGAAAGATCCCATTATAACACTGTGCCCTTCTCTGGTGGTATCTGGGTCAAGTGCCACATTACAAAGGTGACTGCTTGTCTCTGTGGAAGAAATAGGATCAATACTGTTATGAGTAGACAGAACTCATCCTTACTTGTTCATCTATGCTTGAGAAAACACAACTGCAGACACATCTATCATAACAAGACACAAAGTTGTCTCCTTGGATTTCACTGATTAGGCACTGTGAAGCTCAATGTTTTAAAACGTCAAGAAGGGAATAAAGGCCTTTAAGGTATTGGGGGTGTCATGTAGAAACCAGAGCAGGATCCAGATGTGAACTCACTGCCTGTCTTACTCATTGCTATAACCACATATTCGGGGAAAATATCATGTTAAAGAAGAAAAGTTATATTCAAGATATTCAATCAATTTGGGAAAGATTATTGTAGGAATTTGAGGCAGCTAATCACATTGTATTTCAAGTCAGAAAGCAGAGAGAAAGGACTGATGGTGGGAGGCTCACTTTCTCATTTTACTCAGTCTAGAACTTTAGCCTATGGGGTAGTCCTTGCCAGAGTAAAGTGGGTCTTGCCATCTTAACTAACAATCTAGAAACTTTCTGGCATGCCTAAAGCATGGTACCTAGCTAGTTCTGAATCCTATTAACTTGACAGTATTAACCATATTTTTTCCTTTCAATTATGCCTTTACCTACCAATTCACAAATAGAGTGGTCATGCTCAAGTCTTTTCTGGTTCTAACCTACCTGATTAGTAACCTAAGCTGATTAGCTTCTTCATTCTCTCCTTCATTTATCATCTTACCACACTCCCACATTTAAATACCTGAGAATTGTTTCCCAATACAGAGCCTCTAATACTTTTCTCTCTAGAGAATGATATCCTTCTCTCTCTTAAAATCTATCAACACAACTTTCAAGAAGCTCATGGCCTGTAGCAGCTTACAGGATTCAATTACTAGGTGATACCTGGCATTCTAGCAGTGCTCTTGGCAGACCTTTCTATATTTGTTGCTACCCTGCCTTCATTGATGGCATAAAATTATGATTTGCATCCTAGAATTTTTCTAGAAACTTCTGCAATTCAGTTTTTGTCATAGACAACAACAGGAGACAAATGGCAGCTGTTAGTGAAAGATCTGGCATGAACGAATGGACCCATGGAAGCGTATTTTCCCCCTGAGAGTCACTAGAGCCTAATGTGCTGTTTTTACTGGATCCATCCAACATCCTGCAGCCTGTCTTATTCTCAATTTTCAGCTCCCACACATACATTATTACTTAGCAAGTGCATGATTTGGGGCTGAAATACCTCCTGAAAGCCAATATCTTATGGACTAGTCTCTAGGTTAGCAATAATGGGCAGTGATGGGACCTTTATTACCTGGAGTCTGAGCATGGACTTTAGCTCATTTGGGTCCTTGAAAAACATCTTGGGACCCAAGTCCCCTAGTTTTCCTGATTTTCTTGCTTCTTTTGATTTTTTGAAACAATTCTCAAACAGCCAATGTTTCCTTCCTACTCACTATATTGCTGAGGATGACCTTGAACTTCCATTACTCCTTCCTCTATTTCATGAGGGCTTTGATTACAGGATTGTGCCATTGAGTCTGATTCATATATTGCTGTAACTCTGAGCTTTATGTACACATAGGCACACATTCTAACAACTAATCTGTAGCCCCAACCCACTCACAAATACAAACACTATCTATCTTTTGCTTCCTGGTCATGATGTACATAGATTTGCCACACAAGTCTGCTTCAACCCAGACCCAAATACACAGAACCAACTGACCATAGATTAAAAGCTCCAAAGCAGAGTGTCAATATAAACCTTTTATCTTTATAAGTTGACTTATCTCATCTATATGTTTAAATGAAAAAAATGAGTAACACAGAGAGAAGGGAAACTCAAGTTTTAAAGTTTAGAACAGACACAAAACTAGTGTGAGACCAACCAAGTTTAGTCCTATGATGCATATGAAACAGCATTCTGCTCTGAATGCAGACTGAGGTGAGGGTAATCTCCACTAAATGGATTTCTGTTTAAAAGGAAACTGATGGGTTACCATGCACTAAGATTGTGGAAGCCAACCCCAACTCATTTTAAAATTTGAATAGACATAAAAATCTGTCAATTTCACCTTTGGAATTTGCCCCATAAATTTAAAAATGAGAGAAATTATTCATAAGCCTCTACAGCACCACCCTGCAACCACTCTACACTTCTCTCTGCCTCTCTTTCCACAAACACAATATTTCAATTAAAAGTCTCATTCATAAAAATCAATTTTTAGAGCACATTTATCAGAGAGATGCAGTATGATAGATGGCAGTAGCCTCTGTTGTAAAAGCCATTATGTTGACCCAAATAGAAGTAGCAATTAGGGACAAAGCCATAAAAATCGTCCCTGATCCTTGTATTTTATTAAGACCATAAACATTAGGGGCCCTATTAATTGTACTTTTGTGACACCTTGACCAGGCATGGCCCAAGTAAAATTTTTTTCTTTGTAGTCTGAATTCTATCAGAAGTGATTTTTCTCTCATGCTTTTACTCAAGTAAAATTCAATTAACAGATTTGCAGTTCAGTAAGCCTTTGTAGAGCACAAGATTTGCTCAGATCTCCCTAGGAAAATTCTATTAATTCTTTACCATGTATTTACAGATGTCATAGCATCTTAGACATTAATCATTGGAGTTATTCTATTGGACAGTCAACATAAACAAAACTTTCAGATGGAGTGATTGTGTGAGTGAGTGAACAATTAGAATCTTATAGATTATAGGTAAATAAGTGCTGTGGGAGGGGATAAAACAAGGCTGGAGAAAAGAAAACTGCTTGGGTATAATATGTGTTTAGTGAATTATAGAGTCTTGGCTTCTTATGGAATCCTAGATACCTACTGTGTGCTACATCTCTTATGGAGCAAGGAAGAGCCCACTGCTTACAGACCCTGACATTATTCTGTCTTGTCAGTCCCCATGATCACCTCACCATGCATTGCTCTTTAGTTTTTCTTGTCAGATCTTGGGACCACACATAATGCCAATACCCAATGAATCTTGACTTGTCTCAGCAAAATACATTGACTGCACAGTGCACACATCTGTCCCAAACCACAGGACAGTCAACAGGGTCCCCAGACCACCTAGGAGAAAGCAAGAGACAAGAGACACAAGAAACGGACAGCAAGACAGTATTCTGATCAAGCTGTCAAATTTTATTTTTTTACATAAGGCAATATAAAGAGAAGCAAGAAGGGTGTAGGGAGGGGCAAAGGGGGAAGATCTCAAAGGAATGGCATCATTTCTCAGAAACAATATTTCAGAATTTCTGGGGAAAGCTGGCTATTTCTGCAGGAATCTTGGCATGATAAATTGGCTACAAGGAGGTGAAGCAGAAAGGAGTTGCCACAGGTGAGCTCCGTTTGATCTAGCCCACTCAAGTGAGTTCTGCGTGTAGTTATTATTTAACTATTTGGCTAATCTTTAGGCCAGGATATTTCTTTAAAAGCAGGCCAGAATAGGCAGGCTAGAAATGACTGAAAGGAGGGGTATTTGAGATCTAAGTGAGAATGGATCCTGGCACACGTCACAGATTTCATAGTATCTCAAAAGGATAGAGATTTTTCTGCACCATATTGTCTTTGATATAGCTATAAAATAGTTAGGACCAACACACCATTTAAAGATCCATATTTTCTTAGAAGTTTCTGCAGACTGAGCTTAGAGCTTTTCTTCATTCTTTTCCAGGTCTTCTCACTAATTGGATTGCTTACCTAATTATGTTTTTACATTTTTCTATAACTGTTTTCAAGTCATTTTATGAAGGAAGCTATAGAGAAAATATCATAATAATTATAGAGGTTGCATAATTATCTGAAAACAATACGTTTCTATGATGTAGAGACATCAAGGATAGGCTAGGGGGGTCAGTCTATAGAGTATCGTCTTGGAAGAATGAGGATCTGAGTTTAATCCTCAGAACTCAAGATACAAAGAAGAATATATTGGCACCCATTTTGGTGTGTACATCAATCTGCATCATCATTGTGTTCTCAATGTATCTCCACATGGACTGTGAAACTGCAAAGATCCACAGCAGCATAGCAGTGTGAGAGGTAAACACACAAGCCTATCACCAAGGTTAAGCCATGTCATCATGTTCAAGCTGTTCAACAACAGACAACAATTGGTAACTGTGCCAGCTAATTTTATGTTACATTAACAAAAGTTATAGTCAGTGAGGAGGAGACTCCATGAAGGAAATGCCTTCTTAGGACCTAGGTTTATACAAGCTTACAGAAATTTTACTTAACTGTTGAATGCTGGGAGAAAACACTGCATTATAAGTGCTATTAGCCATGGGAGGGAGCTCCTAGATTCTATAAGGGGTAGGCTGAAAAATTCATATGGAACCAGTGAGTAAGGACCATTTCTTCATGACCTTGCCTTCAGTTTCTGCCTCCATGTTCTTGCCCTGATTGAAGTCTTATCCTGATTTCCTTCAATGATGAGTAGTGATGTGGAAGTAAAAACCAAATAAATTCTTTTTCCCCAGTTTGATTTTGGTCATAGTGTTACATCTCAGGATTGTACTTACCTTAAATTTCTTTCTTCTTGCTGATCTAGAGTGTGTATTTATTGTTTATTCCTAGAGCATGTAATGATAGGAATAGCTAGAAAATATAGCCTACATGAACAAAGAACCACAGGTGAACAGATGTAGAGTTGTGAGCAAAGTGTTGTTCCTACCTTATTACATTTAATGAAGAAAGAACACAACCCAGTCTTCTACCCAGTGTGTACCAATATTAATAATCATTTCATAATTAAAAGGACAATGGATAAAATTATATCCATTTCAAATTTTCTGTCTGCTATATGCGACTCACAAATTGAGGATTATTGAGGGCAGAAAAAAAAGTCTCTGTAAAAGAAAGTATAACTAGGAAATGATATTTATAATCATAAAAATTGACAATAAAGACTCAATCAGGGGCTACCATCACTTGGGTGGATCCACCAGGCTCTTGCTACCAGCCAGAGCCAGGGCGGTGGTTCGGCAGGAATTCTCCACACCATCCGGCCTTACACCAAGGAAGCTGGGAGCAGCCTGCCCCGCCAACCCTTACAGCAGAGTCAGTCTCCATATTGCCATCAGGACACCGTTAGAGAGAGAGGTCCAGGTAGACAGACTCAATTATAGGCTACCATCGGTTGGGACATCTGCTAGGCTCTTGCCATTAACCAGGGCAAGGGTAGCGGCTCACTGTACGCCCTCCAGCCTTGCACCAACTTGGTTGGGAACCACCTTCCCTGAGGTCCCCTCAGTACTCACAAAGGCAGTCTCTATCTTGCGACCTGGTCATCAGTAGAGAAACAACAGGTGGACCCAGCTTCACGGGAGGTTCAAACACCAGCCAGTGACAACAAGGCCAACTAACACCAGAGATAACTAGATGGCAAAAGGAAATAGGAACGTTACTAACAGAAATCAAGGCAGCATGACAACATCTGAACCGAGTTCGCTGACAACAGGAAGCCCTGGATACCCCAACACACCAGAAAAACAAGACGTGGATCTAAAAATCACTGGTCAGGATGCTGGTAGCAGAATACATAGATAAATCTCTTAAAAGAAATACAGGAGAAAATGGATCAAAAGTTAGAAGCCTTTACAAGGCAAAAACAAAAATCACTTAAAGAAATTCATAAGAATATGGATCAAAAAGCAGAAGCCAATAAGGAGAAAACGCAAAAATCACTTAAAGAAATACAGAAAATGTGGGTCATCAAGTAGAAGCTATGAAAGAGGAAACACAAAAATCTCTTAAAGAATTACATGAAAACACAATCAAGCAAGCAAAAGATATGAGCATATCCACCCAGGTTCTAAAAACAGAAGTAGAAAAAACTAGGAAATCACAACAGGAGACAACTTTGGAGATAGAAAACCTTGGAAGAAATCAGGAGCCATAGATGCAAATATCAACAATAGAATACAAGAAATAGAAGAAAGAATCACAGATGTCAAAGATACCATAGGAACCATTGATTCGACAGTCAAAGAAAATAATAAATGCAAAAGGCTTGTAACCCAAAACATCCAGGAAATCCAGGACACAATGAGAAGAACAAACCTAAGGATTATAGGTATAGATGAGAGTGCAGACTTACAAGTTCAAGGGCCAGCAAATATCTTCTACAAAATTATGGAAGAAAACTTCCCCAACCTAAAGAGAGAGATGCCCATGAATATGCAAGAAGCTTACAGAACTCCAAACAGACAGGACCAGAACAGAAATACCTACTGTACCTACTGTCAAATAATAATCAAAACCACAAACATACCAAACAAAGAAAGAATATTAAGGGCAGCAAAAGAAAAAGGCCAAGTAACATATAAAGGGAGACCCATCAGAATTACACCAGACTTTTCACCTGAGGCCATGAAAGCTAGAAGATACTGGGCAGATATCATGCAAATTCTAAGAGAACACAAATTTCATCCAAAACTCCTTTACCAGCAAAACTCTCAATCGTCATAGATGGAGACACCAAGGTATTCCATGACTAAACCAAATTTGCATGATATCTTTCCAAAAAACCAGCACTAAAAAGGAAAAGAGGGGAAAAACACCAATACAAGGAAGGAAACTACACACTGGAAGAAGCAAGATAGAAACCTCCTCTCATCAAACCCAAAAGAAGATAACCTCTCAAATATAAAAAATAATTTCAAAAATGTTGGGAGGTAATTACTATTTTTTAATATCTGTTAACATCAATATACTCAATTCCCCAATAAAAAAGACATAGACTAACTGACTGGATATGGAAACAGGGCCCTACATTTTGCTACATACAAAATCACATCTCAGTGTCAATGACAAACCCTGCCTTATAGTAAAATACTGGAAGACAATTTTTTAATAAAATGGTCTCAGTAAACAAGCTGGAGTAGCCATTCTAATGTCAGATAAAATTGACTTTCAACCTAAAGTCATCAAAAGAGACTCGGAAGGACACTTCTTGCTGATCAAAGGGAAAATCCACCAAGAAGAACTCTAAATGCTGAACATCTATGCTCCAAATGCTAGGGCACCCTCATTCATAAAAGAAACCTTACTAAAGCTTAAAGCACACATTGAACTTAATACAATAATTTTGGGTGACTTCAACACTCCACTCTCCTCAATGGACTGATCAGGAAAGCAGAAACTAAACAGGGACACAGTGAAACTAATTGAACTTTGGACCAATGTTATTTAACAGATTATATATATATATATATATATATATATATATATATATATATATATATAATGTAATCTTATTACATTGTAGAAGTTTATGTGCTTGTTCAGAGGACATTTTTAATTCATGACTGTGTGGTCAGGGGCAAGAGCCCTGCATAGGTCTAAGCAAGGAGTCTGTGCAAGATCACACACTTGCCCGAGGCAGTTGAGCACAGGCCCTGAGCTAGACCACCTCCCTTGCTGATGCTCTGTGCCACCCTTGAAGTGAGCGTGCTGCTTTTATACTAGAACAGAGAGAGGTTTGTATACACAGTGAGCCTCCTCATGCTCATGTGGTGTGTGTGTGTGTGTGTGTGTGTGTGTGTGTGTGTGTATATATATATATATATATATATATATATATAATATTTCATCCTAAAGCAAAAGAATATACCTTTTTCTCAACACTACATGGTACCTTCTCCAAAATTGAACATATAATTGGTCACAAGACAGATGTCAACAAATACAAGAAGATCGAACTAATCCCATGCCTCCTATCAGATCACCATGGAGTAAGAGTGGTCTGCAATAGCAACAAAACAACAGAAAGCCCACATACACATGGAAACTGAACAATATTCTACTCAATGATACCTTGGTCAAAGAAGAAATATAAAAAGAAATCAAAAACTTTTTAGAATTCAATGAAAATGAAGGTACGACACTCCCAAATCTATGGAACACAATGAAAGCAGTGCTAAGAGGAAAAATCATAGCCCTGAGTGCCTCCAAAAAGAAACTGGAAAGAGCATACACTAGCAGCTTAACAGCACACCTGAAATCCCTGGAATAAAAAGAAGCTAATTCACCCAGGAGGAGTAAAAGACAGGAAATCATCAAACTAAGGGCTGAAATCGATCAAGTAGAAACAAAGAAAGCCATACAAAGAATCAACAAAACCAAGAGCTGGTTCTTGGAGAAAATCAACAAGATAGATAAACCCTTGTTGTCACTGGCTGGTGTTTGAATCTCTTGTGAGGCTGAGCTCAGCTGTTGTTTCTGTACTGGTGATTATGGGTGACTGCTGCTCTAAGGGATCAGGAGCTGGCTGCCACCCGCTGGCGCGGGGAAGTCCTGCAGAGCCTAGGTGGGCAGAGCTGGGCCTGCCTGGCGGCGAGAGCCTAGCTGATTCCCCACAACGGTAGCCCCTGTTGGAGTCTGTCTACCTGGGCCTCTCTAGCTGTGTCCTGGTTGCAATATGGAGGCCTGTTGCTACCGCTGGTCCAGGGGCCCGCGAGCTGGCTGCCACCCGCTGCCTCGGTGCAAGGCCTGAGGGCGCGGGCCCTTACACATTTTTTTTCAGAAAATCCTTCCAGGAGAACCTTCTATCAACCAACTTTTAAAATTTCTAATTCTAAAGTAACTTAGAAGTATAAAACCATCACATGATTTTGTTGGTTTGGTTGGTTTGTTCTACTGAATTTTGTTGTTTGTTTGTATTTAGCAAAATCTCAAACATTTAGTGCAAATGCTTGGGTGAAAAGCCTAATAGCTCACAGTTAGAGAAAGCACCCAGCTAAACCTCCTCAGCTGTAATCCCCAAAAGGAAGTTCTGCTTCTCCACCTCATTTCAAAACGCCCTCAAACTGAATTTCCCTCCCTGCACTTCTGACTTACTCTTACTCTTCATGTTTTTCTTTTCTGTATTCATTCCCTGTCAACTAATTGCTGTTCACTTGACCTATGATGGGCAACGCTTGTTTATACTAAATAGAAAGCTCTTGGATTACATATGTGTACTACAGCTGAGCCACAACATATCTAAAAACAGGATTTTCTAGTAATTAACATAATTTCAGGCTTCACAGTATGATGAAATGTCTGACAACAGATACTCACCTTTAAAATCAAAGCGCTCCTGACACAGAATGCTCTTGAGAACAAACACTTGTGCATGCTAAGTAAGCCCTCTTACAGGGAGCTGTATCTCTAACCTTTTATAACTTTTTATTTCAAGAAAGAATCTCAGCAAATTACCCAAGTTGCGATTAAACTCATTCCAAGCCAGGAAAAAATTGTACTTATGATCCTAGACCTCGGGAGTGGCTAAGATTTCATAACCTTACCACCATGCATGGCTAAACAAACATACCACTTTTCAGTGTTTTTTTGCTTAGGGTGTTTGTTGCATGTGTGTGTGTGTGTGTGTGCGCGCGCGCGCGCGCTTGCATGCTCGTGTGTGTGTTTCACACACACACACACACACACACACATATATATATATATGCATATATACGTATATATATGCATATATATATATATATATATATATATATATATATCAGTAGGCACAGGTATAAATCCAAGGTTATATGCACCTGTCTGTACACATGTGGAGACTAAAATTAGAAGTAGGAAATCTTCATTCTTGATTGTTCTTGATCTTAAATTAAGACAGAGCCTCTCACCTGAACTCAGCATACTGCTTTGGCTAATCTATGTAGTCATTTTGTTCTAGGGATTCCTTGTCTCTCTTTTTCAAATTCTAAGATTATGCACATATCTGCACGGCTTTGTATTGTTTACAGAGACTCAACTTCTGGTCCTCATGGATGACTGGCAGGTGCTATAACAGCTGTCTTGGTCCTTGGTCTATTGATGCAAAAAAAAAAAAAAAAAAAAAAAAAAAAAACAAAAACCAACCATGACCCAGAAACTACTATAAAACAAAACATTTGAGCATGACTTGCTTACAGATTCAGAGGTTCAGTTCATTATAATCATGGTGAAAAGTATGTTGGCCCAGAGTCAGACATGGTATTGGAGATGTAGCTGAGAATTCTAACTCTAGATCCTTAGATAGCACACAGAGAAAGCCACTGGGCCTGACTTGGGCTGAGAAACCTTATAGGCCATTTCCAGAGACAAATTTCCTTCAAAAAAGCTATATCTCTTAATCCTTTCAGACACGACTGGATGGTTATCAAACACAAAAATCTATGAGCCTAATGGGACTGTTCTCATTCAAACCACAATGGTGATCCAACCACAGATTTTTCTATAAATAAAAAAAAATGTAAGTAGGTAGAAAATTTTTGTTACCAAAGTTAACAATAGTTACATGAAATCAGCTTGACTTCATTTATTAGGTTTCAAGGTTGTTCATTTCCAATGTGAGGTTTTTCCCTGAGTGAGATATTCTTAGTTTATTATATAGAAATGAACATTGATTAACTCATTGTCTAAGACCATCACAAGATTTAAAATTTATTTTTTCAATTGGGTATTTTATTTATTCACACTTCAAATGTTACCCCTTCCTAGTTTCCCCTCCTCAAATCCCGTATTCCATCCCTCCTCCATTAGCTTCTATGAGGGTGCTCCCTTATCCATCCATTGGAGTGAGTGAGCGAGTACCCAAACAGATGGTTAGCTGCAAGCATTCACATCTGTATTGGTCAAGTTCTAGTAGAGCCACTCAAGGGACAGATTACATCACCACCATGCTCCTGTCAGCAAGCACTTCTTGGCATCAGGAATAGTGTCTGGGTTAGGTGTCTGCAGATGGGATGGACCCCTTAGTGGGAAAATCTCTGGATGGCTTTTCCTTCAGTCTCCACTCTATGTGGCTGAATTTCATTTAGACAATAGCAATTCTGGGACCCTGCTGGGAGGCAATCAGCAAAACTCAGAATGTGGGGGAATTCTATAGTTAAAAAACAAAACAAAACAAAACAAAACAAAACAAAACAAAACAAAACAAAAAAAACTAGATCTTCACCAGACACTTCCAGCAATTTTGGAGTTGATACATGAAACTCTACATTCCAAGACATTTTAATGAATCACAAAATGTGACCCTTATGTTCTTTCAGTCACAATCCAAGCTATAAAAGTTTAAAAGAGTAATATGGAGGCAAAAGTAGGCAGCAAGAAAGAAAAAATCTTGCCTGAATACCCCTGCATTCCTGAACTTGTAAAGGAGGGTCAGCAGCAGCAGGAGATCCAGGTCATCCTAGGCTACATAGTGAGTTGAGGCCTGAGTGAGCTACAAGTCTAAATAAATAAATAAACCATTGAGAACGTTTTATATATTATTAAGATTTGCTGAGGTGGGGTAGTAGTATTGTGACCAAGTTTGATTAAAGAATTAAATTATGATATATATTTTTTAAAACCTACCTATTCAATTAGCAACATCCCCTTCCCAAATCACTACCTTATTTCGGTTGATACTTAAGTTTTGATGGCTATTGTTTTTATCTATAAATCAATATGGCTATATCTAATGCCAGTAATTCAAAAAAAAATTGAAATGGGTGTGTGGCGCGATCCCTCAATTGGGGGCCACGCCTAAGCTCTGAATACGTTCTCTACAGTTTCTCTCTCCAATCTCATGGATATTTCTGTTAATCTCATACACATTTTATCTTTGGACCTTTTGCTTTCTTGGCATCTAGAATATTCTAGTAGCTATCTACAGTTCCCCATACTCCACTGCTACACACCTCTCTTTAACTTCCTGACCCTATGTATTTCTCAACTATCTTCCCTGACACCTGACTGCCACCCTTTTGCTTCCCTCTCCTATCTCACTCTGAAGTCCTTCTCTCTAACTACCTCCCATCATTATTTTGTATTTCATTGTAAGTAGGAGTGAACCATCCACACTTTGGTCTCCCTTCTTCTTGAGTTTCATACAGTCTGTGAGTTGTAACATGGGTATTCTGGGGCTTTATCCTTGATATCCACTTATCAGTGAGTACATACTATGTGTGTTCTTTTTGACTGGGTTACCTCACTCAGGATGATATTTTCTAATTACATTCATTTGCCTGCTAATTTCATGAAGTCATTGTTTTTAATAGCTGAATAGTACTCCATTATGTAAATGTACCATGTTTTCTGTATCCATTCCTCTGTTGAAGGACATCTTGGTTCTTCCCAGCTTCTGGATATTATAAATAAGGCTACTAGAACATAATAGAGCATGTGTCCTTATTACATGTTGGAGCATCATCTGGGTATATGACTAGTAGTGGTATAGCTTGGAACTCAGATCATACTATTTTCTGAGGAAACACCAGACTGATTTTCAAACAAATTGCAGAAACTTGCAATCCAACCAGTAATCGAGCAGTGTTTCTCTTTCTCCACATCCTTGCCAGTATCTACTGTCGCCTAAGTTTTTGATCTTAGCCATTCTGACCATTGTGAGGTGAAATCTCAGGGTTATTTTGATTTGCATTTCCTTAATGACTAAGGGAGTTGAAGATTTCTTTGGGTACTCCTTATCCTTTCATTTCCATTAGAATTCCAGATAAAATCAATGATTTTTCTAGATAGATACCAGGTAACAAAGGTAAATCAGAATGAGACAAAGCACCTAAAATTCTCCCCTAATCCCTAAGGAAATATAAGAAGTCAATAAAAATCTCACAACCAAAAAAATAAAATAAAATAAAATAAAATAAAATAAAATAAAATAAAATAAAATAAAGTAAAGTAAAGTAAAGTAAAGTAAAGTAAAGTAAAGTAAAGTAAAGTAAAGTAAAATAAAATAAAATAAAATAAAATAAAATAAAATAAAATAAAATAAAATAAAATAAAAAACATTTTAGGACTGTAAGGCCCAAAAGCAGCACTAGCAGTACCCTTGAAAGAAGCTCATAGAGACAGCAATTGATGCAGTTGCAAGAGGATTTTATTGTTCCAACATATGGGGCCAGTTACTTGCACAGGAGAAGTGGCCATGAACAAACACACACACTGGCAGAAACTTATATACAGTGTGAGCAGGGCATTTTTTCAGGGACAGAACTGGGCTGTATACTATTGATGGGGTAGTTTAGCCTTTAAACTGATTGGTTGTCATTTGTGAGCTGTGGGGTCCTTCTAAGGAATAGTTTGCTATTAGGCATTCCCGTTCCATTGCTAACCTGTGCTTTCCCCTCCCCCCCCTTGGAAATGAGAAGGGAGGGAACCTCAGGGGAGGTGTCAGGGGATAATTTTCTATTGTTATAGACATTACATTCCCTGATTTTTCTGGTACATAGCTCCATTCTTGGACCTAGAAGCTATTTAACTTGGAATGTTGTACTTATCTGTCAGCACCTAGATATTGATACTATTGACAAAGGACCATCAGCTGGACAGTGCCTATGCATTCCCTATTGAGACTTATCAATTTAAAATGTAAAGACCAAAGGTTTTCAATAAAAGTAAAATTATCAAGCGTCCTAGTAGCATGGAAATCAGAGTGGTGTGCCATGGTTAGCAGTGGTTCCTTGTTTCAAACCACCCCTGCATTTGTTCTCTCTCTCTCTTTTTTTCTCTTAGCTAGTCCCTCTCTGAGTTTAGCCATGAACTCAGTGACCATTCCTGAGTGATTTACATAGAAACATTTTTCTTTAAGGGCCACACAGAGTCCTCCCTGTTGGAGAAACGAGATCTAAACCACACTTGTTTGGTAACACTACCTTAGAAACAGAGGTCAGTTACTCCTGGAGGTGGGTGATAAATTCTTTGAGCTTTTGTATGTTTACATCTTTGCATCCCTATGTTCTTGATAACTATTTCCTTGTAACACCAGGGAGGTGGCTCCCGTTGCTGCTCCTGCAGCACTTAAACCTGATAGGAGGAATACGTTTAGGGTGGTGATGGGCTCTCATTTGGCAAGATAACTACCATCCCACCTGTCTAACGTTACTTTATCAGAATGATACAGTAGCTTGGGCATCAGATGTACCAGGATGCAAAAATCTATAGCCACATTTAGGATCGTGAGGTGGACTCTGGGACTCAGCCCAATGGAGCAGGTCCTCCACCACTTTCCAGGCAGGACTATATAGGTCTCACTACAGTGAAACTGATATGTAGAAGGGACTCAGCCTAGGCAGAGTATGTAGCTTTTACTTCTTGTAAGGTTAATCCTACTCCTAATTTTTCAGCCAAACAGCAGGATGAGAGTTTATTTGATAATCTAACACTGGTAAAGGTAAAAGCAATCCCCTCATAATAGGGGATTATAGAGTTATATTATAGCAAAGCAAGCAGGAGAGAGTCTTTTCAAGTCTAGAAACATTGAGCACTAAAAAGGTTTTGTTAATGAGTCCAGTCAGCGAGACCAATTCAGAGGGGTTGAGAAGAGGTGGCCCCTAGGTGTTAAGGGTTCTTATTGTATCTGGCCTTCCTTGGGTAGATGCCTGGGACCTGGGCTGAGGCTGCTGATTGGAGACCCCCATGGTTTCTTTATTAGTCCCGATGGTAGTAGTAGGGGTTTCTACCTTAAGTTTGATTGTAAAAAGAAGTCCCTTATCATATCCAGACACATATCCTGAGTTCCCATGTTTTTCCTTTTAACCAGTTTGCTCTGACCTCTTTTCTTTTGAATAAACTGGACTCATATAGGGTTACAGGCCCCTGAGCTCTCACAGGAGGAGTGGAAAACTAGCTCAATTGGGAAAAATTGAAGAGTTTCTAGTGACAGTAATTAAGTCCCAGGAAGAGGGTCCAACCAGTGGTCTCACATTTCCCAAGCTTTGCAATAGAATTTATCTACTGTTTCACATCTAAACTTCTCTGACCTATTGGGGTGGTCCTTGGGGTCATACATAGAAGTTACTAATCAGGAGGGCACAGATGGAAAACTTGTTACCATACCCCACTGTGGCACCCGGAAGCCATTGTGAGTTATCATGTATGGGGAGGTTAGACACATGGTGATTAGGGATATCCTGAGTGTCCAGTCTAGTAGGCAGCTGACAAAACTCAAACACCATATATGGCCACTAAGTATAAGGGGGTGACTTTGAGATACTCTGGCTACATTATTGACTGTCTGGGTCTATGATGCAAGCCAAGTCAGTTTAGTGGGTTGATGTGGTATACTAGGGTGAGAACGCCTACCAGAGTTAGGAGGATCTTCATTGTTGCTGGCTTGCTTAGTGATCTTAAGCTTTAAGGGGTTGTCTGTCTTCTTTATGCATGATTCACAGGGGGTAGACAGATTAGCAGTTTTATGTGAGAAGCATGTATCCAGGCAGCTATGCCATCTATCTTTGATGACCATGGGAGTAATCAACAGTACCAGGTAGGGGCTCTTCCAGTGGGGTTCTAGAGACTCGGTATTATGTTTGCAGGATAGATGACTTCACTGACCTGAAACTTCAGTTGTTCCTGGGGCATAAGGGGCAGAAAGCTGGGACCATATTTTTTATGGACTGTCTTGAGGGTCCCCAGTCTCTTTATAAGCTCATTGTTGCCTTGCTCTGAAATTTTGAGGTCAGGAGCCAAGGCCACCAGGGGAGTTGGGCCACCACAGAGGATATCAAAAGGGGTCAAATTCATCTGTAGCGGGTTTTCTGAGCTCTGAACAAGGAAAGGAAAGGAGAAAAACCTAGGCACCACCAGTCTCTAAGGTCAATTTAGTTAAGGTCTCTTTTAAGGTTCTGTTCATACATTCTACCTGTCCTGAGCTCTGGGGATGATATGCGCAATGAAGTTTCCAGTTGGTCCCCAAGACCTTTGCGAGTCCCTGACTTACCTGGGACACAAAGGCAGGCCCATTATCCAATCCCATTACCTCAGGTTTTCTGTATCTGGGGGAGATCTCTTCTAGGAACTTCTTGGCTACATCAGAGACTGTTTCTTGTTTAGTGGGGAATAGTTTACCCATCCTGAAAAGATATCTATGAAAACTAGTAAATACGTATATACATATTTTCCAGGTTTGATTTCTGATTAAACCTGGGCTACTTCCCCTAGGTTTCTTTCCTGTGGTTACCTTGGTATGATAGGTAATTACTTGTTGACAGATTCTACAGTTTTCTACTATCTCCTCTGCTAAGTATCTCAGGTCCATGATAAATATTTTATATCAATTAATGACTTCAACCAATATTTTTTGCCCAAGTGAGACCATCTATGCATCTTCCATAGGAGGTTTTAGGCCTCATCCCAAGGTAGTATGACTTTTCCCTCTTGAGTTTTCCATTGGCCTTCACTCTCTAGATAGTAATTGGTGGGGTAACTAAATATCTGGGCCTCTTCCTCCTTAGTGCAATTCAAGTGAGGCCAGCCATTAGTCTAATGCCACTCCTTGACTTTTTGGACCAGCACATGCACTGGGACTCTAAGGGCTATCTCTTTAGCCATCTGATCTGCCAGGTTATTTCCCTTGGTTATGAGGCATTCTCCTTTTTGTTGGCCTGGACAGTGAAAAATGCTTACCTATGTGGAAGTGTGGAGGGCAATTAATAATTAAGAGATTGAGAAAGATGCTTGATACCAACTTCAGGACTCCAGATGTTCCATATGAACCCACACACACATGCAACTATCATACATACAAAAAATGCACATGTTTTTTTGAAAGCATGAAGACAAAAATAATTGTTGTGATCCCTGCCCAACTAAGCATGCTTAAGTAAAATAAGTAAATTCAAATCTAGGTTAGGCTGGGAGGTGGGGCAAAACACAATCTGAGGAGTGTGGGAAGTGCTATCTTTAACATAGAAAACACAAAGGAAAAAAATATTCAAAGTACACTAAATACACTAAAATGATGATGAGGATTTACAGGCTGAAATAAAGAGATCATACCCTGAGGGCTATGGCTGCCACTGAAGGTTACGAATGCCGTAATTCTACTCAAGAGAAGTTAACCAAAAGACTAAGCTGTGCTTCTGAAGTGAAGCATAGAAAAATTGGAAAGAATTTTTACCTGTTATTGTCTGTATTAATTACTTTGTATGTTGATAGAGGAAAATTGCTGACAAAACCAACTTAAGGAAGCGACTTGGGGTAGTGTTCATATGGCATCTGAAGTCAGGAGCAGAGATTCATGGGTGTTAGTGCCTACCTGACTTTCTCCTCCTCATCCATTGCAATATTTCAGCCCACGTAACATTGCCACTCACGTCTAAGTCTGCCTCAATTAGCCTAACATAGAAGCCACCTCATAGGAATTTTAAGAAGTAATAATGACCATCACACCTTCCAAAGGAAAGTACCAGGCAAAACCCCTCTTACTCTGGGGTAGGCAGTGTGGAGATGGCTAAAGCTGGGAGGACAGTATGGGAAGAGGACTATAAATGCCACGTACTTTGGCCTGGCCTTCAAATGTTTAATAACTCAGAAACTTCGATGAAAATACATTTGTATTCAACTAACTTAGCATAAGTATGCTTAGAGAATAAACAGAGTAACTATTCCATATGTGTAATGTCATGTTAGGCTCAAGTTATATTGACAGCAAAAAATGTTTATTCTAATTAAAGGTAGCTTAATTGACAAGATTGATCAGAGAATAAATGAGCTTGACCTCAAACCTGAGAACCTGAGTTGTATTCTTAGGTAACAAAGGCTAGTTGTAGAGAAGCAGTCCCAACAAGTTGTCCTCTAACCTCCATATAAATGGCATTCCATAAGTGCTTATGTGTGCCCATACATGTGCAACTATAAACACAATAAAATAATAAATAATATAATAAAATAATAAATCAATAAATAAATTGTTTACATTATTAAAAATATAAAATGGGGTAAAAGGAGGTTATGAATTATGGCATTTACTGTGTGGCAGGGAGAGAGGCTGGTAATATCCTGTTCTTCCAAGCACAGAGTTTAAATGCCAGAATCATGTCATGTAGCGCACTATCACCTAAAACTTATTCTCCAATGGACTCAATGCCTATTACCACTCTAGGCACCTACATTTACACACACATTCTCTCAAACAGACACATTCACATGCTCATAGTTTAAAGAATATAGAAACAAGACACAATGGATGAACCAGAAAGTCAGAAATAGATACAAATGCATGGAAATTCAATGCCTACTACACCTGCAAGCACCTACATAAACACACAGAACCATTGATGTACTCATAGTATAAAGATTATAATAACAAGACACCATGAAAGAGCCAAAAACTCAATAACATATTCAGATGTTTATATGAGTAGGTACAGACTTCAAAACAACTATGTCATTTCAAGAATATCAAACTCAAACTTTAAACTTTTAGTGCCAATAATTTAAAAAAAAAGTGATATTACCAATTTATGCATGTGTGTGTCTACCTGCCTGTGTTGGGGTGGTGAAGATGTGTGTGTGAGGAGTAGATGTGTTTATGTGAACATACATGTGAGTATGGAAGCCAGAAGAAAGCCTCAGGCATCATAATCAGTATCAATCACCAAACCACCTTGATTTTTGAGCAGAGATTACCCCCAGACCTTGAACCCACCTAGTAGTTTAGTGTAACCTCTCTTTGTCTGCCTTTTGGGTTTCTTTTTCTACCAACCTTCTCCACCACTATTCTCCCTTTAAAATTTCTCAATACTAGATAGGGGAAAAAGAAGGTTAGAGGGGAATATGTGAGTAGATTTTGTTAGACTACTTCCTTCTGATTAGGGGCATTGAGTTCATTGGGTCAAGTTTGATTTTCATTGTCAAGATATCTAATTCCTTCTCATCTCTTTGCACACACCACTTGATAACCTGCAACAAAATACAGCCAACATCAACTAGCCAAACATTACTTTCTACCAAGACTCTATATCAAAATTCATCAGAATGCCAAATGCCATACACTTGCAGAAATTATTTTCAGTTTTCAAAATCATACTCCCTGCTCACCACAAAGCAAATCATATTTAGGTGCCAAGGACAATCTAAAGCTCTTCCTTATAACACACCTGAGATTAAAACAAAAGCATGTTCCTATAACAATTCTTTTTTGTTTTTGTTTTATGAAATCAAAATTTTTGTTACATTTACCCTTTTTGTTTAAAGCCATTAATTGTGTTGTGTTCAATGAAGTTATAAAAAGAGACATTTTCAATAAAATAAGTGTATTTTGGATCACTGGACAAGAGGTTTTCAGAAACATATCTTATTATGTACATGTTGGACAGTTTTAGGTCTCTAGGTTAATCACCACTGTAAATAGAACCTTCTCTAGTGAAGCTGATAGGTGCAATCCTCTATTATATAATGAGAGGTTGTTAGATATCTGTGTAGTTCTGTGTCCATGAGAGATAATTCATTGTAATAAGTGTTTTGATTTTGTATTTCAGAAGTGGTACAACTGCTTGAATTTAGGCTTTTATAGATCCAGGTACCCCCCTTTTACCATTATCTAAAATTCAGACATTTGGGTACAAAGTTGATTATAATAACCTCATGTTATTCTTTCTTTTACTTTGTTCCTTCCTTCCTTCCTTTCTTTCTTTCTTTCTTTCTTTCTTTCTTTCTTTCTTTCTTTCTTCCTTTCTTTCTTTTCCCTTCAGAATATGTGATGTAATAGATACAAAATACATAAGTATTGAACCAAATCAGTAATGAGGAGATATGGGTCCACTATTTATGTTTCTAGTATTTATTCCATTCTTAAACAAGATAAAATTGGCTGGGCAATGGTGGCCCATGCCTTTAATCCCAGCACTTGGAAGGAAGAGGCAGGCAGATTTCTGAGTTTGAGGCGAACCTGGTCTATAGAGTGTGTTCCAGGACAGCCAGGGCTACCCAGAGAAACCCTGTCTTGGAAAACAAACAAAAAACAAAGCAAAACAAAAAACAAAAACAAGAAAAATTGGACAGGACAAACAGCTCAGGGGTTATGAATGTTTGTTGTTTGGTTCCCAGCCTACACATAAAAATCTCAATAGTCTCTGGTAACTCTAGTTATAGAAATTCTGAAGTCCTCCTGTGACCTCTATGAGCACCCACCTGCCTATCTCAATAAATAGTATATAAACAAGTCATGAAAAAAGAAATGGAACAAAAACAAAATGAGAAATACTCTGTTTACCATACCTAAGTAGGCAAAAGTTTTTTCAGGAGAACACAAAGATGGTCTAAACACAGAAGACAGAAGAGAAAAATAAACAAGATGAGGAAACTGATACCCAGAAGCTCTAACTAACTTGATCATGTCACAGAAATCAAGTTGTGCCGGTTTGGTTGTAGCACTATGAATAAACCACCACTTAAAAACTGCTTACAGACAAACAAACAAAACAAAACCAAAACAAAACAAAAAGAAAATAATGGGAAGAAGCAATATCCTAAGGCAAGGATAGAATTGCTTTCACAAAGCATCGCCATTAATATCTTACCCAAAGTAAATGAACTCATTTCCATTAACAGGTCTGTCAAGGCCTCAAACTGGGAAGAGCTCCTAATGAAATCCCTTGTCTTCTTTTTGTCTTTCATGAGGAGATTAAGGCCATTAGTCCCAGAGACAGTGATGGCTTAAATAAAAGGCAATTGTAGTACAGAAATGTTTCATGTGGCAGAGCTAAGCCCTCTTCATTAGAACACCCCTGGAGGGGCTAGCCTGGTGACCACTGATGGATAGTGGAAGGAGTACCTGCTGGGGGTTGTAATTGTTAGAATTGGAAAACAAGAGATAGACCTCTACACACCAGGAGCTGAAACACCAGGGAGCTATTGCCAATGGTAGAAACACAGCATAACAGATGTCCTGTTGTAAAGAAAACTGGTGACATTTATGCAATATAAAGAATGTTAGGGTAAAAACAAACTATGAGAGACACTGTGAGGTTGAATGTGGGACTACTCATGCCACATTCACCTCCATCGTTCACTCTGCACCCTTACAGCTGTCTGTAATTCACACTGCCAGAAGGAAATGATAGGCACTACTAATTTCTAGTAAGAAATTCTGTGGGGCTGGAGAGATGGCTCAGCAGTTAAGAGCACTGACTGCTCTTCCAATGGTACTGAGTTCAAATCCCAGCCCCCACATGGTAGCTCACTACCATCTGTAATGAGATCTGTCACCATCTTCTGGTGTCTGAAGACAGCTTTAGTGTATTTACATACAAGAAATTTAAAATTTAAAAAATAAAGAAATTCTGTTTGTCCTTCATTAATTCTCCCTTCACAGAAGCAAGATTAATAAATGTCCTAAGCAGTGATGAGCCACAAGAACCATGCCTATATAGTGGATACACATTAAACATTGCTCCTTCTCTTTCCACCAAAGAGCCAGAGACAACAAAACTGTATGAGCTACTCATCAAATACACATGAAATCAATAAGAGAGGCCCCAATTGCCTTACAGGACTGAGCATTTCTCAGGGACACAGCCATGCCCACTGCCCAGCTGTGGCATTGGAAAGATTTATGAAAATGCACTTACTCCAAAAGGCAATGGGCATCAGTGTCCCTGATAATATAAAGCCAGACAGTAAGCATACTGAGTTGAGGAGTACATACCTAAGCATACTAAGACATAACTTAAAAGAGAATAAACACAATTTTTGGTGACTTTAGCCCTTGTTTGGATCCTGTGTGTAAAAAATGAAAGTGATGATCAAAAATGCATCTTGGCATGCTTACTTCTACAAGAAATATTTAACTGAAAGCAAGAGGGGATACTTTGAAGGTGCAATAACAAGGGAGACTATGCCTGAGAGTTCATGGCTCATTTACACTGGAACAGAGAAGCAAGTAGGGTTTAAGAAAACAGGACCAAATGAAAAGGGCACTTGTATACCTCAGAGCAATGCCTGCTCAGACAACAGATAGCAAAAAACGTTTTTTTTTTTTTTTCATATGCTTTGCTGAGCATGGTGGAGGATGGGACAGAACAGAGAATGGGTATTGACTTCACCTAGGGGGACCACAATTCTAGGCATACCTCTGTAAGTGTGTATAGTGTCTCCTACCTGCAGCAGAAAGAAGCTGTGAAGAGTATTGCACCGCTGAAACATCACCAACAGTGCAAAGCTGTACTGAGGGTACATTTTTGAGGCTCATTTTGTTCCTCTTGATGTGGCAAAATTAAACAGAGATAAAAACAATTGAAAATTTGAGGGCCTAACATCCAAGTTTGAGAGAGCATTTATGAGGTGGGAAGGAATGCCATCTCAATGTTCAAAGCAGAAACAGAAATAATGTTACTGAGAACGACTGCCTCCATGACAAGCTGCAAATTATCACTTCAGGAGATAAGGCCTAAAACACCAGGCTTCATGCAGCTAGTCAGATACTGCCTACCATCACAAACTGTCCCATCACCTGCATTGAAGCAAGGAATTGGGACATCAGTTTCCAAACAACGACCACATCCTGATAATGGAATATCTTTAGATATAGAGTAAAACAAAGTTGACTTATCCCAGGATTCCTCTGCAACAGTTTCCAACTGCCACTCTACAGTAAGGTTCTCAAAATTCTAGTAGCTTATTTCAGAGATTGTCTATCTTGGTAATAGGAGACACCAGCATGCTAGTCTTCTGCAGAATAAAACACTCTTTACATCTATATACTATTTGAGTCTCTACTCTTCTCTGTTCTGTTCTTCTCTGCTTCCTCTGTTTCTCTCTGTTGCGCTCTGTTCTGCACTTCTCTATGCTCTGTTCCCCTTTCTCTGCTCTGTACTACTCTCTGTTTTGCACTGCTTTCTCTGCTCTGCTCTACTCTCTCTGTTCTGCACTGTTCACTGCTTTGTTCTACTCTCTCTGCTCTCTCTATTTTTTCTCTTCTGCTCTACTGTATGCTTTTTCTACTCTGCTCTGTTCTGCTCTCTCTGCTCTCTCTATTCTGCCCTACTCTCTGCTCATTGTCTTCATAGTTCTTATACATCTTTAGTAAAAGTGACCATAATGGTAAAACAAACATTCTTTTTCAAAAGTTGACAGCAAGTTGAAAACAAAATTTCAAATGATAAATAGAATCAGAAGTTACAGTAAAAATGTTTATATGTGTTTCCATTAAGATTAGTGATTAAATTAAACATTCATTATCTGACACTAGCTGCAAATGTTTATTAAGAAACAAAAAGGAGTTTAAAAGAATAACTTTTGTCTTTAGTTAGCACAGTTTTATCAAGGGGCAAATCATCTGCCTTGTGTCTCATTAATATTAATGTTTGTATAGATAAATTCAGTTAATATTTTATTTTTGGTCCTTGCCCATACAAGAGATTGTTCATTCCTAGATTGCGAGTCCAGTTATCAAGTAATGGTTTTACATTCAGCTCTAAATGAATGTTTTTCCTGATCTAAATTTATTCTAACTTGGTTTCTAACCTAGACACACAAGGTTGTTAGCTAGGCATAGGGAAGTAGCTCAAGAAGTATAGTGCTTAATGTGTAAGTACGAAAACATACGTTTGAGGCCCACAACACATATAACAAAGTCAATATGTGGAAGCTCATGCTTATAGTCCTATTGATGTGGAGGTAGAGACGAGCAGATCCCTGGGTACATGGCCCAGCCAGTCTAGCATAATTACTTAGCTCCAGGTTCACAAAGTATCTCTCTCTTAAAGAGTAAGACTCCCAGTGCTTATGAATATACCACACACACACACACACACACACACACACACACACACACATTCACACACACACAAACACACACACACATAAAACATACACACATATACATACATATATATATATATATATATATATATATATATGACCAAATATTGTAGTTATTAATAGTCCAGGTCTTTCCCTACTCCACCTCTCCTTATCTATCCTGAATGTTTGACTTCAGGGTTCTCCCCCTTTGCCAAGTATTGCTATGTTATTAACTTTAGAATAAAGGAGGTTAACATAATATAAATTGTCATTGGAATAAATGTGACCCACTTAAGCCTCTGCTAAGTTGAAAAGGATGTGGCCAGGCTAACCTGCTAGATACAGAGATGCTCAGGGACCAGTCTTTCTAATTATTCTAACCAGGTACAGTCCAAAGGAATTTCACCAAGTGGGAAACCCATACCCTGACCCATGACACCAGGTCAAGCACCAGTTGACATTTTCGGCAGAAAAAAAATCCTGAATTGAGAGTCCACAGTTGTTCTGCATCATATCTCTTGTTCTTCAGATTCCACACATATACAGGTGAGAAAGGAAGTCAGAGACACATGTCTATTGTCTACATTTCCCCTCAAGAAGTCTATATACCAGTCAGGAAGTAGGAAGGCAGAGACCCTGATGAACAGGATCCACCCAGGACCAAAGCAAATTCCAAAAATGTACCTATGAGTCTGGAGGAGGCAAAACTTGCCTTGGGCATTTTAGGCAAGACTCTATAAGGCAGTTCTTCTCTGTGATAATCATTAATGAAACAGTTCTCTGAGACAATACTTGCTTGTTTATATTACTTTATTTGGTGGTGGATATAAGCAGACATGTGTTATTCAGGTAAACCAGGCATTGTATACCACTTAGAGTAAGAAATACTGAGGAAGGGAAAGTCATTGACTGAAGCCTCAATGCTATCTAGATACCTCATTAAAATGAAAAAATCCTCTAGATATTATGCTATTTGACTGAGTGCCCATAGTCCTCTCAGTGGTGTTCCATGACTACAGGTACAGAGAACAGGTACACAGAAAGGTAGGAAGAGGTTCCACTATTGATGTTCACAAACTCTGATGTTCTCAGGGTTTAAGATGATTCAATATTACCAGTTTTTATGCATGTCTAGCAGCATGGTCCCTCATACCCTACACGCCATGCCATGACACTTGGATATTTTTATTTGTTGGGATCTTTGTGCTTCAAGTGGATTTCACTTAATTTTCTCCCATTCTCTTCTTCATTGGTCCAACTTCTTCATCTTTCTGGCTTATATGATCTCACTTTCTCTTTCTACTGTCAGGAGGACATCCCACCCCATTCTCTATTCTTCTCAGTTATTGAGTTATCAGCACTTATTAACAAGGCAGGGATTAAATAATAAGAATGGTTTATACAAATTTGAAATAAGAGATTCTTGATAAAAGAATTTCAGTTCCAGTCTAGATTGAAATAAGTTGTGATGGCAGAGAAACAAGCATTTGAATGACACAAGGATACACTTTACAAAGTGTAAAAAAACATTATGCCTACAGCTTTTCTATCCAGGCTTCCAACTTCTCATGCTCAGCTATCGAAAAACTCAAACACTGAGTCATGCCGCTACCTCTCTGCTGTATTCCTTAAAATATTGTTCTCACCATTCATTAATTAAAACAGTATATTTTCCTTTGAAGTAAACTTGTAGCTTCAACTGGTGACTTGTGTCAATTGTCTCATTTACCTGAAATATAAGCAATGTTCCTATATTTTTGCATCTGGGTCAAAATATCAACACCTAAAAAAAGGGCGAGCAGCATTGCCTGTTATTATTAAAGTGGATTTAAGTTCACAGCCTACCTGAAAGGTATTTAGGAATGCCTAATGTCTGCTCCCTTTCCTTCAAAAATTATTTCACCCAGACTGTGCTTAAAATCTTCATAGTTAACTTTTTCAACAAGTTTCCTTATTATTTCACACAGATACACAGAATCATTTAAGCCACACTGAGATCAGAGGTAGGAAAAGAAAGAGAAGACATCTAGACAAGACCTTCATGGCTTACACTCCTTCTGATTCAGATGTGTGAGTCACATACCTCCCATGAAGGAAGGATCCTCCACTTCTGCCCTGAAGACTTGATAGGATAATCAAAACTGACTGTATGTCAAGACACTTCTCTGAAAACAAGCTAACACTTCTTCAGATAGCTTACAAGCTTCATATCATCACTGAGTGCCTGCACACCATTCATCAACTAAGTTATTGAGCAGATAATCACCAGCCCTTGAGCTGTGTGCTAAACCAAACTCTCAGCAGATGAACTGAATTTTTAAAGCTTGCTCTTTAGATTGTGTGTGAATATGTCTCAACAGTTTATATAACACCAAGATTTCAAGATACAAACTTGATCAACACCTCAAAATGAAACATGCACCTCAACAAAGGCAAATAAGACTTTGAATGAATCAGACAACCTTATGCTTTGTGGCTGTGGGGATACAGGAGATGTGTATTCTCCATTTTATCTAATATAAAATAATAGATAATAATTATATTATAATAATATAATAATCAACACAATCTCCCACAAACAAGCCTAAATGCTCTTCTTCCATGTGATATTATATTTTGTCAAATTCACAATTGGCACTATCTGAAAACTCTAAGTCAATACTACATTGAAATCAAAGTGGTAGGCAATAACAAAAGATGCTGGAGAGGATATATAGATTCTAATGGTTACACACTGCCAGTGAGGATGTATGTCCCATTCCAATCCCTACAATAATTAACATTTTGCTGAAAACTAAATGTAGACCCTCCCTATAAAACAGCTATATCTGCCTGTCCTGAGATTCCAAGTCAGCACATCACCTAGATACTTTGTCATCAGTGTTTTTTGCAACACTCTCCAAAGTCAAAAGAACAGATAAATTAAATGAGGCATACACACACAATGAAATGCCTTCAACCAGAAAGGAAAAAAAAGTTGTCTATGAATTGTATCTTGGATATTCCAAGCTTTTGGGATAATATCCATTTATCAATGAGTACATACCATGTGTACTCTTTTTTGATTGGGTTAACTCACTCAGGATATTTTCTAATTCCATCCATTTGCCTAAGAATTTCATGAATGCATGGGTCCTGAATGAAGGAACTAGAGAAAAGACCCAAGGAGCTGAAGGGGTTTACAGCCCCATAGGAGGAAAAATGATGTGAATCAAGCAGTAATCCCAGTGCTCCCAACGACTAAACCACCAAGCAAAAAGTATACATGGTGGGATCCATTGCTCCTGCTACATGTGTAGCAGAGGATGGCTATGCTGGACATTAATGAGAGAGGAGGCCTTTGGTCTTATGAACACTCAGTGCCCCAGCATAAGGTAATGTCAGATCAAGAAAGTGGGAGTGAGGGGGAGGTGGTGATCAGAGGGAAGGGCAGATGGGATAGGGATTTTTACCGGGGAAATGAGGAAAGGGGATAACGTTGGAAATGTAAATAAAGCAAATATCTAAATAAAAAAGAAGCACACACACACACAAAAAAAGACAGAACAAAGTTTTATCATTAAAAAAAATGAATCCAGCCATAGGTAATCATATTAAGGAAATAATGCCAGTCTCCAAAAGATAAATATTGTATATTCTCTCTTATCCATGGTCCCTAGATTATATAAATACCAAAAAATATATATATAAGAATATATATCATGCCATTAAAAATAAACTGTCTGGAGGAAAATTGGAGGGGGGGAAGAAGGCCACAAATAGAGGAAGGTTAGGTATGCAGCCATTAGCCTCAAGAATGCTTTCTACGGTATCTTTATGATAAAAAATTAGAAATAACCTAAACCTCCAAAACTGGTTAATAAATTATTAACAAAGCATGCATATATGCAAACACTAAAAGCATTGTAAAATACTTATATTACTATAGGAATATAGGTACAATATGTTAAATACAAATAAGAAATTATTATAGGCCCTGGAGAAATGGTTCAATAGTTAAGAGAATTTAATACTCCTGCAGAAAACCTGAGTTCCATTTCCTATACCCACATTGGTGTCACAGTGATGTAAACCTCCAGTTCCTGGGTATCTGACCCCACTACTCTGGCTGCAATGGTCATATCATGCTTATAAATACATATATGTTGGCAAAAATTCATACACATAAAAATGAAAAACATAAAAAAAATAAAACTAGAATATGGAAGGACAGGAAATTGCTTGGTCAGTACAGTGTCTGCTGCAAAACATAAAAACATGAATTCTATGATCCACATAAAGCTGAGTATGATGTTGCACACTTGTAATTTCAGAACTAGGAAGGGAAAAAATGCCAGGCATTACTGGCTGGTCAGCCAGGATTGACTGCTGAGCTCTGGACCAGTGAGAGAACCTGTCAATGAAAACAAGGTAGATAGTTCCTTAGGAACGTCATCTAACTTTGTGTTCTTGCTGTTTTTTTGCACATGTACACATAGGCACATGTAGCTGTTCTTGTGTACCTAAACATCTGCTTATATACTCACAAAATTAATAAATAAATATATTAAGGTCTGATTTAATAAGTGTGGGGAATTGTTCTCTCTCTCTCTCTCTCTCTCTCTCTCTCTCTCTCTGTGTGTGTGTGTGTGTGTGTGTGTGTGTGTGTGTGTGTACTCATATGTGTCTGTGTATCAAGATCTGGAAAGCAACGTGTCATTGGATAGCTCTCTCTAGGTGAATGTGTTATGAAAATTTTAAAGTTCTTTGCACCTGTCTGCATTTTCCAACTTTTCTGTAGTAAGCCTTTTGAAAAAGTGATTTTAAAGAGTACTTTTTCTAGTGAGTGAAGCAGAGAATTCCAGATGAGAAACAGGTGCAAAGTCTCAAAGCTCAGAAGCAAAGGATGAGTAACAAAGTCAGAGAGAATATTAGTCAGATAGTAGAACAGGTGCCAACAGTAGTCACTCTGAAAAAATCACCAAAAGCCACATGAATGTGAAATAATCCCCAAATGGCAACAGCTGATCTTGTCATTCCACTGCTTTCCAGAGTAGAGGTTAACCTTACAGTGCAAGGTAGCAGCAGCATTCACAAAATACAAAGGTCAAACAGGCTCCCTGCTGCTGGTGCAGTGCTGTGCCTTGGGCAGCCAAGGTTAAGATGGGTTGTTAAGCAGCAGTCATATGGACATCATGAGTATCAGAATCCTAAGAGGGTGGTCTAAGAGTTCAGCCTTCATATCAAAAACATGTACAATGTGGCCAGTTTCTTTGTGTTTTGTGTGTGTGTGTGTGTGTGTGTGTGTGTGTGTGTTTGTGTGTGTGTGTCTGCCAGTCTGTCTGTCTGTGATTATGTGTGCACATGTACGTGTTTGCATGTGTTTGTGTTTCTCTATCATTTGTGTTTGACTGTGTTTGTGTGATATGTTGTGTTTGCTATGTGTATGTATTTATTTCTGTGTGTCTTTCAGTGTGTCTGTCTCTTTCTCCCTCTCTGTCTCTGTCTTTCTCTGTCTCTGATTCTCTTTCTCTGCATGTGTGTGTGTGTGTGTGTGTGTGTGTGTGTGTGTGCACGCGCGCGTGCCAGAGCTGAACCTTGAGATATGCCCCTCTGGCAACTCTCTTATTCTCACTCTGCCTTTGTTTTGAGGGAGGCTTTTACATTTACCTGTTTACAACTTTCCTAGGCTGATGGGTGAACAAGCCTTAGGGAACTGCCCATCTCTGCCTATTTGCACACTAGTATTCCAGGCAAGTACCACCTTGTTTGGGGGTCATGTAAAGCCTGAGATCAACATTGTGGAATATCATCCAAATTCTCTCACATATTTTATATATTGAGGTGTGGTCTCCACATTAACCCATGCTTTGGTGTGTCTATGGTGGCCATGGGGCATTGCTGGAGGAATGATTTTCTCAAGAGTAATGATTGACCACATACAGGTATCCAGAATTCTTGCCATACTCATGGGCCATAGCATTTGTTACAACTCTCTTAAACTGTCTGGCCTTCAGCAGGTCTAAAATATCTCTAGTAACAGAGACCACATCTCCAAACCCCTGTTTCAGTGGTATCATTTCCACGAAGGTAGGACAAATTCTTGTGAGTATGGTGGTCAGCAACTGCTATTCTATTGGTAGGCTCTGTCTGGGTAACCCTAGAAATAAGAACATTTTTTAAACAGTTGAGGTGAGCAAGTTGATATACATTTTATGGCACTTAAAATTTTTATGGGGAATGGAGAAGTAACTCTGCCAGCAAAGCATGGCCCTGCAAAGAGCAACATCTGCAGTTTGATCCTCAGAGTTCATACAGGCATAGTGACACACTTGTATCTCAGGGATAAGAAAGAGGGAAGATTTTTCTTTTTAAATTTCATATAATCTCCCCCATATTGCTTATATTCAAATGAAAGCAACTATAGAGAAGAAATCCAGTGATAAGCTTGACAATTTATATAAAATTAACATAACAGGAGCTTAGATCAAATGTATTCAAGAAAGAAGCAATTCATTTAATGAAGTGAAGAAAGAGGGAGGAGGATTCCTAGAGCTTGATAGACAGCCAGTCTGGCCTTCTTCATGAACTCCAGTTCAGTGAAAGAACTTGTCTCAAAATACAAGGCAAATACTATTTGAAGAATGATACCTAGAATAGCACGAATTGTTCTCTTGTCTGCAGAGAGAGAGCAAGAGCGCACGAGAGAAAGAGAGAGAGAGAGAGAGAGAGAGAGAGAGAGAGAGAGAGAGAGAGAGAGCAAGCAATAATATGCAAGTTTCCTGAAGGGAACTTATTCATCGACTGAAGCTTTGGGTGTTGCTTCTGCGAGACCACCATGGCAAGAATGAGTAGGTTCAGAAACCATACATTCCACAGATATTTGTGGAATCTTGGAAGGTGGGTCAGACAAAGCATTTTTGAAGATGAGACCTTCATGGGATTCTGAGGAGGGAAGGAAAACACCCACCTGTTGTCTGGTTCCTAAAACCCTACTCTGTGCTCTGGGTCCATCTTAAGATGGGCATTTAGAATGGAATACTGTTCTCAATATTTATGTATTAACAAATAGAAAAGAGGAACAAGAGGGAAAGCTCAGTGGTTAAGAGTGCTGTTTTTATAGAGGATCCAGGTTTGCATCCCATAAGCCACATCACATTGCTTACATCTGGTTGTCACTGCATTCTCATCCTTTCTAAAGCTGTCTGCCATCAGCCTTCTACAATTATATATATCACATAAAGCCCCTATAATCACATAAACATAAATAAAAATAAATCTTTACAAAATGAAAGAATCAATGAAGAAAAGTGTTGTTTTAAATGTGGATATAATCTCTATTGTGTCAGCATTTAAATGCAAAAAAACTATAGGGCAGAAGCCTGATAAGAAGCATGACAGTTCATACAAAACTAATTTAACAAGAACTCTGAGGAGGTGTGTATGTGAAAGCACCTACATAGCCAGACAGTAACAAATAGGGAGCGAAAGCAGGCAGGAAATATAGGAACACATGGAATATCACCAAACCTTTGATTCTTAGTCTCTATTTCATTTTTGCTTGCATTTGAATGATTATGCATATTGAGGCAAATTAATTCATGCATTTTCTACCAGGAAAAAAGGAGAAGAAATTCTGTACATGTTGGAGGAAAAACTCTACCAGAGTCACAAAGTGATAAATGCCCTGAAGCCTGTTTACAAATGTTGGGATGAGACAGAATTTTAATGAGCTCTCCCACATAATCTAGTGGTTAATGATCTGTAAGAACCTGACAGTTCAATCTGACAAGCCAATGGCAGTGATTGCAAACTCCTCTTTCAAATTCAAGATCAATATGAGCACCTACAGCTCCCAGTTACCCCAATGGGCACTCTAGAGAAGAAAAATGGTTGACTGAGGTTGAATGCTCTATTGACCACAGCTGCAAGGACAAGGTCTGCTTTGTGTTTCTCTTCTTGTTTTTAAGTCTGAACTTCAACAGGAGAGACTCTATGAAAGTTTGAACATAAAACATCTCAGCTCCTATGAAATGCTGCTATAAAAAGGATTGAAGAGCTTTAAAAATATCTCTTAGTTTTTAGAATATATACATGGATTTGCCTGCTGATGTGAACCACTGAGAGGTGTAATTTCTTATCCCCTACTCTTGATTTACAAAGATAATTGAATGGGTTGTTAACTGTCACAAATTTTAGAGAATTAGACATCCTACATACTCTGCCTTCTAAAATACCCCTCATTTTTGTCTACCATACCCCACGTGCTATTGTGTGTCGAGGTTCACGAACACCAATGTCAGACAACAGCCTCAGATGATAGTCTTTAAATACCAGCTCTTTTTAAACAACTTTTTTTCTTGTTTATATACAGCATATCAACAGGCCAGCTGACTCCAATCTGATTCCTGGTCTTCTCCAATCTCCACCATCAATTTCCTTTTCCCATTTTCTTCTCCACACTCTTTATATGAACACTAGAGCTACATACCCTTAATACTATGTCAGGCCTTTTTGTGGGCTTTAAAGAATTGAACTGAAATCCTCATTCCTATGAGACAAAAACATTTGTCAACTGAGCCCTCTCTATAGCCCTATTACCTGTTCTTACCTGTTCTTTTTAGAGATTTGGCTGAAGACAGCCACATTCTTCTGAGTTTGAGAGTTGCATTCCCAGAATTACTATTCAGGAGATGTGGTTGTCACTATAGTTCTTATGCCATTAAACATAATAGATCCCATGTATACCCCATGAAGTAGGATCAGAAATTTTTGTCTACCTATAAAAGTTTGTATTTCTGTAATCATGCACTGAGTACCAAGTGGACCAAATACAGAACAGCTGGGGCTTTCGGGCTGCCTAGATCCACTCAAAGGAGTAAGTTCTGAGTTCAGTAAGACATCCTGTGGTGCGGAAATAAGAAAGAGAGTAATACAAGAGGATAATGAATGATTATCACCTTTGCATTTGAGTGCATGGTCACAAGTGCCCTCATACAGGGAGAGATAAAGTTACACAGACATCCACTTCACCTCCTCCTTATTTCACCATGTGTTTCTTTCTTCTCTCTCTCTCTCTCTCTCTCTCTCTCTCTCTCTCTCTCTCTCTCTCTCCCCATACATTCCCCCACAATGCCCTAAACTATAATGTGAGACAGGCAAGGTCACCTAATACTGGATTTTCAATTTTCAAATCTGTGAACTAAACAAACCTCTGTTCTTAATAAAGTATACAACCTCAGATGTTGCATTACAGCAGCACAGAAGTCAACTTCAACAGATGGATTCCATAAAAAAAAAATGAGACACAACTCTACTTTTAGAAGATATTACCACTGCCTCAGTGAATGGGATAATCTGGAAATCCAAAGAGTTCTTTAATAAGAGCCTGTTTTGCTTGGCATTTTTGTCAAATTGATTAAGAGTCACCAGGAAAGGACCATTAGTTGACAAATTGTCCCTACCAGACTGCACTGAAGACAAGTCTGTGGATCATTTTGTTTGTTTGTTTGTTGTTGACTGATAATTTATGTGAGATATCCCAGCTAACTGTAGGCCATACTAACTGTGTAGGTGGGCCTGGGCTATATAAGAAAGATATCCATAGGCAGCAAGCCAGTAAGAAGTATGCCTCAATGGTCCCTGTTTCAGTTTCTGCTTCCTGTTTCGTTCCTTGAGTTGCCTTTCCTCAATATGAAACTGTGATCTATATGTAATAAACCCTTTTCTCCATAAGTCACTTTTGGTCATAGTGTTTATTACAATAGGAGGTAAAATAACATGGATATGTGCAGGGAGCCAGCCCCAGCAGGGGTGTTTCTTCTTGGTCCTTCTTGAGGCAGCAGAGGTGGGGGAAGAGCGTCGGCGGGGGATAAGACTTTGTTTTATGGAAAGTTTAGGTTTGCTGTATAATAAAAGGTTTACTTATCTAAATCTAAATTACTAGGCTAACATGGCTAACCTGCCTTCTGTGTTCCTCTGCAGACTGCAGTCTCAGGCATTTAACACCTCATCGTAAAACAGCAGGGGATTAAGTAAAGGGTTAATTGCTAGAGCCTTTTTCCTATTGTCCAGATTCCTCTTGCTTGTCCATCTAGGGGGAAGTGAGGAGCAATAAACTTCTAATGAACCTGAAGAATCGAATAACACTTGTAGACAGAAAAATTTCTACATACGTGAATATGCATAATCTCCCATAAATTCATACATACATCTTCATACATATTTTCACGCAGTCAGTTGGGCCCAGCTTGCATGCATTCTCACGATTTCATACTTACACACACACATGCATACATTCTCACAATTACATACTTACACACACATCCATACTTACATATGCATATGGAGCAAAAGACCAAGCACCAGTGCAGAAAGAACTCTCATTTTGGATGAAAGATGGACTATAATATTTATTGCATGGAGAAAGACAAAGCTTCCACCCTTTCAATGCTAAATTAATTAAATCCATGTTTGTAAGAAAAAGACTTTGTTTCTCTTAATAAGACTAAGCCTGCTTTGTCCTTACCATGGGACCTGTCCTTTCCAATGGTAAGGAGAAGCCTGCCTCCTCCTTCTACTCTCTGCAACAACTTTTTTCTGCCTCCTGGACATTGTTATTCTATAGTTTCTAAGTTATTCCACTCTGCATTCTCCTTCTAATCTTTTTCTCTTCTGACTAAAAAACTTCTCCTCAGTTCAGTTCTCCTCTCAGCTCTGTCCCTCTCATTCAATTCTTCTGGTCTGTCTTCTCTTTGTCCTCAGCCCTTAAACGTCTTTCAGAATGTATGATAACATGTTACAAAGTTCATCATAAGTTCACACAAAAAACCAAGTCTTAAATTGAAATAAAAGTTTACAACAGAGAATGATTGCATGCATATCCATTAGGAGTAATTATCTAGCTATCATTTGTCTTCTCTAAAGGTTCGTAGAAATTTTAAAACCATAACTAAGTGATAAGTGAAGTTTTGTATAGATAAACGCAGTCAATATTTTACCTTCTGTCCTAACACCTATAATAAATCCTAGTTCCCTTTTTATGACCTTTGGTTAATTGTTTTACAACCTCTTGGAATGTGCTCTGAGTAGAAGAAAGTCTGGTTGCCATCTAAGAGCAATTAACTTGTGACACTTGGAAGACTGGCAGAGTTCTCATTGCAGTTTGGCTATAGGAGGGATCTAGTAGCAGTCCCATTAAAAAAGAGCTTAGTAATCACAGATATAATTTTAGGAATTCTTATAGGATCATCATTAAAACTAAAGTCATCTATTTGTCTACATAGCATCACTATAAGACAGTACATCTTCGTGGATCTGCAAGGATCTGCTCCAAAGAATTGTGCTATTACTATTATTATAAATGTATAATAATAATAACTGGAAAAGCATATTAATAGCAGGAAATCTTTCCTAAAATTAGTCCCCTATAGCCTTGCTGAATGGGGGCTCCCCTGTCGCAGATTATATAATAATCCAAGGTAGGCATTTCAGGATGAACATCTGCTAGTATATTAGCTTGTCCCATTATGGCTCCTGACAGATATGGACTCATTACGCAGAGAAACTTTGAGCCCATGGGCAGATATGTGTCTATGATTACAACTCTCTTTGGATTTGGAATAGGGGAAAGAAGACTGTTGTAAGTCGGACTCAACAGTAGTTGCAGCCTGTCCCTCAGGTGCCACTGCATACCTAAAGCAAATTAAGAAGACTGCTACATCCAAATTCAAAGGTTAAAAGAAGGCTGAAAAAATAACCTGGATTATAAAGCCCAATTGCCTCACTGTTCCCTCTCCATGCAGAGACCCCTCTTCTGAACTTTTGCAATATTTTCATACTGGACACTCTTCTTTGAATGACTGTGAAGGATCCATGCAGTACATTGTTCTCATTCAGATTGGAATCCAAGATGGGATACTTGGTGGGGTTCAGGTTTCAGCTAAGTAATTCAGTCTGAATTCTCCATGTCCCTGTGTGTGTGTGTGTGTGTGTGTGTGCGTGTGTGTGTGTGTGTGTGTGTGTGTGAGAGAGAGAGAGAGAGAGAGAGAGAGAGAGAGAGAGAGAGAGAGAGAGAGAGTATGGTATGGTGTGATGCTATGCACATGCATGCATATGCACGTGTTTGTGTCTGTGTACATTTAGGTACATATAGGGATGTTTCTGTATGGAAATATACATGTATGTTTGTGTGTAAGGAATCAAAAGACAACTTCTGGTGTCATTCTTCAGGTATCATCCATCATGTGGGTTTTGGTTTGCCTTGTTAGGCAGCCTCTCAATAACTCAGAAGTCACAACTAATCAAAGAGCCTCAGAGATCTGGCTCTCTCTGCCTTCCCAGTACTGAGATTACAAATACATAGAAATAAGTGATTTTCTGGCACCAGGGTATGTTGACAGTCAAGAGGTAAAGAGTACCACAAAATCACACCATACAGCAAACCTCATCTAAGAGACATATTGTGGAGAAGAACAGAATGAATGCTGCCTCTGAACAGGAAGAGAGGAAACAGAGGGCTTGATGGAAGATTTTGTTGTTTTATTTTGTTTGGTTTTGTTTTGTTTTGTTTTGTTTATGTGGGTTCTCGGGATTGAACTCAGGTCCTCATGTTTACAAAGTTTTACTGAATAAACAACTTCCAGGCCTTATTTTAACAGATTTAAATGTGAGGTATGCAGATTTTTGATTCTCTCTTCTTTGGATCCAGTTTAGAATTATGTTTGGCTTTCAATGCTTCTGATTGTTAGCATTCCTTCTATGTTCCACCCAACAGCTGGCAACATCCAGTTTGGTCTGGTTTGATATAAAAGTGTCTGCTTGACCCCTCCTCTCTCTCTCTCTGATTCTGCCTCTTATCTCTCTGAATCTCCTGTCTCCCTATCCCCTTTCTCTCTTTCCCTTTTTCTTTTCCCAGTCTCTGTACATGTGCTGACTCGACAATCCTCTCCTCTCCTCTCCTCTCCTCTCCTCTCCTCTCCTCTCCTCTCCTCTCCTCTCCTCTCCTCTCCTCTCCTCTCCTCTCCTCTCCTCTCCTCTCCTCTCCTCTTCTCTCCTCTCCTCTCCTTCCATCCCTCTTGCTCTCCCCTATCTGCCTTTCTGTTTCTTTCTTTCTTTCTGTCTTTCTTTTTTTTTTTTTGAGACAGGGTTTCTTTGTATAGTCCTGGCTATCCTGGAACTTACTCTGTAGACCAGGCTGGCCTCAAACTCAGAAATCTGCCTGCCTCTGCCTCCCAAGTGCTGGGATTAAAGGTGTGCACCACTACTGCCCAGCTGCCTTTCTGTTTCTACTCCCTTCTCAACTCCCCTTCCCATGACCTAAACAAAGTCTATTCTAAACTACACTCATTATATTTCTGGCATTTCAATGGGATGAGGTGCCTCAGCATAGGAGACCAAGACACCCCCCCACCACCACCACCACCACCATACCATGCTCTGCTAGACATATCTTGAGACTTGGGTTTAAAACATCTCCCTCTGCACATGGAATTTCCAGGCATTGTAATATTCTCTACTCCTAACCCTCCAAATACAGCTATTACCTGTGCCTTTGACTATGTGCCAATCTACTCCACCTGTTCTTGGGGGTTGGAGGTGAAGTGGTTCAGAGTTGATGACACAGACCCCAGGATCAGTTGAGAAAAACTGTAACAATCTCATTTGAAAACTGTTTTAAGCTCTTTTAATACCTTCTACACATGATCCATTGGTCCCAACAAAATATCTCTTCTAAACAACAGTACACAATTGGCTGACGTTGCCTACTCCAACAATCACCAACTCTGCAGACTGGACAAACATCCCCATCCCCATTTTCTTAGGTTTCCCAGAGACACATAGCCCCAAACTCAAAAGGAAGTGGCTAAAGATCAAGAAAACACAATTCCTGTTTCACCATCACCTCCTTCTAGTTTTTCCAAAATGGAAGAATATTAGCATTTCTTCTATGCGGTCCACAATTATTACCTAGCAACATTCCTGTTGGCTAGACTTACTATAAATGGAACTGTTTGAGCCCTTCTTATTCACTTATTCTCTCTGCCTCTTTCTCTCTCTCTCTCTCTCTCTCTCTCTCTCTCTCTCTCTCTCTGACTCTCTTCTTTTCCTGACCTCTTTCCCCTCTCTCTCCACATATTCCTGGCCCACAACTCCTCCTCCTCCTCTTTCTCCTTCTCCTCTTTCTTGTCTTCCTTCCTTTTCCTCTCTGTGTCCTTCTCTCTGTCTCACCTGTCTCTGTCTCTCTGTCTCTATCTCTCTGTCTGTCTTTCTCTTACAACTTCCTTCTCAAATCACCTTTCCATGCCCTGCACCCATAAGGCAGGTACTTCTGGGAGAAAGGATACCTCAGTATGGGACCACTAAGGTACCACTCCCACCTCACCATAATTTTCTCTACTACACATATCCTGATCTTTTTATAAACACAATACTTGTTATATCCTCTTTCTTTCTAAATCCACACCATACCCACCCTTTCACAAGTTTTATTCTAGAAAAAATAATTTATCAATACCTGAGGTTGTAAAGGCATCAGTAGTGAGGAAACCCAATACATGGAACCCAATACATCATGAGTAAGATAACCCAATTACAAAAGAACTCACATGGTATGCACTCAGTGATGAGTGGATACTATCCCAGAAGCTTAGAATAGCCAAGATACATTTCCCAGACCACATGAAGCTCAAGAAGAAGGAAGACAAAACTATGGATACTTTGGTCATTATTAGAAGGAGAAGCAAAATACCTATGAAAGGAGATACAGAGACAAAATGTGGGTCCAGGACTGAAAGAAAGACCATCCAGAGACTGTCATACCTGGGGTTCTATCCCATATACAGTTACCAAACCCAGACACTATTGTGGATGCCAACAAGGGCTTGCTGACGGGAGCCTGATATAGCTGTCTCCTGAGAGGCTTTGCCTGTATCTGACAAATACAGAGGCTGGTGCTTTCATCCAACCATTGGACTGAGCACATGGTCCCCAATGGAGGAACTACAGAAAGGACCCAAGGGGCTAAAGAAGCTTGCAGCCCCATAGGAGGAATATGAACCAACCAGTTCTCCCAGAGCTGCCAAGGACAAAACTACCGAACAAAGAGTAATCTGGAGGGACCTATGACTTCAACTGCATATGTAGCAGAGGTTGGCTTTGTTGGACATCAAAGGGAGGAGAGGCCCTTTGTTCTGAGAAGGCTCAATGCCTCTGTGTAGGGGAATACCAGGACAGGGAAGAGGGAGTGGTTGGGTTGGTGAGCAGGGGGAGAGGGATGGGATAGTGTGTTTTCGGAGGTGAAACCAGGAAAGGGGATAACATTTGAAATGTAAATAAAGAAAATATCCAATAAAAATGTATCAAAAGAAAAAAAAAAAGATGTGTATGACCATGCCTGAATTTAATGTTTGCTGGATATAATATTGCCCAAAAGTCTCACTCTCTTAATCTGCTATCTCCTAGAACACAGGATTCAGGTCCATTTCAATCCCTTGTGCCTCTTTAATACGCAAACCATATATTTTATATTTTTCCTTTATAAGCTAGGTGTGCATTCAAAATGCTCCTCATGAGACTAAACCAGAGAACAAAGTATTTCCTAGCATTTTGGGGAGTGCCTTTGTCAATGCAATTAATATAATGACTAAAGCATAACCTTTACATTACTGGTATTATTGATGCTGGCTTGCTGGTACTAAGAAATTAGTGCTGATTAAGAAGAGACCAGCATAATGGAGGTGAAATCTTTTGGGAAGTGTTTTCTGATAGCACAAAGAGGCTGTGTTCCAGAGATAAACAAGCTTGTACCTCCTACTGTTTCTGGAGTTGGTGATGTGTGAGAGTCAAGCAGCTGATTTTGAAGTCGTGAAGGAGTCATGAAAGGTGTCTAAGTTTGTCTTGGCACTGTGAAAGGCAATGTAAAGCCATTGGTGAAGGTACAACCTCAGTTGCAATTGATGTCCCAGGACTGAGGGGGTCATGCACAGGATTTGATGCTTGTCACCATGAAGAGAGCTTATGGTAGTCTACTGGTGAAGCTTGTTTGTTTAAGACCTGAAAAAAAAAATAAAACATGATGGTGCCCCAGCATCCCACACCTCAGAAGGCGACACCCAGATCACTCACGAGAAAAGATCTTCATCCAACAGCAAGAGGATTTTTATTCCAGAGGCTCTGGTGTTCACAGCCATACACCATGCAGGGGTAGAGGACTGTGAGCCATGAGTGCAGAATCAGGACAACTTTTATAGGTTTACAACAAAACCCACATATCACAAACCAATCATTCCTTAGCACTGAGAGCCCGTGCAGTGTGAGCCATTGATTTGTACCACTCCTAAGCTTCTAAGCCAATCAGTTTAAATTATCCAATCCCATGCTCTGAGGACCACTCAGTTTTCTATCGAAGCCAGGTAGCAACTAGTTAGCTCATTTCCATTTACGGGGCTAGGTGCACTTACACATTTCCTGTTACAGGGACAGGGTCACTTATTCAAGGCCCTCCAACTATTAGTAGGTGCTTGGGGACCTGAGCACCCACCAGGTGCAAGCCCCACAGCCTGCAGCAGTGATCCCGCCATCCCAGCCCTGCTCACCCACGCCCCAGCTGCTCTGAGGAGGAGAGACAGGAAATGACACAGGGGACCTTCCCAGGCCTGGGGCTTACAGCTGGACACCACAGGTGGGTGGCACATGTGCACTCCTGGGCAGGCTCAAGGAATGTGACCCCCCCCAGCCTCTAACAAAGAGTGGGCCAAACCTCTAATCTTTTGGGGTCATTTAAGAGTTAGGCACAGGGGATTTTTAGGCTGTAATTCTCATCCTTTCAGTTGTAGCAGAAAACAGCAGTGTTGGAGAGATGCCTGTATCATGATATGAACATCAAGTACAGCAACTGCAGTGGTATACAGACAGCTGTAGCCTGGAAGACAAGGTGTGTGCTACGAAGGGTAGAGCTGGAGAAGTGACCAAAATACTTGGAGGAGCCGAGAAAATAGTGACTGGATCCCTGACATTGGACAGTCAGAGTTTGATTTTAATTTTGATTGTGACTGGAACCTGATATTTTTCCCTCTGAAGCTTCTAAAAATGCTACCTGGGGGTCTGGATGGGGTCTCCAGTCTTGTAGAATTTATTTTCTATCACTATGTGTTTAAACTTCTGAGGATATAATTTAAATGAAAGGCAAATTTATTTGGGCTCTGATTTCAAAAGCTTCACTCGCCTGTCTCCTAGCCCCTTGCTGCGATCCTGTGGGAAGGTAGATCATCAGTATGAGGAATGTGACAGAGGAAAACTGTTGACCTCATAGCATCAAGAAGCATGAAAGGAGAAAGTAAGAGAAATACAGAGACAGAAACAATGGGAGACACAGATACAGAGAGAAACAGTAGCAGGGAGACAGACTGAAAGTAAGACAAAAGCAGGTTATTTCTTTAATCCAGTGTACTTCAGCTGTTCAAATTACATCCCAAATGCTTATAAAATAATGAAGTCATAAAAGATGTCAGAGATTTCACAATTCAGTCATTTACCGAAACCCTAACAGTAAATGTCACTGAAGATCAGGCCTTCAACAAGAAAATTTTTTGGGGAAACATATCAAATCCAAGCCACACAGAACAAAGGTCACTTCCAAACTGCAGAAGACAAATATATTTTTAAAGACAACAAAGCCTGATAACCCATCTGACCTTCCTCACTACTTTCAAAGACAAGGTTTCAAGTGTTACAATCTGGCCTTGAACTTTCAGTATAGCTAAAGATAAACATGAATTTCTCATCCTCATACATTCACCTCATGTGTCCTAAGATTACAGGATATACCACCTTGTCTGTTTTATGTGATGCTAGGAATGGTATCTCAGGTGGTGATGGTGGTGGTGGTGGTGGAGGTGGGTTTTTTGTTTGTTTGTTTGTTTTTTGTCTGTTTTGTTTTTTTTTTCTTGCTGGTCTCTACAAACTAAGCCATATAAACCAGCCTCACTCAGTACAGGAAATGTTTTATTTATTTTTTGAAAGGATGATAACCTCTTGTTTCCCCAGCTGTGTTTTCATTTAGCCCTCCACATATTCCTGCAGTTCCTCCCAGCATAGTAAGAACAACCACCTGAACCACCCTTACCTCAGTGCTTCTTAGCTCTCTCATCTCTCTAGCAGGTACTGGTTCCCCATATCTAGCACCATTCATACTGAGCCCACCACAATGCCTCTCTTGACCACTTGATCTCAGCATCAAAGCAGCTGTTACTTGGCTTCTTCTCAGCATAGTATTCGAGGCACTTAATTCAGCTTTGGAGATAACAACCCTCATCTGTCATTAAACAGCATACAGCTGAGACTCTGATCATTTGCATCACCCACACAGTTAGGAGACTCATTGAACAGCAGTTAAAAAATCAGCTAACATTTCTCCGTGCCTGAAAAATGAAAGTCATAAGCCTCCAGGATAACCAGCCTGTTCTACCCGAGAGGAGTTTCTCCTCTCCCCGTTACATGAAATCTGCCTGAGATACAGAAGTTATAGACATGGTTATATCCTTCCATATGAAGGCTCACTAAGTAAACTGCTTGCCATACAACCCTGAGGACCTGAGCTTAAATACCCTAAGTGAAGTTGAAGAGGGGAGGAAGCCTAGAACGAGGAGATTGAATGCATCTAAAATCTGAGCATTCAGAGGCAAAGACATGCCAAAACCTGACCGTTATTGGCCAGTCCCCACACACATGCTTACACATGCAGACTCATGAACACGAATACACACACATGAAATATCAGGGTCTTTCAATCGAATTTAGGGAACTTCAAACTCATTTTCAACCACTTAACTTCACTTTTCACTGGCAGGTCATTACAAAATTCCCATGGAATTGACTTTAGATTTTTATTTCTTCAATGCTTATCTGAGTTGAATTTCTTTTTTTTTAATATATTTATTTATCATTATATCTAAGTACACTGTTGCTTTCTTCAGATGTACCAGAAGAGGCGTCAGATCTCATTATGGATGGTCATAAGTCAACATTTGGTTGCTGGGATTTGAACTCAGGACCTTTGGGAGAGCAGTCAGTGCTCTTAAGCACTGAGCGATCTCTCCAGCCCCTGAGTTGAATTTCTATACAGAACAGAAGAAAATGTTTGGAGAAATGCAAATTTTTATTTGAAAAAAATTGATGACCACCATCCTCACCATTTCCCACTTCAGCCCCCTCAAAACAAAAGAAAACAAAACAAAGAAAAGAAAACAAAACACCTGTCAGAGGACGGTCACTGGTTTCCATATTTTCTTGATTATTCTGGAGAAATGTTCTCCCCAACACGGACCTGATGTCCCAGCTCTATAGATGCATTTTCTAGATCAGTCATCTGTAGTCATCTGTACTGTTAGTCTAAAGTGGTGATCACTCTTCCTAGTAAGAACTTTTAGTGTCAAGTCAAGGTTAAAGGAGTTACAAAAACACCCAGTGGTGAAAACAGGAAGGCACTGACAGTCCACAGCATTTTAGGAACTGCCAATGAAAAATGTTCACTGCTTCAGCCTAATTCTCACACCTTCCATGCCTTTGGCTTCCTTTGCAGATCATCCTCATTATGTCAACTTATCTATCAATTCACCCTCTGTCCCTCAGGTCTTCCTCCCATTTTTCAAACTTCTTGCCTAGTGTCCTGATTATTTCCTTCTCATTCAGTTCCTTCCAATCTTTGTCCATACAATATCATGAAAATGTGTGATTCAACTGTGGGTCACATCCTTGCTTATCCACCTTTACTTACCATTGTCCTTGGAACAGAATCAAAGTCTCTCCTTCTCTCCTTCTCTCTCTCTCTCTCCCTCTCCTGCCTCTTTCTATCTTTCTCTTTCATTCTGTTTATATGTATATGTGTTTATGTACACATGTGAACATGTGTATAAGTGCACACCAGAGCACACTCTTAAGTGCTGGCCCTCAGGAGCCATCCGTCTTGTTCTGACCTAGGTTCTCTTACCTTATTTGAACTTACTATGTAGGCAAGACTTGCTGATTAGCCAGCCTCCAGAGTCTTGACTCTGGCTCCTCAGTCCTGGGATTACAAGTGTGTACCACTATATGCAGCTTTCCTTCTATAATATGGGTTCAGAGAATCAAACTGAGGTCTTCCTTCATATAATGCAAGTGGTTTGCAAACAAGAACTATCTCCCCAGCTTCCGCATGGGTTTTTCAAAATAATGGAAGAGAGAAGACAATGTAAAAGTGGCCAGAGCTGGTGCTATCCTACCATAAGAAGGATACGGATCAAATTAACATTGTCAAGCTTGTCAGTAAGTACCTTTATCCTCAGGACCTTCTTCTGGTCTCCCATAATTGCTTTTATAGCAGACATATTTTTAAGTAAACTCATTAATTGGTTAACTGAATGGATTAATACATTCATGAGAGGAAATACGTAATAACACTTGAAAGTTCTTAATTTTCCATTATGTAGATTCAACATTAAGATGGTTTGGAGGTGAGAGCAGAAAACACCTTAATATCACAGTGGGTCTTGTGTGGTTGGAGAGTTAGTGCTCACACACCCTCTCCTTTGACCACTTGTGATTCAGTCTGATTGACACTGTAAACAGATCAACCAACGCTTATCCCTTAAGGACGCTCTTCTGCAGTTGAGACCTTTCACATGAGGCCATAGCCTTCTACAACTGGTCCATAAGCAGCAGTGGCTCTGGTCCTAGAGATCTAAATGCCTTCCTCATAAAACAGGACCTGCCAGAGGTACCATTGTAGCTTAGCATTTCTTTTGGAATCTCCTAGCTTTCTGGTCCAGCATTCTAAAATCTCACCTTGCCCGTGGCCTCCCACTGCCTTCCACTCTGTTCTGTTACTTTTCTCCTGGGGAGGCAAAAACAAATGCATATTCACCTAGATAGAATACCAATGACAGATACCCTCCCAAAATGATTCTATCTGATTGAACCAATAAGTTTATTTGAATTACCTACAGGAACATGGAAACTCAAAGGCAGTTGTATCACTGGAAGGCCCAGTACAGCATGGATGGCAAGTTATGAAAACTTTATTCTCTGAGGTGCTCTGTAAGGCACATAGGACGCTCAGTTATAAGAGTCCTTTCTCCCCATTAGTTATTAGCTTTTATGTAATCTTATGAATCTTATAAGTTTTAGGAACTTCCTGAGACTTCCTATGCCTCCTATGTTTTTTTCTGGAATCTCAAGAGACCTTGCTGCATTATGGAAGGTTTCAATTCAGAAGATGCACTTTCACAACATCCTTTGATATACAGGTGAGGGTCCCAATGGTTCCCCACTAAGCAGCTAGAGTACTAAACTCCACCCTAGCAATTATTTCTTTGGAAGCCTGACCCAAATCGAACTCCTTCCACTGGTAAGCACCTGTCAAGTGCATGAGGAGAGAAAAAGTGCTATTCACAAATAAAAAATGGAATGCAAGTCTTTACCAACAGCAATGTGGGCCTTTCTAATGGGGCTGTAGTCAGTGAAGGCCACAAAGAACCCGGACAGGGGCTCCCTAAACCAACACAGAGGGATCTAGTCAAGTGGGAGTTCTGTAGAAACTTCCTGATAAAGTGATGGTTGATTTCATTTCTGATAAGTAAGGAAAAACTAGCAAGGAAGAGATGAGGAATAGATGTCACAAGCAATTCATTGGGATGAAGGATAGCAACTGAAAAGTATAACTGGTGGTCAAGATCTAGGCCAGATGTTTCAAGGTTTTTGGTGTTTTGCCTAAAAATGAAATAAAAGTGTCCCCAGGATTTCAAAAGTTGAAAGATGATGTCATTCATAGGAATTCAGCAATATACTCCTCAAACACTTTCAAAATCAAAAGCCATGTAATGGAGGGTTCTCAATAACCTTGTTATTGTTTAAACCTTTCTTTTATAGGTTACAAGAGAATTCAAAAAAATTTGTTGATAGGTGCTGAGGACAGAAAACAATGATAGGGACTGCCTGGAGTAGGCCCTGATGTAGACATCTCAGATGCCGGAAGCTCCTTGTAAAAAAGCATGGTGTCTGGGACCCTGAGAAGCATCAGACACATCCCTCCAGGGGACCTGCCATCTGAAATAAGGGACTGCCTGCTGTAGGCCTGGATGGAGACGTCTCTGTAGCCCACGGCAGCTCTTTGTAACAACAGTTGTTCCCATTTCTCCTAACATTAGCCCTGCACAACTGCTATATAGATTTCATTTATGTGTGACTATTTTTCATTTGGCTTTGGTGTGTAAAATTATTCTATTATATGTGACTTTCTTACTTCTTTCTCTTTTTGCTCTGAAAAATTCTGTCAAACTAGATGTTCCTTGATATAATGACTTTTAAACAATTAAAAATTGAGGCATGGGCCACAGCAAAGCACAGCATAGTCCTAATGGCCCAGGTACATGCTGTGTGTTCTCATCTTAGACACAATGTAACAACTGCACAATAGTAGATATAGATTAGTGCTTGACTTGCAAAGTGAATTTCATGAAATTATTAGAAAATGAATTAGAGCCAACATTGAGACTAAAAAAGAAAAAAAAACTATTAAAGTTATGAAATATATTTTGCACATTTGAGAGAAGTTCCTTGATAAGCACATATAGAATATGTAAACTCATATTAGTAAAACAAAGTCAAAACACTGGGACTCATAAGAGAGTCTTTGTGTGGAATGTGCAGAAGCAGAATGCTAGGGAGACTACAGAACTAAGGGTTATCTTGATTCTTTCTGACCACTGCCTGGCAGCTTTGCCCATGTCATTTATCATTAGAGCTTCACAAGAAAATGCAAGTAGCTAGCCTCTGAGCTCTGAGCTCTGAAGTACAATAAGTTGAAGTTAAAATTTAAATAATGATAAGTTTTCAAGGCCTGGAATTAAGGAAGCTTGAAATTTTGGGGAACAATTGCAATTCTTGATTCGTTGTGGAACGTAGTTATTCTTTTGAATTTGATTAGGCAATGATTATAACAATGTCTTTTTTTTTTTAATCTGCTCTTGGAGTATATTTTTCCTTTTTTTATTATTTTCTATATTCTTTGTTTACATTCCAAAGGCTGTCCCCTTTCCAGTTCCCCCCTCACCATATGTCCCATAAGTCCTCTTCCCCCCCTTCCCCAGTAAATCCCCACCATTTCTCTCTTCTTGTACTCTCCTACAAAACTGGATCCAGTCTTTTCAGGACCAGGGTTCTCTCCATCCTTTTTCTTGGGAATCTTTTGCTTAGCTAATCATGTCTTGAGTATTCAAAGCTTCTGGGCTCATTAATATCCACATATAAGTGATCGCAATTAATGTGTATTCTTTTGTGATTGGGTGGACTCACTTAGGATGATAATTTCCAGATCCAACCATTTGCCTACAAATTGCATGAATTCGTTATTTTAAATTGCTGAGTAGTATTCCACTGTATAAATATACCACATTTTCTGTATCCATTCCTACGTTGAGGGATATCTGGGTTCTTTCCAGCTTCTGGCTATTATAAATAAGACTGCTATGAATATAGTGGAACATGTGTCTTTATTGCATGCAGGGGAATCCTCAGGGTAAATGCCCAGGAGTGGTATGCCAGGGTCCTCTCGAATTATCATGCCCAATTTTCTGAGGAACTGCCATACTGATTTCCAGAGTGGTTGTACCATCTTGCAATCCCACCAACAATGGAAGAGTGTTCCTCTTTCTCCACATCCTCACCAGCACCTGTTGTCTCTTGAATTTTTAATCTTAGCCATTCTTACTGGTGTGAGGTGGAATCTCAGGATTGTTTTGATTTGCATTTCCCTGATGACTAATGATTTTGAACATCTCTCAAGGTACTTCTCAGGAAACTTAATTTCTTCTGGTAAAAATTCTTGTTTAGTTCTGTACCCCATTTTTTATTTCTAATTTTATTAATTTGAATACTGCCTCTGTGTCCTTTGGTTAGTCTGGCTAAGTGTTTATCTATCTTGTTGATTTTCTCAAAGAACCAGCTTCTAGTTTTGTTGATTCTTTCTATGGTTCTCTTTGTTTCTATTTGATTGATTTCAGCCCTTAGTTTGATGATTTCCTGTCTTCTGCTCCTCCTGGGTGAATTAGCTTCTTTTTGTCCCAGGACATTCAGGTGTGCCTTTAATCTGCTAGTTTATGCTCTCTCCTGTTTCTTTTTGGAGGCACTCAGGGCTCTGAGTTTTCCTCTTAGCAATGCTTTCATTGTGTCCCAAAGATTTGGGTATTTTGTACCTTCATTTTCATCAAATTCTAAAATGTCTTTGATTTCTTTCTTTATTTCTTCCTTTACCAAGGTGTCATTGAGTAGAGTATTGTTCAGTTTGCATGTATATGTGGGCTTTCTGTTGTTTTTCTTGCTGTTGAAGACCACTTTTACTCCATAGTGATCAGATAGGAGGCAAGGGATTAGTTCGATCTTCTTGTATTTGTTGACATCTGTCTTGTCGATTTTGATCGATTTTGGAGAAGTTACCATGCGGTGCTGAGAAAAAGGTATATTCTTTTGTTTTAGGATGAAATGTTACATATATATGTTAAATTCAATTGGTCCAAAGCTTCAATTAGTTTCACTGTGTCCCTGTTTAGTTTCTTCTTTCCTGATCTTGAGGGTGGTGGAATGTTGAAGTCACCCACAATTATTGTGTTAGGTGCAATGTGTGCTTTAAGCTTTAGAAAAGTTTCTTTCACGAATGAGGGTGCCCTTACATTTGGAGCATAGATGTTCAGTATTGAGAGTTCTTCTTAGTGGATTTTCCCTTTGAACAGCAAGTAGTGACCTTCAGTGTCTCTTTTGATGACTTTAGGTTGAAAGTCAGTTTTATCCAATATTAGAGTGGCTACTCCGGCTTGTTTCCTGAGATCATTTGCTTGTAAAATTGTCTTCCAGCCTTTTACTCTAAGGTAGTGTTTGTCTTTGTCACTGAGATGTGTATCCTGTATGCAGCAAATTGTAGGGTCCTGTTTCCATATCCAGTATGTTAGTCTATGTCTTTTTATTGGGGAATTGAGTCCATTGAGGTTAAGAGATATTAAGGAATAGTAACTATTACTCCCTGACATTTTTGAAATTATTTTTTATACTTGAGTGGTTATCTTCTTTTGGGTTTGATGAGAGGAAATTTCTATCTTGCTTCTTCTGGGGTATAGTTTTCCTCCTTGTGTTGGTGTTTTTCCCCTATTATCCTTTGTAGGGCTGGGTTTGTGGCAAGATATCATACAAGTTTGGTTTTGTCATGGAATACCTTGTTTTCCCCATTTATTGTGATTGAGAGTTTTGCTGAGTATAGTAGTTTGGGCTGAAGTTTGAGTTCTCTTAGAGTCTACATGATATCTGCCCAGGGTCTTCTAGCTTTCATGGTCTCTGGTGAGAAGTCTGGTGTAATTCTGATAGATCTTCCTTTATATGTTACTTGGCCTTTTTCTCTTACTGCCTTTAATATTCTTTCTTTGTTTAGTACATTTGGGGATTTGATTATTATGTGACAGGAGGTATTTCTGTTCTGCTCCAGTCTGTTTGGAGTTCTGTGGGCTTCTTGTATATTCATGGGCACCTCTCTGTTTAGGTTGGGGACGTTTTCTTCCATAATTTTGTAGAACATATTTGCTGGCCCTTTAAGTTGCAAATCATCCCTCTCATCTATACCTATAATCCTTAGGTTTTGTCTTCTCATTGTGTCCTGGATTTCTTGGATGTTTTGGGTTACCAGCTTTTTGCATTTTGCATTATCTTTGATTATTGAGCCCATGGTTCCTATGGTATCTTCGGCATCTGAGGTTCTTTCTTCTATCTCTTGTATTCTATTGTTGATACTTGCATCTATGGCCCCTGATTTCTTCCCAAGGTTTTCTGTCTCCAAAGTTGTCACCCTTTGAGATTTCTTAGTTTTTTTCTACATCTGTTTTTAGATCCTGGATGATTTTTCTCAGATCTTTTGCTTTCTTGTTGTAATTTCATGTAATTCTTTAAGAGATTTTTGTGTTTCCTCTTTCATGACTACCACTTGTTGACCCACATTCTCCTGTATTTCTTTAAGTGATTTTTGTATTTCCCTGTAATTGGCTTCTGCATTTTGATCCATATTCTCCTGGATTTCTTTAAGTTATTTTTGTGTTTGCCTTCTAATGGCTTCAAACTTTTGATCAATTTTCTCCTGTGTTTCTTTAAGAGATTTATCCATGTGTTCTACTATCAGCATCCTCACCAATGATTTTAGATCTTTATCTTGATTTTCTGGTGTGTTGGGGTAGCTGGGGCTTTCTGTTGTCAGGGAACTGGGTTTGTTTATTGCCATATTGCCTTGATTTCTGCTAGTAAATTTCCTACGTTTGCCTTTTGCCATTTGTTTATTTCTGGACTTAGTTGGTCTTGTTATTACTGGTTGGTGTTTAAAGCTCCTGAGAGCCTGGCGTTTGGTGCTGCTGTCTCAGAGGGTGTCCGTGCTCCTGAGCTAGAAACTGGAAGGTTTCCACCACTGGGCTCCTGAATTACCTCCTCACCTCTGCTGGGCTGGATTCAAGTCTCCTCCCTGCTTGCCTCTGGATACTTAACTGGCCTCCAGTGGTCTCCTCCTTGTTTGCCTGGTTAGTCTACTAGCTCCAAGATGGTGGTGGGTCTCAGTGTTCTGTCTAACAGCAGGATTCCCTGCAGGCCCGGAGCTTCCTGGCTGGGCTGCTAAAGCCTAGGCAGTGGCTCTCCCAGTTGGCAGGGCTCCATCTGGTTGAGCTGTTCACCCCAGGATAGTGTTGGACCACGGAGCTCTGTCCAACCACGGGCTCTCTGTGGATCCGGAGCTCCCTTCCCCTCCCCCCACCCCCGTTGCGCGCCCCCCCCCGCCCCCTTTGGGCTGCAGCATCCAAGATGGTGTGGATCCCAGTCCCGGTCCTTGGGTATGTTCTCCAGCCTGCCCAGGCAGCCGTAATGTTGCCCAGCTCCCTGGTGCAGAAGGCACCCAGGCAATACCCTGGGAAACCCTTCACTCTAGTGCCCACTGTACCTTGCTCGGTTACCTACTCCAAGATGGTGCTTTGGGAGTATTAATAAAAGACTGGGCCAAGAGAAAGGCAAGAGAACATATAGAGAGTATATAGAGAGTGAGTAGTGAGTATATGAAGAGCAAGTGAGAGAGTGAATGCAGAGAACATGAGAAGAACATTTGAAAAGTAAATGAAGAGAGTGAGGTGTTTATGGAGAGTGTGTGTGGGTAAAAGGACAGTGCATATGGTGTGTGTGAGAGAGATGTGTGTGAAGATTGTGTGTGTGTGTGAGTGAAATGGGAACACACAGAGGTGTGCATGAGCATGTGAGTGCAACAAAAGCACACAGAAAAAAAGTAGTATGCAAGAGCGTGCAGAGTGTGTGCAGCCTCAAGTTGCAAATGAATGAGCAAGAGAGAAAGAGATTAGAGAATGAGAAAGAAGAGAAATTTTAAGCCTTGAAAAACTGCCTGTCAGCTTGTACCCAAAAAGTAGTCTTTGTATTTTTATTATGCATCTTCCAGACATCCCTGATTACAGTTGAGAACTCCGATCCTGTGTCAAGGCTAGATTGTGACAGAAAAGGAGGACATTTGGGGGGGTTCCCTATTTTGACTACCAGTTTTCAAGTTATATAAATATTTCCTTATTGAGATTTTCCTTCCCATAATCACCTGATTTAATTATATACACACCCAATTATGCAGAAATATGAAATGGTAAATAGAATTTCCCTAAAGGCTACAAAGCTTGCCCTGTTGTATAAGCACCCACAATCAGCCCCATCCAGTTTGGCCCATTTTAATTTGTTTCACGTAGTGTTCCTTGATTATCTCAATAATAACAGGACATCCTCAAGGGTTGCTAAGTATATTCATGTATTTCCATAGTTGAAAGCATGTACATCCTATAAGAACAATGTATAACCCAAGTGGCCAAATGGTTCTTAGGTTTATTGTTAGGGAAGGCATGCACATACAGTCTATGCCAAGTGGAGTAAAACATGACTATGCTATCCCATATGCTCCCATGCCTCAGAGGGATCAGTGGAGGAAAACAGAGAGACAGTCCTGTGCTCTCATGAATATGAGCTATGCCCAGAAACTACTGGGAATGTTGTAATATTTCCTTGGTGATGCCTGTAAGAAAAAGGTAATTAAGAAGGTGATGTCTTTAGGTGATTGGATAGTCTAATATAGGCTCCCCGACCCAAGATTCACAAACACACTTCAATGTCAAAAAAGTGATGGTACTTATTATTTGAGCCACACACCACCATAACTTCCTGTTCTATTACTTCTGTGTAATCTGAGTCTTCAGACCATGTGTCCCCATTGCTGTGTGTAGTAAGCAATAAGATCATTCGCTGGTCTTCCTAGAATCTCAGAACAAGTGTGCACTGTACATGCTTTCCATGTTATAGTTCATCTTCATTGTATCAGATTGACAGGATCTAGAAGCTAGGATCCTAGGGTAAGCCTCTGACCTGGTCTGTGAGTATATTTCTAGATTTGGTTAATTGAGGTGAAAAGACACAAACATAAGTTAGGCAGCCTTATAACATAGTATGGGATCCCTGTCTCTATAAAATGAAAGTGAGATAACACCAGCATTCATTTCTCTGTGCTTGTTGAAAGTGGATGCTTTATGACCAGCTGCCTCATGATCCTGCTACCTTACTATCTGGTCTGTAAAGTTGGCAGGATTTAGAATCACCATGTAAACATAGCTGTGGGTGTGCATAAGTAAGAGGGAGATAGAGACAGAGAGAAAGAGACAGACAGAGACAGACAGAGCAGAGACCCACAGAGAGATAGAGAGAGGGGAGAGGATATTTCAGATTGAGTAAATTGAAATGGGAATACCTATGATGGCAGTCAACAGCACTATAGGCTGAGGTCCTAAACTGTGTAAAAAAGAGGCAAGTAAGCTCGCCACCAGCATTCATCTCTCCATGCTTCTTGACAGTGGATGCAATTTGGCTATCAGCCTCACATCATACTCCTTCCATCATGCCATCCTCACCAGGATATGCTGTGCTCTCATACTGTGAGCCACTTTTTCTTCCTTAAGTTTCTTTTGTCAGATGTTTTGTCACAGCAACAGGAATGAAATTTTTATTCCACTTTGCCATGACATGTCCATCTAGAGCCCCGCTTCTTCTAAGCAGATCCATCACTGAGGTATGTGTCACTCAGTATGTATCCCACAGTGAAGATCCAACTGAACCTATACAGGAAAGGACAACACTATGTCCACATTTCTGTCCAATGCACATTATCTTCCTTTAACCTGAGCACTTATTGACCTCATAATGAAAATAAAATATCACAGTCATTAAGACCTCCAACACACTCCATATTTGTAAGGATTGGAAAAGACTTCATCAAAACCTAGAAAGGTGATTTGTGGTGAAGGATTGATTTAAAATCTGGGCCTTGATTCCTTTCCTTTCCTTTCCTTTCCTTTCCTTTCCTTTCCTTTCCTTTCCTTTCCTTTCCTTTCCTTTCCTTTCCTTTCCTTTCCTTCCTTCCTTCCTTCCTTTCTTCCCTTCCCCCTTCCTTCCTTCCCTTCCTTCCCTTGCCCTTCCTTCCTTCCTTCCTTCCTTCCTTTCTTTCTTTCTTTCTTTCTTTCTTTCTTTTCCACCAATGGGCATATATCCAAAAGATGCTTCAACATATAACAAGGACTCATTCTCCACTACGTTTGCAGCAGCCTTATTTATAAATAGCCAGAAGCTGGAAACAACCCAGATATTTTTAACAGAAAAAAATGATACAGAAATTGTGCTACATTGACACAAGAGTATTATTCAGCTATTCAAAACTAGAAAATATAATCCTGATTGTCTTTATTGGGAGTGCTGTATTGTTTTCTTTTGTTTTGAGGTGAGGGTTAATCCATGCTAGGGTGCCCTTCAACTCACTATGTAGCTGAGAAGGGCTTTGAACATCTGATTATTTTGCCTCTACTTTTTTTTTTTTTTTTGAGCTGGGTTTGCAGGTGTGTGTCACCACATCTAGTTGATTCATGGAATCGGTCCTCTGGCCTAATGGATACTAGGTAAGCATTCTACCAATTTACCTACATTCCTATCCCACTTTCTTGTCTTTAGAGATCAGAGAAGAGAGAATAGGAAGGATCATGCACTTTTCCCAACCTCGGAGTTCTTAGAACTATTCTGTTAAGGTATATAGCTGTGTCGTCCTAAATGCTATGGCAGAAGAGTGCCTATAGTGGACTGCTCTGAACCATCATAGAATGGGGCTAGGTCTTCTGTTGTCTTCCAAAACCAAACCTGATTATGTCCCTTCCTATGAAAACCTCGGCATAGGTACTGAGGAGGTGGCCCAGTTTGTAAAGCATTTACATCATAAGCATAAAAACATTATTGATGACCAAAACTGTTGTAAAAAGCCAGCCACAGGGAAATACATCAGATTCCAGTACTGGTTGAGATAGTTAGGTCTCTCTTGCTAGGCAGCCAGTCTTTTTTTCTTGGTTAATTTGTGGGAATATAAGAGACTTTGATGTTATCTTCCTTTGTATTTTTATTTATTTATTTTAACTATTTATTTATTATCTATCTATCTATCTATCTATCTATCTATCTAACTATCTATCAAATTTATTTATTCAGTTTTTGAGACAGGGTTTCTTTGTATAGCCCTGGCTGTCCTGGAACTCACTCTGTAGACCAGGCTGGCCTAGAACTCAGAAATCTGCCTGTCTCTGCCTCCCAAGTGTTTGGATTAAGGGTGTGTGCCACCACTGCTTGATGATGTTATCTTCTGATGTATACACAGAGAAACAGAGATACACACACAGAGACACACACATAGAAACAGGCTCACAAACATACAGACACACACACATATACACACACACATACACACACACACACACACACACACACACACACAATTTGGTAGAGTGCTTGCCTTAGGTTCTAGTTCAGAATGCTCCTATCCTGACTGTTCCTCTTTTGTAAATGACCTTTGCACTTCACTCTTCCTGGGAAGATTCCTCTTCCTCATTGCATGCCCTTCTTGACTAGTGAGTATCTACTTTACACCTCATATTGCACCAGCTCTCAGAAGCATGGCCTAGGTCCAGACCATCCTTGAATGGTTCCATCTCGGGTACTCACCAACTATCATATAGCTATAGAACTCACGAATGTTGGGATTTTACATTTCCTTATGTGATAATTTAATCCATGCTTATCTCCCCCACCAGTACCATATGATCTCTTGAGAAAGAGTTTTTTTTCCATTTGACACTTACTTTTGATTCCAGAACCTAACACATAGTATAAGGCAAATCATAGATGTTCAATTAATAATGCTGCCACCCTATAGATAGAAATAATATTTGTTTTTATATTGTGATGTTTGCAAGTATCAGAAAAATGAAAAAAAAACTTTTCTTATTTTTTTCTGTAGCATTAATATTTACTTTCCAAGACTCAACTAAGAGCATCAACACAACCTGTTAAGTTCTTTGACACCCCCCCCCCCGACCATGTATACAAGAACAGTAATTCACATTTTAAACACACAGCTCAACACTGCGGAAGCTGCAACATCCTTTTTAATCACAAGAAAACCTTCAAAGAGACTGTCCCAGTGTACTCTCAGATTTTTCTCACTGAGGACCATCAAAAAACCAGAGGTTGCCACAGAAAGTTTCCATCTCAGCATGTCCTCTGGGACAAAGACACTGTTGGTCTGCCAGGGCTGGCTACTGTTTTTACAGCTGCCTTGGTCTGTGGCTCTGCCTCTCTGTCAGTCTGGGAGATAACTTCTGAATCTGAGGGCAATCGCATCCACATGTTCCCAGGCTCAGCAGCCGAGTCCCTTTTGCTGGATGGAATGTTCAATTTATCATCTTCACCTTCTTCTTCATCACTGGGCAGGTCACCTGCCACGTGGCTGCTGCCGTCTGAGAGGCTTTTGACTTTATCCGAACAACATGAAGCATCTTCCTCTTTTTTTGCTGCTATCTGCCTCCGTGTTAGCTTTCTCTTTCAGCTTCTTTTTGCAGACGTTGACAGTGTCATACATGTGGAGAGAACTGGCAGCTGCTAGCAAGTCTTCAAAGGGCAAGTCTTTGAACTGTAGTTTCCCTTTTTACATGAAATCAAGCTGGAGATCGAAAGCAGGACTGCCACGATTTAGCTGTTCAGATGAACAATGTCTCTCTTGTCCCGCTGGTCCTTGTTAAAAAGATGGAAATACATGCTGTATGACGCTAGCACAGCTCAGTGTACCCAGAACCGGGTATCTCCTACCAGAATAGTGCAGTCACAAAGAAGGCCCTGGTGTCTCTGCTCACTCACACACTTAAGCAAAAGTCTGCTGTGGTCTGGAAATTCCATACTACTTTCATAATCTAAGCAACTTATCTGGAACTACCTCGCCAGGAAAATAGTTCATACTGCCACTGTTAGTGCAAATTTCCTCTCAGCATCAACAAACTCAAACTGCACTTCTGAAATCACAGAGAGTCCTCAGTAGCCGCGGCCTGCCTCATCCTCCTTCTCTGCTGCCACCGCCATGGCCACTGTTGTACTTGTTGGAGCCCTCTGCCAGCCCCGCCCGCCTTAAGACCAACGCCACGCCACGCACCCCCCTCCCCTCCCAGCCCCAGTCCTGGCAAGGTCCCATGCGGCCTCAGCTATGCTCTGGCAGCCTGAGGCAAGCGGCCAAGCCACAGGGTACCAGTCCTTCAACAGCTCCCTAGAGCAGCCCCAGCGGCAGCCCCAGCTTGCCCATTTTCCTCATTTCTGAAGAGCAAGAAAAGCACAGTATGGCTTTTCCTGAGAGACATGAAGAAATGTCTATTCACACTAGAAGGGGGGAACAACAATTGACTAAAAAGAAAAAAAAAAAAAAAACATCCAAACTGTACTAAGCAAACCCAAGGGTTTACTTGGAATGGTATAAGCATACCCAGTATGCTTATAAAACCAAAATAGACCAAGTAGACCAAAAGGCATATTCTAGGATATGTGGGAACTCATGAAAGCTATTTCATTAAGTTTCCTTTGTGGCTTTCAAGCAGCTCAGCCAGGCGCAGAGACTCTTCTTCCCAGAAGCTGTTACTGCTCTCTATATAGCCTTATCAAGGGATCTATTGAATCTCTTAAGTTTTGGGAGCTTCCTGAAACTTGTGAGGTTTGGGGGAGTGGGTTTTTGTTGTTGTTGATGTTGTTTTCGTTTTGGTTTTGTTATCTAAATTTTAGGAGCTTCTCTCTTCTCTTTAGGAAGGAATGTTTCCATTGGAAGGTAATAGCTTTACAACAGATGCAAGATTGTATTGTACCAATAAGGTTAAACATCAGCGATAACGGTAGTTGTATACAAACACATTTAACAACAATGTTGTTTGCAGCACTATTGGTAATAGTAATGAAAGACAAGATTTAATACAAATTTTATTTATTAGAGAAAGGGAAGAAAAATTATTGTCTGTCCACACAGTAGAAGGTCAGTGGACAGGGTAGAGAACACTGGTAATTTTTATAAAGATTCATGAAAATGCACACAGTGGAATACATAGTGAAAAAGCTGATCACAGAAACACCCACAAAGTGATATTGGTCAAGGAGCACATGGATGAACCCAGGATCTTTCTCATGCAAAGGACATCTACCACTGAGATGTCATCAAACCACTTAACATGTGATTGTTTTCCATGAAATGACATAGAGTCTCTCATTTGCATAAGAAATGTTTTTACATGTAAAAACACTAAGTATGCAGTCATTGTAAGCACATGAGAAAAAGGACTGAAAAAGAAGCTTCAATGTATTTTTTACCATGTACCATTCTGAATGGTTAAAATTTAGTGTGCCTGGGCTATACGTTTTTTTTTTATCACAAACTCTTTTCAAAACTGAGCTGTATAAAATATATCCCAAAATAAATTCATTAGCACATTGGTAGAACTCCCCATTATTTCTGATGACCTTTCTTTCTCAATTACCTTGTAGTTCAGCAAACCTTGTTTGGAATCTAGAATATGGCCCACATTTTCTTTGGCAGTTTTAAATAGAGAAGTTTCAGTTAAATGGTCTGCTTCTGCATCTGGGAGTCAGATTAGTAAACTGGATATCATGAAAGCATAAAGGAGCTGAGTTCAATCCCCAGAATGTTCTTGAAAAAAAAAAAAAAAAAACAGGTGATGGCTTGTTCAGATAGCTCAGTAAGTAAGAGCATAACAGGCCTTGCAGATTATCTCAGTTCATTTCTCAACATATCGAAAGCAGCTCACAGATGCCTGTTAATCCAGCTCTAAGGAGTTTGACATCCTATTTAGGCTTCAGTGAGTTCAGAAACAAATGTAGTACACATTACATCACACAAGCATACACATACATAAAATGAATAATGATTAAACTGCTCATTGTGGAATATACTTATAGTCTAAGCACTGGGGAAGCAGAGATGAGCATATCTCTGGGGTTCACCTGTCAGCCACGATAACCACATCCCCAAAGTCTAGTCCACTAGGAGACCGCATCAAAAAACATAAAGTAATTTTACAAGCACACGCAAACACACACACACACACACACACACACACACACACACAGAGAGAGAGAGAGAGAGAGAGAGAGAGAGACAGACAGAGAGACAGAGAGACAGAGAGACAGAGAGACAGAGAGACAGAGAGACAGAGAGACAGAGAGACAGACAGAGAAAGAGACAGAGACAGTGAGACAGAGACAGAAAGAGAGACAGATTTTCATAAAGAAAAAACACTCTAAAATATAAGCAAGCACTCCAATTACTCAATATAATAAACAACCATGATTTGATTTGGGTTTTGACAGATGATCAAGGCTGGAGTAGAAGAAGTGAACCAGGCAAGTGCCTCCCATGAGATTACTCCTCCAGCACGAGAACCTACAAGGATACAGTGCACATATTCCATGTCCGAACAGAGGCAATGCTGCCTCACATCTCTCAATATTGCATCAAATGGATTTTTAGATTGATTTGGTAAAAGTTTATTACTCCTGAAATAAATACAGATCAAAGGTATGACAAATCTCCCCATGATAATCACATGGAGTACATACACACTGTTTGGGAAGAAAAGGAATTATATAGCAACAACAAATTATGTATACACCATGGTATAGTAGAGCTTGATTCTCTGAATCTATAAATAATAAAACCACACCAGGTACTGCCTTAAGCAAGCTATGATCAATATTCATTTCCTTCAGTTCTGTGAATGTCCAATATCTGGTACACCAAGAGCTGATAAGAAAGGAAACACAGCAAAGGGTCGTCTTGCCCTGTGTGCTACTCAATTTGTGTATTAAGGCTATTGTGTGGCCAATTCATAATTAGGATCTCTCAAGAAGTGTGTTTTCATCCCTTGCTCCCCTCTGCATTCAGATATGCTAAACTTTTGTGGGTATTTACATACATCTTGAAATCAGATGGTAGTAAACATATTTGTATCCCTAGGTCAAGAAAAGGATGACCTGAAGCTCAGAACCTCAACTCGATGCCAATGTCTCACTTCATCCCCACCTTTTGCAGGCTGTGAAGTGAAGGTATCATCTAGCAATTTCCTGTTAAACTTGGTAAAGTGGAGCAGGATTAAATGAAATGCTTGTTAAGACTCAGGAAACAAATAACCCAGGAAGCAAACAAATCAGAATCCTCAGAAGTCTCTGAACCTGGACAGATGCACAAAGCCCCTCCCAACTTATATAAGCAGTAAGGCCTGCTAAGGAGAAACAGACAGGCCAAGTTTTCTTGAAAATACTTAGACCATTGGAACTGCCTAGAAAGCTTGTTGACGTCTGGAGTCATGCAGAAAACTCCATGTTTACAGCTTCATGAGCCATGGCCTGGGCTAGGCTGATATCTTAACGAGTCATCTGCTTTTGAGTCATTCCTCTTCCCGTAAGTAAACCTTCACACATCTCTAATAAATAGCCCAAGTAAATTCATTAGTTCCCTAGGCTGGATTTTAGTGGTGTCTTTTCTATGGTTCCCTGTCTGAGGTAAATAGAATGCATGTTCTCATCATCAGAGACATAACAAAATCCCAGCTGGGTCAGTGGCTCCTCCTCCATTTAGCTGTGTCTTCCCAATGCCCCTGGCAGGTGACACAGGAGGGATGGGGTCCTCAACCTCCAACTCTTTTAGATCTTTCATGTGCACCCCACTTAATTCCCACAGTTCTCTTCTACCACAGTCTCTGGGAACTCCCTTTTGAAAAGCATTATTCCAGAACCACATGCTTGCTTGGCAAAGCTTCTTATACTGACAAAAAGGGGAAACTATTTATTCTGCCAAGTGAAGACCTTGATTTGATTTCATTTACTAAGTTCATTCTCTGAACAACATTGTTATCACACACACATACACACACACACACACACACACACACACACACACACATATATATATCAACCTGGATTACTCAGGAAGATCTTGGTCATTAAAACTTTGTTTCAGAAAGCAAGGCAGATGTCTCCTAAGAAATTTTCCCTGAGATGGCCTGTAACCTCCCTATAAGTGAATATCCACATAAACTTATGGAGATATGAAAACATAAAGAGACAGATAAAATTCCTCTGAATACTTCCAACTGAAATGTAGAGGCCAGGGGCATCCACTTTTGAGAGCCTCTCAACTTATAACTTAGAGACCACACAGTAATGCCAATCAGGCTATCTGGTTATCTCTCTATCTCAGAAATGTGTTCTCAGTCATAAAGAACATACAAGACAGAAACAACAACAACAACAACAACAACAACAACAACACACACACACAAGTGTGTGTGAGTGTGTTTGTGTGTTTCCTCTTGCTACATAACCGCTATGCAACCTGAAGTCCAATAAATGTTCTATTATTCTGCTTCTTCACCTCTCCACAGGACAAAGGTGAAAAAGGTCACTATGATTTGGCCATGTTTTGTCACATAAGAATTCCTGTGCTAGACTTCATCCCCAGTGTGGTGACACTGAGAAGTGGCACACCTTTACAGTTGCTGCTTAATGAAAGAGACCTAGAAAACTACATGATCTGCCCTAAAAGGGGGCAGCAGTAGATATCACTTTCTGATCAAGATGTCAGAAGAGTTAATTTGTTAAAAGCCCAGCTTTTATTGCTCTCTGGCCCCTGTTTAATGACAAAACATCTTCTACACCACACGCACACACCACTCTGAGCTTCTCATCAGTGACAAGCTAATGCCAAATGTATACTTTAGAAACTCACAAAACAGTGAACAAAATAACATTTAAAAAAATCTAATAGAGAAATCTCCCTTGTTGATATGTGATAATTAGTCTAAACCATGTATTTATGTTTGTGGAGTTCAGAGTTGTTTGAGTCAGAATCTGGGTTGTAGCAGCCCTCAACAGACCATTAAAATAGGCACAGAAGAGTAAAAAGTGGAGAAAGGAAGTTTATTCAATGTGGCCACACAAAAAGGGAAGCAATTAAGAAGTGTAATGGCCGCAATCACACCACTATGAGAATTATGAATAATAAAGCAGTCTTGGTCCAGGTGTAGTCCTGCCCATCACTAAGTCATCATTATCTGAGCCCTGAATGCTCCTGCACAGTATGCTGGCAGGTTGCCAAATTTATTTGGAATCTCAAACTGGGAAACAAGCTCCCTGTCTAGCTGACACCAGGGCCTCAGTGTTTGTCTTCCATCAGCTGGATAACTAGAGAAATGTTGATTTCTTGTGGTTTACCTATCTCAAAAAATGCAATAGTTAAAATGAGGAGGATAAATGCCTCCCTTTACAATATCTTCACTCCCATAAGGGTGGTTACAGAATGTATTATGTTAAATCATTTGGAATCCATAACAAAAAAGAAAAATGCAGTACTGTCACTGATACCACCAGGTTGCAGAGAAATTCCAAGTGGCCTGTGATGCTGAGGAAGGGGCATCAGCCCAACTGGGATTCCAGGAAATTACAGCTAACTCTGTCCTTCCTGCAGGTCAGGAGGTGTATGCCATAGAAGCCCTGTAGAGCCAATGATGAACACTGGATAAATGTTAACTGAAGACACCTGCTCCATCTTCACTGTGTCTCTAGGATCATTCCCACAAGGAGGCTGATAAACTAGTAGCCACAGTAGACTCCAGACAAAAATGATTTCCAGTCTAGAATACCTGCAACCCCTCTCATAAGTACTGACAGGCACCCAACTGGGCACATTTTCCATGAACATCTAGCTAACAGGCTTCCTAGTGGTTGTGTTTCTCATCTGGCACAGTTGAGTTTATAGATGTACTAGCTCAGAAAATTCAAATGGGATGTTGATAAACACAATTTCTGCTTCCCACACTTTCCCAACTACCTGCTTGGAATGTATGAACCTAATTACAAGCCCCTTCTGAAACCTTCCTCAGAGGTCTATGAGAAGAGACCCACAACTCTTCCACATTTGTCAAACAATACTGACAGACCCTACCATATGCTGTCCATCTATAGCACTGGGGCCTGAAATATTCCCAGAGCCTCTACAAGCCTAGTTTAGTCACCTAACTGGCTTTCTCTCAGGCTCTGATGGTAATAAATCTTCTAAGAAATCTTTTACCCCTCAACAATCTAGCCCAATATCCCTATTAACTCTCATCTTTAGATCTTTAGAAATGTAAATGAGAAAAGAACAGATATCATTTGGGCTGTGACAAGCCACATAGGGGATGAAGTGCCCCTTTTCTACAGTTTAGAGCCCCATGAGCCCCATGTAAAGAAGCCAATCACACTTCTATTGCTGTGATAAAACACCATGAATAAAGCATCTAATAGATTAAAGCACTTAATGTTAAGACTCATTATTTCAGAGCTTTGTACTCCATGATAGGAGAGCAAGGAGTTGGTAAAAGGAACAGCAGGGAGCTCACAGTTTGATCTTCAAACTGAAGTCAGAGAATGATAACTTGGATTGGTTTAAGTCTTTTAAAGCCTCAAAGCTTCCCCCAGTAATACACCTTTTCTAAAAAAAGGCTATTATACTCCCTTGCCCTTGACAAATATTTATAACAACTAGGGAACAGATAGTCAAAGATATGAATCTATAGAGACCAGTCCCATTCAACTTACTATGTTCTGGTTTTTAATCTATGATAGGATCCTAAAGATGTAGGTTCTAACACCAGAGAAGGGATGCACCAGCAGCAGCATGGATGAATTTGCCATCAGGAGTGAGAGCAAACAGGAAAAAAAAAAGCAAAGGCTTTCTTCTTCCATGTTGTTTTATGTAGACCATCACCAGGCAATATTTCTCCAGATTTAAAGTTTACCTCTCATGATCTAATTAGGAAAAATCCTTAACAGCTATGCCCAGCCACTTCTATTTAAGTTGATTCTAGTTGTAACCATGTTGGCAACAAAGATTAGCTATCACACATACCCTAGGCAAGCAGAAAATAGAAATGGCCATATACAGACCAGAGCTTATAGAATCTGGAGGGTTAGTATCTGTCTAGAACACTTTATAATGAGCCTATTAAACAGGAATACCCCATACTATCAGTGTAACGATGTTTGTATGGTTCCTGAGGTAAACACATCACTGCTGCCATGGTGCACATTCTTATCTGTTAAAAGCTTTGATATTTTAGTTTCTGTATAGTTACTCTGGCTGGAATTAAGATATTCTAAAGAAAGACTGTGCACCTTGCTTTGGTTATTTGACTGTTGAGATGGTTTTAACAATTGTCCCTACAGGTTGGAATTTCTCAAGGCATAAATTACCTACTACCAATGAAGCAAGCCTCAAATCTAATCAGAAATTATTTCCTTCTATCATATCTTTCCATTGTAAGCCAGCAGTTTCATCAAAGTGGTTTATTTCACACACCTTTTATCTACTTTTTTTCTCCTCAGTGTTAAATTTGGATCAACTGAGAAAGAAAGATGATTCAGGCCCTCACTGAACTGAACATGTAGTGATAGAAAGGAAAAAATATCCCTCTGAGTGCCCTCCTCTTCTAAAGTGAACCTGAAAGGATCATAGGCCTGGCCCTACCAGGCTGTCTTGCACCAAACACAATACTCTGAATGCAAATCCCACTCCTCCCTTGGACTATCTTCTGTCCCTATTCTTACCATTGTTACTAGATGAGATTAAACTCAGTTCTCAGACATACAGGGAAATAAATTACATGGCAATTATAAATTCCATTAAGATATCAACTATCAGACCTTATTACTGAGCACATAAATAAGCCAACGAATGTCTTTATAATGAAGCAAGGTGAAAGCTTTTATGCCATCAGCAAGCAGAGATGCTCTAAATGATCATTCCTCATCTAGATACTTGATGAAGTTAGGGGTACTAACTGTTTTGGAGTATACAGAGTTCTCTACTCCAACCTCCAGGATATGTGCCAAAGCAAACACTCACTGGCTGCCCAATAAATAAGATCAAATCTTAGTGCCATTAAAAACTAAAAGACTACAGCAATCAGGAAGTTCAAAGCCATAGCATTCCTTGATTCATATCCTGCCTCCAACTAGAAGAGGGTGCTTGTCCGAGCTGCTACGAACTTAGCTGGAATCTCAATACACTAGTTCTAGAAACTAAAAATAATCCACTATAAATAATCAGAACAAGAAAGAAACTGTAAGTATAGGATTTCAGTAGACATGCGGAAGGTGGTAGGCATGTCAACTTTGTGTTTTAATGCTAAATGGATGCATGTTCCTCAAGTCAACATCCTTTTAAAGGTCATTCATTCCATGAGACCAGAAAATGTCACAACCAGGCTCCAAGTTGTAAATGACCGTATACTTACATACTTACACTTTGTAAACTCAGGTTAAACCTCTATTCAGAAATGTTGATCCTGTCTCTGAGAATGATTGTTTCTTGTGTTCAACCACACTTTCCTAGGGATCTTCCACCTACTAGGCAACTTTGCAAGAAATGTTATACACAAGACAGCAAGAAGACATGGGCTCCATTAATCCACTTCCACATTCTAAGCACAAAGAGCCAGTCACCTCTGAAGTGCTTAAGGACAGATAATGCATTTTACAGATGTGGCTTAGTATCAGAGTATCCCTATCAAGTTCTGCTAAACTACCCAGCCTCAGTGGGCCCAATAGAAACATAATTAATAGGGAAAGCAAGAGAAGGCTTATTCAATGTAGCCTCATGAGGAAGAACAAGGGAATCTAGCCACCCTCCTCCCCATGACTATACTCTGAGTCCTGCCAGACTGTTCAGGTTTTAACAGAGGATGAGAGATGTACACAATTGATCCTAGTCCAGGTGTGATTCTACCAATCATTGCCCTATCTTTGTCATTGCTTCTGTCTTATCTGAAAGAAAGTCCATAATGTTGTTGGAAATATGCAAAATCACTTTCTGGAAGGTAAGCACACACACACATAAACACATATACACCCACACACACTCACACACACACACACACACACACACACACACACACACTGTTAGCACTAGCATCTGTGACTTTTTCTTCTTCCAGACAAAGACTCATAGAGACATTTCAATTCCTTGCAACTCATATTTTTAATAGTCTTAAAAACAAAGGGAGAGGTCCAAGTATATTTTAAAAATATCTTTACTCTTTCCAGAATGGTGACAAAACAGACACAGAATATATGGGGTTTAAAAACTGTTTCTCCTAAATCCTAAAATCTATGATTCAAGTTCCCATCTTGTGGACAAGGAGGGTTTTCTAATTCTTCTCAGCTTGACAAAATTAATCATCACAAATCATCACACCTAGTTTCAACCTTGTATTTCAGCTTCACTGCCCCCTCGGCCCCCCAGCATTTACCTCATGGTAAGAATATCACCTCAATTTCTTCACCATTCTCTTAACTTCCTTGAATCTGTGGTATATATATATATATATATATATATATATATATATATATATATATGTATATATATACACACATACATATATACGTATATGTATGTGTGTATACACACACACACACACACACACACACACACACACACATACATATGGAGAGAGGTAGAGGAGAAGGAAGGAAAGATGGGATGAAAAAGAAAGAAGAGGCAGGGTGAGAGTTGAAAGGAAGTGAAAGTGAAAAGAACAGAAAACACAAAATGGGAAGCATCATAAAGAAAAATCTCAAAACTCATCTACCTACCATACTTTCCATTCAAAAGCTGTCCTCAATCTCAAAACAATGTCATTCAGGTTGAGAAGTCACAGCATCATTTCCTGGGATGATTTATAAATATATGAGTCATTCCCGATTGAAATGAATTTATGTTTCAGAAAAGTCATATAAAAATTAGGGACCTACTTAGAAAGTACTTGAAGCGATCAGACAAACGAGATGAAAACCTGTGAAAATGAAAAGGACATGGCTACTCACTGTGTCATAAGTAACTCACCTTCAGATGAGGAACTGCAAAATGGAATCAAATGTTGTGCAGAATAAATTAATGAGATGTGAATCAAGATCTTCCTACTTGGGATTTATACTAGTTCATCAATGGTAGTTAATGGCCCATTCCAAAGAGAATGTCTGCATACCTAATGTCTGTAGGTAACATTGTAGGATATATGCCTAATCCTATATAATATACAAGGGGATCTGTGACTTGCCAAATCCCACAAAATATAGGGAACATTTATTATCTTGCTAAGTATTTCTGTGAGCCTATTACATGATGATGATTTATCATATCCTCATCTCCTTTCATCAAATAACAGCTGGATTCAAAGCAATGCTGTTTGTCAAAAAAATATCCTAGTACAAGAGAGACCAATAATATAATATATCATAAATGGTATTTTTCTTGTTACTATGAGGAAATAACAAAAAAAAAAGATTAAGGATGGACGTACATACTATGGCTCATGGTTTCAGGTTAGAACACATGAAGGCATGAAGCAGGAGTGTAAGACACTGGTCACACTGAATCTGAATCGAACAAAGATAAACATTGGTGTACAGATGAGTTTCTTTTTATGTGGTCCAGGAACCCAACCTGTAGGATGGTACTACCTAAAACTAGGGTAGGGTATAGGCTAAAAATAAGGTTTTGTGTACAGCCCAGAGCCTGGGCCACTGGGTAGGGGGTCTATGGGAAGTTTGACTTGCCTGAACCCCCATGAAACCACAGGCAGGCATCACCCTGTGAGAAGCCACAGGACCCCACTCTGGGGATAGGTAAGGGCAGACTGAGGTACGTGTGGAACCTGCTAGAGTCTTTCATGGGATTCCCAGGCTGCAAGGGGGCAGGGAGGGACAGGTTCTCAGTCTTAGATATGGTGGAAGGCACTGGATATTGTGGAAGAGCTGAGAAAAGTGTAGCAGCCCTAGGGGCAGGATCTAGACTGGACCTAAGGGGAAAGAGGGAAAGGAGATCTCCTGCTGGTTCCTGCCGGAAGTGGGGGTGGCTGGGGTGGTGGTGGTAGGGTTGAGTGGGGGAAAGTGTCCTTGGACTGTTCAGTTACTTGATTTGGTGGTGACCATGGCTAAGAGCAGAGAAGTTTCCCCGAGGGAGATTCGATGCACCTGTTTAGAGGGAGGTCTGCTCCATTGATCCGGAACTGGATGGGTCCTGATGCAGTCCATGGTTTTAAAGTGTTGATTGTTGGCAGAGAGTTGTGATAAATGAAAAGTAGAGGCCAGCCATGGCATGTGGAGAGACGGGGAAGGGGAAGAGCCAAAGAGGGAGGGAGGGAGAGAGAGAGAGAGAGAGAGAGAGAGGGAGGGAGGGAGGGAGGGAGGGAGGGAGGGAGGGAGGGAGGGAGGGAGGGAGGGAGAGAGAGAGAGAGAGAGAGAGAGAGAGAGAGAGAAGGAGGAGGAGGAAGAGGAGGAGGAGGAGGAGGGAGGGAGGGAGGGAGGGAGGGATGGAGGGACGGAGGGAGGGAGAGAGAGAGAGAGAGAGAGAGTAAGAGAGTAAGAGAGGAAGGGGGAACGTCCTCTTTTATAGTGGCCAGGCCCACTTGCACTTGTCAGGTGACTGTGGGGAGGAGCATACCTGGCCATTGCCAAATAACTCTGGGGATGGAGTCCAGACAGAATACCAGGAGCTTCAGGTGATGCCCTATGTGACTGATGGCCACAGAACTATGGAGCGGGGGTCTTGTGTCAGGAGCATAATATTTGAAAGCTTGGCAAATGGCCATCTGTCCCTTCCACAATTATCTGGTAGGTCTCTGGGGTTTAAACCTAGTTCGACCAGAAAACAGGCTGCCTTTCATGGTCCCACAATGGGTCTTCTCACCTAAGTCTAGAAACTCTCATGGCAAGCCCAAATTTTGTTTCCACAGCAATTCTAGATCCTGTATTATTAACTGTCAAAATTACCCCACACAGACAGCTATCATTTAGGGTCTCCTAGGAAGAAAAGCATTCTGCACAGTTTACATCTCTTAATTGCAGTGATTTCTAAAATAGACAAGATGAATCTAGATGTCACTTATGTGTATAAAATGTAGTCCCTGTTTTTGAGGAATGAATAATCTACTTGTAGCAGAGAAGTCATTTAACCTCCCTTTGTTTTGTTTTGGGTGTAACTGAAACAAATATCATTTCATCATTATTAGTGACAGAGTTAAATATATAATCCAGGCCTTAGCTTCTGTGGACTGTGGGCAAGCCTCTTAGTGTCATTCTCACATAACCAAAGGTCATCACTCACACATTTCAAACAGCCACCCTCAGCTAGTCTCCCCGTCTGTGTTTGGAGGCTGTTTTTGCTACAAATACATGGGAATCTTGGAGGTTGTAGACAGGCAAATTATACGTTTTTTAGTTGTTATGCAATGTGTAGCTGTATCAAAGTATCACATTATGCCTCATTCATAAAATTATGGTGAATTATTCCATAACAATAACAACAGAAACACTTAAGAGCTCCTGGCTTCAGGTAAGTTGCTCTAGTTCTGTCTGCTCTGCATAAACATGTGCAAATGCAAAGAAGCATGGGTCCTGCCAGGCATGGTAGCACACGCCTGTAATCCCAGCACTTGGGAGGCAGAGGCAGGCAGATCTTTGAGTTGGAGGCCAGTCTGGTCTACAGAGTGAGTTCCAGGACAGCCAGCACTACATAGCGAAACCCTGTCTCCAGAAACAAAAACAAAAAACAAACAAAACAAACAAACAAACAAACAAAACAAAAACAAAAAAAACAACAAAACAAAACAAAACAAAAAAAAAGCATAGGTCCTAAGAAAACAGAATCAGGTCTGTAAAGAACCAGGAACACAATTATCAGAGATAATTGGTTTCTCCAGCTTTACAAGGGAAGCTGCAGTTACTGATGGAGAGAACACCACAGAGAAGTTCAGAAAAATCCAGCATGTTTAAGGAGTAAAATAGGTCAATGGGCTAGAGAACTCAGCAGCCAACAACCTTCTCAAATTTTGCCTGAGGCATTGCACTATGCATCATTTTAGTGAACCTGGAGAAGATCACACAACTTTGAACCAAAATCATAGTAAGCAATAGGTGTCTTCTGAAATAAGTCCACTTAATTTGATGTATCATAGCTGGACACTGCTCTTTGGAGGGAAACACCCACATTCCCAGATTGCTTAATCTCCTTTGGACAACATGGTTCCATCCCATTCTTGTGAAACATCCCAGGCAGAGATAGGATCTATTAAGGAAACAAAAAAAATGAACACCATGGTTATTGTTGGGTAAACCCAAATTTCTCACATTGAAAGAGGAAGAACATCATTTGTACCATCATTTGAACCATTTGTTCAGGGGCTTTCATAAATAATGGCAGTGGAGGATTGGTCTCAAAATAGAGGAACTATGGTCCCAAAGCAGAAAGACAGTTGAGGATGAATGAAAAACGAAGAATGTAGCAGTTGAATTCTAGATGCCAGATGTGAAGTAGTTCTCCCTGAAGGTGAAGGAGATGAACATACTAGATGAACAGTCTAGAGAGGTTGACTGATATATGTCTTATGTCTCTTCCCCTCTACCTTTTCCCTCTATGTTCCTTAGGGTCCCAAGAAAGACCATAAGGTTCATATGGCAAGCATGCAGCAGGCCAGTGCATGTGGAATGAATACCTTTGACTTTAAGGCAAAAAGATATCTTGGAACCTAGGTGAGTCATGGTGTCCATGTGATTTGATTATGACTTAGCCCTGCTCATTTTGCCATAAATTCTTGTACTGAACTCAATAGAATAAATTCTTGTATTGAACCTTGAAAAGCACTAGGACTCTGAATGGGGAAGTAGATTCATCTAATGTCTGTGTTTATTGGATCCAATAAACAGCTTGGATCTTCCTTATACTTTGAGCATTCCACTAAGCACATAATTACAATGTGTGTGTCAGCAGAAGTACATGGGATAGTAAGGACTTATTTTGCTACATAAAAATTACATCCACAGGCCCTGTCACAAGGAAAGGGATATTTTCATTGATGAAGCATACCACAGAAGGCCAAGAGGAAATAACTACTTTAAGTTCAACACCAAGAGTTATGCTTTCTTGGATGCCAAAAGAATGTAAGAAGGATGGTCAGAAAAGTCACATTAGTTTTCTCATATGGGTTTGTTTTTCTATAGAAAGACTTATACATATATTCATATCCAACCACAAAGAAAGATTTGCTACTAAAAACCCACACTGATGGTAATATTATTTATCCTTCATGAACATCAGAAATCATAGGTGTAATAATATCAAAGGTCTGAACTTTCCAGTTTCCTTTAAGCTGAACATTGAGACATTAGTCTCTCAACAACAAAATGTCTGTGAGAAAAATCACAAGAGTCATGATGGCAAATGCTGAACACAGAAACCCCTCTACATCCCTAGAGAATTCTCCATTTTCTTCATGAATAAAAAAAAAAATTGATTCATACCTTTGGGAAAGTCTATGCTATGTCCCCTACCTAATGGCTTTCATGGAAATGCTGTATGTGACCATTTAGCTGGAGGGGTTTCAGGTGAGGGGACACTGGACTTTGATTAACAACTTGGAACTAAGTAGGAAAATATGTATAACGAAAATAGTAAAAATATAGATTTCAGTAACTTCTGAGGACCAAATATGAGCAGAATTGCAAAGAAGGATGGATCAGTTGTGCTTTAGGGCCACGAGAAACAACTAGGAACTCAAGGATCATCAGCATATCAAGATTATGGCTGCATATGGTGTGTGGTGCAGGTGTCCCACAATGTTAGTCATAATTAATAAGCCTATAGCTGGAAAGATAGTTTTGTCAGCATCAAAGGGGCTTGTCATACAAAAATGACCTGAATTCAGATCCCCAGTATTCAAACATAATCCTGGCAATGTTCCAGAAGCCTATTTTGTAGTGCTGAGGATGCAGACACTTGGCTGCTAGGCATGCCTAATTGGGATCTCCAGATTCAATGAAATATTCAGCTTCAAGAAATGGAGAGAGTGGGAATGCAGAAATGTCTCAGCAGTTAAGAATACTGATTGCTCTTCAGAGTACCTGAGCTCAATTTCCAAGACTCACATGCTCACAACTGTCTGTAACAAAATTCAAGGAGATCTGAGGCTTTCTTAGAACCTCCACGGGCAAAGGACACACATATAGTACACAGACATATATAAAGGAAAAAAACTCATGTACATAAAACATAATATGATAAAGTTCTTTACAAAAACGGAGTAGAGGACAATAGAGGAAAACAACCATCACTGATCTTCTGGCCTCCACATACTGCCCACATACCCATAAGAACACATCACACACACACACACACACACACACACACACACACACAGTAGAAATAACCCTCCAGATCCCAGTAAGGGAATGTTCTTTTTGAGTGTCTTTAGCTATGTATTGTAATGCTAAATACTGGCCTGAAAGGTCTGGTTGCTGCCCTGGGAAGACAGAATTTACATATATACAAAGTAATGGTATTTGACCCTCTTCTTAATTTACAACTATTTGTTGAATAAAGATTCCAACAGCTTACAGCTGGCCAGAGAGAGATAAGTGAAGTTTTTGTTCATTCTGAGGCTTGGGGTTGGGTACAGGGAACAAGAGCAGCATGTTGAGAGAGAAGACACCAAGGGTAAAGTGAATCATGAGAATATGGCCATGATGTCTGGGCAATTGGAGTTAAACTCAGTGCAGACAAAGCATAGTACAATTTAACTTGGGGTTATTGATAGTAAAGAAGACAAAATAGCTTACAGGGTAGGTATCGGCCCAGCGCTAGTACATTGAAGGCTTCTTATAAATATAAAAGTTGTGTTTCTTTTGTCTGGAAACTGAATGATCAAAGGAGCAGTAGAAACCCCCAATTGTGTTTTAAAAATTAGCAAAACACACTCATTTCTACATACTTACTATGCCCAGAGGAGATGTGGCCAGTCCTAACAAGGCCACAGTAGAGACTCAAGCACTCAGTCCTCTGGTATATCCATGATCCCACAAAAAGATTCTCAAATATTCTTGAATCTTGATCAAGGAAACCCAGAGAAAGCCACATTCCTTAATGGTGGTTCAAAGATGGAAAATAGGAGAATATGAGTCACCAAATGAAGTCAGTGTAATTTTCTGGGCACTCCAATCTTTGAACTAAAGATTCATTAGCAGTTTTCCTATCTCTATGACACCATTACTTATGGAAGTGGCCAAAGGAGAAATAGTGTCATGTTAGCTCATTGTTTCAGAGAGCCTCAACCCATCATCATAGTGTCAAGAGACCCTGACTCACAGAAAAATGGAAGAGGAGATTTGATTTCATCAAACTTTCTCTCTGGCCCTCACACATTTACACACCAATACACAACCATGACCACTACCACCTCCACCACACAAATTTAAAAAGAAGGAAGGCAGCTCAAGACAAAAAGAAACAAAGGAAATTCTAGGTTCCACTAACATTTTACAGAAGTGTGAACACTGGGAATCAGGGACCACCATCCCTGATGGTCAAATGCATTATGTTAATTGATGGAAGCCAGGCTTAAATGTTATCTGCTGTATAATATGGATGCCTGTTTAGGCTGCATGGTTGTTTTGAGCCAATTCTGTCTCAAGACAATATGACCACTTCCTCAAGTCCAAGTCCACACACATACTATTTACAGTACATAAAGAAGGAATAAATAAACAGACCAAATGGCAAAATAAAAATTTGCCTAAAGTAACAAACAAGAATCTCAGAGATTAACAGTGTAAAAACAGAGAAATCTTAGTCCATTACTTTGTTTCATAAGTTAATTTGAATTGAATGCTCTTTTGGAAGATAACAAATTTGTTATATTTTTGTTGCTTATTAGTACATAGTTAATATAAAGTATTGCATTATATTAAGAGAAAAATAGCTGGTAAGAATGTATATTGTTCCTCAAGAGAACCTGAGTTTAATTTCCTGTACCCATATCAGATGGTCCCCAACTGCTGATTGCTCCAGTTTTAAAGAACCTGAAGCCTTTCTCAGGCCTCTGTTGGCATGCACACACAAATTGCATCATTACACAGAGACAAAAGTAAATAAAAATAAATCAAGTATATGAATCCAGGAAGGAGAAGTGTGCAAGGACAGATCAAAGGATCAAGGACAGATCAAAAAAATAAATATGTTTTTATTTAAAAAATTTCATTTTTATTAAAAAAACAATGTTAAATGGTAAAGTAGTATTTTTTATCTGAGATGGAAGCCAGGCTCAAATGTTGAATTGTAAAAAAGGAGAAATTAAAGAGGGCATTTGCATGACTATAAAAGTTACCAAATTTCATGAGGCAGTTATTAAATACACAGAATAGTACAAAAAAGTGTTTGGCTTAAAACAATGAGGCATTCTTAGAATATTGACCTGTTTGGATAATAATCATATAGACTGATGGAAAGATTTTATGTTTTACAAGTTAATCACTTTATGCTTTTGGCTAATTTGTCAAACTTTTAACTACTTGGAAAACTGAATCTTAATAATCTCATGATTTATTCAAAAATCTTTTCAGTGAGCCCAACTTTTAACATAGGTTCTTGAGATCAAACTCGTATTCTCATGCTTGAATGGCAAACACTTCACAAACTGAGCTCTTGCCCCAGCCTATCACTCATTTAGACATCTATCAAAGTACTGAATATACTAGATATATGCATAGGAGACTGTAGTACATTAGACTGTGCTACCCAACAGAAAACTGATAATGTCGAGCAGATTCAAGAAACCCAGCAATTCTCCTAATTAAGAATGGTAGATATTTAAATCTACTCCAGACCAGATTCTTGTCCTTGAACATATGGCCATGAAACCCCATCAAGAGCACTGTGACAGTTATATAGGGACAACACCTGAATCCCATCCACAAGCAACTCAAACAAAACTAATAGAAAGTATCTGCCTTTAAACACCAACCCACCCCAAAGTGTTTGTAAGATCCACAAGGTATAATGTGCATGAGCTATTTCACCAAAAAGTATCTGAAAATGCCTGTTTTTTCAAGCTGTAACAACCTTAGGAAAGAGTATTCTTTCCTAAAGCTTTTGTTGCTGGAAGCTGCTAAAGCCTACAAAAGTCATTTCCTGCTCTGTGGCTCTGTCTCGGCTTGTAGCTCCATAATGTGTCACTGAATCCAGGGTGCCTGTAGAAGAGGTCAAGCTGTCTGCCTTGCTTTGGGTCTCCCTTGGAAAGATGCAACCCCTCAAGCCATTCTAGCTGGGGTCAGAGAGCTGCAAATGCCAGAGGACAGTGCCTCGCCCACAGAGTGGCAGGAACAAGTGAGAAAAAATAGCACTTTATTCTGTCTTAGTTAGGGTTTTGTTGCTATGAACAAACACAATGTCCAAGATAACATTATAAGGACAATATTTAATTAGAGCTGATTTACAGGTTCAGAGTTTCAGTCCATTATCATCAAAGCAGGGATATAACAGCATCCAGGCAAGCATTGTGAAGGCAGAGCTAAGAGCTCTACATCTTCATCTGAAGGTTGCTAGTGGAAGATTGACTTCTAATCAGCTAGAATGAGAAACGTTTAACCCACACCCACAATCACACACCTACTCCAACAGGGCCACACCTTCTAATCCTGCCACTCCCTGGGCTGAGCATATATAAACCAATGCAACATATGATAGGTTGGGATGTGAATATTTAGTAAATATATACATACATATATGTTTGTATGTATATACATGCATATGTATATATGTATGTATGAATATATGGCATGCATTCCTAAAAATCATGAAATCTTATAAATGTGCTCCTCCTTCACACAGGCTTGTCTCTATGATTCTGATAGCTATGAAAGCATCTTGATGTCTAAGTAAATGTCTAAAACTGATTACTCCACCTTTTGACAGGTAAGAACCTTATAAAGGAGGTTGTAAACCCCTGTAAGGTTCTACTGACATGACCCTGCAGCTTCTGGGCTCTTGTTCATGTCTACTATTTCTGTTCTGGGCCATGAAAGACTACCTGGAATTCTAGCCCACATGAACACACTTGCCATAGTCAGTATACACTATGGTAACTTTCAGAAAGAGCATCAGTAGATGTGATTGTGATATGACAAAGACAAGAATGAGTGTCATTGGGGCCAGACCTAAAAATTCATTACTCTGATGAGCACTGATTTGTGTACAAGGTTCCCCAATGCTCTTTTAGTGGCCTTACATTCTCAGACATTTAATTATTTGAAAAAAATTCTTACAGAAAGAAACTGTGGGACCAATCAATGTTTTGATTAACAGTACCATGGAGCTCAGTTCATGGGACAATTGATTATGAGCCCATGATGAGGTAGAATGCATATTTCAGGCAAGAATCGGGGAGTGAAAATACAGAAACAGACCAAGAACAGATAGTTCCCAAGAAGTTCCCACATTTCTCCTGTAACCACTCCCGAAGCTATTGTGTCCCACTAATGTCATCATATTTTGAGTTATCAGGGTGCTGAATCCACAGAATACACCTCACAAACAAATATTCCTGGGGCAATGCTTCACCCTAAAAGTTCCTATACACTCTACAATATTGAATTTCTTCCATATAAGAGGTGCGTGTTGGATGAGTGTTGGTAAGAAGTTGGGTGTCTTCTAAAATCATTCCAACCTAGTTTCTTGAGACAGTTACTTTCTGAACCTAGAGTCACCATCTAGAGATTTTAATCAGGTTAATTTTCTCTACCAACTAAATAACTAAAAGGCAATAACAGGTAATAAACTATTTAAAGAGTGAAGAGGAGAGAGAGAAAGAGAGGGAGAAAGAGGGAAAGAGAGATGGGGGAGGGGAGGAAGGAGGGAAAGAGGGAGGAAGGAATAGAGAACATGTTAGAGTGAGACAAATAAAAAAAACCAAGTCTTTCTGGAGTACAGAAACGGGACTCCATACTGCAAAGCTAAAATGTGTTTTTCCTTGCAGGGCTGTTTCCCTAGCCCTAGCTCTTGTAGGCTGCTTCCCACAGTCCTTGCCTATAGGGCTAAGTCACTGCAGAATCAATGTTAAGGATTCTGAAAGCCAGTTGAAAAGAGAAGTAGAAGCAGACCCATTGATTACAAGAGTGAGGATTGTCTTTATATCTTCCACCCAGGCCCCCTCAGTCCACAACTCCTCATCGCACACAGCTGGCAACAGCCAATTGGCTGCCCTCATCACACACTCTGTCTTCTTCTCTGGTTATCAGACAAATTCCAGGGTTACTGAATACAAAAGTGCCTGCTGGGTATGTGTGGGCCATTTCGGGCAGCTAGTCAGAACATGCTGATTGACTTCTCCTACATATCCAGCATTTTTCATTCAACAGTTGGCAGCTCAGTGAGAGTTAGAGTTCTATCCTCTACCTGGTTGACCTCACTTTAGTAGACAAATATAGGAAACTGTATCTGTCTTAGTTGCCTCAGTTATTAGGGTCTTACTCATTGACTAGAGATTCTGTGAGGTCAGCCTTCATGGAGATTAAACTTGAGGGGAGGAGGTCAGCCTATTGAGATGCCTTTCTTATCTCTAAGAATCATGCCTGTATTACCTGGAGAGAAAGGCCCTGTTCATGGCTCTGCAGGACTATCAGCACTTGTATTGTAGTCTTATTGATAGAGTGCTGGTCTGACACATGCTGCATTAGATACTTCAAAAAAAATGACTAACAAAAGAACACCTCCAAACACTACCTAAGTCACTCTGTACAAGGGATAAAAGAGCCTTTTAAGGTTGTCCCATACCTTAATGATAAAGCTCACTTCAAAGGACACAGCCAGAGGTCTAGTGAAGTTTAATTGATGTATTTATTCACTGAGAATTATAGAATAATTGAAGAATTTGGAGAATCATGTCAGCTTGATGTAATGGGCCAACTTTAGTCTCTCTGAGGTAGAATTATGTACCTGGTAGAGTGTCAGGCAGAAGGACCTAAAACTAGGGACACACAAAAAAAGAGACTTATCCTGTACCATATTGAGTTTTTCTGACTACTGGTCAACCTGTTGTTGTAAAATATGAATGGTCCAATACAAATGTTAAGTAAGCATCCCCTTTGTCTGGAAGACTTCATCACAATGGAACACATTCATTTCTATCTAGCAGCTTGCCTCAAAGCCACTGCTAAAGTAGATGTCCCTACTACAGCTGCTAGAATAGCAGTAATGACTGCCTGCTGTGATGCCAAAATTACAATTGAATTGCCCTAGGGGATGTAGGTCAATTTTAGACATCAAATGGTACTGAGTTGCATTATTCATTTGTATTCATATCACAGAAGGATCACCTAGGAAGATGGCCAGATTGGTGTGGTGGGAGCAGCACACCAGTAGATGACATGACATGTTAGAAAAGTTCAGCACTGCTTGTATGTCAGAAGCACTTGTGAGAAGGAAAAAGAATGTGGGGCAAGAGAGAATAAATATACACTGGGATAGGGGTCCAACATATCCAGAAAGCTGTAACTATTTCTACATTCAAACCATTGCCAGCCGGATCAGTAAAAGTCCCATTAAAGATACTTCCCTCCCTCCCTCCCTTAAGAGGAAGACAGGTCACTCACTGGTCAATACATCCAAAGGCTTAACCAAGGTCCAAGCTTACAAGAATGGTATCATATTCAATCTGCATGGATGTTCTAAGACAATAGTGCTGGCCCTAATGGGGTAGGAAGTTCTATACACCTAAGATGTAGGGGGTCAAATTGAGATTGTTGGAGTTAGTAGTTATGTACCTTAAAATCATGGACTTGGCAAGAGGGGGAGATGGGTTGACAACGTTCCCAGAGAACTGGGAGTTTGACTGTGGTGACCAGTCTACTTGTAGTTAGATGGGGAGTGGGGGGTGGGAGGGGGAATAAGGTGATCCATACCCCGCTGAGGTAGAGAGTCAGGGTTGGCTCAGGATGGAGTAATGGGGTAAAGTATTTCCACCTCCAGCATCTTCTCTGAAGTTTTATAGCCAAGAATGTTGACAGTTATGATGTTCAAGGATACAAGGGGGCCCATTGATGGTTCCAGCAGTAGTCCAAGTGCCAGTTATCATTTGTGTTTCATCTAGAGGGTCCATGAATGGAAGTGTCAGTATGGCATTGGTTGTAAAAAGTGCAGGTTATTTGGGGGAACCTGAATCAATAGGCAATAAAAGGGTGGTAATGGCTAATAGGCCCATAACTACTCACCCATACTGAAGGAGAGTAGAATGAGAAGAGTCAGACTTCCCTGCCACTTTCAAGATAGTCCATGGCAGATCTCCAATCCTGCACTGGTATCCATATGGCCATTGTGGATACTTGAAGAAAAACACAAACATAATCTCACCCTTATGTCAGAATGAGGACAGGTGGCTGCCATTGTCAAGTAAAAGGACATTTCCACCTAACCAGGGGTAAAGGAATCTGGTGGACATCAAGTCCCAGTGTTTGTGCGTAAAGTTGAGGCTGTTATCATCAAAGGTAAGAAAACTCATGTGTAAAAGCTTTTCTACCAAAGTCAAATGTGGGTCTCATTTAGCTTCAGATAATGTGAATTTTGTCAGTAGGGCTTTCAGTGATCTGTTGGTCCTCTCCAGAATGACCTGTTCTTGTGGATGGTAGGGAGTGCAAAAGACATGATCAATTTTTCCAAGGGAAAAATTTCCAAGTCAGGAACTCAGCAAGTTGTTTAGAAGAGTAGAAGGAGTCATTATTAATGTTAGGGCCTAAATCATTCCCATTGTTATCATAGCTGATTTAATAGCCTTAGTCCTGTGGGAAGCCTTTTCTCCATTAAGGGCCAGAGCAAAAGAAGAGCAGGTGCACATAGCAAATAGCAGTAGTTACCAAATGTAAAGTAGTGAGTAGTGTCCATGGTATTGGGTAATAAGCCTCTAATATTCACTCCCCTCTCCCAATTAAGGGGATCCAGGGCATAAGAGGTGTACAAGTGACACAGAAAACAAGTCAAATGTTTTAATGTAGAAATGGAAAACCTTGGGACACATTTGTGAAGGTTCTTTGGGGGTGGGTGAAATTGTCGATATATTGTTCAGGCCTGCTCCAGGAGTTCAAGAACCGCTGCCATAATCAAGCAGGACATACTATCATTCCCCCAGTCAAGGCTCCAGGCTACCCCAAGGTGACCTAATGTGGGATTTATACCAAGGATGGGCACTTTGCCTTGAAACCTCTTGAAGTGTGGCCATTGTCAGATAGTGGGAGTTCAAGTTCTCTTTAATCAGGGAGAAGAGTAGTGTATTGATTGTGTGAACAACATATTGGCTATCAGGAAAAAAAATGGTAGAAGTCTCTTCCTGGCATATCTCAAGAATCCTTTCTATCACCATTAGCTCTTCTGGCTGGACCTATCCAGGGTTGGCAGTAAGTAGGTGACTTCCTCCTTATCAGGCATTTTATCAAGATGCTATATCTGAGCTAGTTAGAGAGAAAAAGGAATGTTGGGTCACATCCCAGATAATGAAGAGGCAGTGCCAGGAGGCTTAACTAAGAAGGGGAATAGGGGCGAGGTGGAAAGTTACCTATCCTGGGGCAAGGGACTGTCTAGCACCCTGAAGAATCCAATTACAATTTTTTGAAAGCTAGTTGAAAATGACCAGAGGGGCTGTGAGTGCCTCAGTGAGAAAGACAAAATTATTTCATCTGGATGTCAATTGTAGGTCCTCCTGGGTGTAGACCATGCCTTAAAGGCAAGGAAAAAGATGAATTGGAATTTGGAATTGATCTCATGGAGGGCAGAGTAGCCTTGGTATAGCCATATCATACGGTTATTCTGCCAAAGAGCTCCCAGTAGGCCATTAATAGTCTGCAGAATTATAGCCAACAGAGGTTTGGAGGGGATTAGGCAGATGGCAGTAAGGGGGTCACTTGTTTAAGGATCTCATTTGCCTCTGTCATAAGCTTGATTAGCAAGGATGCACTAGTCGATCCTGCAGGAGTGAAAACAAATGGTGTGGTTATGCCCAGGTTGGAAAGCCCAGGAGGCCATCCACCAGAAACTGTGACACCAATGTAAAAACAAAGAGAGATTTTATTGCATGAATCTGGACTTGGATGGCAGCCCTTTCTGCTCTGTAGGTTAGGAATGCACCACTTGACACTAAGAGTTTAGGATATAATAAGCTGGAGTTCTTGAGGCTTGGTGTCACATGATTGGGTAAGGGGTAAAGGAATGCAATCCTTCAAACCAGATAACATATGTTCAGACAGTGAGGCAGAATCACACAGCTAGAAAAGTGCCTTTTTGACCTGGGAAGAAGTAACTCATTTTGTTATAGAGGCCAGTGTGTTTTTACAAACTGGTCTCAGCTGTCTGGGAAGACTTAATTGAATATTTCCCATAGTGTGGGCCTTATTACTTCAAGGATACTGCTGCCTCCTTCAAAGGCAAGAGCCATCTGCACCATGAAGAGAGGGCAAAGTTGAGGGCAAAGTTCAGTTTGGAGCCATGGATAGATGCTGAAAAAGCTTTTGTCTGCCCCTATCAAAGGCCAGAGGCAGCTGTACTTGGGTTTGGGGAAAAGAAAGTGCTGGCAATTTGGGATCAGCACAGGGACAAGAGAATGCGGGATTCAAAGTGCAGAAATGGAGGCAGGTTACTTTGAGTCTCTTCAGTGCTTCTCTTGGTTGGGATTAGGCAGAAAGGTTTTGTTTGGAGCTGATTAATAGTCCAGTCATATTGGGTTTGAAGTTGCATAGACTATTGTCTCAGGACCTACTCAACATAGGATGAATTAGGCCCTACTCATTTGCTGCCTTTCTAATTAGGGATAAATCAAGAAAAGGAATGGGAACTCATGGTTGTATAGCCAGGTTGGGTTCCATACGGGTAGGGTATGTCTTGGTGAGATAGCAAATGGGGAGAGGGTCACAAAAAACACATTGGGCAGCAACAAAGATTATGAGCATGGCTGTAGGGTAGTAGATGTAGCAATCACAGGGGTGGGCAAGGAGAGTGGTGGGCTGCCTATAGCAGGGTTGGTGCAGTGTGAGCATGTCTATGGGGTGTGCAGAGATGAGTCGTCCTCCTCCTTGTCCTTTGGAGGGGTTGGGAGGGGAGGCTGCTTGTGCTTCCTGGGGATGGCAGTGGGATGGCAATGGAAAGATTAGTACTGGCATGCTCCCAACACATTTTACTGTACTGTAATCATGTCCTTAGCAGAGTAGAATGTGAGACTTGCTATGATATCCAGAGGAAACAGTAGGGGCTTATGGGAGAATGCTTGAGTTAACATTGAACTTCCAGGAAAGAAAGTGTACTCTCATTCACAAATGTGGTACCACACATGGTGTCCTGTGAAATACAAAGTGCCAGTATTTTGGCCAAATTCCAAAATCTCTCTACATTTACCAGTTTCATCTTTAGGTCCTGGGTAACCAAGAGAGTTTTTAATGGGCAGATTTGGGGTTCCTTAACTTGAAAGCAAGGATTTCCCATAGCTATGGGAGCAAAACATGATGAACTTCCATAGACAGTCAAAACTATCAGAGATAAGACAGAAGAGGCATGAGAGCCAAATGTCTTGTGCTTAGTGGAAAGATTGCAAGGTTCATTAGACAGAGTCAGTATGCTCACAAGGTGTCTCCAGACAGAAAAGGGCTGTCAGGGGCCAATTCCTGGTTCCATTTCTTAGGGGTTCAGTCCTTATGTGGAGATGCCAGGTAAACCAAATCCAAAAGCATGTACCCTGAACAGAGAAGACAGAAGGACAATCAAAAAATAACAAAGGAGCCCACTTATTCACCTACCAGAGGCATATAAAATGGAAGAAACAGGGGACACCTTACATGGAGAATTAACTGAAAGGGGGCTGCTGAGTCCACGTTGAGATGCAGAAAGGATTTTTGCATGGACATAATTGGGAGAACAAAGGCAAGGCTGAATCAAGCGCAGTGGGCACAAAGGAGGTAGCACAGGGTGAAATCCAGGGCCTGGAAAGCAATAGATGGAAGCAAAAGGAGCACTTGAATGCAACCAGCATAATAAGGGGTCCCTATTGTCTCTATTCAGACTCCAGACATTGCCTTAGCCCTTGTGTCCCCAAGATAGACCTTTGGGGTCCAGACTAAGAAGGCACAGAATCAATGAAAACAATTAAGGGAAACACATGAGAAATAGAAGTGGACTCATGTATTGTAATAGTGAGAAATGCCTTCTTAAACTCTGCCCTTACCCTCTCAGTCCATAAGTGCTTGTCCTGAGGAGCGGGCACCAGGCTATTGGCTTCCCAATTTACAGGCTCTGTATTTCTTCTCTAGGTGTCAACTAAGTACCAGAATTAATGAATGTAGAAGTGCCTGCTATGCATAAGTGGACCATTTTTGGGAGCTAGTCAGAACATGCTGACTCACTTGCCTAGAGAGGGTTAGGGGTCTCAAGTTGTTTTTGTGACAAAGACATGACCCCCTCCCATAATTTTGGTTGGACAATTTAGACAAAGCAAGGGAAGCTAATAAATCCAGAACTTTGGGTAAACAAGTTTGGAAAGAACACAAATGATCACACACAATGCATCAACCATGAAGTAAGGTAGGGAGGCCTGCTTACAGAGGAAAGACAAGTCATACATATTTTACAGATCAGGGGGCATGGTGAGGAAGAAGCCAAGTCTTCACCATTTTTATTATTTATCTCTGGTATATTTTTCTATCTGTCTGTCATTCAAGGGTCAGTCCAGAACCTACTGCCTCACTAGAGCCTGGTGATTGGCTAAACTGATTGTTCAGTGTCACACAAAAATCTTAATGTCTTGAATTCCCTGACACGAACATTGCAGGAATGATCTGAGTACTATTACCAGGTTATTGGTTATCTGAACTCAAGGCCTCACACTTGCATAGTAAAGATTTTGTTAACTGAACTATCTCCCCATTCCCAGTTCCCTTGTACCTTCTACTCTGTCCTGTACATCTCCTCCTATTACCAAATGTGGGATCACAATCTACACCCCAAGAAGTTAAGTTTAGCCACACACTCACCCTTGAGAAACCATTTGAAACAAACCAATTAATAGTCCAATACAGATAAAGTAAATGTATTCCCATGTGTACTCTTTAGGATGAGAGACAAAGAGATTTACTGACCATCTCTAGTCCATCTTAGAGAGTCCTAAAATAAGATTAACCTGTAATATAACTTGGATACATCAATTGTCTGTCAGGGCATCCATCTTATATTATAAGGTGTCTGAGAACTTGTAAATCTCTTTTCCTAGAGACAAGTTCTCCTATGGCTTTTCCTTCTCCAACCATGAGTCACCAAGGGGGATTTCAATTTGGGGTGATTGATTGTTTCAATAGTCTGGGGTTCAGAATGAGAGGCATTGATGTCTCTTTAGAGTGCCTTCTCTTTTGCAAGGCTAGTTATAGGTACCCCACCCTGATTTTATTCTTCAAAGAACATAAAAGACAAACTCTCCTTGTCACATTAAGAGTGGCCCAAATTTTTTTTGTGTGTGTTTCTATAATTCATATCATGAGTCTCATCTTGTTCAATAGTATAAGATCTCTTCCTAAAGATAGCTCCTCTTCAAAATGAAAGTTGAAGTAATTGTGATCCTGTCTTTATGCCAGGCACAACAGGACTCAAAACACCTCATAGTTTTTCTCTCCATATTCACACCATGGTTCATGTACTTCCAAAAGTCAGACAGACAGACCAACAGACAGACAGACAGACAGGTAGACACAGACACAGACATAGACACCCCCCCCACACACAATATTTTTCTCAAGTCCAGACACTACAGAGAAGTAAGAAATTTATTTAAGAGCTATAATGAACCCAAGAGCCTAAAAAGGAACTGAACCACAACCTGTCTGCCAAAGTTAACAGTAGCCTGTGAGAACCAGACAATTGGGACCTTAACAATGGACACTTTTCATACCTGAGTGAGCCTTCCAGGCACTTTATTTCAGTTTGATGGAATTTTTCTAATAGAAAAGTTTTATTATTCCATGCTATAGATACAATGGAATACTACTCAGCAATTAAAAATAATGAATTCATGCAACTTGTAGGCAAATGGTTGGATCTGGAAAATATCATCCTAAGTGAGTCAACCCAATCACAAAAGAATACACATGAAATGCAATCATTGATAAGTGGATATTAATGAGCCCAGAAGCTCTGAATACTCAAGGCACAATTAGCAAATCAAAAGATTCCCAAGAAGAAGGAAGGAGAGGACCCTGGTCCTGAAAAGACTGGATCCAGTTTTATAGGAGAGTAACAGAACAGAGAAATGGTGGGGGAGCGATTGGGGAAATGGGGGGGGGGAGAAGAGGACTTATGGGACATATGGTGAGGGGGGAACTAGGAAAGGGGAAAGCCTTTGGAATGTAAACAAAGAATATAGAAAATTAAAAAAAAATTAAAACGTTTTATTAGATAAAGATGCTTTACTGCCATCTCTTGAGAATTTATGATAATGAATACCTTGCCTTCCAAGTGAATGGTTCCTGCTCCCACACTTCCTACTCTGGGACTATAAAGACACATTTCCATGACTTCCCAAAATAGCAACATCATTGCAGGATTCAAGTCATGAGTTAAGTGGAATATTCATATTGAAATCTTAATAGGATGATCGCAACAAAGCCGCCTTAATTTAATGTTTAAAGTGGTACTCTCAGGCTTCGATGGACTTCCATGTTTCATTTATAATCTGGAAAGAAGAAGCCTTTTGCATTTCAGCTTAAAATTTGCTGTGTAATTATTGTTGTCCACCCAAATCTTGCTGCCTTCAGAGTCCCCCAGGAGCTCAAGCCTGAAAGGCCTCTCAGCATCTTTCAAACACTCTGGCCTCTCCTCTTTCTGAACAACTATGTTCCTCTTTCCTGTGGTTTCTTTCCTTTAGACTTTGGTTACCCTATGTGTGAATACAACTGTCCACTTCCCATCCATACTCCTCCAGGCACATTATGAGCTTTCCTTAGTCAGTGGCATAACAGTTCATTCCCATTCACAACTACTCACCAATCCAAACTGGGGAGGTCTACATAACCATTTCAATTACCATATCATGTACTAGTAAGAAATCAATAAAGGGTCACTTCTCTCCAGACTTTTAGAAGTCACAAATGTGTTTCAAGAAGCCAAGTCCTCAATAATCCAATCAAAACAGCCAGGAGTGAAAAGCAGAAAGGGAAGTTTTATTCCATGTGGCCACATTGGAAAGACTAAGAAAAAATTCCAGAAGACATCAACAACTCACAGATGCCCAAATTCAGGCTCCTGAAGTGGGCTTAAAATTTAAACAGAAACGTTTATTTTCATTAAACTTTAGAAAGTCTTTAATTTTATTCTTTATTTCTTCCTTGAACAAGTTATCATTGAGTAGAGAACTTTTCAGTTTCCATGAGTTTGTGGGCTTTCTGTTTGTCATTATTCCAAACCAGACTTTGTACATGGCGAACAGCCTTTGTTCATACTGATATAATACATTTCATTATTTTGATCTTTTGTATCTATTGAGGCTCATTTTGTATCCAATTATATGGTCAGTTTTGGAGAAGGTAACATGAGGTGCAGAGAAGAAGGTGTACTTATTTGTTTTAGGGCTAAATGCTCTGTAGATATCTGTTATATCCATTTGATTCTAACATTTATTAGTTTCATTGTGTTCCTGTTTACTTTCTATTATCATGATTTGTCCATTTGTGGGAGTGGCATTCTGAACTTTCCCACTATTATTGTGTAAGTTTCAATGTCTGCTTTGAGATTTAGAAATGTTTTATTTATTTATTTATTTATTACAAATTTGGGTGCCCTTGAATTTGGGGCATAGTTCAGAACTGAGATTTCATCTTTGTAGATTTTTCCTTTGATGAGTATAAAGTGTCCTTCCTCATTTTTTTTATAACTTTTGGATGGAAGTCACTTTTCTTGGCTATTAGAATAGCCACTCTAGCTTACCTCCTGAGACAATTTGCTTGGAGAATTTTTTCCAGCCTTTTATTCTAAGGTAGAGTCTGTCTTTACCACTGAGCTACATTTCCTGTATATAGCAAAAATGATTGGTCCTGTTTACTTATCAAGTCTGTTATCTTTTTTTTATTGGGGAATTAATTTGATTGATGTTAGAGATATTGATTCCTGTTTCCTGATATTTTAGCTCTTAGAGGTGGTACTACGTTTGAATGGTTCTTGTCTTTTGGGTTTGTTGTGAGATAATTAATTACTTTTGTTTTCATGGGTGTAGTTACCCTCCTTCTAGTATCCTCTATAGAGCTGAGAAGGTATCATTTAAATTTAGTTTTGTCATGAAATATTTTGTTTTCTCAATCTGTGATGACTAAGAGTTTTGCTGGATATAGATGCCTGAGCTGGCGTTTGTGTTCACTTAGGGTCTGCATGTCATATGTCTACAATCTTCTGGCCTTTAGAGTTTGTTGAGAAGTCTGGTGCAATTCTGATATGTCACTATGGGTTTTTCCCTCACTGCTTTTAATAGTCTTTCTTTGTTTTGTGCATTTAGTGTTTTGATTATTTTATGATGGGAGGATTTTCTTTTCTGGTCCAAACTATTTGGTATTCTGTAAGCTTCCTGAATGTTTATGGCCTTCTATATCTTCATGTTAGAGAAATGTTATTCTGAATTTATTGATGTTTTCTGGATCTTTGAATTGAGAATCTTCACTTTTTTCAAACCCTATAATTCTTAGGTTTGGTCTTTTCATTGTGTCCTGAATTTTCTGGATGTTAATGCTTTTTGCACTTCTTATTATCTTTAAATGTTGTGTCAATATCTTCTATGATATCTTCTATGCTTGAGATTTTCAAAAATATCTCATGTTTGAAAGTGTGGCTAAGACCAAAATTCTTATCACTAAGTGCCTTCATAAGGAAACTGGAGAGATCCTACACTAGCAACTTAAAATAACATCAACACGTTCCTGAACAGTAAGAAACAAACAAACCCAAGAGATGTAGATGTCAGGAAATGATCAAAGTCAGGGCTGAAATCAATCAATTAGAAACAAAGAGAATGTTACATAGAATCAACTAAATTAACAGCTGATTCTTTGAGAAAATTACAATGATAAATAAACCCTTAGCCCAGCTAACTAAAGGACACAAAGTCAGTACTCAAATTAACAAAATTTGTGATGAAAAGGGAAACATAACAACAAAAACCTAGAAAATACAAAGAAATTATCAAATCTTACTCAAGAAAATTGAAAAATGTAGATGAAATGGATGATTTGCTGTACAGATAACACATACCAAAATTAAATTAGGATCAGGTAAACTACCTTTTTCCCCAAGACAGGGTTTCTCTGTGTAGCCCTGGTTGTCCTGGAACTCACTCTGTAGACCAGGTTGGCCTCAAACTCGAAAATCCACCTGCCTCTGCCTCTGCCTCCCAAGTGCTGGGATTAAATGTGTGTACCACCACTGCCCAGCTTAAAATCAAGGTTAATATGTATGTATGTATGTATGTATGTATGTATGTATTTAATGTATGTGAGTACATGTTGGTGTGAGCACTTGAACTCAGGACCTCTGAAAGAACAACCAGTACTCTTAACCTATGAGCTATCTCTCCAGACAGGTAAACTCTCTAAACAGTCCCATAACCACCATGGAAATAAAATCAGTTATTAAAAGTCTCTAAGCCAGAAAAATCTCAGGGATAGATGGCTTTAGTGCTGAATTCTATCAGAAATTAGGAAAATAAAACCGTTCAAAGAAGATAAAAAACAATAATTCTCAAATTATTCTAAAAAATAAAGACAAAAGAATACTAGCTAATTCTTTCTATGAAGCTAGTTACACTGATACTTACACCATACAAAGACCCAACAAAGAAACAAGTTCAGACCAGTTTTGCTTATGAATATCAATGCAATAATATTCAATAAAGTTCTAGCAGTCTGAATCCAAGAACACATCAAAATGATCATTGACTATTATCAAGTAGGCTCCATTCCAGGAATGCAAAGATGGTACAATACACAGAAATCCATCAATATAAATTATTATATAAACAAATTCAAAGAAAAAATGCATAATATTCTCATTAGATGCTGAAGAAGCCCTTAAAAATACAACATATCATCATGTTTAATGTCTTGAAGAGATCAGGATTTTAAAACATATACCTAAACATAATAAAAGCAATACACAACAAACCAACAGCCAACATCAAAGTAAAGTGAAGAAACTTGAAGCAATCCCATTAAATCAGAGACAAGCAAAGGTTGCCATATTTATTCAATATATTACTGGAAGTTCTAGCTAGAGCAATTATTCAACAGAAGGATGCCAAGAAGATACAAATTGGAATTGAAGAAATCAAGCTATCACTTTTTTCCCAATCATATAATAGTATGCATTTGTGACCCCAAACATTCTACCTGAGAACCCCTACAGCTAAGAAACAACTTCAACAAAGTGGCTGGATATAAAATTGATTAATACAAATCAATAGTGTTCAACTATGCAAGAGATGAAAATGCTGAGAAATAAATTAGGAAAATAAAACCGTTCAAAATAGTCACCAACAATATAAAATTGTTAGAATATGTGGCACACTCCTGGACAGATGATGTCAGTGACGTATATCATGTGAGTTGTTTTATTGGTAGAGATTATATCTGAGGGGAAGAAGAGAAGAAGAAAAAGGGGCTATAGGTCAGCTAGGGTATTGGTCTGTTATTTGGGCCATGACATGTGCCATAGCACAGAGTGGGTGCCATAACAATGGACACAGGAGCAACACTTTCAACTAGAGATGATGTGTTTCACAGCTGGGTCCTAGAGTTGATACAGAGAGCTTCTGACTGCACATGGATGCACCTGAAGCTAACATTCCTCTCTTTTCTTATCATAAAGAGAAGGGACAAAGAGGATGGAAGGCCAATGGTGAGGCAGGAATGTGGCCATTTGATCTCTTATGCTGCTTCCTGCTGTCTAGGTGCACTGTAAATTTTCAGGTGTAACTGAGCCTCACCATCAGGGCTCTCTCAATAGTAATTTGCATCAGGTTCCTCTGTGGTCAGTGGTGGATATTCCTCTAATTGTTTGGTTAGAAATGTTTTGTATTTGTCACTGGCAGGTGTTGTGTCTATAACCAAGATTGGTAGAGGGTGGTTTTTGTTTTTTTTTTTTTTTTTTTTTTTTTTTTTTTGTGTGTGTGTGTGTGTGTGTGTGTGTGTGTGTGTATTACTCCTAATTCAGGGACTAGAAATTCTACAGTGCAAACTCCTGACCATCTGGGAGGTAGATGATGCGATTCCTGAGTGCCAAAGAGAACTGAAATTTTCAGGACTGTAGGGCACTGGGGCAGAGTTGAGGTATCAAGGGTTATACTTCTGGTTCAGACTAGGGAGCTTAGCATTCCTGCAGATCATGTTCTTAAAACAGTCTGCCATTAATATAGAGAGATAAAGAAGTTATAGAATCATGGAAACATTGGAGTCATGGCAGCTGAAAAAAGGTTAGGTGAGGTTGCTTGACAGGTTCATTGGAGAATCTAGTTAGTTCCAGGGGAGACCAATAGCCAGCAAACTTTAAAGTAACAAGGTCAGGTGCTGTTAAGGATGTGGTAGGCTGAGGTCAGTGTCTGAAGCAGAAGGAAAAATAACAGGATAGTACCATTTTTTGAGGGCAAATGTTAAGAAATTTTGATTTCTCCTATTTTTCTGATATGTAGAGGTTGGGAAATTGAGACATATTTTCTTTGGATGTGAAGAGTACTTACTAGTGATACAGAATGGTTTTTATGGTAGAGGGTACCATCAACAATTTTTCCTACCTGGGATTCCAGGGTCTTGAATAGAGTGGACGACAGTCATTGTTGATAGAAGAAGTGATTGGTCTGAAATAGTGAAGCAGGAATAGGGTCCTTGTAATGGTTAACTACTTCCTGCTGACTTTGGAATGATTTGTCTCTGAGAAATGTAAGAAAATGGGGATGGGGACTTGGTACAGTCTTAGGAGAGTTCCCTTTTGTCTTGTTTTCCAGGTTCTCAGTAACAATATGGGGGTGATATGAAGCAGGTCCAGTAGATACATCTGTGTCTGTAAAAGTAGACTGGAGCATTTGTGAGTTGCTTTTCTGGAGCTGTCCTGAATGTAGATTGTGAGTAAATGACTGGACTTGACAAGACACTGAAAATCACACAGAAGTTATTTAAGAGAAAAATAAATAGAAAACAGCATTTTTGTCTTAGGCATGGTACCCAAGAAAACAAATAAAGTTTCCTTTCTTTCTTTCTTTCTTTCTTTCTTTCTTTCTTGCTTGCTTGCTTGCTTGCTTGCTTGCTTGCTTGCTTTCTTTTCTTTTCTTTTCTTTTCTTTTCTTTTCTTTTCTTTTTCTTTTGACACAGGATATCTCTGTGTAGCGCTGGCTTTCCTGGAACTCACTTTGTAGACCAGGCTGGCCTCAAATTTAGAAATACGCCTGCCTCTGCCTCCCAAGTGATGGGAATAAAGGCATGCCCCACCACTGCCCAGCAACAGGTTATTTCAAAACATCTTTGAAGATACAACCTCAATGACAGGTGAGTGGATAATCAGGATGTGACAAATACTTACAGGGATTTGGCACCATGAAAAAGAGTAAACAGACATGAACTTCAGAGCATTGTTAGCTACACATCACGATACGAGGAATCCATGGAAGTGAGATGTCCAGACCAGACAAAGCCATCAAGATGGAAAGCAGATTAGCAAAATGCTAATGTCAAGGGAAAAACGTGGAATGTTTCCTAAAACACACAAAATTTTTTGTTTATTAATTGTACAAATTACTTCATGTCATTATGACATTAAAAATAACAGAAGAATCAACAGAAAGTGAAAAAAATAAAAAGAAAGAAGAGAAAAAGATTTAAGCAGAGTGACAGAAGATACTTCTCTACACACTGTCTGTACATGGCAGCCTTGTTGGTCACTGTCCCATCATTGTCTCTTCTGTAACATTTGGCAGGCTGGATTCTTTCCTGGAGAAAAATTTCTCCTGGAGTTGTCCCAAGCTTTCTTTCTTCTCAGCATGAAATTCCTGAAGCCATTCAAATTTCTTAAGGCCCCTAGTCTTAGTAAGCTGAAAGCCACACTGAGAAACACAAATGTCTCTTTAAAAGACCTTTATACCAAATCTGACAAAAATATATTGTATGAGACTATTAAAGAGTTAAAAAATATGATTTTTATTTTATTTTGTTTTGCTTTGTTTTGGTTTTTTGGTTTTTTTTCAAGACAGGGTTTCTCTGTGTAGTCCGGGCTGTCCTGGAACTCACTCTGTAGACCAGGCTGGCCTCGAACTCAGATATCCGCTTGCCTCTGCCTCCCAAGTGCTGGGATTACAGGCGTGCGCCACCATGCCCGGCTTATGATTTTTATTTTAGATTTATAGTAAAAGTAAGCAAGAATGTATTAACCTTAATATAAACAATTTGATGTGCATTTTCCTTCATTATTAAACTTATAATGAAAAAAATAACAAAACTTAAACTAAAAATTCATTTCTACCAGGTCTCTAAGTCCAAATAGGGCCTGGGATTTTACAGATTCTGTGTATCTCAGAGATAGTTAACAATAAAAGATCTCTACAGAATGTTTGTTTTGTCTAACTTGATTTTTCGTCAGCAATAAATGTGAATGTGGGGCGTGGGAGATGGCTCAGAGGTTGATTGCTTTTTCTGAGGACTAGAGTTCAATCCCTAGTATCCATGTTATGACTTACAATCATGTGGAATTCTAATACGGGGGAACCAGTGCCTGCTGTTGGCTGTTGTGCTTAGATTATAGGATCCCCTCAGACTACTAGAGATCACCAGGATTCAAACTCACATGCAAAAGCAGAGTCTTTACTGAAGCTTGAGCTTGTCCCCTTCTCCAATCTCTCCAATGCAGTATATGCTTGTGGAAGGCCCAGAGCTAATCAAGCATTTTTCTTTATAACTGATGCAGCAGAGTAGGGAGCTTTTCCACTTAGCAGTTACATGATTGGTTAACTTGAGTAATGTAGTTCAAAACACCTAAAACATTAGATACTTTCTTTTTAGGAGCTGTTTGGCTGTGACTAAGTGTGAAGTAGCTCTTAGTAGCAAAGTTGTGTCTGTTGCAAGGGGTGCCTTGGTTTCTGAAATAAGTGAGCATCTGGAACATTCGGTACTTTACATTACATAGGGTGGAGTGGCTGTTTTTAGGAAGGTTGTGGCTTTTCCTGGGTGAGAGGAGGTGTTTTGGTTCCTGGAACTAGTTGTTTTTTTTTTCCAGTGACTGAGTTTAAACTAAGGAAATTCTTAACATAAGATGTCATCTGAAAACAAAATGAAGACTGTATTGTTAGATTGGGTCCATGGACTTCTATAAGAGAACCAATCAGGCAAGCAAATAACAGACAGTACACAGTCATACATGCAAATAACAGAGTCATAGTAAAATTAATAAATAAATAAGACTGTGTCCTCAAACTTCTTCTCTAAGAACAGCAGTCAGTCATGCAAGCAGTACACAGTCATACATAGAGGTAACAGACTCAGAGTAAGAGTAAAAAATAAATAAATCTTAAAAACTAATAAATCAAGGAGCTCCAGCCACAAGGTTCTTGCAAGTCTTTTAAGTTACTCCAAAAAATCCCTTGACCATGAACTTACATCATGTGTGTGCAGGTGCATGTCCATGTAGGTGCACATATGTGTGCATATGTATCTGCAGAGGCAAGGGTTGGCTATAGTCAGTGAAGACAAGGAAACAAAGTTCCTCATACCAGGCCAGAAAGTCTAGGCAAAGCCCATCAACTCTTCATGTATCTCCCAAATGATACAATGTCCTGAAAGATCTCAGAAGTCATTGATCCCCAGGCATCATCTATCTTTCTATTTCTAAAGACTTGGTGTTTCATTGGCATGGAGCTTGCCAAGTAGGCATGTCCAGTTACACATTGAGCCCCAAAGATCTACCAGACTCCACTTTTCCAGTATAGGAATTACAAGTACACACAACAACACTTGACTTTTTAAAAATATGTTTTGAGAATCAACCTCTAATCCATACTCATTCAAAGGAAGCATTTACAACTTGACTGCTCTAAAAGATTTAGCTCACAGCTTTACAGAACTGGACAACCCTTACGTACTTCTAACATACAAGAGCATTTCTTTGAAGAAGAATGCCATTAGCAACCTATTAGGTGTGATGCAAAAAAAAAAAAAAGATTCATAGGGGATTGATGGGATGGATAAGCTGCAACACAAAGCAGATATATTTTTGATGCAACTTTTCAATTCTAAGCAAGAATACTAATGGAAGCCAAAGCTGGGGGGACGGGAGGAAAAGGCACACTTCAGTGTGTTTCCAGACCTGGTCTCTAAGGGAGAGAAGCCCAGGGGTTCTCCTCAGTCATCCAGACATGGGCTTCCACAGCCTCCATGGACTGGCTGGCCATAGCCATGGACCACAGAGAACCACAGTCTACACATCAGCTCAGAAAAGTTAGGCAAAGTTCATTAACTATTCTTCATGTATTTCCCCAGTAATTCAAAGGTACTGAAATATTTCAGAAGCCCTGCAGCATGTAAGACCAAACAGGAATCTTGGGATAGTTTTATTCAAGTCTATGTTAGATGTTTTTAATTAAAACTTAGCAGTATTTGATCTGGAGAATGGCATCATAGATAAAAGTGTTTCCTGTACCCACCTGAGAACTTAAGCTCTAGTCACAAAACCTGTTTAAAATTGTGTGTAGTGATATGCAGAAACATGTGAGCACTGAGAAAATTATTGGTCTACAAGTATAGGCAAAATAGCAACATGCAGGTTCTATAAGAAACCATGTCTCAAAGAATGAGGTAGAGAAATGGTTAAGATGTTCTAATGTTGACTTCTGTCCTCAAGGATGCAAATGAATACACTAAACACTTGGTGAGAGTAGAAGAGAAGGAGGATTTTTTTTTTTTGGTGTTGCTTTTGTTTTTGTTTTTAATTGTTTTTTTTTTTACAATGTTTGGCTTAACTTTGGCTAGAGATCACCCAGGACAGCAGGTCATACTTATCCATAATGCTCTAATTGTAAATCTGTGATTCATGAACCACCAAAGAGAAAAAGATGAATAAGATACAGTGGCTGGCAGAAAAAAAAAAAACTTGTAGTTACTAGAGACAAGGATTTGTTCTCAAATGTGAATAAATGTTACCAGTTAAAGCAGCTAACTGGGCAAGAAAAGGAAGGGCTCATGAGGGAATATAAATTGTTGGGTTTTGTTCATGATATACATATGTATGTATGTATTGAGATAGTCAGAAAGATGGGGAATAGGAATGATCACTTTTAGCCAAGACTAGTTTTTACCTTACCTTGGAGCAAAAAGATGCCTTTGAACTTATTATTTTCATGTCTTTCCTCCTAAGTGCTAAGAGCATAGGTGTGAGCCACCATGTTTGTTTTATGTAGTGCTGGGAATGTAGTCGAGTAAATCACACATGCTAGGCAAACCCTGCATTAAATGCTACATTTTCAGCCTTTGTTTTTCCACATAGCTCTTAATTTGAGAGTTTTTCTAGGCTCAGTGCAAGTCTGTAATCTGATTTAGCTATTTCAGTTTGAAGCAGCAAATGTCTCAAAATGAATTCTTGAAGGATCTTTCTTTTTCTAATTGATTTGATTTTCAAATCTCTATCAAAATTTTCCAGGATGTCTCTGAAAGAAACTGGGTCCTGAAAATTCAGACTGGTTGCCCACACCCTATGCTGTGCCTGCCATTGCATCTGGCCCATAGGGAAAGGCAGGTGCTCTCTGCCCTTTGATCTGGATTTCTGTTTTTTCTTCCTTATTCTTTTTCTGTGTGCACAAGCATGAATCAGAGGTTATAAGAGTGTGAGGGTGGGCACAGACATATAAACAAGCTCACTCGTGCAGCAGTGCGTGGAGGAAAGAGAGTGACCTTAGGGATTAGTCACTCCTGAGCCAGATTTACTCTAGGAACACAGAGCTCACTATTTCTACTCAGCTGTCGGGTCATCAAGTCCCTGGCATTCAAGTGTCTCCACTTTTCTAGTGCTAGAATGTGAGACATATGTCTCGAATTTTTACAAAGTTGTTGGTTATTCAAACTCAGACCCTTATGTTTTGTGGCAAGCACTTTTCCTCTTAACCTTCTCCCCAGTCACTATGTTCATAACATTCTTTCCTTTTTTCTCCTTTCCCCCTTTCTTCTTTTTTCTGACCTTCCTCCATTCTTCTCCTTGCTCTTCCTTTGCTCTTTCACTTCTTACTTTTCGCCCTTCATCTCATATGGTATATAATAGATTCTGGAGGCCCGTTTTGTACAGGGCACAGCCATCATAATGCATTTATTCTGCAAGAAACTGTTTTATAAGCAATATAATAGAAAATGTTGCTTCCTCTTTCAAACTTCCTTTCCCTGGGCAGTCTGGGCTGCTGGGCTGACCTCTGCTATGTTTAGAAGAGAAGGATAGTTGAGACTACTAAAATCTACAGTGCTTAGTTTGGCCTCTTATTGATTCATAGCTGGAAATCTCTGAGGATATATCTTTTTCTTTGACATATGGTATGTGCAGGTGGTATATATTGGAAAAGCTTATTGTTTATTGACAAACACCCAGTAAAGACTCTGATTAACCTTAAAAATAAATTTTGCAAAGTGTAAGGTCACACTCTGGATCAAGACCTCCAACTATATTCAGGATCACTGAGTTATTTCAGATTGAGAGATATCTTCATGGTGGAGGTCTGGAGATAGATGGAAATTAACAACTCACTAAAGATATGCAGGGCTTTGTTCTCTGTCAGAATCCTGTGCTGTCCTTTAAAAGGGCTATGAAGTTATGCATACCACTGCCCTGCTATTTAAACCCAAGCTTCTCCTTAACACCCTGAAGATAGGTTTGTGTGCATGGGAGAAGAATGATGCTTAGTGTCAAATTCAAAATTGCCACACCTAGAATTGCCAAGGAAGAGAATTTCAACTGGGAATTTGTCTAAATCAGGTTGGATTGTGGGCAGTTCTGTCAAGGAGTGTCTTGATTGTTAGTTGAGGTTGGATGACTGGTTCTGAATAGTAGATACAAATACTGCTACTCTTTGTCTGTAAGTATGGATTTGAGTTGACTTGAATTTCTTTCTTGACTCTATTTAAATGTTTGACTATGACCTAAAAGTGTAAGTTGAATAAATGCTTTCCTCTTTCAATGTAGCTTTGATAAGTGTACATTGTTGGGACTGAGAGCCAAGACCAACATCTGAGGTGCAAATTTAGCATACCCAAACATGTTCTGCAGGTTTTTACAGCATCTATCTTGTCCTACCCTCTGCCTTGAACATTCCAGTACAGGAGCTAGGCTTCCCATCCCCCAGAGGTTCCATAATTCAGACATTTTGGTCTCTCCTTTTTTCTTTCTTGCACTCTCGCCCTGTGCAATTTCTATCTTTATTTTCTCCCTCTTCTCTGTCTTCTTACCCATGGTAATATTCCTGACCTTCTTCCTTGGAACCAGTGAACTTAGCCTAGAGTGGTTTCCAAATAAACCTTCCTTTATATATATATATATATATATATATATATATATATATATGTGTGTGTGTGTGTGTGTGTGTGTGTGTGTATATATATATATATATATATATACTCTAAAATGGCTTAAATTACCTCATTTTACCAGCAGAGAAATTACTTATGTATTATCACAGCAACAGAAATGAAATTGGAAACAGTGGTCACTGTGAATCTTGTTTCTCTTTCTAGCATTGAATAAATTTTTCATCTCAACTTGTCACTGCTATGTGTCTGCTTAACTGGCATATTGAGTCAAGTCATGGTAGCTAAGCCTGAATTATTAGGGTTGTGCAATGCAGACTACAACCCTAACAACTCCAGTACAAAAGTCAAATATGAAGGGAACACCAAAGGATCACAGAGGATAAACACCAAGTTATGATCATTTAGTGCATGTTACATTTCCAATATACCTGTACTAATGGGGTCTAACATTACTATCTACTCAAGTTGAGAGATGTGTGATTATTCATTATCTTATATCTATTTCTTCCTGAATTCTTTAAAATATTATTGTTGTGTTTTATAAAAACAAGGAGAGAGGGAATAAATTTTGTGGATGTAAAGTCAAGTATGGGGAAAAAGTATGCCTCTGTAGGCCCATGCTGCTGCATCCCTTCCCCCTGAGGGACCGACCACATGATGGTATAGTATAGAATAGTATTTATGCAGGACAATAGGAGGGGAGTTGAGTGAGTAGAGACAGAGAGAATAGAGGAGTAGAAGATCACCATGAGCATGTGAAGAGGGAGTGCTGAAGGAAATGGGGAAAGAGAGGAAGTAGGAGTCAGGGCAGTACAAGAGGGCAGGAGAGGATAGTAGAGGTAAGCAGCCCCATTTATAATGAGCCAGGCACACCTGGCTTTTGCCAGGTAACGGTGGGATGGAGCTAGATTAAATACCAACAGTTATATGCATCTTGGTCTATATTAGGGTCTCACATCAACTTGGGCATCCATGTTCCGGAATCTCTTGCCTGCCTGTGGACCTTATCCCTTAATTTCCCTTTTGTAGCCTCAGTGGGAGAGGATGTGCAAGGCCTGCAGTGATTTGATGTGCCAGGTTGATACCTGAATGTGTGGGTTAATCCTTATCAGAGGAGAAGAGCAGGGTGTATGGCAGAGGGGATAAGTGAAAGGAGGGGGCACAATATGTATGTAAATTCACTACACAGTAAATTGATGGAGAAAAATATAAGTTTAATAAATATATAAAATAAGTTATGACAAAATTTTTACAAAGTAAGTAGTATCCTCCTTCTAGCTTTAATAAGAAATAACTTCTAAATTAAAACAGCATAAATTCAGGGAGCCTGAGCGTACAAGTCAGTTGTGGAGCACTTGACTAGCATGCAAAGAGTCAAGAATAGCATCTCCAGCATTAGGGAAAGTATGTATTCAAGACATATAATGTGACATGTTTATATAAGTATCCAAATCTTCATTGTTAGCTGTAATAAGATTAGTATGCCTCACCTACAGTTCTCATGTATATATATATATATATATATGCTTGTCTACTTAGAACATTTAAAACCTCTTTTTCTGGCCTTAGGTTGAATAGATAATGACAATTATTATACATACTATATACACATGCTCTGAAACTTTGTGTTTTAATAAGCTTTCCTTAGTGTACTTCAACTAAAAGCTTTTATTGTACTGAAGAAAAAGTTTAGTTATTAAAGTACATTCTCTGCAGGCATAAACTCCAGAATCCATATGAAAATATCACCCACGATGATATATATTCATGCAATCCCAACCTTGAGAAGCAGAGGTAGACATATCCCTGGAGTTCACTGGTCAGCAGATCTAGTCTACTTAGTGTATTTCATGTCAATAAGAGTGCTACCTCAAAGGAAATGGACCGTGCTTCTTAGCTAACACTGTAGGCTGTCTGCTGATCTTCATATACTTCTGATATCCTGTAAAAAAAGATTCCAGAAACAGTTATACTGGGGAATATATTACTTTCAAAGTCCCTTTTATCAAGAACTCAAATACACAAGGACAATGTAAAGGCTCTTAGAGGTCCTGCAGTGAAGAAATTTGGTTTACTTTGTGGATCACTGATTGATGCATAATAGCAGAACTCTGAGCTTGTCCCATAACCTACCCAGGCATCTTCAGAAACCCTTTGGGAAATGCTGAGATAAGAGCACTGACATGTTGGATTTCAGTGAGTGACAAATGAGTATAAAAATATAGAATCTAATCCATGTCAACCAAGCAAATTCATAAAACAAAAAGAACAGAAGCAAGTCCTGAGAGAAGGGTCCAGCTATTACATCTGGAATATGTTGTATAGGACAGTGGAAGGGACTTACCACATGTTACACCCTGGTAAATTCAGCACAATCGATGAGGGCTCACTTCAGGATCTTCTTTTCATGTCCTGTTTCAGATGGTGACACCCCAAATCTTGTGGCCCTGTGTGTTTCCCTCCTGTGAGCAATAACTTCACATGGCTGTCCCTGATATTTACATAAGGCTTAGCCTCTTCTTCAGTCCCTAGCCTGAGTACACATCAATCACCAACATCTTCAACCTAAGGACATGAGTTTGGTTTCATGTACCTGTCTCTGTCATACACCACATATAACTCCAGGTACAGGATATCTGTTACATACTTTGGCCTCTGAGGGCAACTGCATTCAAGGATATATATGTGCAATTTAACAAAATAAAAATAGCTTTGTAAAAATTATTGTGAGGGACTTGAGAAATGACCATGAGGAACCAAAATTGAAAGCCATGAACCCATAAAAATAGCTAGATTCAGAGGCATGAACCTGCTATCATGACCCTAAGAAGATAGAAACAATGTGATCTGAAGACTTCTGCAGGTTAAGGGAGAGATCCAGTCTTGAAAAGACACATGCACTCCCATGCAAATACACTCCAAGGAACATATACATACAATAAACACACAAAAGAAGGAAGAATAGACACAGAAAAGATGGAAGACTATTCCTTATAAGACCATGTATTAAAGACTTTCAGGGTACTTTATAAATAAATATTTTCAGATAGAAGTATTAAGATACCCAACTCTAAGGGCGTAAAGATATGCTATCTCCAAAATTTATTTTGGTTCTTTATTTTGCTTTTTAATTTTCTGAGAAATATTTTACTGTGTGGTTCAGAATGACATTGGATTTCTGGTCCCTTCTCGCTTTGATTACCATGTCCTTGGAAAGAGGTGTCCAACAACATGGCTGCTTCCAAAATTAATTTGTAGTCCTTTTGAAGCATCAAGGGTTGGAATATTCATTACTACATAAATTCCCATAGCATTAATAAAGTACATCAGAAAAATACTAAACGTAGCACCCACAAAAAGTTAAAACTAGCTGCAGTTACTTTGTACCACCAAAATATTTTCAAAGTTACTCAACTCTCACTTTTGTTTCTTTCATTAACATTAAAACATTAACAGTGAAAATAAGTGAAACTTTGGATCAACTAGACTTTATATATATATATATATATATATATATATATATATAAAACATTTCATACTAAAGCAAACGAATATACATTTTTCTCAGCACCACCTGGTACCTTCTATAAAATTGATCATATAATTGGTCACAAGACAGATTTCAACAAATACAAGAAGATTGAACTAATCCCATGCCTCTTGTCAGATCTCTGTGGAGTAAAAGTGGTCTTCAATAGCAAGAAAAACAACAGAAAGCCTACATACACATGGAAACTGAACAATACTCAACGACACCTTATTCAAGGAAGAAATAAAGAAAGAAATCAAAGACTTTTTAGAATTTAGTGAAAATGAAGGTGCTACCTACCAAAAATTATGGGACTCAATGAAAGCATTGCTAAGAGGAAAACTCATAGCCCTGAGTGCCTCCAAAAAGAAACTGGAGAGAGCACACCTGAAAGCCCATGAACAAAATGAAGCTAATTCATCCAGGAGGAGTAGAAGACAGGAAATCATCAAACTAAGGGCCAAAATCAATCAAATAGAAACGAAGAGAACCATAAAAAGAATCAACAAAACCAAGAGCTGGTTCTTTGAGAAAGACAGATAAACCCTTAGCCAGACTAACCAAAGGGTACAGAGATAGTATCCAAATTAACAAAATTAGGAATGAAAAGGGGGATATAGCAACTGAAACTGAGGAAATTCAAAAAACTCATGAGATCCTACTACAAAAGCCTACACTCAACACACCTGGAGAATCTGGAGGAAATGGGCAAATTCCTAGACAGATACCAAATACCAAAATTAAATCAGGATCAATTAGATCAGCTAAGCAGTCCTGTAACCCCTAGAGAAATAGAAGGGGTTATAGAAAGTCTCCCAACCAAAAAAAGTATGGGACCAGATGGTTTTAATGAAGAATTCTATCAGACCTTCAAAGAATACCTAATACCAATACTCTTCAAACTATTCCACAAAATAGAAACAGAAGGAATACTGCCCAACTCGTTCTACCAAGCCACAATTACTCTGATACCAAAACCACACAAAGATCCTACAAAGAAAGAGAACTACAGGCCAATTTCCCTTATGAATACCAATGCAAAAATACTAAAAAAATTCTTGCCAACCAAATCCAAGAGCACATTAAAACAACCATTCACCGTTTTCAAGTAGGCTTCATCCAAAGGATGCAGGGATGGTTCAATATATGGAAATCCATCAATGTAATCCAATACATAAACAAATTAAAAGGAAAAAAATCACACATGGTCATCTCATTAGATCCTGAAAAAGCATTTGACAAAATTCAGCATCCTTGCATGCTAAAAGTCATAGAAAGAACAGGAATTCAAGGCCCATACCAAAAGCAATATACAGCAAACCAGTAACCATCAAAATAAATGGAGAGAAACTTGAAGCAATCCCACTAAAATCAGGGAATAGACAAGATTTCCCTCTCTCTCCATATCTTTTCAATATATTACTTGAAGTTCTAGAGAGAGCAATTAGACAACATAAGAAAGTGAACAGGATAAAAATTGGAAAGGAAGATGTCAAACTATCACTATTTGCAGATTATATGATAGTATACTTAAGCAACCAAAAAACTCCACCAGAGAACTTCTACAGCTGATAAACAACTTCAGCAAAGTAGCTGGTTATAAAATCAACTCAAGCAAATCTGTGGCCTTCCTGTACTCAAAGGAGAAGCAGGCTGAGAAAGATGTTAGAGAAAAAAAAAACCCTTCACAACAGCCACAAACAATATAAAGTATCTAAAGTATTCTAGCCAAACAAGAGAAAGATCTATATGACAGGAACTTCAAGTCCTTGAAGAAAGAAATTGAAGAAAACCTCAGGAAATGGAAAAATATTTCATGCTCTTGGATTGGGGTGATCAATATAGTAAAAAAGGCCATCTTGCCAAAAGCAATCTACAGATTCAATGCAATCCCCATAAAAATCCCAAATAAATTTTTCATAGATCTAGAATGAGCAATTCTCAAATTCATCTGGAGTAACAAGAAACCCAGGATAGCTAAAACTATTCTTAACAATAAAAGGACTTCTGGGGGAATCAATATCCCTGACCTCAAGCAGTACTACAGAGCAATTGTGCTAAAAACCGCATGGTATTGGTACAGTGAAAGGCAAGTAGATCAATGGAACAGAATTGAAGACCCAGAAATGAACCCACAGACTTATGGTCACTTGATCTTTGATAAAGGGCTATAAGCATCCAGTGGAAAAAAGATAACCTTTTCAACAAATGGTGCTGGTTTACCTGGAGGTCAAAATGCAGAAGAATGCGAATTGACACACCCTTATCTCCTTGTACCAAGATCAACTCAAAGTGGATCAAGGACCTCCATGTAAATCCAGTCACAATGAAACTAATAGAAAAGAAACTGGGGAAGACCTTGGAGGACATGGGCACAGGGGAAAGTTCCTGAACAGAAAACCAATAGCTTATTCTCTAAGATCAAGAATTGACAAATAGGACCTCATAAAATTACAAAGTATCTGTAAGACAAACGACACTGTCAGAAGGACAAAACAACAACCAACAAATTCGGAAAAGATCTTCACCAACTCCACATCCGACAGAGGGCTAATATCCAATATATACAAAGAACACAAGAAGTTAGACACTAAAGAATCAATGAACCCTATCAAACAATGGGGTACAGAGCTAAACAGAATTTTCACCAGAAGTAATTCAGGTGGCTGAGAAGCACCTTAAGAGATGTTCAACATCATTAGTCATCAGGGAAATGCAAATCAAATTAACCCTGGGATTCCACCTCACACCAATCAGAATGGCTAAGGTTAAAAACTCAAGAGACAACAGGTGCTGGCAAGGATGTGGAGAAAGAGGAACACTCCTCCACTGTTGGTGGGATTGCAAGATGGTACAACCGCTCTGGAAATCAGTCTGGTTGTTCCTCAGAAAATTGGGCATGACACTTCCAGAGGACCCTGTCATACCACTCCTGGGCATATACCCAGAGGATTCCCCTACATACAATAAAGACACATGCTCCTCTATGTTCATAGCAGCCATATTTATAATAGCTAGAAGTTGGAAGGAGCCCAGATGTCCCTCAAAGGAGAAAAGGATACAGAAAATGTGGTATATTTATACTATGGAATACTACTCAGGAATTAAAAATAATGGATTGATGCAATTTGTAGGCAAATGGTTGGATCTGGAAAATATCTTCCTAAGTGAGTTAACCCAATCACAAAAGAATACACATGAAATGCAATCACTGATAAATGGATATTAATGATCCCAGAAGCTCTGAATACTCAAGGCATAATCAGCAAATGAAAAGATTCCCAATAAGAAGGAAGGAGAGGACCCTGATCCTGAAAAGACTGGATCCAGTTTTTTAGGAGAGTACCAGAACAGATAAAAGGCGGTGGGGGTGGGGGGAGCAGGTGATGGGGGAATATGCGGGTGGCAGGTGGGGGGAGTGGACTTATGGGACATAGGGTGAACGGGAAACTGGGAAAGGGGAAATCCTTCGGAATGTAAACCAAGAATATAGAAAAAAAGAATATATCAAATAAAAAATAATTAAAGAAAAGAAAAAGAAACAACAAAATTTAACCCACATCTTTGCCCTCTCTGCCTATTATATATATACACATATATGTGTATATATATAATTTATATAATTATACATTATATTAAATCATATTATATAATTTATATTATATTATAAATATGTATAATTTCAAATATTATTTATATATTATTATAAATTATATAATGTATATAATTTATATATTATTTATAGAATATATTAAATTATATTATATAATTCATATATGGTATATATGAATTATATAATATAATATATAAGCCTTCTCCCTTTGGTTCATATATATATATATATATATATATATATATATATTGCTCTGTTAGTAAAGTTTGAAATGAAGGGAAAATGTGGTCTTCAAATTTAGATTCTGAGCTTCTCAAATACAGTAGTAATGGAAAAAGACATGGATAAACATAAAGCATGGAAATCAGTCAGAATGTTGATGTACAAATTGGTCACAAAATCAGTTGTGCTTTTTGAGACATGGAGCTTTTAATTTGGCCTCACTGTGTGGATGGTAATTGTCTGTCTTTCTGTTTGTTTTTTTGTTTGTTTTGTTTTGTTTTGGTGTGTGTGTTTGTGTGTGTGTGTGTGTGTGTGTGTGTGTGTGTGTGTGTTCATCTGTGTATACATTGTTCATGTTTGTGTACGTGGATAAGATTTTTTTCAAGTATTATACTAGGGAAGAGGATGCACAAATCATTCCACAGCCATGGAAGCATTGGAAAACCCTTCAATGACTCTATAAAAAATTCTACAGAATTGTACAAAGTAAGAAGTGGTGAAATGCTCTTTGTGTAAAGGTACCTAACTGCTTTTTTTAATTAGATATTTTCTTTATTTATATTTCAATGTTATCCCCTTTCTTCTTTTCCCTCCAATAAACCCCTATCCCATCTCCCTCCCTACTTCTCACCATTCCACCCACTCCCACTTCCCTTTCCTGGCATTCCCCCACACTGGGGCATCCAGGCTTCACAGGACCAATGGCCTCTAATCTCATTGAAATCCAACAAGGCTATTCTCTGATACATATGGATCTGGAGTCATGAGTTCCTCCATGTGTACACTTTGGTTGATAATTTAGTCCCTGGGAGCTCTAGGGGTACTGGTTCTTTCATATTGTTGCTCCTCTTATGGGGCTGAAAACTACTTCAGCTCCTTGGTACTTTCTCTAGCTACTCCATTGGTTATCTAGAGCTCAGTCCACTGGTTGAATGTGTTCATCCACTTCTGTATTTGTCAGGCACTGGGAGAGACTCTCAGGAGACAGCTATATCTGGTACCTGTCAGTAAGCAGTTCTTGGCTTCCACAATAGAGTCTGGGTTTGGTAACTATATATTGGATGGATCCCCAGGTGGGGCAGTCTCTGGATGGCTTGTCACTCAGTCTCTACTTCAAACTTTGACACTGTATCTCTTGTCATGAGTATTTTGAAACCCCTTCTAAGAAGGACTGAAGTATCCACACTTTGGCCTTCTTTCTTCATGACCTTCATGTGGTCTATGAATTGATCTTGGGTATTCTGAGCTTCTGGGCTAATACACAAGTATGAGTGAATGTATACCATGTGTGTTCTTTTGTGATTGGGTTACCTCACTAAGGGTGATATTTTCTTGTTGCATCCATTTGCCTAAGAATTTCACGAATCCATTGATTTTCATAGCTGAGTTATATTCCATTGTATAAATGTACCACATTTTCTGTATGCATTCCTCTGTTCAGGTATTTCTGGATTCTTTCCAGCTTGTTTTTTATGAATAAGTCTGCTATGAACATAGTGGATGATGTGTCCTTATTTCATGTTGGAGAATCTTCTGGGTATATGCCCAGGAGTGATATAGCTGGGTCCTCAAATATTACTATATCCAGTCTTCTGAGCAACCACCAAACTGATTTTCAGAGTAGTGGTACCAGCTTGTAATCCACCAGCAATGGAGGAGTGCTCCTCTTTGTCCACATCCTTATCAGCAATGCTGTCAATTGAGTTTTTGATCTTAGCTATTCTGACTGGTGTGAGGTAGAAACTCAGGGTTGTTTGATTTGCATTTCCCTGATGATAAGAATGTTGAACATTTCTTTAGATGCTTCTCAGCTATTAGGTATTCCTCAATTGAGAATTCTTTGTTTAGTTCTGTACCCCATTTTTAGTAGGGCTAAATGGTTCTCTTGAATCTAACTTCTTGAGTTCTTTGCATATATTGGATACTAGCCCTCTATCAGTTATAAGATTGTTAAAGATCTTTTCCCAATCTGTTGGTTACCATTTTGTCCCATTGACAATGTCTATTGCCTTGCAGAAGTTTGGCATTTTCAAGTCAATCCTTGATCTTAGAGCATAAGATATTGTTCTTATATTCAGAAAAAAATTTCCTATGCAAATGTGCTCAAAACTCTTCCTGGAGAACTTTTCTATTAGTTTCAGTATATCTGGTTTTATGTAGAATCCTTGATCCACATAGACTTGAGCTTTGTACAAGGAGTTAAAAATGGATTGATTTTAATTCTTCTACATGCTAACCATCAATGGAACCACCACCATTTGTTGAAAATTGCTGCCTTTTTTAACTGGATTTTTTTTAACTTGTTTGTCAAAGATCAAGTGACCATAGGTGTGTGGGTTCATTTGTGGGTTTTCAATTCTATTCCATTGATCTACCTGCCTGTCACCTTTAACAATACCATTGCAATTTTATCACAATGGCTCTGTAGTATAGCTTGAAGTCAGGCATGATTGTTTCCCCAGAATTTCTTTTGTTGACAAGAATAGTTTGTACTATACTGGGCTTTTGGGTATTCCAGATGAATTTCCAAATAGGTCTTTTTAAATCTCTGAAGAATTGAGTAGGAATTTTGATGGAGATTGCATTGAATCTGTAGATTGCTTTTGGCAAGATGGCTGTTTTAACTATATCAATCCTGTCAATCCACAAGCATAGGAGTTCTTTCCATCTTCTGAGATTTTCTTCAGTTTCTTTCTTCAGAGTCTTGAAGTTCTTATGACACTGATCTTTCACTTGCTTAGTTAGAGTCACAACAAGGTATTCTATATAAATTGTGACTATTGTGAAGAGTGTTGGTTCTCTAATTTCTTTCTCAGCTTATTTTCCCTTTTAGTAGAGTAAGGCCAATGATTTGTTTGAATTAATTGTACAGGTAGGAAGAGAGTGGACAGACTTGTTTAGTCCATGATTTCAGTGGAATTGCGTCAAGTTTCTCTCCATTTACTTTGATATTGCCTACTGGCTTGCTGTATATTGCTTTTACTATGTTTTGGTATGGATCTTGAATTCCTGTTCTTTCCAAGACTTTTGTCATGATGGGGTATTGGATTTTGTCAAATGCTTTCTCAGCATCTACTAAAATGATCATGTGATTTTTTTCTTTGAGTTTGTTTATATAGTGGATTATGTTGGTAGATTTCTGTATATTGAACAATGCCTGCATCCCTAGAATAAAATCTATATACATGATCATGATGGATGATGGCATTGATGTGGTCTTATATTCGGTTTCCAAGAATGTCATTGTGTATTTTTGCCTCAATATTCATAAGGGAAATGGTCTGAAGTTGTCTTTCTTTTCTGGGTCTTTGTGTGGTTTACATATAAGAGTAATTGTGGCTTCATTGAACGAATTGGTTAGTATTCCTTCTGTTTCTAATTTGTGGAATAGTTTGAAGAGTATTGGTATTAGCACTTCCTTGAAGGTCTAATAGAACACTGTTGTAAACCCATCTGGTCCTGTGCTTTTTGGGGCTGATAAACTATTAATTACTGCTTCTATTTCTTTAGGGGTTATGAGACTGATAAGGTCATTTATCTGACTCTGATTTAACTTTTGTACCTGGTATTTGTCTAGAAAACTGTCCATTTCAGTCAATTTTTTTAGTTTTTTGAGTGTAGGAGGATTTTGTCATAGGATCTGATAATATAAGGATTTTTTTTTCAGTTTCTGTTGTTATGTCTCCTTTTTCATTTCTGATTTTGTTGATTTGGGTAATGTCTCTGTGTCCTCTGGTAAGTTTGGCTAGGGGTTTATTTATTTTGCTGATTTTCTCAAAGAACCAGCTCCTAGCTTGGTTGATTCTTTGTATAATTCTTTCTGTTTCTACTTGGTTGATTATAGCCATGAGTTTGATTATTTTCTGCTGTCTACACCTCTTGGGGATATTTGCTTCTCTTTGTTCTAGAGACTTCAGATGTGCTGTCAAGTTGCTATTTTATGCTCTCTCCAGTTTCATTTTGGAGGCATTCAAAGCTGTGAATTTTGTTATTTGCACTGCTTTTATTGTGTCTAATAAATTTGGAAATGTTTTGGCTTCATTTGCATTAACTTTTAAAAAGCCTAAATTTCTTTCTTTATTTCTTCCTTTACCAAGTTATCATTGACTTTAGAGTTGTTCAGCTTGGAGAATTATTTTCCTGCCTTTTACTCTGAGGTAGTTTCTGTCTTTGTCACTGAGTTGTGTTTCCTGTATGCAGCAAAATGTTGGATACTGTTTACATATCCAGTATGTTAGTCTTTTTATTGGGGAATTAAGTCTATTGATATTAAGAGCTATTAAGAAAAGGTGATTGTTGCTTCCTCTTATTTTGTTTTTTTCTTTTTCTTTCTTTTATTTATATTTTTATTTTCTATATTCTTTGTTTACATTCCAAAGGCTTTCCCCTTATTAGAGTTGAAATTATGCTTATGTAGCTATCTTCTTTTTCCTTGTTGAAAAATTATTTTCTTGCTTTTTCTAGGGTGTGGTTTCCCTCCTTTTGTTGGAATTTCCCATTTATTATTTTTGTTTTGTTTTGTTTTTTTGTTTTTCGAGACAGGGTTTCTCTGTGTAGCCCTGGCTGTCCTGGAACTCACTTTGTAGACCAGGCTGGCCTCGAACTCAGAAATCCACCTGCCTCTGCCTCCCAAGTGCTGGGATTACAGGCATGCGCCACCACTGCCCGGCTCCATTTATTATTTTTGAAGTGCTGTATATGTGGAAAGATATTGCATAAATTTGCTTTTGTCATGGAATACCTTGTTTCTTCATCTATGTTAATTGAGAGTTTCACTGGGTATAGTAGTCTGGGCTAGCATTAAAGTCAACTTATTTGTCATTCTAGCATATACAGAAGAAGAGCTAAGAAAACCAGCCTTGGGGGACTGAGAAGCTACTAGATTCCTGTGCTTTCCAGTTACAAATAGCCATTGTTAGATTTGTTGGACCACCAACTGTAAGCCATTGCAATAAATGCCATTTATAAGGATTCATTTTATAAGTTCTGGGACCCTAGAAACACTTGTTTAGTACATCTAAGGCTTACCACTTAGTCCCATACTTTTTTCAATACTTTGTTCTGGCATCTACCTTCTACAGATCCCTCACACTTCTAAGATCATACCACTAGTCTGGAATCAATTTCAAACATATGACTGGGATAAATAATGGTCCCAAACACTGAGATGTCAAGAGGATGGGTCTGGACCAGAAATAAAGAGTTGATTTGCTGACTTGTTTACCTAGAATTTTGGCTCTAGAATCAGGAGGAAGTAAGACAAGTAAAATAGTATATCCACAGATAAGGTGATAGATAATGAGAGAAAGGAAAAGAGGAATAATAGAAAATAGGTCATTTTAAATAAAAACATATAAAAATGCCACAAGGAAATCTATAATAGCAGAATACCTGAGTTTTTAACGAGCTCATAATTTTGAAGATTAGAAGTCTAAGATCAGTTAGACCCATCTGTTCTGCCTCTTGTGAGAGCCCATGGCTGATGGCACTTTGAAAAGAGGATTTGCAAAAGAGACTTTTTTAAATTGAGAACATAAGGTGAAAGACATGGAAAAAATGTTGCCCTGTCACCAAAACAGTGTATATCCCTAGAGCTGTTGTGGGTTAAATGAAAAAATGCCCCCTAAAGGCTCATCTATTCAACACTTGATACACAATTTGTAGTATTTTGGGGGTGGGGGGCGGAAGTAATAAATATAGTGACTTAAATGAGATCTGTCACCCTTAAGGCCCTGTGTTTCAACATCCAGTCTCCAATTAATAATGCTATTTTGGTAGGTTGTAAAATCTCTGTTAGGTCTTTGCTGGAGAAAGTTCACATTTGGCTCAGGCTTTCAAGTATATGACCTCATCCCATTTCCTGCTCTTTCTCTCTTGTTCCTGTTTGTTTATGTGTATGTGTGTGTGTGTGTGTGTGTGTGTGTGCGTGTGCGCGTGCACATGCATATTAAAATTGAGCAGCCTACTTCCTGTTTTGCCCCCTGTTGCTCTAACTTCCTCTCTTGTCCTCTGGCAACATAATCCATCTAAACTGTTTCTTCCTTAAGTTGACATTGTTCATCATATTTTGTCATAGCAATGTAAAAAGTAACTAATAAACAAGAGAATGTTAAGCCAGTACTTAGTTATAAGAGACAGAAGCATTCACATATTCTCAAATAAATGTGTTTTGTTTTTTTTATATTCAAGGTTCTCTAAACCCTGAAGATTAAGAGACAAGTGTATCAGAAGATTAGGAAGGCCCAGCATGTTTTCTAAATGAAGTCTGTTTTAAAAGGAAAAGGAGAGGATATGAGTTAAAGAAGCACCCAGGTAAAGAAAATATAAGCTAATTAAATTTTCTTATAGACTACTTAGATTTCTACATTTTGTCAGAATATATGGAAAAAACTACTACAGAGCATAATTTTCCACAACTGCAACTATTTATTGTCTTTCTATTTTCAAATTTCAGCTGGAACCATGGGTTCAGTATCTCTAAACTCAAAATTCAAAATCTGAAATAGGAAAATCTCATCTCCTTTAAAACGACGAATTTAGATATTGAAAATACTATCAGTTACCAGAAGAGTGTGAAAAGCCCCCAAATCTTTTCTGTATAGTGCTTTATTGTCTTCTTTACACATGCTTCTGTCATGCTGCTGTGACAAAATACAGTCTTCCATGTTGTGGTAAAGCTACATGTCTCTCAGTCACAAAACTGAAACACAAACATGTCTATACATGTGTGTAAATAAGAAGCCCCATACCACCAGGAGATAATTAAAGAGAAACAAAAAATTATATAAGAAGAATTAAGTACATTGCTTGCAATATATTCTTGAGTAGCTGAATTCAAAGGTCCAACACCCAAATAAAAGCAAGACATGGCTGCACATGCTTGCAGTCCAAATATCAGGGACAGACAAGTAGGTTGCCAAGATAGGTAGCCTGCCTGAAAGATGAATTTCTAGTTCATCTTTCAGTAAGAGATTCTACTTCAAGTGCAGAAAGATTTTTGTGTCGGGCAATAAAGGATGACACTGAATGTCCTGCTCTGGCCTTGGCCTGTACTACTACCCATATATTTACATGTAAGAAAAACATATATACATACTCACACAAATGCATATACACTCTCTATCACAAATACACAGATACACACACATACACCATCAACATAGACACACAATCTATGTCTCTGTCTCTCATACATAAACACACACACGAGCAGACACACACACACACACACACACACACATACACACACACACACACACACACACACACACACACACTCACAGATATCTTGTAGAGGAGGAAGGAAACTAATAGAGCAAGATTAATATTCCCATTCTCAATAGTTTTAAGGAGGATTTTTGCCAGAATTTAATGTAATGCTCTGTTCATTTGATGTTATATAATACTGCTCTGAAAAAACAAATGGTTATGGTATAGATGAAATAATCTCTATAGCAACCATGGATCCATATAAAACCTTTAGTGTGCCGGGCGGTGGTGGCGCACGCCTTTAATCCCAGCATTTGGGAGGCAGAGGCAGGCAGATTTCTGAGTTCGAGGCCAGCCTGGTCTACAAAGTGAGTTCCAGGACAGTCTGAACTACACAGAGAAACCCTGTCTCGGGAAAAAAACCTTTAGTGAACCCTCCCTTTGACATATCCTTCAGTTGTTCTTTCCTGTCTGATAATTGGAGAGCTGGTAACCACAGCTTCTGGTGTCAGAAACCTGCTTAAGTAACCATCACTGTCATTATTCACCATGAATTCCCTAAACACCCTATCAACATGTCAGTTATTTCCCGTCTGCTGCATGCTGTCATTTCTGCAGCTATTTTCTGCTGACATTTACTCAAGTTAATGTGACTGTTTAGACTGGTTGCTTTTCACAAACTTCCAATCCCCACCCCCACACTGAGATAACATGTGTCACTCATTACTATAGTGCTTAATACCACCTATTCAATTGTTATGCTTATAATCTCTCTCTGAATAAATATGGCTACTTGATCCAAAGTCGAAGAAAGCAAGACTATGGCTTTCTTGAGATGTCCATGTTTTGAAAAGTCAGGCATTATAAGCAGAAGAATTTGTTGAGTTTAATGTAATAGTGGTTCTCAACCTTGGTTAGTGACACCTTTGAGCATCAAAGGAAAGTTTTACAAAAATCTATTAAGACCACTGGGGAAAATTATATTATCATTCATACAGTAGCAAAATTATACCTATTACATAGCAACAAAAATAATTTTATGTTTGGGGGTCAACAGACTGTGAGGAACTATATTAAAAGATCACATCATTAACAAGGTTGAATGCCTTCTCAGAATCTACTTTAGGAAACAAAGGACCAGGATGAGGACATCCTTTTAGGCATCTTTTGCGTAAAGAGGAGAGACAGTGGACGTGGAAGGAAAGCCTGCTTGGGCCACAGTCCAGGGAATCAGTGAAATAGAGAGCAGCATGAAGCCATGTAGCAGAAGATTGTTAACTGATTGACTGTGCTGAGACTGCCTGTGGAGCTCTGAAAGGGCCATGAAAAATGCCTTTCCAAAAATCCTCTCCTCTTTCTGGAATTGGATACACAGCTTAGCCCAGCACAGAAGAAGCCCTAGGTTCTATGTTCATTACTGCATAAAGCATGAACAAAGCTAGCTGTGTATACCAGCAATCCCACACTGAAGAGGTGAAGTCAGGATGACAAGCTGATTGAGACGTATGAAAGCCTCATCAGACTAAGATCATGGATATATATATATATATATATATATATATATATATATATATATATACACTCTCTTTTCCTTTAACACAGGCTATTAGATATCAATGCATGGCTAGGATTTTTTCTGACAAATTTCAGTACATTATCTATGAAATCACTACATTGACTTTAAGGATCCTAGGACACTGGCAACCTGGAACAATACATTACCCATATACACATCCTTCAACGTGCAATATGTTTAGTATATTACAATGTTCTTCATTTATTAACAATACAGGCACTTAAAATCTTTGTCTCCATCTCAGGACAAAACAACTTACTAGGTTCATCATGTAGAGTAAATCAAATTACAGGAGCAGTATTTACCCACTGTAGAGAATAAAATGATTAAACATCTTAGGAGCATAATTTGCCCACAAAGAATGTAAATTTTAGCTAAAGAAGCAGGATGTGATGTGCTGGCCAGTGTTTGATATGCTAATTATACCAGTCATCTAATATGAATTTATTATTAATGTCAGCTAACATTTACTGAGCCTTTATTACGGCTTGCCAATGTGCTATGCTCTGACATAAGTTACATCCCTGTGAGGGAGGAAATTATATGCTTTCATAAACAAGGACCAGGGCCAGAGGAAATTACCCCTGTGTTTATTAAAATTAATGTTCAAAATTACTGCCATCTATAGACATGTCTCTGACTGTCAAGAGAGTCCAATCATATCCTAACAAAGGGCATATGATGAGATTGTGCAGGGGCTCAGGTAGTAAAGCTTCTGTTATACACCAGGAGGACAACCACCAAAGCACACATGAAATCCCTGAGCATGGAGACACAGACCTGTAGTGACAACCTTAAGAGGGCAAGCATAGTAGGAGCCCGAGGTTTGTCATCCAAATATTCTAATAAATTCCACTCAATCTCGGTGATGTAAGAGACCCAATCTAAGAAAAAAGATGGACAGCCCCTGAACTTTGACAGCAGATACTATTTTCTGGCCAAAATATGTTCACACTTGCACACATGTACAGAAAAGCTTTCCGGTATTTTGAAGAGATAGTGATTATACTTGTTGTAACAAAGGAACTAGAGTAGAATTAATGAGTGTCAGCTGAGTTTATTTGGGGAAGAAAATGAGCACAGGAATACTTTCTGGATAAATAACTAAAAAGACTGGAGTAGTAGACCTTCTGTTGTCTATATGCCTCTGATACACCAGTCTAGTGTTCTCAAAATCCAGTCATACCTCAGAATTAGATGTTTTATGAAAATGTTCACATTTCTACATTTCTTTCACATTTCTAATGATCTTTTTCTCAATGAGGAAATCAAACTTTATCAGTACCTCAGTCTTAAAGGAAAACTTACAAGATCCTTGCCTATTTGACCTCGCCTATTTGACCAGCATAGAACATGGTTTGCATACCTAGAAGGGACTTTGAATTGTAACATGATCTTAAATGAGTTGAGTCTGGAGTGTTCATGATTACCATGTATACCTGTGTGATTTTGTGTTTTAATTACCCTTTTCAGTATACTAAAGAAAAAAGTAAGCCAGGAACAGTGCCTGTGAGACCATGAAAGGCAGCCTGTGTTCTCATCCAGCTAGGTTTAAACCCGGGGACCCCACCAGACAATTCTAGAAGAGGCAGAAGGTCAGTTTGTCATGCTCTCAGACACCAGACCCCTGACACAAGGCCCCAACTCCATAATTCTGTAGCTATAAGATATATAGGGCAATACACCAAGCTCCAGGAATTCTGTCTGGACTCTACCCCCACAGTTACCTGGCAATAGCCAGGTAGGTGGGCTCACTATAAAAGGGGCTGTTGACCCCCTCCTCCTTCTCTTGCTCTCTTTTGTTCTCCTCTCTCTCTCTCTCTCTCTCTCTCTCTCTCTCTCTCTCTCTCTCTCTCTCTCTCTCTCCCTCTTGGGCTACCCTCTCTCCCTATTCCCTTTTCACATAGCAATGGTCGGCCTCTTCTTTTCACTCATCACAACTCTCTGTCAACAATAAACTTTCTAAAGCCATGGACTGCCTCTTCTCATATGGACTAACCATGCTAGAACAATGGAGCATGTCTTCATCCAAAGAGAAATGTCTGATCTCCCGCTTAGGCTTCCTAGTGTTCCCTGACACAGCAGCCACCAAACCAAGCCAGAAGACTCTCTTCCTAGTGGAACCCATCCAGAGATCTTCCACTCCCCCTTTTCCTTTCTGCCCCTGGCCAAAACAAGCCCTGCACCCCTACACCCGATTTTCAGCTCTTCTGTGACATCCAGTGGCATCTGTAGTGTCCAAGTGGGAGAATCTCTCATACTCAACTTCCGTGAGGCCAGAGGACCCACGAACTCAGCCTTTCTGGTTCCACAGGTGAACTCAGATTGTGCCTTCCCCACAGCCCACCCAGAGTGGAGTCTGACAGCATCTTACAGCCCAACCCCCACAGGCCCCAAGTGGTTCTGTGGGGATGCAAGCAGTCTAATTCCTCGAATCATCCATCCCCAGGGGCAGGAGGTCTGGGCCAGATGCAGGACCCACATTTAAGCCACAGTGCCTCACTGTAACACTAGGGTTTGAAAGTAATACCTTGCCTCAGGGAAAAAAAAGAAAACAAAACAGATAAAAATGGAGGCATTAAAATTGTATTAAGTCTGTTCAGGAAATTTGCCCCTGTGCCCATGTGCTCAAGGCTCTTCCCTACTTTCTTTTCTATTAGTTTCAGTGTGTCTGGTTTTATGTGGATGTCCTTGCTATACTTGGACTTGAGTTTTGTACAAGGAAACAAGAATGGATTAATTCACATTCTTTTTCATGCTTACTGCCAGTTGAACCAGCACAATTTGTTGAAAAGGCTAGCTTGTTTCCATTGGATGGTTTTAGCTCCTTTGTCAAGACCAAGTGATGATAAGTGTGTGGGTTCATTTCTGGGTCTTAAATTCTATTCCATTGATCTACCTGCCTGTCATTCTAACAATACCATGCAGGTTTTATCACTAGTGTGCTACAGTACTTTTGAGGTCCAGGATACTGATTTCCCAGAAGTTCTTTTATTGTTGAGAATGATTTTCCATATTTTGGGCTTTTTGTTATTCCAGATGAATTTGAAAATTGGTCTAACTCTGTGAAGAATTAGAAACAAGAATTGACAAATGGGACCTCATAAAATTACAAAGTTTCTGTAAGGCAAAGGACACTGCCAATAGATCAAATGACAACCAACAAATTGGGAAAAGATCTTTACTAACTCTACATCTGAGAAGTATTAATATCCAATATTCAAAGAACTCAAGAAAGTAGAATCCAGAGAACCAAATAACCCTATTAAAAATGGGTTACAGAGCTAAATAAGGAATTTTCACCTGATGAATATCAAATGGCTGAGAAGCACCAAAAGAAATGTTCAACATCCTTAGTCATCAGGTAAATGAAAATCAAAACAACCCTGTGATTTCACCTCACACCAGTCAGAATGGCTAAGATCAAAAACTCAGGGCACAGCAAATGCTAGAGAAGATGTGGAGAAACAGGAACCCTCATCCATTGCTGGTGTGATTGCAAGCTGGAAAAACCACTCTGGAAATCAGTTTGGTGGTTACTTCAGAAAATTGAGCATCATACTACCTGAGGACCCAGCTTTACCACTCCTAGACATATACCCAGAGAATTCTCCAGCATGTAATAAGGACACATGCTTCACTATGTTCATAGCAGCCTTGTTTATAATCATCAGAAGTTGAAAACAACCCAGAGGTCCCTCAACAGAGGAGTGGATACAGAAAATGTGGTACATTTATGCAGTGGAATACTATGTAGCTATTAAAAACAATGAATTCATGAAATTCTCAGGCAAATGAATAGAACTAGAAAATATCATCCTAAGTGAGGTAACCCAGTCACAAAAGAACATACATGGTATGCACTCACTGATAAGTGGATATTAGCCCAGAAGCATGGAGTACCCAAGATAGAATTCACAGAATGAAGCTTGAGAAGAAGGAGGAACAAAGTTTGTATATGCTGGTCCTTAGAAGGGGCAACAAAATACCCACAGGAGGAGATACAGTGATACATTGTGGAGCAGAGACTGAGGGAAAGACCATCCAGAGACTGCCCCTACCTTGGGATTGAATCCATATACAGTTACAAATTTCAGACACTATTGTGCATGCCAACAAGTGCTTGCTGACAGGAGCCTGCTATTGCTGTCACTGGGAAGCTCTGCCAGTATACAGAGGGGGGTACTCTCAGCCAACTAGTGAATTCAGCACAGGATCCTCAATGGAGTAGCTAGAGAAAGGACCCAAGGATCTGAAGGGGTTTGAACCTAATAATATTGAACCACCCAATATTCTCAGAACTCCCAGGGACTAAGTGACCAACCAAAGAGTACACATGAAGGGACCCATGGCTTCAGATGCATATGCAGCAGAAGATGGACTTGTTGGCCATCAAAGGGCAGAGAGGTCCTTAGACCTGAGAGAAGCAGGAGTGGGTGGATTGGTGACTAGGGGGAGGAAGGAAGTGTTAGGGGATTTTCAGGTGGAAACCAGGAAAAGGGACACTATTTGAAATGTAAACAAAGAATGTGTCTAATAAAAAATATCTTTTTTAAAAAAAACTGTAAGTCATCAACATTACCATGTTGGTTGTGAAACCTTCTCTGGAGGAATCAGCTTTTCTAAAAAGATTCTTGTATCCCTCTCTTTGGATACCAGACTATTCCAACAAGAATCTCAAGAAATAGAAAATTTCCCCAGGATTCCTCTGCTGAAACTTCCTGCCCATCAATGAGAGCTCTTTTCCTGTAAAGAAATTTTATGCAGTCTGACAAGTTGTCCAACCACCTATAGTCAGAGCTTGAAACAGTAAGCCACTGGTGGAAGTCCTGGCTCCTTGGCCAGGACTGCTTGGTTTGTTCTTTTACTAAAAGCCTCTTGCCTTTGACTAAGTCTAAACTTCATGGCACAGTACTGAAGGACTTTTGGGGTGGGGCAGGGGGATCCAGAATCTGTTTTTATTCCCAGTGTGTCCATGTTAAATAAATCTCGGGCTTTCGTTGTTCTTGTTTCTTCTTTGGGGGTTTGTTTGTCTTTCTTACCCCTGTTAATTTATCTCTTTGCCTTATAGAAGATGGAGCCTGATTTATCTAGGCTGCCAGAGTCCAGGCTCTTACCCTTATAACTGTGATAATAGTTATGTGTACAAAGGTATGTAAAGCCATCCACAGGAACCTGGTACCTCTGTAACAGTCAGTACCCATCACTATTATTTTCATTACAAATAGTAACTCCTTAAGCAAAAATAGTTGCTAAGGCAGACACTCTATTCTAAATACCAGCCAGACAGGAATAATCTGGCAGAGTTAACTTCTCCTTGACTTTCATGTCAAAAGATTCAGAGAGTAAGACAATCCTCTTAAAAGCCACACATTGACTGGTGGTTGATCAATTTGTTCAAGTCTGTTCTTAAGATATAATGGTAGAAAATGGATCCTATAACCTATGGAGAAATACAATATCACACCCCAGGTAAGAAGACATGAGGTCTCTAGAAGGAGGCTTCTACACCATCCTTTCCAGCTTGGGAACAAATTTGCAGAAGGGTTTAGCCATCAAGAAATCATAGTAACTCCATTGTTGGATTTGTAACTTTTTTATTAAATATTAACATGTTTATTACAAGAAATTTACTTTTTAAGTTACAATAAAATATTTTTAATTCACTAGGCTAGATTGATGGCTCTGTGTTTTAAAGCACTGGCTACTCTTTTAGAGGACATAGGTTCAGTTCCCAGAATCCACATGATAGTTCACACTCATGTAAGTCCTGACAATTATACACTTTTCTTGTCTCCAGTAACTCAGGACTCTCTTCATGCACAGCAATTCTTTAATTCACATTTAGATAATTATTCCTCTATATTTAACTCTTAGAAGGAAACAATGAAAGGAAACTCAAGAGGTTATTTGTATCAGTGACTAAGAACTCCTCTAGCCTGGACCACATGTCTGAACTACTCCCACTTGACACACAGCACCCAGAGATGCATTCATGCCAATTCTCGAGAGAATATTACCCAGAAAAAAGGTGATCTGCAAAACCTCCTCAAGAACTGTTGTGTAGGTCTACCTGAACCATCCCTAAGACTAAATACAAGGGAGATTGGTGGGTGTCTTAATCTCTAAATAAGGGGCTATGCCTAACCTCTGGAACCTCTTTACAGATTCCCTACCCCCCTTGTGGGGTATTTTAGCTAATGTCATCCTTTTTAGGTCCTGAGAGCCTCTTGCTTACCTGGCATCTGGGACATTGTGGTGGCTACATCCAGTTCCCCTTCCCATATTGCCCCATAACTCTGTTCAATTCCCTGACCCTTGGTACATCTCCCTTGTTTCCTCCCAGCTATGATCCTGCTTTCTGTTCCCCCTCCCCCTATTTTCCTTTTCCCAACTCCCTCCTACCCTCTATCTCATTTGATTATTTTATTCTCCCTTCTAAGTAGTACTTATGCATCCATACATTTGTCTTCCCTCTTCTTGAGCTTCATATGGTCAGTGAGTTGTATATCTGATATCTGAGGGTTTTTCTTAATACTCACTTATCAGTGAGTACTTACCACGTATGTTATTTTATGAATGGGTTACCTCACTCAGGAAGATATTTTCTAGATTCATACATTTGCTTGTGAATTTTATGAAGAAATTGTTTTTGATAGCTGTGGAGCACACCCTTGTGTAACTGTACCACATTTTCTGTATCCAGTCTTTTGTTGAGGGACATCTGGGTATTTTTCAGTTTCTGCCTATTGTAAATAAGGTTGCTCTTGATGTAGTACAGCATGTGTCCTTGTAATATGTTGGAGCATCTTTTGGGTGTATGCCCAGGAATGGAATAGCTGGGTCCTCAGGTAGTACTATGTCTAATTTTATGAGGAACAACCATACTGATTTTTCAGAGTGGTTGTACCAGCTTGCAATCCCACCAACTTGCAATCCCACCAAAAATTAGGGATGTTCTTCTTTCTCCACATCCTCACCAGCATCTGATGTCACCTGAGTTTTTGATTGTAGCCATTCTGACTGGTTTGAGGAGGAATGTCAGGGTTATTTTGATTTGCATGTCCCTGATGACTATGGATGTTGAACATTTCTTTAGGTACTTCTTGGCCATTCAAGATTCCTCAGTTGTGAATTCTTTGTTCATCTCTGCACCCTATTTTTTAATAAGGTCATTTGGTTCTCTGAAGTCTAACTTCTTGAGTGCTTTGTATATGTGGAATATTAGCTCTCTATTAGATATAGAATTTGTATATAGCACTCTATTACTTGCTTTTATGTCTTGTTGACAGTGTCCTTTGCCTTACAGAAGCTTTTCAAATTTATGAGATCCCATTTGTGTATCGTTGATCTCAGAAACTGGCCTATTGGCGTTTTGTTCAGAAATGTTTCCCTCTTCCAATGTATTCAAGGTTCTTTCCTAGATTCTTTTTTAATAGATTCAGTGTGTCTGGTTTTATGTGGAGGTATGATCTACTTGGACCTGATATTTGTACAGGGAGTTAAGAATGGGTCAATTTGCCTTCTACGTGGAGACTGTCAATTAAGCCAGCACCATTTGTTGAATATGCTGTCTTTTTTCCACTGGATGGTTTTAGCTTCTTTGTCAGTTATCAAGTGACCATAGGGGTGTGGCCTCATTTCTGGGTCTTCAGTTCTTTTCCATTCATCTACTTGTCTATCTATGTACCAGCACCATTCAATTTTTATTACTGTTGTTCTGTAGTAGAGCTTGAGATCAGGAATGGTGATTTCCCTGAGAAGTTCTTTTATTTTTGAGAACAGTTTAGTTATCCTGGATTTTTTGTTATTCCAAATGAATTTGCAAATTGCTCTATTTATCTCTTTGAAGAATTGGGTTTTAATTTTGGTGGGGATTCCTTTGAATCTGTAGATTGTTTTTGGTAAGATGGCCATTTTTACTATGTAAATCCTGCCCATCCATGAACATGAGAGATCTTTATATCTTCTGTGGTCGTCTGTAGATTCATTCATCAGAGACTTGGAGTTGTTTTCAGATAGATATTTCATTTACTTTGTTAGAGTGAAACGAAGACATTTTTTATTATTTATGACTATTGTGTTCCTTCCCTAATGTCTTTCTCAGCTCAATTATCCTTTTCATAGAAGAAGTCTACTAATTTCTTTTAGCTAATTTTATAACCAGCTTAAGTTATTTGTCATTTAATGGATTTTCTGGTGGAATTTTGGGGTCATTTATGTATACTATCATATCATCTGCAAATAGTGACATTTTGACTACTTCCTTTCCAATTAGTTTCTCTTTGCCTTCCTTTTGTTGTCTAATTTTTCTGGGTAGAACTTCAAGTACTATATTGAATATTTAGGAATAGTTGGAAGCCTTGTCTTGTCCTTGAGTTTGGTGGAATTGCTTCAGGGTTTACTCCATTTTTAGTGGAATTTTCCCCCTAATAAATAAAGATTACAAGAATCCAATCACTGAGTGAGGAAGCCAGACATCTGGGGCAGGGAAAGGAAGAGGAAATGCAGGAAAAAGTAACATGTTTTTGGGTTTCTGGAGTAAGACTGACACAATATAGGAAGCTGGAGGATGTTGGTGGATCTACCATGATCTGTGACCTGAATATTTCTAACATAGAATTGTTTATAAAATTGGGATTCTAGATTCTGTGCCCAGAAATTATGTTATCTGTTGATTTGAAATTAAGATTGTGTAGTGTTTTCCTTCACGTGGTAACTAAACCTGTGGGTTCCAGAGAAGGGTAACAGTTGCTGAGTATGGGTTTGTAAGAAATGCAGCACAGGTAGCTGTGCAAATATGGGAGTGCAGGGCAGGTTTGGAACCAGCCAGTGACTGATTGAAGAAAGCAATTGCTGAGCTCTGTAGAGGCAGAGCCACCTTGGTGGGACAGGCTTTGGCTAAAGTTAAAATGTGGGGTCTCAGCCAGTCTGCTGGGCTAGAGACAGAATGAGACTCCTAGCTAGTGCCTAGCCCATGCTAGCATGTTTTTCTTTTTAAATATTTCACAAAACATGGGGTGATCCACATGTTAAATAAGAATCTACTAGGAACATAAGATTCTTAGCTATGAGTTAGAAATTTAGTCTTGAGTCTCTGGTTTAGATCCATCCTTTGGCACAGTGCACCATACCCAAGTGGCTCAGGGACACAGTTTAACCACCTAGGAGTGCAGAGAATCCAGCCTGCATAAGTAAAAGCATGCCTGCTGCTCAGAGGTTCACGCTCAGAAACCTTCGGCAAAAGCCCTCTGGTTTCAGTGGCAGATGACTTGGGTCCATCCTATAGCAGGCACAGCATGCCATACCCAAGTTGTGCAAAGAGGCAACTTAACCACCAAAGAGTACAGAGAGGACTGCTTGCCCAGGTAGAACCACACTCACCAGAAGATCACACCTGGAACACTCTGGTGGAAGCCCTCTGGTTTTTTCTCCAACTTGGGACCAGCCTCTGCCACCTTACCATATCCAAGTGACACAAGGAGGTAGCTAACCACTGAGGAGTTCAGAGAGGGCAGGCAACACAGGTAGGGTCACCCCTGCTTCTCAGAGCAAACATCCAGAAAACCCAAGAACATGAGAGTCTAGGAACAGCCTGGGACAGAAATGTTCTCATTACCATCTGTACCCAGAATTTATTGGGGCCACAGAGATATATACACAAATACAAGCACAAGAGAGTAGGTCTTACAGGAGTACCTATAAACCAGTGTACCCATGTAGAACGGGTCTTCCAGGAGCACAGATACAGAGGCTTGCATGACAGATAAGCCACAGGCAGAGACAGCAACACTGGCTACACCAGATATAACAAGATCTCAATAGACAAATGCAAGGAGATAAGAGTGGATCAATTCTCATTCTTCTGCATGTTGACCTCCAGTTGAGCCAGCACAATTTGTTGGAAAGACTATCTGTTTCCACTAGATGTTTTCAGTTCCTTTGTCAAAGATCAATTGGCCATAGATGTATGGGTTCAATTCTGGGTCTTCAATCCTATTCCATTGATCCACCTCTCTGTTACTGTAAC